>BSBK01000740.1:217500-1417500 GCA_027943335.1 Chamaecyparis obtusa | reverse complement strand
TAATGAAAGTCAATCCCCAAATCTTTGTATTCTTTCACAATTTCTAACAGGCTGCCTTCGAAAAGAAAGGAAGTATGTTTCTCCTTTCTTTTCAAAGAAAAAAATCATGATTTTTGTTTCGGTGATGTTCACACCTACATCCCCACTTCTTGACAAAAAGCGTTCCAAAACCTCTAAATGATCTCTTAATCCCTAAGCTTATTTTGATATCAAGATAAGCTCATCGGTGTATAAAAGAAGTTTCACCACATACCCAACCAATTGGACCCCATCACCATCTATTTTGTCTAACTAGGATTCTAATTTATCAATGTATAAACCAAACAAAGTGAGGGATAATAGACACCCTTGCTTCACACCAATGTCACTACCGAAACACTCGAACATTCCTTCCTTAGTTCTGATTTTGGCCCTAACTCTCTCATAAAGTCTATGCACTACTGCTCTATACACATCCTAAATGCCTAATTCTTCCATTCAGTTACACAACTTGTCTCTAGGTACCATATCAAAGGCTTTCTTGAAGTCCACACAACAAAAATATGCTTCTCCCCCCTGAAAACCCCCAAATTGTATTTGAAGACGTGGAAATTTGAAGGATTCTCTTGGACGATGACAGGTATGCGCTTTGATTAATGTGGGTTTTCTCGAGGTATATTTTATGACGTAGATAACCCGACAAATTCAGGTTCACATTTAAATTTGCCACTAGAAGCGACTGTTTACTAGGACAACTTTGTTGAGAAACCTTTTTAATGAGATTGTTGAAAGATGTTCATACCAAATGGGAACAACCCTAAAATTCTATATTTGTTATAATCCTTATTGTCATAGAACACTTGGAAAATGTTTTATGATGTCATATATCTTAACAAGGGAATAATCACATATTCTTGAAGTTACTACGTATCTTAAAAGCAAATTTTCCTTAAAAATCAACAACTGTTCTCAAAGTTTTGTATTCAATATGATCTTTTTTATTCCTAAAAATCTTGGCGCAACATTTTCATGCTATTGTAGCTTAACAATTCCAATCCCGTAAAAACCATATATTGTTCACTTGTTAGAACAACTCTTCTTGATGTCTTTTTCTTAAATACTAACTAAAAACTCATTATTAATATATCCGCTTAAACACATAGCACATTGAAGGTAGTAGGAAGACTGCTCAGTTTATAACGCATGTACTTCTCAAAGAATGTTCAATTGCGGAGGGGTTTAGAATTTTTAACTGATGATACCTATGCTTCAAACATTTTGTGTAGGATTCTTGTAATTGCTTGGGTTTTAACTTCAACCATTATCTTCAAAGTGTTTACACCTTCGTTATCTGTAAAGGTGAAAAGTTTTTAACAGAAGGAAAGGCCCTTTTATATTCTAGATTAACATGAACTATATGAGGCACACATACCCTACCCCTTATAGAATTTGAACTTGTGACCTCTCTTTCAAGAGCACAAGTTCACCACCAGGCCAACTCAAAATGAATTACAAGATGGTACATTCTAGATTTACAATAAATTTAATCTTAATAAGCAATATTAGTAATAAATAAAATATAAACTCACGAATAAGCTATGTAAGTAAATGTATATTTAATTATTTTATTGAAATAGTTTAGTAAGGAATTTTGATAAAATAATTATTTATAAAGAGCCCAAATGAAGGTTAACTTTTCTCATCTTAATAAAGTGATTTAAAATTGATCAAAAACTTTACAAACATATGTGTCTTAACAATATCTAAGAATCATGTTCATTCTTAGAATTTGATTTTATGTAATCCAAAGTTGGCTTACTACTGTTAGCATAACTGATGCAGTGATGCTAAGTGTTGCATTGATGAAGATTGGAACAAATTTAATGATAGGTGGATCAGTTATTAGGTTGTCATTGATGTCAACTAATTGACCTAGTGTTTTCAATATGTTACCAGATATTGTGTGAATAAATCATGAGTTGCAGTATGTTTCTGAAGTTGCTATTCTAATGGAAGAATAAATTATGTGTTGTGATGTTAAGTTTGTAATCACGACTTTTGATATGAAGTATCGAGTCGGTTATGTTTGAATGAAATCAAACTGGATAACTACTAAAATAGTCAGTGACAAACAGTAAGTGATTTGAATGTTATCTCAAATTGGTAAAGTATTTGATGGAGCCATCATAGGATATGATTGATAATAATGTCTAGATACTATGTTGAGGATGGAGACTCATATTGTTTACCGGTGAAGATGGTTTAATGGACTGGAAGCGGTATTAACAGAATAAATAAATAAACAAGACAAAGTTCTTGAACATGTAATGAAGATTTGTGAATCAGTGAAGAAATTCGAAGTGGCAATGGGATCGGTGATGATTTCATGAAGTAGTAAGGCAGTTCCATGATTTGTGGAAAGTATTTGACATCACATTGACCAAGGTATCCGTTTGAGGTGGATTCTTCAAGAGTTTCTTTTGGTCAAACAAGTTTTTGAAGATGGTTCAATTTCCAAGGTGAAATTCATATGGAAGTCGACGTGGTTAGAGAAAAATAGTTTATGAGTTGTTAGATACATTGTATCGTACCTAATATTATCCGGATTGTTTATATATTAGATCTAGGGTTTATTTTAAGATGGTGGAATAAAATCTATATATTGGAAAGTTGAAAAATAAGTTATTTGTTGATTGCGAATTGTAGAAGGATTCAGTGACAAAACATGTGAAGGAATCAAGTGCAATCAAGTCAGGGAAGATTATATTGTGTGGAGAATGTTTCAGAACTTAATAGGATCTGATCATGCAGAGGTAGTGCAATTTCACAAATCATTTTATCTGTTGCTTTCTAACAATTGTAACAGTGAAATCCCTTAATAGGGTGGATCCTAATAGATCTTTGTTGTAAATCCTCTAACAAGGTAGCATTTGTATTGAATGTTTAAAGTCCTCTAACAAGGCTGCTCCTAGCAAAGAAAAGATCCTAATAGATCTAAAGGCAAATCCATTAACCGTGTAGCACCTAACAGTGCTTTTGTAAACCTTTAACATGGTAAGCTCCTCACAAGGCATATTCCAGAAGAGTACAAATTTAGTGGGTACCAACTCCTATCGTGGTTTTTCCCATTTGGGTTTCCACGAGAAAAATATGGTGTCTTCATTGTGTGATTGATTAATTGTGGATGCAAGCTTTGAAAGTTTCTATTTATATTAGTTCCTCTTGAATGTTTTGGTGCATAAAATTTAGAGTTTGAAATCAGTGAATTTGTTGATTACTGATTCACCCCTCCCCTCTCAGTAATCAAACCTTCATTAACAATTGGTATCAGAACTGAGTTCCCCTACTAAGAAAGCTTAACAACTTGAGTGAAAAGATTTGAAGATGTATAGGAAGGAAGAACCTAAGTTCACTAAGGACAATTTCTCTACATGCGTAAGCAAGATGACACTGCATCTGGCAGGTGTTGGAGATCAAGCATTGGATCATCTCAAAACCAAGTATGTTCAACCTACTGGAACCCTAACTGATGAACAAACAAAGAGAAAGCTGGAGCATAACTTTCTAATGATAGAAATAGCAAATGCTCTATCTGATGATGAGTTTGTAGATATCAAGGATATGGGTAATGCTAAAGACATGTGGGACAAGTTGATAATAGTTTATGATAGTGATGTTCATGTTCAAAAAGAAAAGGTGTATAGTGTTAGAGGAAAGTATGATGAAATAAGAATGCATGAAGGTGAGAACATTTCTCAATACAACTATAGAACAAAGGAGGTTGTTGCTGCAATCAAAGGAGATGGTGGAAAACTTGAAAAAGATGAAGTGGTAAGTAAAATCTTGAGAGCCCTACTACCACAATAAGCTATTAGAGTATCTTCTATGCAAGAATTGAGATCTATTAATCCTACAAATGTGACTCTAGATTCCTTGGTTGGCAAGCTTACTACTTTTGAGTTAAGTAATTTTGATAACAGTATGCCTAGAATAGAATTTGCATTTAAAGATTCCTTAACCATTGGTTCATCAAAGAAAGGAAAAGAGTCTCTAACAGTTTTGAAAGAAATCATGATTATGATTCTATCTTGTTTGAGGAAAGAGAACAAGAAGAGTTGGAGACACTGCTAGCAAGGAGATTACCTAGAGGAAAATGAAAGTACAAAGGTAAACCTCCCCTAAAATGATTTTCATGTAACAAAATTGGTCATATTGCATCTAGATGTCCTAACAATGACAAGAAGGATAAGCTCAAGAGATTTAGAAACTTCAAAGACGAGAAAGAATGCATGTTACCTAGTAGGAGTGACTAATGAAGAATCATATGGAAGAGATGATGAGGAAAAGATAGTCTTTGTTGCAGTCAAAGAAGAACCCTCAACTGGTGTATATGGAGATAATGAGGAAAAAAACATTGATTTCAAGCATGAATTGCAATAGTGACTGGAAAATAGAAAGTGGGTGTACACATCACATGACCAGTGACAAAAGAAAATTTATTTCAATGGAGGAATGTGATGGAGGAGAAGTCAGATTCCGTAATAGTTCTCCATGTGTGGTAAGAGGTAAAGGTTCAATAGCACTTAATGATAACACTAATTGTGATGATATTTATTGGGCTTATGGATTAAAGTATAACATGTTAAGTGTTTCTCAGCTGAATAAAAAAGGTTTCAAATTAAAATTTAGTAATGGTGTTTGCAAGATCTTAGGAAACTTTGGAGATTTGATTGCTACTGGTGAACAGACTAGAGGTAACCTATTCCGATTGAACTCTACTAATAAACACTACTTGTTTGATAAGATTGAAGGTTGTTGGCTGTGGCATAAAATATTTTTTCATGTTAATTTTGATAATTTGGTAAAGGTCAGTAAGCAAAGACGTGTTAGAGTTTTGCCTACTTTAGCTAAGCCTGATAATGCTATGTGTAAGGAGTGTCAGTTGGGAAAGTTGACTAGTTCTAGCTTTACTAGTAAAGTCTATTTATCACAGAGCATTCTTGACCTTGTACACACTAATGTGTGGACCGATGAGAACTCAGAGCTACTACGGAGATAAGTACTTTATCGTGTTTGTTGATGATTACTTAAGAATGATGTCTGTTATGTTTTTGAAGGATAAGTTCAATGCATTCTACATGTTTAAGGTGTATAAAGAAATATTTGAAAAAGAAACGGGTAAAACACTTAAATGTCTGAGATCTAATAGAGGAGGTGAGTTTACTTCACAAGAGTTCACAACATTTTGTGAAGAACATGGAATCAAGAGACAAATGTCAACACCAAGGACACTCCAGCAAAATGAAATTGCATAAAGAAGGAATAGATCCATAATTGACTATGCAAGAACACTTATGATACAAAAGGGAGTGGCTCAAAACTTTTGGAGAGAAGCTATAAGTACTGCTATCTATACTTTGAACTAGGTACAACTTAAAAAAGGTACAAGAAAAACACTTTATGAGATGTGGTATGGTCATACTCATAGTGTCAGTTATTTCAAAATTTTAGAAGTAAATGTTACATAAAGAAGGATGAACAAAATGGTAAATTTGATTCTAAGAGTGATGAAGGAATATTCTACTAGAAGTAAAGCTTATAAGTGCTTGAAAAAGTGTACCAACAAGATGGTTGAAAGTGAAAATGTTAGAATTGATGAATTTTGTGAGAAAAATAAGGAAGATAACAAGAAGGAATTGGAAGACTATGACAAGTTTGTTTATGTTTAATGGGTAGAGCCATATACAATACCATAGATAAATGAAGTGGTGAATGATCAACAACTGGTGAACGATCCACAACGAGTGAATGATCCACAACCGATGAATGATGATGAAGGTAACCAAAGAAAAAAATTGGTACTCCCAAGGTATGTGAAACTTAATCACTCTCAAGATCAGATTATTGGAGATAAAAATGTTGGAGTGATGACAATGAGTAAGGTAAGGGAAAGCACTTGTTTACTATCTGAATTAGAACCTAAAACTATTAAAGATGCTTTGGAAGATAATGATTGGTTTAAGGCTATGAAAGATGAATTAGATCAAATAGAGAAAAATAATACATGGACTTTAGTACCCAGGCCTACTGACAAGAATATTATAGGTACTAAATGGATTTTAGGAATAAGATGAATGAGAAATGAGAAGTGATCAGAAACAAACCAAGGCTAGTTTGCAAAGGGTATGCACAAGAAGAAGGATTGGACTATGGTGAGACCTTTTCACCTATTACTAGACTTGAAGGTGTAAGGATACTTTTGGCATATGCTACTTATAAAAGTCTTAAGGTCTATCAAATGGATGTAAAATCTTCTTTTCTAAATGGTGTGTTAGAAGAAGCATACATTGAACGACCTGAAGGTTTTGTTAATGAAAAAGGTAAAGACATGGTATATAAATTGCATAAAGAATTATATGGACTGAAACACACCCAAGAGCATGGTATGAAAGGCTACATGCTTATCTTATTCAAATTGGTTTCACAATAACTAGTGACAATAGCAATGCATATGGGTAAAAGCACAATAAGTTGTCACCCTTTTACAAAGGAAGAGGCTAACAACACAAAAACTGAAAAACTTCAAGGGCATAAAAGTCACATTTCTGTTGAGAATTTGAAGATGATGTAAACTAATGAAATGTGTAAAATAGGATGAATTTTATGCCTATAATTTTTAAAAATTAATTTGAGCAAAAATTAATATGTTTTTTTAATTTTTTAGGTCTATTTTTCATATCCTAAAAATACTACAAATAAGCGAGTTCACTTCCCGTCAAATCATTATAAGTAAAACATTTTTTTTCCCTCCAATTTCAGAATATGTTTTAGATGACATGTATATCTAGTGCAAGAAAAAAGAATTTTTTTTTTTTGATTTATAGTTTACCCGTTATAAGTATTGAAAGTCGACCTTACCTGAAATCAACAATTTTTGTCTCCCGTCACTTTTACCCTATAAAAAATATACCAAAAACCAAATAAATTATATATTCTTGAAGAGGACTCTCTCCTCTAGTGCCCTATATAATTTTAAATTTTTTTTGAATTGATTTAGTATTTTTCTATATTTTCCGAATCAATGTCTTCTCAAAGTTTAATATACCTACATGTAGTTTTTAGCAAATTTGTTTAACATTTTGTAGATGAAACAATATAAAATTTATATGTCTAGAATCATACTTTCGAGATCTAGAAAAGGGTACTTTTAGTTTTTTAACATTTTCTATTTTGATCTAAGAAAGGAACAACAGAAGTGCAAAATTTTAGTTTTTTTGTATTTTTGGTGGTTTGGCTGCCAACATGGCATGCCACCTAAGTAGACTTAGCTGAGTCCGACTCGGCCGAGTCCCCCTAGGGGTCGGCCCCACTCAAATAGCCTAATACTGTGCAAATGAGTGGTTTGTGATGTTTTTTTATATTAAAAATATTATTTTGACTCGCCCGAGTACCACTCGGCCCAGTCTAATGGGCCATGTAGATGCCATTCGGTGCCACATGGCACCTACGTGTACTCGGCCATGTTAGACTCAGCCGAGTCTAACTGGGTCGAGTGATTTGAGTTAGCCCAAAAGGTGACACTCGATTGTGCTTTTACCCATATCTAAAACATGAAAGTGAAGACAAGATATTGATTGCTAAGATTTCTGTTGATGACATAATATTTGGTGGAAATGAAGCATTGAGCAAGTCATTTGTAGAAGCAATGAAGAAGGAATTTGAAATGTCAATGATAGGATAAATCAAATTATGTATTGGTCTTCAAGTACAACAGAGGAAGAAAGGGATATACATCAATCAAACCAAGTATGTGAAGGAGATTCTGAAAACTTTTGGCATGGATGACTCAAAACTAGTGGGAACACCTATGGTCACATGATGCAAACTATCTAAGAATGATGAATCCAAAGAGGTAAATGAAAATCTATATAGATCCATGATCAATAAGTTGCAGTATGTTGTTCACAATAGATCAGATATTGTACATGTTGTTGGTATTATTGCAAGGTTTTCCTCAAATCCAAAGGAATCACATATGGTTGCAGTGAAGAGGATCTTTAGATATCTCAAGAGGAATAAAGATTATGGCCTATGGTATGGTAAGGATGGAGATTTTTCTTTGAATGTGTTTACCGATGCAGATTGGGTAGGTAATATTGATGATAGGAAGATCACAAGTGGTGGAGCATTCTTTCTTGGTGAAAGATTAGTCTCCTAGACTAGTAAAAAGTAGAAATTATATTTCTCAATCTACTGTGATCTATTGTGATAACTGATTGTTATCTATTGTGATAACACTAGTGCAGTAAACATTTCCAAGAATCTAGTGATGCACTTGAAGATAAAACACATTGCAATAAAATATCATTTTCTAAGAGAACAGGCACATGAGGAGGTAAGGTTTGACTAAGTGCCTACTAAAGAACAAGTTGCTGATATATTCACCAAGACATTACCAAAGGATACCTTTGAGTATCTCAGAGCTAGATTAGGGGTAATTCCCCTATCTGAAGTTAATTAGAGGATGATATTGATTGCATCAGTTCATATGTGTTTATTAGAATATCATGTATATAGATTGATGTAGAGGTGAACAACTCCATAGGGGGAGGAATTCTTATTATGATGTTGTGATGCAGTGATGAGGAAAGAAAAAGAAAAGAAAAATCAAGTATAATCAAAGATGACTAAATGATTATACAAATTTGACATTGTTGTCCAGGGGAAGAATATGAATTATAAATAGAGAATATGTATGAACACAAGAGAAGAACATATAGGATGAGATGAAAGGAATATTATATGTAGGTGATGAATCAATATGAAAAAGTGAGCAGACGTATGATCAGAGGTACATACAGAAGTGCACAATCTCAATTCATATTTGATTAGATGAATTGACTATTATTGTTTGTGGAAAACAATAAGTGTAATGGTAGGGGATTAAATGAGCTATACCCTCTTTATAAGGAGTACTTTGAGAATGGGGATATTTAGTTGTGGAGTTGTGATGGTCATGTGGATTGTTGGGGTGGTTTTATTGTTGAATTTCAAGTTCTTGCTTGATAATCTTCTAAATTAGATTGTGTAGGAATTAACATCAATCAAATTCTTGATTGATTGATTGCGTGATTAGGAAGGATTGATGTTAGAAATTCCTACACGATCTAATCCAACAGATTATGAAACAAATTCTCAGTATGGATTGTGTAAATTTGATATCATGTTGATTTCTTATTAGGTGGAGCAATCGTGCTCAAGGATATTTCCAAACATGCAACAAGAATATCATGCACAATAACTCACAAACAAATTGCAACAACTATTTGATATTAATAACATCCAGGAATTTGAATTATAACTTGTGAAACATAAATAAATGTTTTGCCTAAAAAACTAACTAACTTCCAATTGAATTCACAAACATATATACATGAGGAAGGTGAACAATCATTCCAAATTCAAATTGAAGAGTTGAAGGAAATCCAATAGCCTCAAAGAATTTGAATTTAATATATATTTTTTCATTTTTTTTATTTTAATGCCTTAGCCATGCTGTACTACCTCTTGACAGCTCTAGACAACCTCTTGATTACTCTTGATCATTGCTAATTATTCTCTATGACTCTTGATAGCTCTAGGCAACCTAGCTCAAGGCCTCCTAATTGCATTCAGATTGCTACTAATTGCTCTTGATGATTGAATCCAATCAAAATTAAAAGTGACACCAAAACAATAGTTAACTATGAAAGTATTTTTTGTGATGGGGATTGCACATACACCTAGAAACTCTTGCATCAAACACCCTAGGCAGGGAAATATTTCATGAGGATGAACTCGTGGTCATTTGGGCCAATCTAGAATTGGAATTCCATATTTAGCTAGCTCATTTTCCTTCAACCATAATGTCTCCTTATCTGGTTTATCCTTCCATCAAACCAAATGCTCCATGTATTTGTTTCCTTTTGTTTTCTTTGCAACTCTAGAATCGACAATAGCATTCACCTTTTCATCTTTCTTTTTAAGAAATTGATTAATCCATTCTAGTTTATGATCTATTTTTACTGATAGATGTGTTGTTGTACTGGTCTCTCCCTCATAATATTTATACAAATGACTGACATTGAATATAGGTGAGATATCAATGTCCTTTGGAAATTCAACTTCATAGACATAAGATGAAATTTTTTTCAAGATCTTACATGGACCTATTGGTGGTCAGTTTTCAAGTTAAGTGCAAAATTTTCAAAAATTTTCATATTCTATTTCAGAAAAGGAAATAGGGTTTTATATATTGGTAGGGTTTTCAAATTTATTTTCCAAAATCTCAAAACCCTATATTTGGTCTATTTCCTCGTTACGTTTTGATCACTTAAGCAAGAGGTCTAAGTCATGTCGCGAGGCCATTGTTATTATCCTAGTCTGTTACTTTTATGCGTCCTGTGGTGTTAAAGGAGTGTTTTGCGTGACTGTGTGTTTCATTTTATCTTCATTATTTTAGTGTTTCAAAGTCATGCCAAGCTGTGTCGTGACATCTGACGGTCTGTAATAATGTTTATTATCCAAGTCCCAAAGTTGCGCCAAACAATTTGCAGAGCATCACAAAGGATGAGGGATTTGACCGCCAACATGTTTCGAGGTCCCGACTAACATTCAACATAACTTCAGAGGGTGTTGCAAAGTGTAATCAAATAACATGCCTCGTATAAAGTGCTGAAGAGTAGTGAAGTATATCAACGGTCAAATAAATGTTGTTGGGGATGTCCCAAAGTTATGACAATATTGATCCAAGCAGTTTGCGGAGCATTGCAAAGGTCCTTAGGCCGTTAATATTAAAGGTTATGAGGTTACGATAAAGCATCTAACAATCAAGCGTAACTTCGTAAAGGTCAGAATTAATAGAAAGAAAAGTAAGTTACGAAGTTACGGCGATAGCATGCAATGGTCAGACACAACTTCAGAAGGTTAAGAAAAGTGTTGAGGTAAAAATTTTTGAAGCTGCGACAGTGAGAGGCAAGGCTTTACCTAGAACTTTGCAAGATGATATCTGAATGTTTGTTACACGGTTCCACTCTTACAAGAATGTTAAATAAGCTACCAGTGTAACTTCAGAAGGGTTTCAGGGAGTTCAAGTTTGCATGTAGAAAAGTTAACACATGGTCAGGTTAACCATGTGTGTAACTTTGGAGCCAGGTTAACCTAAGATTTTGAAATAGCATGACCCTGTTATAGCAAGAGAAAGTACAACTTTTAATTTGGAGGGCTTAAATAAATAAAACAATGATATGTTGGCGTGAGAGGTCGATGATTTACTCTCAGTTCGTCACCAAATCTCAATTGAAAGGGACACTTTTTTGAAAAAAGGGAATTTCATGCATGTGCCCTGGATTAAAATTTAATACAGTAGGCGGTGAATTTATCTTAAAGACAATTCCAGTCATTAAATTTCCTCATGTTCATAGAGCACCATAATTTTCAGAGCTGCAATGACAGAGAATGCTAAAAATGTTAGTTGTAGAAAAGAAGTTTGAGGTCTAGCATACAAAAAATGGCAAAACAAGGGTCCCCTGAGGTCGTCGAAGTACCAGTAAAAAGTGTGTTGTCAAGAACAAAGAGGCTGAATATATATGCCGAGGAGTGGATAAATATTTTCCCTGGGACTTCAAATTTACAGTTAGCCAATGCCTATGAGTGGAAAGACCCATATGCATTTTGCAAAGATGTTGTTTTCCCAAATACCACTGCGTACAAGCTATTTATGTTCTTTTACAATAACAGATTGAGAGGCCCATCTATTTCAAATCCCTAGGATATGAATTTGGGTAAATTGATAGTGCCAGAGGTATTTGTGGATGTAGACTTAATGAAATATTTAATTTAAGCTTATAATCTGGCAACACAAGCTTTCCATAAAAAACAAATCAGTACTTTGCATGTTAGACATGGCGACTTTTATTCAAGCATTTGACCTCTAGGGACCTATGAGTGTCGACATTGACCTAGCAGTGGAAGAAGCATTGTTCAAACGATACAGGAGCTACTATACTAGGAGGATTATGAAGAAACATATCCCTAGGGAGAAGAAGGAAGCATGAGCATTGCCAAAAAAGGTGACAAACACAATTGATATTGAGCTTTTCTTCCCTTACTTCCAGTATACCATTTATGGTTTACATAAGGTCATTGGATTAGATGGGGGATTGACAGTGACCCCAGACATATATGTCATGGCAACTGACGTCCAAGACTTGTACACAAATAAAGAGTTTGATTATGTGGGCCACATAATCAATGTAATGCACAATGAGCTCATGACAACTAAGAATGATTTGAGCAATTTCAGGTCTTGCTCCTATATTGCAACATTGATTACATCAATTTGGAATTCATCAACAAGACAAAAAATGGAGGGGTTGTTCCACTACAACTTTGGGCCAGGTTATGGGACAAAACTTACCATTTCTCCAATTCCATTGCTTTTTATAGTGACTTTGTATCTCCAATTATAAACTTGTTAGGTGTAGAAAGGGACAGGCTTCCCTTATTTGTTAGAAAACAACTTAGACCCCGTATATTTGATAATGAAATTCAACATAACTGGGGTAATGTGTTTATGTTTAAGAATTTTTATGTCATTAGAGTATATGCATGCTCACAACCTCCTCACATACTGCCCAATTATGTCCCAAAAAGATTGGGAATAATTGAATTCTTATGAAAAATTATCATGATGGATATGAAGCATCTAGGCCCTAAAAGGCATAAGGGAACATTTATGCCAAGAAGGTTCCAAATAGGAGATTTATCCATAGGAAAGGATGTTGTTGACTAGATACATGAATTCCTAAGATATTTCAGACTTCCATCAGCTAATACCAGGATGTATGACCCCAAGGACTTCATTAGAGGAGCATTAAAATAAATGAAAAACCATAATCTAGCTACAAATCAGCCCATGGAGGAGGAGGATGTCATTAGGAATGTGCTTGATGAAAATATATGTGAGGAGAGATCTCTAATGTGGCAGAACATTATGAGGGTAGAAGAAGAGTTGAAAAAGGCGGACCCTACTTTCACAAGTTTTTTCCCCAATCTCTTGTATATGCTTAGGATTATTAAATGTTTAGAGAATTATGAGGATATCATGTCAAAACTACCAGATATCCTTGATTTGGGGGAAGAAGATAGGGTAAACCCTGAAGAGGTTGAACTTGAAGTGGTGTTTATGGTAGAAATAGAACAAACTAGGCCATCCACATCAGAACAAGGGCCAGCAAAGAAAAAAAATTGATGAGTGTGCCAGAAAAGGCAAGATAAAATGTAGTGCAAATCCTGCCAACTACTAGGCAATAGTTTGCTAGCATAAGGCAACAATTTCTTGCTTCATAGGAAGATGAGGATGAGAAGGCCCTAAATGAACTAGAATTGGTTGCAACTAGATTGGATGACATAGTTATCCATGCTAAAGATTTTATGGATGATGATGAATTCATCAAGTCTGATGAATTTAAAAGTTTTCTCTTTAGAGTAAAGAAAAATGAGTTAACACTTTCTTTAAAACTAGGGGAGTCACAGGAAAAGACTATTGAATTAATTGAGAAATTGCAGGCCTATGATCCCAGAAGTGAAACACTAACTATGGAGGAGGATAGAGACCTTGTTAAAAGGAGTAGTATGCAATTAGTGGTTCTTGGATAGGAATTGGAGTCCTCTTTCTTGATTGACCAAATCAAAAGGCAGGACAAGGCTGTAGCATATGAGGCTTTCGACCCATATGGACTGCAAAGAGGGTTTGGATTTAACATGGACACCAAAAAATTAGCAATATGGTGTGTGGCTCCTCACTCAAGTAATCCTAGATTGATGGATATCTAGGACACAACACATGGAAGCCAATTGATATGGAGGTTGCCTAATACCACTAGATCAGAGGTAGCCAGTCTATTGCACCATTCATCATCAATGAATAAGGCAGTTGTTGAAGATTTGGAAACCAGGCTAGCCAGGAATTTCAGGGATTATGTGGCAGTTAGAAAGAAGTTTGAAGAGGAGCTGAAGAAGAACTATGTCCTGGAGGAGATTGTAAAAGGGCTAAAAGATGAAGTCAGTACCCTGAGAAATCAGTCTAGGGAGATCAAATAAGTCTCTGATGTTGGGGTCCAGACTGAACAAATAGAGGGCATAGCTCCTAAAAGTACAATTGAGCAAGTAATGATGGACATTGATCAGCTTGCAAATGCTAGAATTGTTGAGAGAGAGACTTTGAAGAAAGTGCTATTGCACAAGATAAATATTTTAAAGGGAAATTCTTAGGCTGTTCACAATACTTTCATTTCTTTACAGGGTGCAGAATATAATTGTTCTAATTCTTTATCAGTCCTATCTCCATTGTTCAATTCTAGGGGCCGATATTTACAATTCTTTGATAAATTAATTTTACTAATGGCAAAGATGTTGGATCTACTTGATAAAATAATTGAAGTCAAGGAAATGCTGATATTAGTAAAGGAGTTATATGCATTTTTCACTGGTAAGTTACAGAATATCCAAGTGAAGCTAGGGGTTTTTGAGAAGTATCTGAAGGGTATATCCCTACCATTATGGACACAGAAGGACATTTAAAGGATTGACAGGAATGAGTTGCTTCTTTCAACCAAATTTTGAGTGTTGATAAGGTGATTTCTTATTTTGTTGGTGATGCTAACATTTCAACTTTCTATGAAGTTGTTGATGAATTGTACAAGCAGGAAATTGATATAAATAAGTTTGTTGCTGAATCTTGAGCCATAACATATGCCAAGTGGAACAAATACCTTCAGGATTTGGATACAGTTAGAGCAGTAACTTGGCCATCAAAAAGAGAAATTGTGGTATGGGAGACCATAGGAGAGATTCAAGCCTTGCAACATGGAAGTAGTTGAGACAGTTTTGGTAAAGAAGATTGAAGAGCCAATAGAGGAAGGTTAGTTAATTCAAAAGGGTATTTTATATTTGCAGTTCACATGTTGTGGATACACCTTCAGTGCAAACCAAGGTTGATTCTGAAAAATCTAGGTTGCCAGCTATCATTTTTGTAACTACTTCCAAAGTTGTTTGTCAAATTTTGTTTGATTTTGACAACTCCAACTTCTCCCACGTTGGAAGCTTGTTGCAATCCATCTTTCTAAATGGATTTCCAAGACTGGGAAAAGGGACCAAAAGATATTCATCTAGTTTCCATTTTTCTGAGAATAGAAGTCTCGAAAGTCAGTCAAGTATTGTGCAAGAGTCATTTTGTATATCAGGCTTGTACTAAAGCTTAAATGATATATATGGTGTTCATGTCATTGTGTGTTATTTTGAGTTTGTTCAAATACTATGATGTATATATTTCAAGGAAGTTAATACAAAGATTCAACATAAATTTTTTGCTCTAACTCTTGTCTCCTTCTGTGACATCTTGTAATTTTCTATGTCTTGTGAACAAAGAGATCAAGATCATAGTTGCAATTTGTTTAAAGTTGTATGTCATATTATGATTTGATTTTGATTCAAGGAATTAAGTAATTGCTTCATATAATTTGACAAAATTATAAGGTATTGGAGAGGATTTGTGATAAGAATATGATTTAAAAAGCATCATTTGATTCCCATTTGCAAGGTGAATGGATAGATCATAAAATCATAAGTATGGATTGGTTTGGGAAATATGCCTAATGAATAAGGCACCGATCAAAGAAAAATATAGTCAAGTTGATACTCATTTCTCTTCACAGTACATTGTTTAAATCAAATCAAATCTTTTAAGATTCAAGTTTTAGATTTGAATTGTTAAGCCCCTTCCTAACTTATACGTGAGTTGATTGTGTGATTAGCTTTCATAGTATCACTTAGACCTCATAAGTAAGAGAAGAATCACATGCATTTATCTTTTTTGTTAAGGATTAGTGAAAAGTTATGTTAATAAGCAAATAAGTCTAATCCTAGGTTTACCTGCCTAAATTTTTCAAAGTTCAAAGTGTAGAAAGATTAAAATAGCTTTGTTAGTTGGTCCTTGTTCCCATTTGAGTGTATTGATCATGTGGTTTAGCTAACCCCTAGGTACATCTCTTCACTATTCAAAATTTTGTCAAATCATAAGCCAACACCTATCTTCTTCTATTTTTATTTATTATAGGTTCCTTTTGGAAACCTTTATTTTCTCATATGAATTCATACCATTTCATCAACTTGAAATTCTTTCTCTCTCTTATATCATCATTTTTTTTGTACTTGGTAGAACTCTTCTCCAATTTATCCTTCAGTTCTTTGTGCAAATCTCTAATATAGTCAACAAAATCCTTAGCTACAACACTATTCCTCACTAGATTTTCACTATCTCTTAGTTCATCCACACCCCTTGGGATATATCCATAAACAACATGGAATGGACTCTTTCACAAACACTAGTACAAAAACAACAATATATGACTAAATAAACTACTAAAAATTGTAGATAAATGACTAATTTTGATCACGTGACTAGTAGTATTTTATTGCCGGTCATTTATCTCGCAACCAAATTTATGACTAAACTATTTTAATCATTGATTTGGTCATTTATTTAGTCATTTATTTGGTCATTTATTTGGTCATTGATTTGGTCATTGATTTAGTCATTTATTTGGTTGTTTATTTGGTCATTGATTTAGTCATTTAGTTGGTCGTTTATTTGGTCATTGATTTGGTCATTGATTTAGTCATTTATTTAGTCATTTATTTATTCATATATTTAGTCATTTATTTAGTTATATATTTAGTCATAGATTTAGTCATTTATTTAGTCATTTATTTAGTCATTTATTTAGTCATATTAGGGCACAATGGAATCAAACCACCATCCTCCTACTTGTAAAGTAGGTGCTCTTCCATTGAGCTAGTACCCTTTAAATAATAATCATACCATGTATACTAGTACTTTCCATTAAACATGATTTCAAGTTTTTCCATCTATAGTTCAAGGGTTATGATAGTAAATGGTTATGACAATCATTTTAAATAAAGTATGTCAAAGATTGTTATGAGGCAAAATTTTCAATTGTCATGTAAAGAGGAAGAATCACAGGTTCCATCATTGTGAGAAGCACATTCTATACATGAAATAAAATGTAAATTTCTTGATCTAAGGGGCAATAAAATGGAAAAACATAGAGTAGCAGCCTCCATGCAATTTCATGAATAAAGGAGCAATATTCAAAGATTAAAACATAATAGAATACATAGGATTTACAGTTCCCACCCCGAGGACCAGCTGGATGAGGATTGTAGAACTACAAACAATCATGCATTTGCAATTACATATGATACAAACTAGTAAGACTTGGACTGGTACATCTCAATGAACTTTGACATTGAGATTTGGAAAAATTAAATACATTGCCATTATAGACTAATGTATTGAAGGTTTCATGTTCTTTAGTTATAGACACCAATTTAATACTCTCTAGTGGCACACAACTATAGCGGAGTGCAAATACTAATACTAATTCTTTTATGCATATTTCAACATCACCAATGTCCCCTTTGAATATAATATCACAAGTGTGCCCTTTGAATATAATATCACATGCATGCCTTGATGAGTTAACACATGTAGACTTAAAGAGTAAAGATGAATCTTGAAGACTTACATCAATCATTTAAGTTTATTTAACCCATGTTAGATACATGCCTAAGTCCTTAAATCCACCTTGCTGATACATACCATTTGGAGGAAGCTCTTCATTGATTAAATGTCTTTATACCCACTCGTTTATCGTAGTGCTAACCAACCACACTTTGTTAAAAATTCATGGAGTTCTTCTTCATAGTATAAAATATTCTCTTATAGTCACTGCTGGAAGCCAACTAGATTTGTCATAATAATAGATCTTCACTGTCAAACTTGAAAATTTTGAAATATTCAAGATTAAAGTGCAATATTGCTAGCGTAGTCACCCTTATTAGCTACTAGCTACAACCAATTGCCAAGAAAATGACATAACCAACTTGGATTGACTTGGAGATTATAAGATCTTAAGGGCATGTCCCGATCAAAGCTACAAACAACTCCATCTCCATCTTCTAACCATAATGCCTATTTTGATTGCAATCCAAAAACACTCTTAATGTAATCCTTAATGGCTTCTTTAGAACCATCAATACCTATTATTTTGGTTGCATCACCCCATTTTACAACAATAACCCTGCCTGAAGTTACATTGTGTTCCATCCGAGTGTTCTACTAAGGTAAACCTAAGGATATGGTAAAAAGTAACAATTTTCAGTTGACAATCTCACATTTTAATTCTACACAAAAAAATAGACCAAGGTATAAGAAAGTGCGAGCTACCTCATCATTAGCAGTAGCACTTGTGTCCCTCCAATTCCATGGACTCTGGAGATTCATGAGACAACAAAGATGTAGCTTGGCTATTATTATCTAGCCTTTGGTCGAGAGTTAGAGAAGGCCTGTCAAAGTCTATTATCAAAATATATTATCAACCATCCTAATTGAAATAGTATCACATTATTATTATAATCTGAAAATAAAAATTTTGGGAAATAAAAGGAATGCTTCTCGAACCCAGTTAATAGGAAACCAAAGACACAAAAACTGTGTTTGAAAGAAATTTTGTATAAATTTTACAAATTTTGCATTTTACCTACAAACATTAATTTATGAAATCCTATTATTCATTTCAAGTTTTGAACTAATTGAAAACACACCATCTTCAACTACTTCATGTAGGTTATACAACAAACTTCATGTTCAATACAAGGCAAGGGGATCCAAGACAAGCATGAACATTCAAACTGATAGAAAAAGTAATTTAGTGTGTTTTTGAAAAAGAATGAATAAAGCTATAAGTCTTATCAAATGATTGACTTCTATCTTTAATGATGAAATAATTAACTAACCCGTCATTAAGTGATATTGTCCCAATTTGTAAATATTTAACGAAATAAAATGTGTTGAATTTATGCTATAAATGATCTTAGTGCCTGTTGGTCAATAGGTTGTGATGGATAATCCATGGCATTTTTCCTTATAAGCAACCTTTATCTCTTCTACTTTGTTTTTCGAGCATTAGATTGTATTTTCCTAGGGCTAGATTGGCTTTCTAGTAACCGAATAGAAGTGAATTTGACTTTCAAGTTACAGAGAAAGGTACAATATCTAAGGCGAGGATGAAAAGCATAATGCAAGATTATCATTGCAAGAGAATCAAGATAAAGAAACATGCAAAGAATAATCCCTGCAATTTCCTATGGAAAAGAATTAATGAGTTAGCACCATAGATTCTAGCTGGAATATATGCAAAAGCTACATATGATTCTCAGCTGAAGAAGCTAACCTTCCAGAACAACAACTACATTCTTTCTAAATTTAATGAAAACTAAAATCTTCCAAAAGTTTCATATAGTCCCAAAAACATCTAATTAATTAAAATTATTATTTTTTATTGCTTATAGATATTTTCCCTTGATCAAATTCAACAACATCATGTGTGAAAGAACTGGGACTGGTCTGTGAAGGCTATTAATAAGAATATCTATAAGAAAAATTAATACATCAAATTTTTGGACTATGTTCATACTACTTAGACTAAAGAAGGATTTGCCAAGAAAAAGAATGAGATTGGACTTGCACTGGGAAAAGTTTAGAACTTTAGATGTATTAGAAAAACTTATGTGAAATTTGTCAAAGAGAATTTATGTCCTTGATTTGATGATAAAATTTATGTTGTACACACCTAAATAGTATTGAGTTCAATTATTCTATAATATTAGAAAAAAAATTAACATTTCATTCAATTTTGTTAATTTTATTAACTTTCCTTTTCCAATTTCTTTGTGCCAGTCAAAACTGCTATTTGCTACTCCCGTAGGTTGATTTTGCAGAATCTGTAAATGTTAATCCTGCAGGTTGATTTTGCAGATTCTATAAATATTAATCCTACAAGTTGATTTTGTAAGTTAACATAATATTCAGTTTTGTTAATTTTACCAACTTTCCTTTTTATATTTATTTGTGACAATTGTCCTCTTGACTACTCTATCATAAATAAGATTGTAAATCCTCGTTTGGAAATAGAAAATACTCTATTATACTCTGCTCCTTTAGAAAATTTGGTTCTCCTGATCCTTGGGATAATGGAAATATCATTTTCAAAAGGGTGGCATTAAGAGATGATAAAGAATTGCAAGAAAGACATCTGTTGAGGAATCCACTGAAAAACATTGCTCAAAATTCCAGCCATGTGTTAAGGACATTATAGAGTAAGTCATTTGAGGCGTCTACTAGTGTGACTGCCAATGCTAGACCCAAGAGGAACTTGTTCCACTTTGGAGGTGGTATAAACTATGAGACAATTTCAAAAGATAAGGTAAACTAAATCATGTTGAAATATACTTTGTACTTCCCCCTCCTTCCTTTCCATATAAAACTACAACATTTGGGGTCAAATTTCGATGCCAATTTGCGACGCCACTACAATTTGTGTTTTTTTTTTCAAGTGCCCCCGATGGTGTCATAATCATGATGATGATGTCATAATTGCAACACCCATTTGGTTATAAAAAAGGAAAAAGAAAGTGTCATTTGTAATTTTTGTGAATTTGAAGAGTTGCTGCGAAGACGACAACACTTTTGCGTGGCACAAAGAGGGCATTCGAGTTTGGCATGCATGAAGAGGCCGGCACCGTGTGGGAAGAGGGAACTAGCACTTGAGGTAGGCATTTGTCTTCTCATTAACTCAATTTCATTTTGATGGCATTTGTTGATTTAATGGCACAATATGAATGTTAATAGTGGCATTGTTTACATCTTAGCATTTGGAATGCTTGATGACCCGAGAGCTTCGAGAGCTAGGGCATCATTGCTATTACCTTCAAGGCATTGTGTGAAGTGTTTGACCTCTCTTTATTTGTTTTGTTTTTGATATTCACTATGTAGTACTCCTTGTTTATGATCATTTCATGAGGAAATATCTTGGTGGCTCGCGGGCTGCAAGCTATGGCATCATACATTGTTTATGAGCTCACTATTGAATACTGGCATTGTTTACATCTTTTCATTTGGAATGCTTGATGACCCTTGAGGTTTGAGAGCTAGGGCATCGTTGCTATTACCTTCAAGGCACTGTGTGAAGTGTTTGATCTCTCTTTATTTGTTTTTTTATTGATATTCACTATGTGGTACTCCCCATTTATGATGATTTCACAAGGAAATGTCTTGATGGCTCACGGGCTGCAAGCTAGGGCATCATACATTGTTCATGAGATCACTATTTAATATTGGCATTGTTTGAATCTTTTCATTTGGAATGCTTGATGACCTACAAGCTTTGAGAGCTAGGGCATCATTTCTATTACCTTCAAGGCATTGTGTGAAGTGTTTGATCTCTCTTTATTTGTTTTGTTGTTGATATTCACTATGTGGTACTCCCTGTTTATGATCATTTCATGAGGAAATGTCTTGATGGCTCAAGGTTTGCAAGCTAGGGCATCATACATTGTTCATGAGATCACTATTTAATACTGGCATTGTTCATGAGCTCACTGTTTAATATCTGGCCAGGCCATGTAAATGGTACCGAACCAACCCAATCAGCCCAATAAAATGTGTCATGTTTATCTTTCTCAAATACACTCATTCACCATTTTGTTCTTGTTCTTCACACAAATATTGCATCAAAAGTAATTGTAAACAATGATTTAAACAAAAAAGAAACAACTACAATAGATCAGGCCCCAAAAGAATATAGTCAAGGAGAAATAGTGCCCTAATCAGAAACAAAATGAACTCTTAATGTAAGCAAGCATGGAACCAAAGAGGGGAAAGTAAGGCACCAACCAGACTCGGGAAAATATAGCATCCGAAATCATAGAGGACGCTGACAGAACAAGGATGTTAGCCCACACAAGATCATATGTAAAGATCTTAGCCTTCTTCTCCCCCAAATTCACAATAAGAACAATTAAAATTGAATGCTCTTAGTTTTTCTTCAAATCTATTCGAAACTTCTATGAATTCACTGTGCATCAGGTATGAAATATGAAGGAATGAATTTGAAATAAGAAAGAAAAATCTTTTTGTTTAAAAACTAGCATAATTAAGCCTCAAACAAAAAAAGTGCAAACGTATAAACTTACAAGCTGTATACACCACCTTGATCCGCTGAAAAGGTCTTAGCCTTCTTCTCCCCTAAAATCACAATAGGAACAAATAAAATTCAATACTCTTAGTTTTTATTCAAATCTATTTGAAACTCCTATCAACTCATTGTCCAATACTTAAACTAACTTATGATTCCAAAGGAGGAATTATGAAATATAGTTGTAGGTAGTTATCTCTTCTATAATGATGGAGGAGTCAAAGGTAATGATCAATGAGGTTGCTGCTATTAGATCATACATTAATACACTTACTGTTTTGAATTTGAGCTCGGGCATCATGCAATGTTATTGCTGTCATTGCATGCTTGCTGCTATTGTGCACCATATATTGTTTTATACACTTTTATTTCATTGAGACCATGAGCTTGGCATTTGTAATGTATTTTCTGTTATTGGATCAATTCTACCATGTTGTTGAGTCTATGTATGGCTTGACTATGCAAATGCATAATTGTAGATGAGGATTAGTAATAGGGTGCAAGACATTGCTTAGATCCTTTGAATCTAACCCCATCTTTTCCTTCCTTGCAGGTTTTGGATCATACAAGAGCATACTAGTTTGAACCCCGGGTCAACACTTCATTACTTCAGGCAATGTCTAGTACCTTCATTATTTATGTTCATCCACTTATGTATGTTTTCATTCATTCACATTCTTCTGAAAGTTGGCTATTAGCGACCATATATGATGGTTCTTGATGTTTTTGGGTCATTTGATGAAAAGATGTAAAAGTTTCTTAAAAGTTTATATTTTTTATTTCAATTTTTAAAATCATAAAATGAATAAAATTTAAAGATAAAAAATTAAGATAATCTTTGTCTTCACTTAAAAAAAATATATAAAGCTCATAAAGCATGGTAAAAGAGGGCCCTAACTGTGGTAAAATGGGAAAGTTGCTACCTTGCACTGCTCTTCATATGTCAGTTGCTAAGGAACTATGTTATAAAATTTCAAGACATGAAATTTTATAATTTTTGACATCATACTTTTTTCTCCTTAGCATTGAGTTTATAATGTGGGGGAGTCGAAGAAAATATATGGACAGTTATAAAATTTCATGTCTTGAAATTTGGCATGAAATTTTATAACATAGTTCCTTAGCATTTGATCTTTATATGACAGCCATGACTTGAGGTAGGCATTCGAGCTTTGTCTTCTCATTAATTCAATTTTATTTTGATGTCATTTGTTGATTTAATGGCAAAATATGAATGTTAATATTGGCATTGTTTACATCTTTGCATTTGGAATGCTCGATGACTCGTGAGCTTTAAGAGCTAGGGCATCATTGCTATTACCTTCAAGGCATTGTGTGAAGTGTTTGATCTCTCTTTATTTGTTTTGTTGTTGATATTCACTATGTGGTACTCCCTATTTATGATCATTTCATGAGGAAATATCTTGATGGCTCATGGGCTGCAAGCTAGGGCATCATGCATTGTTTATGAGCTCACTATTTGAGCACCTCATGTCCCTATTTGATTGGCTGGTGCTCTGTTTGTTATATTGATGCTATTAGATCAAATATGGACATCAGTAATAAAATAATACACTTATTGTTTTGAATTTGAGCTCTGACATCATGCAATGTTATTGCTGTCAAAATAGTAAGTGTATTAATGTATGATTTAATAGCAGCAACCTCATTGATCATTACCTTTGACTCCTCCATCATTATAGAAGAGATAACTACCTACAACTATATTTCATAATTACTCCTATGAAGTCATAGGTTAGTTTAAAATGGAGACGGGTCTCAAAATATCGTAAGTAAAAATATTACACAGTGGCATTCAGATTAAGTACAATATGAATTCACATGCTTTTAATTATGATACACTTTTGAAATTATCACTCATTGGTCATTTGATAATTCAAGATATAAGTATCATAATATAAACTGTTGTAAAAGGAAGAAACACATATGTATCATCATTTAATATAAAATATAAAAGTATTCCACAGACACAGTTTCTATTATAACAACCATCCTCTAATTCCATGGTGTACTAGTCTCAAGGTAAGAACAATTTACTTAAGCCATCATATAAGTATCATCCTAAAGTTTAAGTAGACATTGACTATGGATATACAACATTGAGCCATAATAAATTATAGAGTTTCACTGCAATTTCTATGTCCACTTACAATAATAAATTACAGAGTTTCACTGCAATTTCGATGTCCATTGCCATTAAAATATATCAGTCCTCCTGTTATATAGGCATCATTCTCATTAAGTGTTGTCATTAAAATATATCACTCCTCATGTTATATAATATATATGCATACTTGTTTAAAATGTCATACTTGTTGCTCTTAAATATTATTATCATTTCACTCAAATTTACATGACATTAAAGCCAAGCCCAAAATGTATATACGTGTAAGTATAGGAGAAGCTGGATCCTACAACTATTGATAAAAAAAACTATACCAATAGCAGCTTACGAGAAACTATACTTGTGCTTACCACACCATACCTAAACATCATAATGCTTATCATTTTCAAGCTTTAGTGAGGCTTCATACCACACACCGTTCGCAGGTTTGTACACAATGCTGATTTAGGCTAGAGGTAAACTACATGTTTCATGTAAACAACATGGTTGAATGCAATCTCTTTTGCATGTTTTCAAGAGTTTTCCCACCAATACAAGCATAAATAACACATTGAACGTAATCTACGAACACTGCATAGTATGAAGTCTCATTGAAGCTTGAAATATATCACTCCTCATGTTATTGTCAAAATTAAATTCAAATATTTCTCAAAACATTTATTCTTGTAGAATTAAGATATCCTTATCTCAATAATAAAACAATCTTTCATAATAGCTTTTGAATCACATTAACACACACCTATGTTCTGTAGCATAGTTCATTTTAGAAGTGTATGGCTTGACTATGCACATGAAAAATTGTAGATGAGGATCAGTAATGGGGTGCCAGACATTGCTTAGATCCTTTGGATCTAACCCCATCTTTTCCTTCCTTACAGGTTTTGGATCATACGTACAAGAGCATACTAGATTGAACCCTGGGTCAACACTTCATTACTTTAAGCAATGTTTGGTACCTTCATTATTTATGTTCATCCACTTATGTATGTTTGCATTCATTCATATTCTTCTGAAATTTGGCTATTAGTGATCATATAGGACCATTCTTGATGTTTTTGGGTCATTTGATGAAAATATTTAAATAGGGACATCATTAATAAAATATGGATATCTTAATCTTTATGAGCTCAAATTCAAAATAGTAAGTGTATTATTTTATTACTGATGTCCCTATTTGATCTAATAGCATCAATATAACAAACAGAGCACCGACCAATCAAATAGGGACATGAGGTGCTCAAACAGTGAGCTCATAAAACAATATATTTAGTCTTAATAAAATCTTATAAAACAACATATATTGTGTGAAGTGTTTGATCTCTCTTTATTTGTTTTGGTGTTGATATTCACTATGTGGTACTCCCCGTTTATGATCATTTCATGAGGAAATATCTTGATGGCTCATGGACTACAAGCTAGGGCATCATACATTGTTCATGAGCTCATTGTTTAATACTGACATTGTTTACATCTTTTTATTTGGAATTCTTGATGACCTGTGAGCTTTGAGAGCTAGGGCATCATTTCTATTACCTTCAAGGCATTGTGTGAAGTGTTTGATCTCTCTTTATTTATTTATTTGTTGATATTCACTATGTGGTACTCCCCGTTTATGATCATTTCATGAGGAAATGTGACACAGTCAAGGTTGGAGAATCCAATGAAGGACTGTCCAAACTTGCAGCCAACACCAACACAACGGAATTACACAAATTAAAGCACCAGATCTGATAGAAAACATATATTTTATTCATCAAATTATTGATTACATGCAATGTGTTAGGCTGTAAGGCCTTCCCGATTACAGTCAATTACAAAGCAAGTAACAGTCTACAAGATCTCATAGGATCCAAGTCTTTTCCACAACTTCACCACTCAGCTAGTCCAAGTTTGCAACATGGCAAGACACCGATAGGGTCCCAGGAAAGATCTAAACTTGTACTCACAAATTCCAAGCAATCTTCCTGTGATGCAGAGCCCTCCTATAGTCCTCTAAGGAACCTAACTCAAGCCAAGGGATTCAACAAATATTGGAACCCTCTCAAGGAATTAGACTCAACTCAAAGCTTTATAGAAGGGTCTGACTTAAGGTAACCCAACACAACATAATTTTGAATGAATTTACTCACATTGAAACTTGTCCTTTAATCCCAATCATATTCCAACTCTGACTTCTCACCACTTGGTAACACACCATCCCACACATCCTGAGATTGATCTTCTCTTCAAGGCATACTAGCCCTTTGATCCTTCACCCAAACTCCAACTGCCCACTCTAATGGCTTCTAGTATACTCAACCTACCCTATCCCACTTTTATCAACTCTCACACAATCCCCCTTGCAACACCTTCAACATCTCTGACTTGGATCCACTCACCTAGACCCACAACCTAATAAAATACATCCTATTCTCCAACATTCTTCCACTATCTATGACTCCACTATTAAGACAATCATCTAAATCCTCCCCAAGCCTTTTTACTTTGTCTCTTACTAGAAAGACACCTTAATAACATTTTCGGATCTTTCCACCATCTCTTATCCCAACATTTCATCACCCATTAATCACTCTTAACAAAAATCAAAATAAATTACCTTCTTGTTGTCTCCTTTGACATACTCGTACTAAGATATCCATAACTTTCAGAAAATAGAACATTTCTTCAATCACTCCAGTGATAATGGGTGTAATTAGCTTCTCACAAACATACTTCAATCTGAGAAAGATCCAATGGTTCACTTCAGAGATATGGCCCCCACACTGGACTGCATTTTTCTATGACAGTCAAGCATTCACCCTCAGGAAACTATTCCTTTCTCCATCCACTGACATCCTTCCCTGCAATCAACATCACATATAATATATACAATGCATCATTGGCATCTCCCACCAGACCATGTTTAACACAGGGGTGGGAGTGCCCTTACATTTTAAGGGATTTCAACCTTCAAATGTTGACTGTTCCTACAAAACCAGTCACTGTGTATACAAATACCAGCCACTCCCTTGATTGTTCTCAGTGACAAAAAC
This sequence comes from Chamaecyparis obtusa, assembly GCA_027943335.1. Taxonomy (NCBI): domain Eukaryota; kingdom Viridiplantae; phylum Streptophyta; class Pinopsida; order Cupressales; family Cupressaceae; genus Chamaecyparis; species Chamaecyparis obtusa. Next base: position 1,390,186 of record BSBK01000740.1, on the reverse strand, counting down.
AAAGAAAGATGACTTAACCAAGTAAAACAAATAAAAATAGACATTCTCACATCTAATTAAGCAAGGATCATGTGCAAATCACATACAATAGTTCATTGTTATGTGACTGTACCCATAGGCCAGTGGGTTACACAGTTTGCAGAGAATAACATTTTTATTGATTTTCAAAACTTCTTTACCTTGTCTTCGATACACATAGCCTTTGAATCTATCCTAAACTCCTCTCCTTCCTCTATTCACATCGTACTATTAAATGATTCTTACTAAGACCAGCCAACTGTTTCCTAACTGCCTGGTAACAGTCACAAAACCAACTGTAAACATAATCAGGATAAAGATACTTGTCAAGTGGACAACTAATGTTGTCAACTCAACAACACAACATATTAAGCTATCCCTAAAGACTTATAAAAGGATTTAAACAACCTTTTCAAACTAACTAACTCCTATAATCCCAACTAAGCCTTTGTTTGGCTTATATTGCCAATAGTGGCAATTTACAATATCTTGCACTTTTAGTGCTCTTAACATTATTTAAAGACTTGAGTAGCCTTATTATATCTATTAAGATCCTTATAGGTCAATTCCATTAACACCTAACCTAGGATCAACCCTTAATCCATTCCTAGTGACCCCTAGGTACCTTTTAGACTCAATAATGCCATTAAGGCTTACATTAAAGCTTTGATTACAATATGATCAACATGTGATCAAAATAACATTTCAAGACCATGATTGGTGTTATTACAAGTTTTAATGACCCTTGAAGGCCATTTGTCTTCAACACCTCCCAGGGATCCATTAGTGACCCCATTGCTCTTCCTGCCTCTTGGATTTGACCTTGGTGCTCCTTCACCATCCTGTGCCTAAGCTCACAAGCTACTAACTCCCACTATCTACCTCCCCCCTAAACAACTACCCAAGCATCTACATAAATACTAAATCCCAGCCACAAGTTGACTTTACAAGGATATACAAACATTAAATGCAAAACATTAGTCAGCTCTCAAATAGCCTTACAATAAATAAAATCATCCATGTCGGCCTTCAAACGGTCATCAGATCTACATAGAATAATGCAACACACCAGATCTAGGTCCCCACACTTCCAACTATCAATCCATAACTCAAGGAGTGCAACCCAAATTAAATGCACCAGTTGGCCAAGCTGATCCATCCAAACAACCAAGTCAGTAAGAAAGAACACCGAGCAATAAAGAAATAACTGAGTGCCAATCAACTGACCATGCCAAGCATGGCCGAGAAACATAGTTACTACCAAGCGTTAGGGAACTGACTCCTTCAGTTATCGAGTGCTCTTCAGAGACCGAGCACCCCAATAAACATTGAAACCAAGCAACCAGTCTTCCAAACTGAGATCAAAGCTAACAATCTACCTTCAAAACAAACATATTTTTGGTTGATTCAGGATTGCCAAGAATCCTAGGATGCTCCTGCATTAGACACCCTAGGTTAAGAAGATTTTCCCATAACGAAATCAAGAATGCCTCAAGGGAATCAGAATAGGTATGCCAAATCTATTCTTAACCCATATCTCTTCTTGTCCTTCATTCCAAGTTGTCTTAACTTCATCCACTATTCTCTGCAACAAGGTTTCCTACTTCCCATCTCTCTTATCTTTCCTATCTGCAACTGATAGCAACTGACGCTGACCATCTCTTCCACTACTGATCACATCAGTACCTTGGTAAATCTCATCCTCTTCGAAATCATCAATCAAATCAGTATCATCTGCATCTCTCTGTGTCGTAAATGTCATCATCTATTGTACAATCTTTGTCAGAAAGACCATCTGTCTCTTAATCTCAACAAACTCTTTAGATATCTCATTCTCCTTCTCTTTCAAACTAGACTTTGTAAGAACATGTTCATCAACCCTGTGCTCCTGAGGTTTGTCATTGTCATATGGACAACACTTGATAACTCCACATTTCCTAGTGCATGTTTCTTGTAAAGGTAACAAATTATGCCGAGCTCCTTCATGCCTAACCACATAGGTGTTAGCATGGCCATCAAACAAAACATTTCTATCAAACTGCCAAGGTCTATCGAGAAATAGATGACAAGCATCCATGGGTAATACGTCACACAATATCTCATCATGATAAGATCCAATCTGAAAATTAACCAAGCATTGTTCTTTAATCCTAACCTTAGATACATCTTGTATCTAACTAATCTAATAAGGATTAGGATGTTTCCTTCTTTTCAAACTCAATTTACTAACCATTTCTTCTGAAACAAAGTTCTCAGAACTGCCACCGTCAACTATGACATTACATACCTTATCCTTGCACTTACATCTAGTTCTGAACAAATTTATTCTTTGCACTAGTTCATGGACACATGCAACCAATCTCCGAGTGATAAGAGTCTCACCTTTTTCTGCAATATTCACAATATCCTCTTCAACAATCAATGCAACTCTCTTCTTAGGACATTGAAAACTTCAGTGGCCAGCTTCACCACATTGATAACAAGTACCAGTGAACTCATTCTTCCACCTTCCTCTCTGTCCAATATTGTAGTTCTTAGTGTCTTGACCACTACCAGATCCTACATTAGGCTTCTTAGGATTCTTTGTCACATTACCTTCAGCAAGTGTTTCACCAGTCTTACCACCTCTATTCCTATTATTTTATCTTCCTTCAAACTTCTTATTAATCTTTTCTTCAATCTTTAATGCCATATGATAAGCATCTCCTATTGTAGTCATCCGAACAATAACTCTTCTTGAATACTAGGTCGCAAACCATAAACATACCTAGCAACCTTCTCTTTATCAGCTTCAAAATGACTAGTCCTAATCAAGATTCTGTAAAACTCTTCGGTATACTCCTGCACTGATTTGTTAGTCTTCTTCAAAGCTTTCATCTTCTTAAACATCTCCAATTCATAATCCACCGAAATGAATTGCTTCTTCAGCTTGTCAACCATTTGGTTCTATTTAGTGATCTTTTCTTTTCCTCTTATACCTCTTTCCAACTGAACTTCCCTCCACCAAATATTCGCGTGACCCTTCAATTTAGTCTTTGCAAATCTAACCCTATCAGGATCTTTTATTTCTTCATACTCAAAGTACTCATCTATCTCATTGATCCAATCAATCAATTCTTCTGGCCTAAGGCTTCCAACAAATGCAAAAACTTCAATCTTAGGTCTTTTACCAATTTTAGACATAGCTTTCAGGATTCTATTCTCCTCTGGATCTCTAGCTTCTTCTATAGCTTCTTCAAAGTGATCTTCTTCCTCAGATTCATCATCACTATCCTCTTTCAAGGTAGTCTTCTTCTTTCTCAATTCCTCTTGCGCAAAGCTCTAAAATCATCAAGATTGAATTCTCTAGCATCTTCTTCCTCTGAGATCTCATGATTTCTCCTCGGAGGCTTCTTCAAATCAAGATCCAGGTGCAAACACACAAGATCTACTCGGCTCCAATAGGAACAAACTTCACTCTGATACCACCTGACATAGTCAAGGTTGGAGAATCCAATGAAGGACTGTCCAAACTTGCAGCCAACACCACCACAATGGAATTACACAAATTAAAACACCAGATCTAATAGAAAACATATATTTTATTAATCAAATTACTTATTACATGCAATGTGTCAAGCTGTAAGGCCTTCTTGGTTACGGCCAATTACAAAGCAAGTAACAGTCTACAAGATCTCATAGGATCCAAGTCTTTTCCACAACTTCACCACTCAGCTAGTCCAAGTCTGCAACACGACAGGACACCAGTAGGGTCCCAGGAAAGATCTAAACTTGTACTCACAACTTCCAAGAAATATTCCTATGCCTAAGCTCATAAGCTACTAACTCCCACTATCTACCTCCCCCCTAAACAACTACCCAGGCATCTACATAAATACTAAATCCCAGCCACAAGTCAGCTTTACAAGGATATACAAACATTAAATGCAAAACATTAGTCAACTCTTAAATAGCCTTACAATAAATAAAATCATCCATGTAGGCCTTCAAATGGTCATCAGATCCGCATAGAATAATGCAACATGCCAGATCTAGGTCCCCACATGTCCAATGGTCAATCCATAACTTGAGGAGTGCAACTCAAATTAAATGCACCAGTTGGCCAAGCCGATCCATCCAAACAACCAAGTCGGTAAGCAAGAACACTGAGCAATAGAGAAATAACTGAGTGCCAGTCAACTAACCATGCCAAGCATGACCGAGCAACACAGTTACTATCAAGCACCAAGGAACCGACACCTTTAGTTACCGAGCGCTCTTCAGAGACTGAGCACTCCGATAAACACTGAAATCGAGCAACCAATCTCCCAAACCAAGATCAAAGTTAACAATCTACCTTCAAAAAAAACATAATTTTGGTTGATACAGGATTGCCAAGAATCCTAGGATGCTCTTGCATCAAAATTTCTTAATGGCTTGCGGGCTGCAAGCTAGGGCATCATGCATTGTTTATGAGCTCACTTTTTGAGCACCTCATGCCCCTATTTGATTGGTTGGTAATCAAACAATGAGCTCATAAACAATGCATGATGCCTGAGCTCAAATTCAAAATAGTAAGTGTATTATTTTATTAAGACTAAATATATTGTTTTATTAATATTTTATTAAGACAAAGTATTTTGGGTTAGTTTTATGTTGTTTTATAAGATTTTATTAAGACTAAATATATGATGTAAACTCATAATTATACTTGATATATATATACTTCAAAGGAGGAATTATGAAATATAGTTGTAGGTAGTTATCTCTTCTATAATGATGGAGGAGTGAAAGGTAATGATCAATGAGGTTGCTTCTATTAGATCATACATTAATACACTTACTGTTTTGAATTTGAGCTCGAGCATCATACAATGTTATTGTTGTCATTGCATGCTTGCTACTATTGTGCACCATATATTGTTTTATACACTGTTTATTTCATTGAGACTGTGAGCTTGGTTTTTCTTTTAGAAGTGTATGACTTGACTATGCACATGCATAATTTTAGATGAGGATATGTAATAGGATGTCATTCATTGCTTAGATAGTTTTTATCTAGCCCCTATCTCTCTTTTCTTTGCGGGTTCTGGATCACATAGGGGCACACTAGATTCATACCCAGGTCAAAAATTCATCACTTCAGGCAATGTCTGGCACCCTTATTATTTATGTTCATCCTCTTATGTATATCTATACTCTTGCATTTTCTTCTGAAAGTTATTTTCCTTGTATAGTATATACAAGTTATTTTTCATATATATACATGTAATCTTTAGATGCAAAAATTTATTTTCCTTTACATGTATCTTTGCATGAAATGAACACAAATTAAACAAGATCATCTAATAATGCAAACTAGGGTACTGTAGTCACTCATCTAGTAATTAGTTCCCCAAACCATTACTAAAGATTGAACATAAGTCTAAGTCCCCAAACCTATTATTTTGTGTATAAAATAATATATGGTGCACAACAGCAGCAAGCATGCAATGACATCAATAACATTGCATGATGCCCGAGCTCACATTCAAAATAGTAAGTGTATTAATGTGTGATCTAATAGCAACAACCTCATTGATCATTACCTTTCACTCCTCCATCATTTTAGAAGAGATAACTACCTACAACTAGGGCATCATGCATTGTTTATGAGCTCACTGTTTGAGCACCTCATGTCCCTATTTGATTGGTCGGTGCTCAAATAGTGAGCTCATAAATAATGCATGATGCCCTAGCTTGCAACCCACAAGCCATCAAGAAATTTCCTCATGAAATGATCATAAACGGAGAGTACCACATGTGTGTATGAAAATTGTACCTGATCTATAGACACAACACTTCAGTAAAATATTAGAGGTTAGCTATAATCAAAATTGTGCAAAATTGAAATCTAATTTAACCAAGTGATTTACTGCCTTCTAGTAGGCGCGAGATTAATGTTCTCAAATTGTTATCGAGATCAGTGATCTAGATGACACCTAAATGAAGGATTTGGATGCAAAAATGATATAAAATATGAATGCAATTAATCTATTTTTTTGGTATTTTCTATGCAATATGAATGATAAACTTGATATGAATCTATAATATGTAAAAAATGATATGCTATGAATTGATCTATCTAACAATGATATGAAATATGAATGCAAAAACAAGATTGATCTCACAATAGCCTTGATTTGCAATAAGCTTTGATTCCTTGTCCTCCAATCCGACAGTGCGAGGATGCAAAAATATGAGATCCTGTAGATTTGAGAGATGAATTATGAAGAGCTGAGCCTTGTTTTTATAGAAATCCAGGGCTTTGGAGGTGCATGGAAGAAAGTCATAAATCACTCAAATAACTCAGGTTGATTTTTGAGTTATCTGATAATAAAGATAATTTAATTCACAAAAACATGCAAAAGCTAAGTTTTAACTCAAAATAAAAGTTTAGATCAACTTTAAAACTCAAAAAGATGTTGAGTTTCAAAAAGCTAACAACTTGCATTGATTTTCTAATTTTGAGTTTAACTGGTCCTTGAATGTGCACATGGATAATTATGATTTAATAAATAAATAAAGTGATTTATTCTCAACTTAACTGATTTTTGAAATAAAATAATTAATTTATAGGTTAATTAACTATTTTATCAAACTTTTATTAAAAACTATATTATTAAATAATGACAACTTGTTTTAATCAATTATTCATAGGATATTAGATTTATTGTCAAAATTAAATAATACAATTAATAATAGATCTAGAATTAAATTTAATTACACAATTAAGTGGTAAGATATTAAATCTAATTAATTAAATATGAAAATATTCAATTAATCAAACTTAGGATAAATGTGATTTATCGCCAAATAATCATTAAATTAAAGATAATTAAGATAATTAGGAATATTGCTAGGAATATTCCCCGATGCAGAATTTAGAATAATCAATTATGATTCGATGATGTTTAGATGTGCCTTAGATTAGGACTTCGATGTCGATTTCATTCGATTTGAGGATGTAGGAGGTTAATGAACATATAGCCCATTTTTGGGGTATTACATTTTGCCCCTCTTTGAATTACTGTGTGAAGCGCAGTGGTTCAAAGATAGTCTGTGTTTGATAAAGATATGAAACTGATGTTTGAAATTGATAATTGATATGAGACAGAAGCTAATTGATATTGATTTGATATGGAGATAATAGGTCCTGAATGACCAATGATAATGTTCACTATAGCAACAAATGAACCTATGATTGCGAAAAAGTGTCAAAATGTCTGATTCCAAACCTTATGATTGTGAAGAAGTGAGTGACCGGTTCTAGACTCGATTGTCTTAGCAGAACTAGTAAGTATCACATTTGAATCCTTCAGTTGCTGAAGAACCAGGGAAAGAATACTATGATCCGATGGTTGCAAAAACTGATACAGTTTACAAGATTAGGAGAATACCAGATTTATATGGATCGACGAATCTGATATGCCCCAATTGATGATAGATTTGCCCCGAGCGATGAGGACTTTTGATGAATCAACAATTAGACATGGTTGTTGTCTTGATTACTAAGGAAAGATATGATTTCAAATTTGATTATAGACTTTGAATAATGTGCAATACCATGCCCCCTTCGGGATTAAATTTGAAATCTGACAAGAAAAGTCAGTGTTGATAGTTTAGAAGCATGTTAATTGATTTGAGAAGTGGTTAAACACGTCTGGGAACACATTCTACATCGTTGGAAGGTCCTAGAGACCAAGTTTGACTAGGTTAAACCATGAGTTGACCATAGTTGACCAAGTTAAAATTTTGATAGTTTGATGTAAGATAATCAGTTAAGTTGAATACTAGATTTGTGTGATGATTGAAGGTCGAATATGCAAGTAGTTAATAATATGAATGATCTCAAATTTGAATTTTGATCTCGAAAAAGGATTCTACTTGCTGTTTTGTTGGAGGAACATTTGTGTGGGATTCAACTCTTGTTAGACTTGAAGATGCGAGTGGAGAATTGTTTAAGCTTTGAAGTTCGTTTAGCCATTGTGAGATCATGCAAACATGCAAAATGCAAAGAGACATGCAAAATGAAATGCAACCTAAGACCTAGGACCTAGTCACTAATCATATGTCGATTTGTTATCATCATTGAACTTTTAAGTAACCGAAAAAATCAATACAATGCCCACTAGTCAACAACCATGGATATATAAATATTGATTTTATTTTCGGAATGTCGGATTAGATATAAGCACCAAGGCACAAACACCAGGATGACCTGAATATCATGTCCATTTTGATATAGCAATTTGTATAAGCATCAAAACATGAACGTCGTGATGACCAAAATACTCCTTGCATGACAAACACATCAAACAGCCAAGAGATCATTCTAAATCCAGTGTGAATTACCTGTAGTGACCCTTTATCGTTCACATCCTTAGGTAAGATCACGTTTCACAATAGGAGAAAGAACTTACTCAAAAAGATAATAGTTAGATCAAACTTCCTTGAATTTTCTGGGTATCAATGGTCGAGGTACGCATGGCCATCTAATTCGAGATAGAGGCTCTTACAGTCGGACACCATTTTAATCCAAAATTTCTAAAGTTGTTAGATTTTCACATACAAGCAGAAGACAAAGAAAAGATTATGCCCCTAGTCATCACTCTCTAGATCCTATAAAGGACATCATCAAAGAGCTCGAAGGGACACAATATGCAAAAATCTCAATGCGAATCAGTAAGCATACAAGGAGATAAAAGCATGTAAAAAAGCATAGATTATTTTCAATTTGATGTTTGATGTTCAATTGCGTTGTTGTAGATGCAAAATCTTTTCTGGAGACAAGACTGACTCACTCACTCACATGAAGCTTCAAAGGACTCTGACTGGATAGGAGATGTCTAAGATATACTGGAGGCCATAGGATATAACATTGATTGCCCCCAAGTTTTAAGCATTGATAGGATATAGACGCTTGAGCTAAGTGGTGTACAGACCGACTTATTGAAAACTGAAAATGCAGAAACAAACCGAGAGATATGTACAAACTAAAGCAAGACTGAAAGCTGGGAAAGACCAAGATTGCGCTGATAGATGGAGCATTTTGAAACAAGTGGCGCCCGTTTGTTGGGTTTTCACCATCTTGGCAGAGATTCTATTTTTGCTACCAAGGCGCCTGTTTCCAGGTTTTCACCAAGGCACTTTTTTTTTCTTTTTTCATTTTTTTTTTGTATTTTTCATATTTTAAAATTTTTTTATATTTTTCAATTTTTTTTTTGTGAATCATCAAGGTGCCTATTGCTAGGTTTTCACCAAGATGTTCATTTTTTTCAAAAAAAATTTTAGAACATTTTACCATAGACTGAATGCCTTAGGCGTAAAATTTCTTCAGATAGAGAACGTTGATTGGTTCTTGGAGCTGTTCTCCTTCAGTCATTGAGAGTTGATAGGCACTAGAACCAAAAGTGGCAGTGATTACAAAGGGACCCAGCCAATTAGGTTCGAACTTCCCCTTGCATTCTCGATGTGATTGATTTTTAGGATTCTCTCTCAAAACTAGATCGCCAACCTGAAATTCTCTGTGTTTGACTTTCTTGTTGTAGCCTCTAGACATTCCCTTCTAATATACTCTGAGATGATCATACACTGCTTGTCTATGCTCATCTAGTAGTTCAAGTTCTTGCAACCTAGACACTCTGTAGTCATCATCAGTTACTAGACCATGCATTCTGATTCTTAGTGATGAGATTTCAACCTCAATAGGTAGTACCGCCTCAGACCCATAAACTAAAGCAAGAGGTGTAGCCCCTGTAGGCATTCTGATACTTGTTCTGATACTGGTTTTGATACTTGTTCTGATACTTGTTCTGATACTAGTTCCGATACTCATTCTGATACTTGGTATATTTGATAGCATCTTTTTCCATTTGCAAACTCCCAAGCAAGATCATATCGTGTAGTCCCAATGTCTAGCAAGGTGGAGAACAAGAGGGATTAGCAAGCTGGTGGAAGAGATGGAAGATAAGAGAATGAAGGATAATGAAGGGAAGAAATCCTCAAGGTAAAACTCCTCAAGAATACTCAAGCTAGGGAAAAATTGTCATGTAAAGGCACTTTTGGACAAGCAATGAAAGGTCAGCATAGGATAAGTCACAAAAGCGTAATGCCAAAGAAGGATAGGATGTAGTCCAAAGGAGTAGACATATCAAGAGGCTTCATAGCACCGTGTTTTACTCTTTCTTTTTTTATTAGATCAAGACCAAAGGGGAAAAGGCTAGTGAAAGACGAAAATGAATGGAGGAAGATAAATATGAAGGCAAAACATGAAGGGAATGAAAGCAAGATCATCATAAGATAGCTCACAAAATAGCCAAATGTTTGTGTATAAATCACCATTGTCAAGATCAAAGAGAGAAGATGAAATGGATGAAATATGTAGAAGAACTACAGATGATGTTTGATTGCCAGGTTTTCATCACGGTACTTATCCAAGGCACCACAAGGGAGTGGTTTTCACATAGGATGAATTTATTTCTCTTTACTTTTGCTACCAAGGTGCCTGTTTCCAAGTTTTGACCAAGGCACATTTTCAAATTTTTTTTTCATTTCTCTTTTTTTGGAAGAAGGCAAGCTTTTTAGATAATGCTCCTTGAAAGGATAAACTATGATATGTCAATGATTCAAATGATATGCTCAAAGATGCTGATAAGGAAAGAAATATGGAAGAGAAAAATGGAGGATAGGGTTTTATGTAAAGCAAGTGAGGTTGGAAGATAGGAGGAATAGGCAAATGAGGAAAAAGGATATAAGGTAGAAGGATAATGCATGGAAGGATTGTGAAAGGGTAGATGGAAAGGAAGGAAAGATCAACATCAACACACACCTTGAAGGGTGGTGAGAGGGTGGAGGAAATGTGAATGAAGGAATACGTGAAAGAATATGGTGAATGAATAGCAAAGGTTGTGGTTTAGGCACATGGAATGAAATAATGTTTTTGGAAGAAAATGAAGTGGAAGCCTTTGGAAGCTTGAATGTCAACTTTACTTTTTGCTCAACACTAGACTATTTCAAGAGAGCCTTTGGAATCCATATAGCCGTAGGCTTTTTATTTCCTTTTGATGATCTAGAGAGAATATCTTCAATGATGGATTTTGGAACCCATACTTGTCTTGTAGTTTTTTTCTTAGATATCTCTTTTGACTTTATGTCTCCGTGTCGTTTAGAGGAGACATGGTGGTTTTTTTTTTTTGATGGATTCTTGTATTGCTTCTTTTTCTTGTATTGAACATTCAAGTTACTTCCAAAAGACTTGAGACTTGTGGAAGAAGGAGGATATGACTAGTTTACATGGGTGGGTGGATGAAAATGATTCAAAGGTATGCATCTATGTTGATCTTGAGGAAAGATGGGAGATGGAGGGACGTAAGGACCCAAGATGGATGGTGAATTAGGAGAGTTAGGAGCGAAAAGTGAAGGGACATAAGGACCCAAGATGGAAGGAAGACATGAAGCTCTTAGTAGTGGTGGAAGAGGTCCAAGGATGGAAGTGGAAGATAGAAAAGGATAATCAATAAGTTCATCAACATCTATATGAAAACCAAGGATATCAGCATCTTTAGAGTGAGCATTAGAATTTTTAATAGAATCATGGACATCTTGAATATGAGCACCTTTTTTGATAGGATTGTTCAAAGCTTGCAAAGACTTAGAAAGAGTAGAAAGTGGAAATGAACATGGAGTGGTAGAACAAGAAGATGGAAGACTTTGATCTTGACAAGGATCTTTGGATAGCATAAGCACATAATTTTTCTCTTGATTTTCAATAGGCTTAACTTTGGAAGTAACAACACCATTTTTACCAACCTTAATGGAAGTATCATCTTTGGAAAGCGCAAGTGTAGTAAGGTCATTTTGATTGTCAATAAGCTCAATAGTGTAAGTAGTAGCTTGATCTTGCTTAGGAGAAGACTTAAGACATGGTGGAATGCATGAAAAAGGGTGTGCAGGATCAAAAGAACCCTGAGGTGGATAAGAGACATCATGAAAAAGAGTGGATGACATGGAGCGTTCTTGATCTTGATCTTTCTTTATGTTCTTTTCTTCATCATTTTTAGAGTCCTCTTGACATGGAGCCACTTCTAAGGACAAGGAAGCATGTTGGGATTGTATGGATGACTTTGGAAGAGATGGTGGAGAACTAGCTGAAGTAGGCATCATAGCATATAAAGGCTTAGGCTCTTTAGGTTTAGCATTATTGAAAGTATTTGTAGCCAAGTGAAGGTTAACTTGAGTTTTTTTAAGAGGTAGTCCTGGAGGATAACTATAGGGAACCGCATGAAAAGTATAAGGGCTTGTGTCAGATGAAGGTTCTATGAAAGATTTGAAAGACTCGGAAGCTTTAGGAAATGTACGGGTATTGGAGGAAGTAGGGGATGGAAGGGAACCATCACTAGACAAAGGTTCAATATTAACATGACCTTTCTTGAGAAGATAATCTTTATTTTCAGCAGGAGAGTCTTTAGGAGAAGGATTCTTATAATATTGATGCTTCAAGCTAGCACGATGCATTTTATAGTCCTCAGCAGTAGTAGATGGATCATAATCAAGGTATTGTTCACAAAAGCCATCAAATTCTCTTTCAAAATTAGAATCATATGGATCACCATCACGATCTATCCAATGTGACGGCCCATTTGTAGTAAGCAAGAACACACGACGAGGAGGAATCTTAGGAAATGAGGTGTCATAGGTGTCATTACATTGTCTATCGTCATAGTCATCATAGTCTCCAAAGCTTGATGTGTCACTCTCTGTGGAAGAGGTATCATAAGGGTTGTCTCATTGCTCACATTTTGTCTAAGGGTAGGGTGACATGTACAAGTCTTTATCAAATGGAAAAGAGCATAGAGTTTCCATGGAGAACTCTTTAGGTTCCTTTTCTTTCTCAAGTTTGCCAAGCTGGACTTGCATAGCTTGCAACTGCTTCATCATAGTGTTGATTAAAATTTCTTCCTCATGTGTACTGATTCTTTGAGACATGTATACTGATTTTCAATGGCTACTGCTTTATTTCTGACACAGTGATTCATTCGAAAAATTCTAGAAATAGGTTGAAAAAGCTAAATATTTGGCAATGCTGACAATTTTTTGACAACTTTCAAAAATTTCCCAAATGACACTCTAAAGACTCATACGACAGTGGGTATGCTATGAAATGACAGTTGCAAAACTCGTACAACAGTTGGGTAGCAATGAAATGACAGTTACAAAACTCGTACAATAGTTGGGTAGCAATGAAATGACAATTGAAAATCTCATACGACAGTTGCAAGATTTTGACTTTGAGAATTTACTGGCATGGAAACTCGTACGACACTGGGTACTCAATCATACGACAGATGGGTTGTAATGAAATGACACTTGATGGAAACTCGTATGACTTTCTGACCTCCTGAGATGACTTTTGACTCCATAAAAGGATTTTACTTCAGATTTTGCAAATTTTTGAGTTTGTAGATTCAGATTGTTTGCAAATTTCAATGTCCAGATTTTAGGATTGTAACAGATTTGTTCATTTTCAGTAACCAGATAGATAAACAAGCACACAAAATAGTAAGCAAGTGATTTCAAGCATGTCTAAAAATAATGAACAAGGGCAAAAGAAACCTTGTGCATGAACAATCAAGTGACTTATTTGTTCTAATCCTCAGAAGCGCTAATTGTGTATGTTCCAAAAATATTTTGCAATAACACACATATACCCTATAAAATGAAAATTTGGCCTTGCTAGGGTTTTTAGTAATGGTTTGACTCTGCAACTTTTATGATCCAAAGGGGTGAACTCCAATTCCGGCGCACCAAGGTTTTGACACAATCCGAGAACTTAATCTTCAAGAGCTGCTAGGGAGATTTGACAACCCAACAATGAACCATACCCATGGAGATTTCTTCCACAAGGACATTTATATAGCGGCTGTCACTACCACGGCAAAAATGACTATTACCGCTTGAGGTTTCGTCAACACAGTTTTCCCTATGAAGGGATTGTCCGCTATGGTTAACCCTCTCTAAAGGTGACTCATAGTATGATACCACAAAGGGACTTGGCTCCAGATCCAAGGTTTTGATGCCTCTTCACTTTTAACCCAAACAAAGCAAGCAGATTAATTCGACATGCTAAGACAAAGTTTTGCTTCACCAAGGTCTGTGATGTCAACTCCATGTGATCTATCAACCCCTCCGGAGAGAGAATGTATCAATCAATAAGGGAAGACGCACTAACCAATTTTGATTCACTAAAGCTTGTGATGTCTACCCCATGTGATCTATCAACCTCTCCTAGGAGAGAATGTATCGATCGATAAGAGAAGACGCACTAACCAAGTTGAATGTGAAATGCACTAAGTATCCTCCCTACCTATAAGGATTCTGTCGTCAAGGAGGATTTTGCTGGGAATCCAATCTCTCAAGAATCACGAATAGTGTTCATAGGGCCTAATTACTATGTGAGCATAGATATATTCCCGAAAGCAAATCTATCCAAAAGTATTCAAAAGCACAAGGTGGTACACTTAACGCTAAAAGAAAATATGAGATGAGTCCACAAGGTGGAACACTTAACACCTCACACAAGCTGAAAACGAGTCCCCAACTTAGAAAACAAGTGAGTTCTAAAAAGCACAAAAAGGTTGCCTGGTGGAACAATTAACGCTTCTCTCCTGTAGACCCCTCCTTTTTATGACGCTGAGATTGCAACCACGGGGTGGAATGAGGGGCCGGTGGATTTAGCGAGTCCAATAACCCAAGATAGCAATCTAGATCAATCACAAGTATCTAAGACTGCTAAATAAATACCTAAAGTGTCACAACCTAGTATCAATTATGCAAGTGTGTAAAACAAAAGCATGAAAAGAAGTACTCAAGCTAGACACATGAGAGATTTATTTTAAGTCCAAACCAAGTGTTATAAAGATTGTAGTGACTCACCTTAGGTCCAAAGATCTGCAATCCAAAATTTAGCACACATCTAAAAGTACAAAATCAAGACAAATCAACAACAAACCATAAGCGTTAGAAATCAATAATCTAAAATTACAAATCTGCAAATAGCTGATCAAATGGCAAAATTTGAAAATGAAACCAACATGCTTGGATTTGGCTCAGAAAGAGCTTTCCAATGATATATCACACTTAAACTTTCAATACCATATGCGAAAATTTTGCAAAAATGGGTGCCAGTTTTCTAGAGTGGCATAGATTTTGAAAATGCCAAAATTTAAAAAAAAAACAAATCAGAAAATAGAAAGTTTGTGTGATCAAAATAGGCATAGGCGTGACTTAAACTAGCATAGGCATGACTTAAACTGGCATAGGCGTGAGTGAAACTAGCATAGGTGTGAGTGAAACTACCACAGGCATGACTGAAGCTGGCATAGGCGTGACTAAAACTGGCACAGGCATGACTTAAACTAGCATAAGCATGACTTAAACTGGCATAGGCGTGAGCATAATGCTTGTAGGCATGAACAAATTTCTCATAGGTGTAATCAGATCGCTTGTAAGCGTGAACAAATTGCTCGTAGGCGTGAACAAATTGCTTGTAGGCATGATCAGATTTCTCGTAAGTGGCGTCAGATTGCTCGTAAGCGGTGTCAAATTTCTCGTAGGCAGCATTTTTCCTATTTGTGCAAAAATGATGAAAAAGTGATGCTGAAAATATATAAAATTTGATAAAAATGAAGAGAATGAGGCTCAAGGCCCCATGGTGGGCGCCAGAAATGTGTGTATGAAAATTGTACCTGATCTGTAGACACAACACTTCAGTAAAACATTAGAGGTTAGCTATAATCAAAATCATGTAAAATTGAAATCTAATTTAACCAAGTGATTTACTGCCTTATAGTAGGTACAAGATTAATGTTCTCAGATTGTTATCAAGATCGGTGATCTAGACGACACCTAAATGAAGGATTTGGATGCAAAAATGATATAAAATATGAATGCAATTAATCTATTTTTTTGGTATTTTCTATGCAATATGAATGATAAACTTGATATGAATCTATAATATGTAAAAGATGATATGCTATGAATTGATCTATCTAACAATGATATGAAATATGAATGCAAAAACAAGATTGATCTCACAATAGCCTTGATTCGCAATAAGTTTTGATTCCTTGTCCTCCAATCCGACAGCGCGAGGATGCAAAAATATGAGATCCTATAAATTTGAGAGATGAATTATGAAGAGCTGAGCCTTATTTTTATAGAAATCCAGGGCTTTGGAGGTGCATGGAAGAAAGCCATAAATCACTCAAATAACTCAGGTTGATTTTTGAGTTATCTGATAATAGAGATAATTTAATTCACAAAAATATGCAAAAGCTAAGTTTTAACTCAAAATAGAAGTTTAGATCAACTTTAAAACTCAAAAAGATGTTGAGTTTCAAAAAGCTAACAACTTGCATTGATTTTCTAATTTTGAGTTTAACTGGTCCTTGAATGTGCACATGGAGAATTATGATTTAATAAATAAATAAAGTGATTTATTCTCAACTTAATTGATTTTTGAAATAAAATAATTAATTTATGGGTTAATTAACTATTTTATCAAACTTTTATTAAAAACTATATTATTAAATAATGACAACTTGCTTTAATCAATTAAATAAGAATTTAATCAATTATTCATAGGATATTAGATTTATTGTCAAAATTAAATAATACAATTAATAATAGATAAAATTAAATTTAATTACACAATTAAGTGGCAAGATATTAAATCTAATTAATTAAATATGAAAATATTCAATTAATCAAACTTAGGATAAATGTGATTTATCGTCAAATAATCATTAAATTAAAGATAATTAAGATAATTAGGAATATTGCTAGGAATATTCTCCGATGTAGAATTTAGAATAATCAATTATGATTCAATGATGTTTAGATGTGCCTTAGATTAGGACTTCGATGTCGATTTCATTCGATTTGAGGATGTAGGAGGTTAATGAACATATAGCCCATTTTTGGGGTATTACACCACATAGTGAATATCAACAACAAAACAAATAAAGAGAGATCAAACACTTAACACAATATATGTTGTTTTATAAGATTTTATTAAGATTTTATAAGATTTTATTGTTTTATGAGCTCATTGTTTGAGCACCTCATGTCCCTATTTGAATGGTCGGTGCTCTGTTTGTTATATTGATTCTATGAGATAAAATAGGGAAATCAGTAATAAAATAACGCAATTACTATTTTGAATTTGAGCTCATAAAGATTAAGATATCCTACTGTTTTGAATTTCTATGTGCTTTGAACCAATGAAATTTTTATCATCATGATGAAGTAATAATACATTAAATGTCTTACTTATGTCCCTATTTGATTGGAGGGTGCTCTATTTGTTATATTGATGTTATCAAAATAGAATGGTAGTGGTGATTCAATGCATCTATAGCCTCAACAACATGGTAGCATTGATCCAATAATAAAAAATACATTACAAATGCCAAGCTCATGGTCTTAATGAAATAAACAGCATATAAAACAATATATGGTGCACAACAGCAGCAAGCATGCAATGACAACAATAACATTGCATGATGCTCGAGCTCAAATTCAAAACAGTAAGTGTATTAATGTATGATCTAATAGCAGAAACCTCATTGATCATTACCTTTCACTCCTCCATCATTATAGAAGAGATAACTACCTACAACTAGGGCATCATGCATTGTTTATGAGCTCACTATTTGAGCACCTCATGTCCCTATTTGTTTGGTTGGTGTTCAAATAGTGAGCTCATAAATAATGCATGATGCCCTAGCTTGTAGCTCGCAAGCCATCAAGACATTTCCTCATGAAATGATCATAAACGGGGAGTACCACATAGTGAATATCAACAACAAAATAAATAAAAAAAGATCAAACACTTCACACAATATATGTTTTTTTATAATATTTTATTAAGACTAAATATATTGTTTTATGAGCTCACTATTTGAGCACCTCATGTCCCTATTTGATTGGTCGGTGCTCTGTTTGTTGTATTGATGTTATTAGATCAAATAGGGACATCAATAATAAAATAATACACTTGCTATTTTGAATTTGATCTCATAAAGATTAAGATATCCTACTGTTTTGAATTTCTATGTGCTTTGAGCCAATGAAATTTTTGTAATTTTGTAATTTTGAAAAAGAAAGTGTCATTTGTAATTTTTGTAAATTCGAAGAGCTACCGTGAAGATGACACTGCACTTTTGCGTGGGGCGAAGAGGGCATTCGAGTTTGGCATGGGCAAAGAGGCCGACACAAGGAGTACCACATAGTGAATATCAACAACAAAACAAATAAAGAAAGATCAACACTTCACATGATATATGTTGTTTTATAAGATTTTATTAAGACTAAATATATTATTTTATGAGCTCACTGTTTGAGCACCTCATGTCCCTATTTGGTTGGTCGGTGCTCTGTTTGTTATATTGATGCTATTAGATGAAATAGGGACATCGGTAATAAAATAATACACTTACTATTTTGAATTTGAGCTCATAAAGATTAAGATATCCTACTATTTTAAATTTCTATGTGCTTTGAGCCAATAAAATTTTTATCATCATGATGAAGTAATAATGCATTAAATGTCTTACTGATGTCCCTATTTGATTGGATGGTACTCTGTTTGTTATATTGTTGCTATCAAAATAGAATGACAGTGGTGATTCAATGCATCTACAGCCTCAACAACATGGTAGCATTGATCCAATAACAGAAAATACATTACAAATGCCAAGCTCACGGTATGAATGAAATAAACAGTGTATAAAATAATATATGGTGCACAACAACAGCAAGCATGCAATGAAAGTAATAACATTGCATGATGTCTGAGCTCAAATTCAAAACAGTAAGTGTATTCATGTATGATCTAATAACAACAACCTCTTTGATCATTACCTTTCACTCCTCCATCATTATAGAAGAGATAACTACCTACAACTACCTTATCATGCATTGTTTATGAGCTCATTGTTTGAGCACCTCATGTCCCTATTTGATTGGTCGGTGCTCAAATAGTGAGCTCATAAATAATGCATGATGCCCTCGCTTGCAGCCCACAAGCCATCAAGAAATTTTCTCATGAAATGATCATAAATGGGGAGTACCACGTAGTGAATATCGAAACAACAAAACAAATAAAGAGAGATCAAACACTTCACACAATATATGTTATTTTATAAGATTTTATTAAGACTAAATATATTATTTTATGAGCTCACTATTTGAGCACCTCATGTCCCTATTTGATTGGTCATTGCTCTGTTTGTTATATTGATGCTATTAGATCAAATAGGGACATAGAATTCGATATCAACCTATATATCATATATCCATTCCAAATGATATAACTCCATTTGAATAAACATACATGCCAACCATTTGACAAAATGTCCATATGAAATCTAGAGCAATACATTAATTTTATAGCAAATTCATGATTTATAATGCCTTTTGATTTATAGTGAATTAATTTTATAATGAATTCATGATTTATAATTCAGTTGTAGCAGCTCAATGTGTTTGAACTCAAGAATACCCCTTACTTGGTTTCCTACAAAGCCTTTGGTGAAATCTGTCAGAAAATGAGAAGCTATGAGAAGGTGACATGAAACTAATGAAAGGAGGCATCTCCAATTTTTTTTGCAGATATACACATTAAGGATCATGTTAGATAATACAAGGGAATTCGATCAAAATAGGGAGACAATCGCTAGATTGTTGTCTAACTTTCAAAGAGAAGGTGACGACAAATGTTATTGTCCATGCAAGAGTTGTAATGGTTTAAAGACAAGAAGAATCAAAATCAAAACAACAAAGAGACATTGTAGGGAGAATGGTCACATTGAAGGGGGGTTTGATTATAATCCAGTGGTAAGTTGTTTGTTATATTGTTTTCACAATTAATATATGAACCATGGAAGGAGGTTTGATTATCACATTGAAGGGGGTTTGATTATTATCATTTTTATATAGGTCGATCTCCCCAGTGTGAATATAGAGGAACATGGAGGTGTGAGTATTGAAGTTGAAGATCATGATCCTATGGAAGATGGCAATCATGTGCTAGAAAACATATTTGAAGATGATGGTACGAATGTATTGATTGTTGACACATTTGGTACTGGTGCTGCTAGTGCTGGTGATGATGATGATGATTATGATGAGAATGACATTGATGACATCCATGATATACCTCTACTTGAGAAGGTAGACACGACCCTTTACGAAGGCTCCCAATCTACTCTTCTCTCTGATGTATTTTTGTTGGTCAATTTGAATGGTTTATCCAGCATAGCAATGTCACATATGCTAAAGTTTTGTCATATATGTCATTATAGTCTATAAAAAGTGAAACATGTAACATTAAGATTGTTTATAGTAATGACTTATAATATTTGTTGCAGATTGATAGGTGACTTTCTGTTACCACCATCAAATGTTCTTCCTTGCTCGTACCGAGAATCATGTGCCACTATGAAACATATTGGAATGGAGTATCAAATCATAGATGCTTGTCCCAAAGATCATAATATTTATTATAAAGAACACGCAAATGCAACAAAATGCCTTGAATGTCATATGAGCAGATATCAAGATGATCAAATGAAAAAAAGGTGCCCCGCAAGGTTCTTTGTCACATCTCTATTATTTCATGTTTTAAACGATTATTCAGGTGCAATAGCTTGGCACAATTTATGGATTACCATGCACACGACAGGAGTCAAGATAAAATTATTCGAATGCCTGTGGATAGTTCATCATTTATGGACATAGAGGAAAAGTGGCCACATTTTAAAGAGGAACCTCAAAATCTCAAGCTTTCTTTGGCATCAGACAGTGTCAATCCGCATAGAGAGATGAGATCCGTTTACTCGGTGTGGCTTATTTTTGTTATAAATAATAACCTTCCTCTATGGATGTCAATAAAGAGGGAGCACATTATGTTAGAAATAATTTTTCCAAGTATCTTATTATTTTATAGTTATCTACATGTAATTATAAGTCTTGGAGTGAAATGGCCACAATAATTATCTAATGTTGTTGTTAATTCAACTAGGTAAGTACCAAGTGAAAGATATGAATGTATATATTGTGCCTCTTATCAATGAGTTGTTGGTGTTATGGAATGGATTCACTATGTATGACATCTCCTGACCAATTGGACAAAGACAATTTCAATTCCATGCAATGCTTGTGTGGAAAATTCATAGTGCTCCATGGTTAACACATTTTTGTGGTATGTTATGGTGAATTCTAGTTGTATGTGATAATTCAAATTCTAAAAATATACATATTTAATCCAATTGTATCATTATCTTGTAGGTCTTCAAACAAAGGAAAATTTTTCATGTCCAATGTGTGGTCCAAAGATGAAATCCCGTCATTCCAAAAGTTTAAGAAAATAGGTGTTTGATGAGTATAGAAAGTTCCTCTCCAGAAATCATAAGTATAGAAGTGCAGAAAGAAATTTTTTCAATGGGAAAGAAGACACTGCATCAAAGCTCCGAAGAATGACACCTCACCTATGGCAGTTGGAATATAATAGAATGCAAGGTAATATTATTCCACGTAATGGTTGATGTTTGAAAATTATATATTTTGATTGTGTTTTGTTGGCTAATTATGTAGTTGATGATCTTGAAGGTCGTGAAGGCATCACCAACCAGCTTCCAAAAGGACTAAAATGTTATCCCAAAAAATTTAGCAAGCTTCCCTACTATGAGCATCTACAAATTATGCATTTGTTTGATATTATGCATATTGGAAAGAATGTAACAAAGACACTGCAAAAAATATTGGACGGAAGGCATGACAAAGAAAAAGTTGGTAAAATTTGTAGTGACATTCATGATTCCAATCATGCAATGAAAAATATCATTGAATTAAATAACAATGGAGACTGGATTAATGCAAGCGCTCTTTCTTGGTTATTGACAAAGCAACAAAGTAATGTCATAAAAGAAGTGATCTGAAAAATTTGATTTTCTACAAGATTTTCTATGGATATAAGAAATCTCATATCAAAGAAAAATGATTTTGGATCAGGGATGAAAATGCATGATTGGTATACCTTCATCAAGGTAAGCCATAGTCTTTTGTATTTACAATATATTTGTGTAATTGCATTCAATTTTCATTGTATGAAATGATCAATTGACAATTGTTGTAGTATTTGCTACCACTATCTCTCCCAAAGAACTTTGACAATAATATCAAACAAGTGATATATGATTTTGGAAAATACATGAGGTAAGAAGTGATATTTGTTCAATATATCAAATAATAATATCAAACAAGTAATATATTGTAAAGTCTTGTATTTATATATTTGTCTTGAATCTCTTGTAGGTGGTTGTCATCTAAAGAAATCTATAAAGAAGATATAAAATATTGGAAGAAAAGAATTTGTCGATTAATGTGTGAAATGCAAAAGTGTTTACCTCCAACTTTTTTCAATGCACAAGAACACTACCTCATACACCAAGTTGAAGAGATTGAATTGTGTGGACTTGTACATGCTAGGTCAATGTGGATGGTTGAGAGACACTTGAAATTTTTGAAAAGTTTGGTATGACAAAGAGCGCATCCCGAGGGTTCTATGGTTGATGGATATATGGTATACTAGATGATGGTGTACATTACTCAATATCTTCCTAATCTTGCAACAAAGACCCATATAGATTTTATTTGGGATCTCGACTCAATTAAAAAATTTGAAAGGGAGTACTTGGTGGGCAACGGTAGATTTAGGAAACTAAAAGGTAATAAATTATGAAATGTTATTGTAGTTAATTAATTCTTAATCTTCAAAATAAATCTATTGTAAGTCATCTATTTACTTTTGTACAACTCCTAAAGAGTGAGATGCAATACATTTATTTATTGCAAACAATCAAGATTGGATGACGGTATGAATTGAACGATGTCAGCATGATGGTCATAGATTAACATGGGAATCTGTGTCTTCATTGGTTATACAAGCTCATCGTAATGGAGATCCCAATGTTACACAAAAGGAAATAGATTTAGCATATGGTTTAAGAGATCACCAGGTACTTATAAATTTGCTAATTAATCAACCGTATATTTTTCAACTTGTGATGCAATAATTTATACATATTTGACATTATTGCAGGTGAAACACCACAAGGCTATGTTTTGCAATGGTTATAAATTTCGCATCAAAAATTTGGATGACATGTAGTACTTCGCCCCTAGTCTGATTTTATAAATGTTATGATTACTTTAGGATGATGGATTATATGTTAGGAAATCATTGATGCGTATGATTTTACTGACCCCATACTTGTATGTGTATGGTTGATGTGTTTGTTTTATATTTCTGTTTGACGTGCCTGATGTGGTTGAGGGACAGAGTCATAGTTACTTGCTTGCGAGATCCACATGATCGACCGATCCCTGCCATTGTTTGTTATATATTTATATATGTATGTACATGCGGGTTTTGTATGAAAGTTTGCAGGTACCGGGCATCGACTTCCCTAAATTGTCAGGATGAGCGTGACCTATCGCAATAGCTCAAATGTTAAGAAAAGAGAGAACATAGATCCAAAACCCTAACCTAAGCTCATTTGTCCTAGGATTGGACAAGTATCAGTTTGACTACCCCACCTGAATTCGTATAGGTGATAGGAATTCATGGATCCCTATCTGGTGTTGCTTGGTTTTACTTTGTTTGATTTTACTTTGTTTGATTTTACTTCGTTTGGCTTCAGTTGATTTATGTTTTATGTGGGTGAATTCTTATGATTATTAATGTTATGATTATAATTGAAATTTAATATTAATTATTTTCCTAAGTTGATTTATGGAAATTAATCTAAAGTCAATTATTTGATTAGTTGGATTTAATTGCTTATTTAATTGGAAATTAGATTTAAACTATGTTTGTGTACTTTAAATAATTAAATATTTAATTTGCATGGTTTCGAGATGCATTAAATATTTAATTTATTTAATACATATTTTAATTATAACATGTGCATTAATATTTATTGAAATTGAATTGCTTTCAAAAGTTAACAACCTATTTCAAAAAGTCAAGTTGAGTTGTGCATATAAAGTTATTTTAAATTATTTAATTGAGATTTTCTTTCAATTTCTGATTTGGAGTTGAAGTGGGAGTTAGCAATTGAGTTACCATTGGGGTTGCATGAAATGGGGAATTGAATCCCTATTAGGAGGATTTTGCATTCATTTGGAGATTAGATAGGTTTTGGAGGAGAATTCTTGGAAGAGTTTGTGTGCTTGGATTTTGGAGAATTTGGTTCATTGCGCTTGCTAGTTGTTTTGGCTGCATTGTGTCTCTGGATTTTGGCATTTGCATCCTTCATGGATTAAGATCTGTAGGTGGAATTTATACACAGAAGAATCATGTGGTTATAGGTCTTTCAAGCTTTTCCATTTCTATTGTGTGCATTGGATCTAAGGTAGGATCTGAAAACTACTTTCTGTGATTTCTATTTGGTAGTATGATAGATTTCTATGTCTGAATGATTTCTTGTTTATCTCCTTAGATCTGTCTGTGATTATTTTGTTTTGGGTGTTAAAAAAACCTTTTACTCTGAGATTTTATGTTTTTATTTAATTTTAGCACAACAGGGTTATGCTGGCAAAATTTAATTAAGAAATTCTTTATCGAACTATTGGAAAATGAATTATTAATTAGGATCATAGTTTAACTATAGGGTTTGAATTAAATTTATTCTTTGGTAAAGAAATCAATTTGTGAGAGAAAGTTCTATTCTGGTTTTTTAAAAAAACTAGCTGGTAAAATATACAATCCTTTACATTACATGGACATACCAATCAAATTAAAGAAGAATATATATTCCTTGCATGTGAATTGAAATTTTTGCATAGGAAATATTATTCGAAAGTTTAAAAAATATGGACTGGTATATTCTATTTTATAAAAATATATTAATTTATTATTGTATTTAGAAATTGCTTCTTTTACTAAATAAATTATTAAAAAATATATGTATATATATATTTATTCCTAAATAAATCAACCTTGTTTTATTAAAAAAAGGATTTTAAATATATAAAGCAAAATTTAAAAAGGTTTATATTTTAAAAAAAATTCATAAATTTTTTTTTTTTTTAAATAATATAAAAAAGACACTTTTTGGAAGTACCAAGTACCTGCGACAAGGTACGTAGGTACCTACCACGCGTAGGCCTACATGCACATGTACTGCGCAGGTACTACACATGGGGGTACGGTGGGGGCCGTCACCTCCCCACTTGCCTTTTGCTTTGACTTTGTTTTATTTATTATTAAATTTTTTTCTTTGTTTGTTAATACTTTAATTTGTTTTTAGTTTGTTTATTTTTGCAGTTTAATTAAGAAATTCTCTATTTCTTAAAGGTATCAAATATATATACCAATATTTACACATGAAGATATAAATTTGTATATTAATTGGGTATTTTATTTTTTATGGGATTGGTTTATAACTGAACATATACCTTTATTTTAATGTCATATGTATGCATATTATATTGGAATGTTAAATTAAAAGTGAAATAGGATCAAATATGCCCTTATTGGTTACATGTAATTTTTACAAATGTTATGTTTTTACTGAAATTGGACATTTTTATTCTATTGAATTCATAGAAAATAAATAGGGAATATTATTTCATTAAGGCATTGTTGCAATGTTCATGTTAAGATTCTCTTAGCTGATTTATGTAATTGTATACTTAGATTCAGTTATGTTCAAAATGGAACTTTAAATGCTTTTGGATTAGTTTTCAATTATTTATGATTCAAATGTGTATTTTTCATTCTTGGAGTGTCTTGTTTTGATTATTGTGGTATCGGGGTACTAGAAGACCTAGGGAGAAAATAGAGGCCGGGGTATGAGTCGGTTGGATGTGTTATCAACATTATGTTTGATGTGTGTGTGTGTATTCTGATCATCCCTATTTTGACCATTTGGGCTCATGTTGTATTGAGTTTTGCTTCATCTTCTATCGAGGAGAATATGGTATTGACTTTTTATGTCCAATCCACAGGATCATGTGTATATTCTTTTGTGAACACTTTGAGAGTGTTTTGTGATATTATGGATATGTGAGAACCAGTGTGTTCCTGTTATTTTGTGGAACAGTCCCAAGGGACATTATTATCATCTTGTGATTTATGTTAGATCTGTGAGCCTAGGGTAGTTTATCTAGATATGTAGTAGGAGGTGGCTTGCAATAAGTGTCGGGGCCCATAAGTGGTTGTCAAGATCACTTATTGTTAAGTATCTATAATCAAGTGATAACATAATATAACATTGAGAGATTTTAAAATGAATCTAACAAGATATGTTCCCTCGCCCTGGCTTAGTGCTAGTACAGACTAAGGTGGGAATGGAGAAGATGACTAGCCCCCTTTAAAAGGGATGAGTTGGCATAGTTGATGGCTTCATATGTACGAGAGGGCATTGACACCGTGTAAGGTCACTTGGGTGCTAGGATCCAGAGAGATTACCAAGATGAGACTCAAGGGTTAGACATACATGATGACACCTACCTATGCATAGTCTAGCTATTCTACATATGTCGGTTGCCTCTAGATTAGTGAGTCTTACCTTGCACTATTTTTGTATACCATGAGTAGAGAGCTTTTAGGATCCTTTCCTTAGCTTGATCTGTTTGATGTTTGCTATCTGAGTGGGATCTATTGTTATCTCCTCAGCATGGTGGGAGTGGACTATTTAGGTTCACGAGGTCGAGTGGTAGTAATTATTTTACCATTTCAGATTTCAATGTTCGTATACCAGTGCTAGATGATCCTTGTGGTAGTTGTTCCTTCTTGATCTTCTCTAATGGAGTTGTACTCTTCTTCTTCTTCTTCTTCTTTGTAATCCTGTATTAGAGTATCGCATGTGATATCTAATCTAGACTTTTTATTTTTATTTGTTAGAGTGATTACCACATACCCTGCGAAATGTGCAGTGGATGTGTGTTTATTTATATTCCATGGATGTTCATGAGGATTGTATTTATTGTTATGTAATGTAATTGTATTATTTATGTTATTGTATCTTTTGTTGATGTTAGTTAGATGTGTTTTCTTCTTAAGTAATTCTACGTCATGGGACCCTCAAGATTTGTAATCTATTTTGGATGTTGTGTTAATGTGTATAAATGGTGACTGCTTCCGCACTAATGTTTATCTTGTATGTTAACTTTAAAAAAAAAGTATTCACCAAACTTAGTTTTAGGTTAATTTCTTGTGGGTTCCTTGGCGGGGCATTACACTTGGTATCAAAGCATCGAGTTCTACACTGGGAACTTTGGGAAGTTGTGTGTCCATTAGATGTCTAAATTGTTAAACTTGAAACCAAATATAGACATATAACTCTTTTTTGTTTGAGAACCATTGAATTACATCTACACATTTATGTTTTTGCTTCCCTTAAATGTCTTTGAGATATCACTTGCCTAGTGTTTGTCAAAGGTGATTGGACTGTTGATTGTGTATGGTTACCTTCTCTAATGCATCTAGGGTGAAGTACCTTTGGATGTCATGAAGTGATTACTCCCTTGAGCATGGCTATCTCTAGTCGCCTTGTTATGTGGATGTTTTGTTATTGATTATTGATTTTGGTTTATTGATGAATTATTCATGATGTGTGGGGGCTAGCGTTGAAATTTTGAACTTTCTTATGATTGGATTAGTCACCTAACTCTCTATTTGTTATCTATCTTGTGACGCTAGTCACACTTAATTTATTGTTGAAAAATTGAGCGCTATTATGATTTAATGTTGGACTTGTGATTCCCCCACTTGGGTTTTACCTTTTTGAGTTTTGTGGTGGCTACTCTGAATGTTTGGTACTGTTGGCCCTATTCTATGATAAGTGTTGTTTCTATCATGTTCATCATGAACCCCTGATAGTATGTATAAGGGAGGACATCACGGAGATGGTGCTATGACTTCTGTGTGAAATTTAGAATCATTGTGTATCCTATATGATTGCATGAGTGTTGTATTAACTAGATAGATTTTCATGAACTTCTCAACTTATTACCTGTTATAAATATGAATGTATGTTTTATGCAATTGATTCGTAGATGATTTCTATGATGATGCATGAATAAAGGTTTAGATCTATTTTGAATTGTAAATAAATGATTGATCAATGTGGTATTTTTAGTTGGTTCCTCAACTAGATATTATATTATCCTTAATGACTATACATCATGTTCTTATGTTATGGCTTGTTTTCAGATGTTGTATTTTGTTTTTTTGTAAATCTTCATATTTGGGGGATGCATATCCCTATCTATTTGTAGGCTTCCAGGAGTAAGCCTAATTCTAGGGGGGTGGATGTAGTACCTCACCCCTAGTACAATTTTATAAATGTTATGATTACTTTAGGATGATGGATTATATGTTAGGAAATCATTGATGTGTATTATTTTACCGACCCCATACTTGCATGTGTATGGTTGATGTGTTTGTTTTATATTTCTGTTTGATGTGCCTGATGTGGTTGAGGGACGGAGTCGTAGTTACTTGCTTGCGAGATCCACATGATCGGTCGATCCCTGCCATTGTCTGTTATATATTTATATATGTATGTACATGCGGGTTTTGTATGTATATTTGCAGGTACCGAGCATCGACTTCCCTGAATTGTCAAGATGAGCGCGTCCTATCGCAATATCTCAAATGGTAAGAGAGGGGAGATAACACAGATCCAAAACCCTAACCTAAGTCAATTTGTCCTAGGATTGGACAAGTATCAGTTTGACTACCATACCTGAATTCGTCTAGGTGACAGGAATTCGTGGATCCCTATCTGGTGTTGCTTGGTTTTACTTTGTTTGATTTTACTTCATTTGGCTTCAGTTGATTTATGTTTTATGTGGGTGAATTCCTATGATTCTTAATGTTATGATTATATTTGAAATTTAATATTAATTATGTTCCTAATTTGATTTATGGAAATTAATCTAAAGTCAATTATTTGATTAGTTGGATTTAATTGCTTATTTAATTGGAAATTAGATTTAAACTATGCTTGTGTATTTTATTAAATAATTAAATATTTGATTTGCATAGTTTTGGGATGCATTAAATATTTAATTTATTTAATACATATTTTAATTATAACATGTGCATTGATATTTATTGAAATTGAATTGCTTTCAAAAATTAACAACCTGTTTCAAAAAGTCAAGTTGAGTTGTGCATATAAAATTATTTTAAATTATTTAATTGAGATTTTCTTTCAATTTCTAATTTGGAGTTGAAGTGGGAGTTAGCAGTTGAGTTATCTTTGGGGTTGCATGAAATGGGGAATTGAATCCCTATTAGGGGGATTTTGCATTTATTTGGAGATTAGATAGGTTTTGGAGGAGAATTCTAGGAAGAGCTTGTGTGCTTAGATTTTGGAGAATTTGGTTCGTTGCACTTGCTAGTTGTTTTGGCTGCATTGTGCATCTGGATTTTGGTGTTTGCATCCTTCATAGATTCAGATCTGTAGGTGGAATTTATACACAGAGGAATCATGTGGTTATAGGTCTTTCAAGGTTTTCCATTTTCGTTGTGTGCATTGGATTTAAGGTAGGATTTGAAAACTACTTTTTGTGATTTCTATTTGGTAGTTTGATAGATTCTACATCTGCATGATTTCTTGTTTATCTCCTTAGATCTATCTATGATTATTTTGTTTTGGGTGTTAAAAAAACATTTGAATCTAAGATTTTATGTTTTTATTTAATTTTAGCACAACAGGGTTATGCTAGCAAAATTTCATTAGGAAATTCCTTATAGAACTCTTAGAAAATGAATTATTAATCAGTATCATAGTTTAACTATAGGGTTTGAATTAAATTTATTCTTTGGTAAAGAAATCAATTTGTGAGAGAAAGTTCTATTATGGTTTTTAAAAAAAACTAGCTGGTAAATTATATAGTCCTTTACATTACATAGACAGACCAATCAGATTAAAGAAGAATATATATTCCTTGCATGTGAATTGAAATTTTTGCATAGGAAATATTATTCGAAAGTTTAAAAAATATGGACTGGTATATTCTATTTTATAAAAATATATTAATTTATTATTTTATTTATTTTGGCAAAAGTTGATTCAAAAAAGCTCAACTGGGAAAGAATCAGTAAGAAAACCCGACATCATCGCTCATATAAAAAGATCATCGATATTTACAACTATTTATATCGATGATTAATTGCTCAACATTACAATTCGGAGAATATCCTTCCTCCCATATTTAGAAAATTTTGAGCAATTAAATACAAATTCATCAGATTTTGACAATATTTAATCATAATTCAAAATATCAAAAAATGTTTGCGTGACCATTCTTATTCCTCCATTTGTGCACATTCCTCCCCATGTGCAAAAGGAGACCAAGCGGTTACCTCTTGCTCCCAACGATGAATTTGCACACCCGAGTGGGGCATTTTCCATCCAGCAACAACGACCACCTCCCTTGGAAATGTGCTTACTTTGAGTGCCTTCACCCGAGCAGCTACATCATTCAAATCTTGCGTGCCATGCAACAAACCCTAACTCAAAGATTGCCCCCGAAGAGAAACCCCTGAAGACAACCCCTCGCAACTCTTTAATGCATAGTCCACATTGGAAAGACTAAGCATATCCAAGATAGCATAACCAGTACACTTCACTCTTTCTTCAAGCTGATATCCCAGAGCCCTAGCCGTAGTTTGAAGAGCCAATTTCATGATGCGAGGGTTCTATTTCTCAAACAAATTTTGAAGAGCCTCATACATAACCATGAACTTATGCCTCCGTAATAATTGAGACCTTTGAAACAACCCACCAACTAATGCATGTCCAGCCCATAGATCATACTACTGGATAGCCTTTCTAAGTTTATTTTCATTCCAAAACTATGGGAGGACAACCTTCCTCACCAAGATTTCTAGTAGGAAGACTGACTGTAATAAATCCATGGCATTCGAGAAGAAGGTAGACACTACATTTGATGGAAACAAAAAATGTCGAGTTGAAGGGGATAGGACTTCTTCCCCAATTACCTGTCGAATACTCCGGCGAATAGTAGGAGAAATAATAGAAAACATCGCATCCATTACCATTTCATCAATTCATAGGGGAAGAACTATTTCATCCACATTCGGAGTAATCCAAATTCGATAGTTTTTAGGCAATAGCCTCCTGTGAAATTGATTGCAAGAGTCACACTTGATGCAAGACTCCAAAGACATTGACATTTTTAGACTAGAAAAAGATGAACTCACTCAAGTCTGTTAGTATGAATGAGAAGATAAGCCAATCTCACCTGTTATAAGTGCATCTTAAAAGAGGGCTTCATAATATAGAGGCATGTATAATAATTATCAAGCACATGTCGATACGTGCAAAAAATTCAAAGAATAAACTCCATGTGATAGATGAAGCTAACCAATCTCCTTACTGATCTCACATCATGCTAGGTACACCACGTGGCCAGGTTAGGGAGTTTTCTATATCTAGTTGACATCATTTGTCTTGAAACTTGGCGACTAAGACTAAATTGACATGAAATTCATTTGCCTCTCCCTATGCATTGGTAGTGAATGCGATTGGGGGTAATAATTTATGATTAACCCTGATAATCCACTAACTCATGGGTAATCAACATATGCAGATCTTTGTACTACTCAATGATTATTGTTGGTTGCAATGTGAAATTAGTGATTCCATCATAGCCTAGATTGGATAGACAATCTGCAACTTTATTCCCTTCTCTAAGTGTGTGTGATATAGTTACTTCAAAAGCTTGGTCAATTAAAATCCAAATTTGTTGTAGAATATACTGAAGTTGCCATGAAGATGTGTGTCTCTTGATACATGCATTCACTATTACTTGAGAATCACCTTCAATCTAGACCCGTCGATATTCCCCTTTCTTTGCAAGAATTAATCCTAAGAGTAAAGCTTGAGCCTCTGCTATATTGTTAGTTTCTGTTGGTAAAGGGGCCATTGTAATTGCAAGCACATCACCTTTACAGTCTCTTAAACATGCACCTAAACCTAATTACCTGGGTTGCCTCTGGATGCCCCATCAAAATTGAGCTTCACAAATCCTAACTGTGGAGGTTGCCATTGCACTGTTGATCTATCTATTTTTGTTTGATTTCTCTTGAGTCCAGTTCCTAATGGAATAAATAATGATTTCCATTCATGAATGATACCTCCATCCCATGTAGTGATAGGTGGATTGATTTTACATTTACTAACAATTGCATTAGTAACCTTTGATATTGATTTTTCAATACCCTCTATCACCTTGTCTAGGGATGAGAATTATTTTTTGAAGATCCTCTTATTTATTTCCCACCAAATTGCCCAAAGTACTAAAGCTGGAGTGCATTTCCAGATTCCCACAAAGAATGTATCGGGAAAAAGGATTGGCCATGCTTGAAAAATATCCCAAATGTTATTCTGTAATTGGGTGGGATAATTTAATTTTTAGAGAACAAACATCCAGCACTGATATACAAATTGACACCTTACAAAGAGATGATCAACTGACTCATAGTCTTCATCACATAATAAATACTTAAATGGAGGGGCAATACTTAACCTTTCCAACCGATCACTTGTTAGAATCCTATGCTTAATTTCTAACCACGCAAAGCAACCTGCCTTTGGTAACACCACATTATTCCAACAGAACATATAAGCTCGAGATGGAATTTTCTCCGATGCAGCTCTTTGTAGAAGTTTGTAACCTTCTTTGATTGAATATTTACCATTTTTGGCTGGTATCCATGGTAATCGACCCTCATGGTTGGAGACAAAAGCTAGTCTATCTGAAAGTATATTTCAAAAAAGCTATCTATTTTGGTTATCTAAAGGGAGTTGATTTGGATCCTTCCATAATACTTTCCTTGAAAAAAGATAGACTGCATCTATAAAATGAATAACAAGATTTCCCCAAGCTGATTCTGAAGCTGTCACTATTTCTTGAATGTATGGCAGTGTGATTAGCGAGGGTTGACCATTCCAAGAGTCTCTCCAAAAGTTAATCTTATCACCACAGTTTAATTCCCAAGAAATGTACTTGAGGACAATGTCTCTGGAGGAAATCATAAAATCCCAAATAATAGAGCCCTTAAGGGGATCTAATATGGAAAATATTTTGTGTGGATCATTATTATCTAAGTATTTTTGTTGCATTATTTGACACCATGTTGATTGTGGTTTACTGTACATTTGCCAACCAACTTGCCACCAAAAGCATTATTTCTCTTTGATAGGTCATGCACTCCCGCACCCTCTAGTGCAGGAATATGTGCCATGTCTTGAAGAGAGATAAGTGGAATTTTCTTTTCCTTTGTCATATTTTCTGCCCAAAGAAAGCCTCTAATTACTTTCTGAATTTGTAGTAGGACTAACGGGGGGGCTTGCAAGACAGCCAAGTAGTAATTTGGAATTGTAGAAAGTACTGATTTAATAAGTAAGATTCTGCCTGATAAAGAAAGCCATCTTACTTGCTAGGACACAACTTTACTCTTAATTCTTTGAAGAACACCATTCCAGTAGCTTGTCTTATTAGATCCCATAAAAAAAGAAATACCAAGGTAAGTGGAAGGTAAAAAATCCTCAGAAAAACCTAAGATCTGAAATATCTTGTTTGATATGACTCTATTGGTGTTGAATAAAAAGACCTTTGACTTCTGAGAATTTATTTTCTACCCTGAGACATCTGAATATAGTTGTAGAATTTTCTTCATCTACTTAGCTTCTGAAACTTGTGACACTCCAAAAAGCAATGTGTCATCTACAAACAATGAATGCATAATGGATATTGACGTGCCCTCAATTTTTGCTCCTTTCCAATTGTTAATTAAATGATGATGCTTAATATTCCTACTAAATGCTTCAACCATGATAATGAATAGAGCTAGAGAAATTGGATCTCTTTGTTTGACACCTTGTGTAGAAGAAAATAAACTCGATGTTAATCCATTGATAATAACTGAAAACCAAGCCCTCGAAATGCATGCTTTGATCCACTTACACCAACATTTGGAAAAACCCATTTTCTGAAGAACTTGAAAAAGAAAAGTCCAGCAGACTTTGTCATAAGCCTTTTGCATATCTAACTTGATAACAAAATTGGAAGACTAATTAATGTTAATGTAGTGGAGAAATTCATGAGCTACCTTTGCTCCCTCCATTGTTTCCCTGCCTAGAATGAAGCCACCTTGTTCGGGGGAAATTATGTGTGGAAGAAGATGTTGAAGGCATAAATAAATAGCTTTGGTGACAATCTTATACGTCATATTGCACAGTGAGATTGGGCGGAAATCAGCAAAAGTTTTTGGCTCCTTATTTTTTGGAATGATTGCAATATTTTTAGTATTAAAGTGCTTGAGCATAGAACAATTTTTTCTAGATTCTTCAATAGCTGCTAGTAAATCCCAACCTATAAATTCCCAACAGCTCTGAAAGAAGAGTGCTGTAAAACCATCCGGTCCTGGAGCTTTGTCTGGAGGAAATGAGAATACTACCTCTCTAAGTTCTTGAAAGGTGAAAGGGGCCATCAGTTTGGTATTCTCATTGGGAGACACCATTAGTGGTATATTCTGAAGGAGATCATCCACTTGGGATGGAAGGGGAATTGGATACTCTGCTGGAGCTAGAAGGTTCTTAAAAAACTTGACACCTTCATCTCTGATTTGCTGTGCATTAGATGGAGTATTACTCGATTCTGAATCTTTGATTTGAAAAATTGTTTTAGCTACTCACTTTTGTTGGGCTGATGCATGGAATTATTTTGTATTTTTATCTCCTTGTTGTAGCCATACTTCTCTAGACTTTTATCTCCAATACTCTTCCTCCCTACTACACAATTCCTCCCACTCTTGCTAAAGACATTTTTGCTGAACATAAGTATCATTGTTCATCCCATGTTGAATGATGTTATTATAGATTTCATCTAATTTCAATTTGACCATCTCTTTCTATTTGAATACATTCTTGAAAACATGTTGATTCCAATTTTTTATCTGTACTTTAACATGTTTCAATTTCATGGCAAATTGATGCATCCTAGACCCTGGAACAAAGGGAGCATTGACCCACCATTTTTTTATGAGTGGAAGGAAATGTGGATGTCGCAGCCACATTCTTTCAAACTTAAAAGAAGATTTATATTGATTCTGATCAACAATTACTGGTTGACTGATATTTAGGGAAATTGGGAAGTGATCAGAATCTAGTAATGACAATATTTCTGATTGAATATGATAGTTGCCTAATTTCCATTCATGAGAAAGAAGAAATCTGTCCAATCAAACTGCAATTTGTGCAAAACCAACCCTCCTGTTCATCCATGTAAATTTTCCATTAAGGGGTTTAATGTCGACGAGATCATTATTTTCCACAAATTGTGAAAAATCTTGAATTGTTTTGAGGGGAGGGCAAATGCCTCCAATTTTTTCTTCATGATTCAGAATTGCATTAAAATCACCCCCCTAGATAACTTGATGAGAACTTTGCATTTGAATTAACTGAATTAACTTTGCAACAAAATTTCAAAAAAAATATATAAAAAATGCACTTTTTGGAAGTACCAAGTACCTACGATAGGGTATGCAAGTACCTGCCATGCGTAGGCCTGCATGTGCAGGTACTGCGCATGGGGGTACGGTGGGGGCCGCCACCTCCGCACTTGCCTTTTGCTTTGACTTTGTTTTGTTTATTATTAAATTTTGTTCTTTGTTTGTTAATACTTTAATTTGATTTTAGTTTGTTTATTTTTGCAGTTTAATTAAGAAATTCTCTATTTCTTAAAGGTATCAAATATATATACCAATATTTACACATGAAGATATAAATTTGTATATTAATTGGGTATTTTATTTTTTATGGGATTGGTTTGTAACTGAACATATACCTTTATTTTAATTTCATATGTATGCATATTATATTGGAATGTTAAATTAAAAGTGAAATAGGATCAAATATGCCCTTATTGGTTACATGTAATTTTTACAAATGTTATGTTTTTACTGAAATTGGACATTTTTATTCTATTGAATTCATAGAAAATAAATAGGGAATATTATTTCATTAAGGCATTGTTGCAATGTTCATGTTAAGATTCTCTTAGCTTATTTATGTAATTGTATACTTAGATTCAGTTATGTTCAAAATGGAACTTTAAATACTTCTGGATTAGTTTTCAATTATCTATGATTCAAATGTGTATTCTTCGTTCTTGGAGTGTCTTGTTTTGATTATTGTGGTATCGAGGTACTAGAAGACCTAGGGGGAAAACAAAGGCTGGGGTATGAGTCAGTTGGATATGTTCTCAACATTATGTTTGATGTGTGTGTGTATTCCGATCATCCCTATTTTGACCATTTGGGCTCATGTTGTATAGAGAAGAATATGGTATTGACTTCTTATGTCCAATCCATGAGATCATGTGTATATTCTTTTGTGAACACTTTGAGAGTGTTTTGTGATATTATGGATATGTGAGAACTAGTGTGTTCTTGTTATTTTGTGGAACAGTCCCGAGGGACATTATTATCATCTTGTGATCTATGTTAGATCTGTGAGCCTAGGGTAGTTTACCTAGATATGTAGTATGAGGTGGCTTGCTATAAGCGTGGGGCCCACAAGTGGCTACCAGGATCACTTATTGTTAAGTATCTATAATCAAGTGATAACTTAATATAACATTGAGAGATTTTAAAATGAACCTAACAAGATATGTTTTCTTGCCCTGGCTTAGTTCTAGTACAGACTAAGGTGGGAATGGAGAAGATGACTAGTCCCCTTTAAAAGGGATGAGTTGGCATAGTTGATGGCTTCATTTGTACAAGAGGGCATTGACACCATGTAAGGTCACTTGGGTGTCGAGATCTAGACAAATTACTAGGATGAGACTCAAGGGTTAAACGTAAATGATGACACCTACCTATGCATAGTCTAGTTATTCTACATGTGTCGGTTGTCTCTGGATTAGTGAGTCTTACCTTGCACTATTTCTGTATACCATGAGTAGAGAGCTTTCAGGATCCTTTCCTTAGCTTGATTTGTTTGATGTTTTCTCTCCGAGTGGGATATGTTGTTACCTCCTCAACATGGTGGGAGTGGACCATTTAGGTTCAGGAGGTCGGGTGGTAGTGATTATTTTACCATTTAACATTTTGACATTCGTGTACTAGTGATGGATGATCCCTGTGGCAGTTGTTCCTTCTTGATCTTCTCTGATGAAGTTGTACTCTTCTTCTTCTTCTTCTTCTTTGTAATCATGTATTAGAGTATCACATGTGATACCTAATCTGGAATTTGTATTTTTATTTGTTAGAGTGATTACCACATACCCTGCAAAATGTGGAGTGGATGTGTGTTTATTTATATTCCATGGATGTTCATGAGGATTGTATTTATTGTTATGTGATGTAATTGTATTATTTATGTTATGGTATCTTTTGTTGATGTTAGTTAGATGTGTTTTCTTCTTAAGTAATTCTACGTCATGGGACCCTCGAGATTTGTAATTTGTTTTGGATGTTGTGTTAATGTGTATAAATGGTGATTGCTTCCACACTAATTTTTATCTTGTATGTTAACTTTAAAAAAAAATTATTCACCAAACTTAGTAGCATGTTTTAGGTTAATTTATCCTGGGTTCCCTGGTAGGGCATTACATGACACAAAGAGAACTTGTGATTCTAGGATAAGTGCAGTGTTTTAGTGACTAATATTTCATCTAGAAATGACTTACATCCTTGAGAGTCGCAAAATCAATACTATGGTATTTTGGTTGATATACTTGACTGTGACTTTAATTCCTTCAAATTAGTTCTCTTCGTTGTAAAATGGTACAGACTACGACTCAATAAAAATAATCCTGATGGAACTGTTATTGAACATGACAATGGATTTCCAATGATTAATACAAGGTTGTTTAAGCCAGTGGGAGAAGAGCCCTATGTTCTTCCAAGCCAATGTGAGTAGGTATTTTACTCAGAGGTTCCACATAAACCGGGTTGGTCATTTGTTGTTAGACATGATCGAAGAGGAAGGCTGATAAAGTATAATGTGATGGAAGAAGATACCGAGGAAGATGAAAAAGTGGAAGATGATGTAGATGATGATAACGATCGAGAGCTAGTCGAAGAAAAATATGAAGAAGAAGATGACAATGATGCTGCTACTAATGATGATGATGCTGCTATTGATGAGAATGATGATGAGGATGATGGTGATGGTGATGGTGATGGTGATGACGATGATGGTGATGACAATAGTGGTGGTGATGATGTCATCGACGATGATGATCTTGATGTGAGATGGATGAAGAAGAATATCAATGACATGAATGAAATGTATAATTATGCCAGATGTTTGGCATGTTCTAACGATTGTTTTATATGTACTAATCTTATTCACCTTGTTTTATATGTCTTACTTATATATCTTTTCTCTTTTGTTAAGAGAAATTTCATTCTAAAAAAGTGTATTTAATCTCTATATGCTTAAACAACCTCACTAGTTAAGACTATTCTCATTTGTAGTGGGCATAAAAAGAATCAAATCACTTGAAAGACACCAGTATTTAGACATGCACAAATTAGTGACGTGATTAAGCAAATTACCTTTCTTTATAATTTTCTAGGGTTTTTTTTTATATCAATGTATTTAATCTAAATACTATCTTATGAGAGTTGCTTCTGCTAATTTTCTATTTCCTTGCACATCAATGATGTTAAATCATAGGGGATTCTCTTTGTTCCCTACAATGGAGTGAGCTAATTATGAATTGCTTAGTAATTTCTTTTTATTGCATGGTTGTCTTTGGTTTGTCATTTTGTTTTGAGTGTCTAGTGATTTAAACCAAAGACTTTGACTTAGCCAAAAAATGTGCAAGTCTACATTAGTATGTTTCTTTTTATTGTAATCATAATTAGTATGAATGAACAAAATAATGACAATGCAATATTTGTGATAATGCAATATTTGTCAAAATAACATTGATGGCTTCGGTCAATGTGCCTATGTGTCAATTTGATGTTGGCCCATACATGTTGAGGACATCACACACAACAAGTAATCCTAGGTGTCAATTTTGGGTTTTCCCAAATAGGAAAAAGGTCTGGATATGTAATTATATTTAATGTAAAAAACTACTATGACAACTAATCATTTTATGAATAGCGGATGTACATTTGGTATTGCAGGGAAATAGTGGATGTCAATACTTTCAGTGGGTCGATCAAACCACATTTACATCTACCCCATCTACATCTATACCTAATGTAGGAAATGAGTGCAACTTGTGCAAGGCTCGAGAGGTAGCTAGTGCCGCCAAGATTGCTTCAATGGTGAAAGCAGAAATCATATTTCCACGATGCCTTCTTTGTGTAGTTTGTGCACTACTTTGTTGGGACCATATGCGTAAATGTGGTTAATAGAGGGCTATTGTAGATACTAATTTTTTTTTTAGAATTTCTAGTAGATACACATAAAGAACATGCACGTAAACATGACAAATGAGAAACATAAATGTAGATATCACAATAGCTAAGAAACATAAATGTAGGCATCATGGTCACAATTTTTTGGAGACACAACATAATTGAATGGTATACCCAGACGATGCAACACAACTATATATCACTCCTCTGGTTCCAAGTTTACACTTCGGTAAACAAACCCATAGATAAAGAATAAATTTAGAGAGCGGAGGAGGGCCGTAATGACCAAAATAATATAGGGTCCCTATATTATTTTGGTCGTTATCACTCTCCTCCTGCACTCTCTAAATTTATTTTTTATCTATGGGTTTTTTTTACTGTAGTGTCAACTTGGAATTGGAGGAGTAGTGGTTGCGTTGCATCATCTAGGTATACCACTCAATTATGTTGTGTTTCCAAAAAATTGTGACCATGATGCCTACATTTATGTTTCTTAGCTGTTGTGTCCCAGGACCCCTTATTACCCTTTACGACCCTTTACAATCCCTAAGAATACATCTTAGAGGTCTTAAAATATTGTAAAGGGTCATAAGAGGCTCCTAGGAGGGGTCAGATGAGCTTCCACCTTCACGTGGTTGGCCCTATTAAGTAGAGAATGTTAAACTATTCTCAAAACAAAGAGAAGCTCAATAATTTAAGATCTCAATCCACGTATGACAAATATATATCGATCCATCTCAATGGATACCAAATCAAGAGATCTCTACCAAGAACCCAGTCACAAAGAAACACCAAAGACCACACCGCGAACCCGCTATGAAGAGGCATCCAATGTCTCATAAGTTTCATCAAATGACCCACCTTCTGCAATCTAAGTCTCTCAGCTTGGTTCACCAAGAAGAAGACTTCTCCCAAGTCATCATATACACCATAGTGATCTACGAATCTCCAATGTGCAAGTTCTACATGTCGCTCTCTTGACATCACATCTAACTCATTCGAAACTATGGAAAAAATGGTAGATGATCCTAGTAATCCATCACAACCTGATCTTAACAACAACGCAAAGAGTAGCTCAATTCTATCTTCAAGCCGATCAATGCACAGTCTACTCAAACTCTAAGTCAAGTCACTGTGACACTCCATAAGAACAAAGCACATCTAATTCAGACCAAAGAAGTCAAGAAGTCACTTGAATCAAATCCAAATGCAATCAGGTCTGCATATATCTCACGAACACATCAGGAAGAATGCATCTCTGATCGCCACACTAGCTTCTTGTACTGGAGCAGTCGCTATCAAAAATCTTGATTCAGTAGGATCCATTCCAAATCCAAGTCTCTAGACTTGACTCAGTAATCCATGAGCCATTACCCAATCTACTGGAAATTCATCTCTGAATGATCCATTACCAAATCACGAGTAGAAACCAAATCTACAAGAACACCGTTCTGAATCAATACCAATTCGATCAACAAATATATATATATATATATATATATATATATATATATATATATATATATATATATATATATATATATATATATATATATATATATATATATTTAAAAAAATTGATATCCTGCGACAGCCATAAAACAACGACGGTTATCTATCAAAACAATCTGACATCCAGTCATCACATGTACATAATCAATGTCGGTAAAAAACTATAAACGACGGATATCCATTGTAAACTTCTAATGGGTCTCCATCGCATGTACAACATCGTTGTCGTTAAAAACTAAAAATGACAGATATCCATCATAAACTTCCAAAAAATATCCGTCGTAAACTTCAGACGGATATCCATCGCATTAACAACATCTCTGTCGGCAAACAAATTACAAACAATGGTGACCCATCAGAAGATTCTGACGAGTCGCCATCTTTTGTATTGTTTATGATAGATAGGCATCGCAATTGGGACAACCAAAAATAGGTCCGATGATAGGTTCACCTTGTTGCCACCCCCTTCTTGCAATGTCTAGTGTCATTGTAATTATGACACAAATCAAAACCATCATTTTTTTTTACTACAAAACTGTGACGGCGGGTGGTGTCACTTTATCGATGGTATATAGTCGTAATTTTGATGGTATGCTGTCAGAAAAAGGGCTC
Organism: Chamaecyparis obtusa; assembly: GCA_027943335.1. Taxonomy (NCBI): domain Eukaryota; kingdom Viridiplantae; phylum Streptophyta; class Pinopsida; order Cupressales; family Cupressaceae; genus Chamaecyparis; species Chamaecyparis obtusa. The sequence goes on along the minus strand of BSBK01000740.1, from coordinate 1,348,530 downwards.
AAATGTACTAGTGTAAGAATTTATTGCATGCAATATATATGAGAGAAATAAAGTTTATGGTATTTTCCAAGCGGAGGAGAGGATATCCAAAAACTAGTGTAGATTTGCAGAGCATTGCAAGCAACAATTCATACTCTGTTGTGCAATAATATCGGAAAAATAGATTCCATAAATTTTATTTCTATAAAAAAAAAATTCATGGAAATATGCTAGCATATATAGATGCTGGAATCTCTATTCTTATATAGAGGATTAAAGATTATAATGATTTGAATCAACATATGTCAAACCTACAAAAATCTTTCAGCTAAGCAGCCACATGTAAGGGGATCCAGTTTGTCAAATTCATTCAGGAGTTGAAGTTGGCCCAAACAGGCCTCCAGAAGTTTAAAATTTCAAATCATTATTTTATATTTTAAATCATCATTCTCACCAATTGAACTACAACCATTAAACAATTCATGTAACTATTTCAATTTGTACTATAACTAATTTTTAACCTTGGATAAGATTGTTTTTGAAATTTTCTCTATTTTTCTATCTTTACACCCAATATTACAATTAAGAAAAAATAGCATTACAAGATTTACAATATTGGAAAACTAGACTCCAATATGACTATTTTTTGAAGTTTGCATAAGATTATTTGTGGATTATTTATATCAATGACATCAAGAAGAAGCCTTGGCATGTAGATATCACCACGAAACATTTTGGCAATTGTAATACCAACAACAATTACCACAAAAATAATAGCCAATGACATTGATAATGCTGAAGTAAATTTCAAGTTATCTACTATCATAACAGGAGTGAAATTATAGGAAAAAGGAGGAAGAAAAAATAAAAGAAAACAAACATATTATTTTTATTGATCAGAATAGACATTACATATCACAAACATATAACTGAACTTCAGCTTTTCAAAGGCACACACACCATTACATTATGCTTTAGGTAGAGCTTCACAACTTTAGACTCAATCCTATTCTCCTTACAACTCTGTAGAGTTGGACTCATGAAAGAGTGCATAGCAATTACAAACTCATTGCAACATATAGAAGATAGAACAACTATGGATGAGTTGTTGCCAACTACTAATATGATTCATAAATGAATCATAACTCAAGGTATGTAGAGCATGGGTGACTGTGGTATAATAAAAACTAAATAAGATAAGCTTTATAGAAAAGAGGCAAAAAAGATGGGATTCATTAATAAAAGTCTTCAAATCTTCAATTGTCCAGCATCGCCTTATCTAATCTATAATAAATGCAGTAATGAATGCAACATTATCGGTAGTTGGGATTACTCTTTCTAACAACATGCACATCACACAAATGTTTAGATGACATTAGGAGCATATGGGGACTAAACAAGGCTTTCCTTATCTAATTATATTTAGAGAAGGTGCTGGTGAACTTGAACATTCTCTCACAAATGTCAAGGCATGCAAAAGATCGATGTCTCTTTTACTATGCCTTGAGGTGAAAACCAACATTGACAGGTTGATCAACATGTAGAGTAGCATGCATAAATGATCTATGCAATCAACTCTCCTCTTGTCAGAGAATTTCTATGAGGATTTAAGTGATTATGCAGGACTAAGATGGGCATGCCCCATATTGCATGTGCCAAGCCACTAGAGAGGAAATCTCCACTACTACCACCATGAATGGCTTCACTTGGTACAAGGCAATGCATCAAATCAGCCTCATTTCTGATCCAGCTTGGCTTGAGCAAGAAACCTCTTTCTAACAACACAAACTAATATCTCTCCTTGTAGTCTTATGAGTCATTATAGAACTCTCACAACAATCTATCTCACAAAAATAACCAAAGAAATTGCACTGACCTATATATTTACCAACATAATCTTATACCCAAACCCATACCAGTATCTTAGCCTTAAACTAACTACTTTAAGAAATTGTCGACTATGAACCTTCATTTAAGAAAGGCCAACATAGATAGTGCCCCTTTTGATATGCTAAATCTTTAAGAATAAAAAATTCTTGATGAATGTATTGACGCAAATGAGATGTAATATTTTGAATTATTTGATCATAGGCTATGAACATGTTATCCTATCTCAAACAAAAAGATAAGCATAAGCTTCATATCCTAACTATACACCATGGAATACTATACATATACCCATCATGAAACACTAATCATATATGCTTCGGGAGTATCACATAGGGTATAGTCACCATAGCTACAAAATTGACTCATACAAAAGAACATGTCCCAAATGAGACTTACCATTGGCCCACTAGATGTTAAAATATGTATCTCTCAATGACAGTAGGTTTGAATAGAAAAGAGAGAAACAAGATGAGAAAATTAACAACCACAGTCGCAATAAATTTTAGCTAATAGATTTTCTAGGCACGTGAACTATTTGATGTAATACCTCAAACAAATGTGATCGCATGGAATGCCATGATTACATGATATGCACAAAATGGATTTGTTGAAATGGATTTAGAAACTTTCAAGAAAATGCAACGTGCAGGTGTAAAGCCATATTTCCAGCACAAGGATTTAAAAAATGCAGAACTCTGTGACAAAGATTTCAGAAACTTCTAGATTTATGCATGTAGCATGAAATGTAGGTTGTGCATGAAACAAGATATCTAGATTGTTCTACTCTTTTTATTTGATTTTCTTCCTTATTTGTCAACATTTACTCTTCATATTTTTCATTGTATTTTTCCTTTTTAACTGCATATTTTTATTTTAAAAGCAACTTCCCAATGTTTTCAGAACAAATATCAAAATCAGTTTGTGATGATTAATAAAAATGTATTAAGAAGAAAGGTTGTGATATTTCATTGCAAGATATTTAGATGTCTATTATCTCTTGGATCAATGAAGCAAATAGTTTTTCTTCCCAAAAATGATGTATAGTGTTGATTATATCTCTCATCACCACCAATGTGAAATAATCAGAGCAATCTATGGAAAATTTTGATTGGCCTCTAGAGATTTCAATGTAAAAAGGTAGAATAGCTTCAATTGAGGTCATCATAATATGTCCAACAATGGTGCACAAGATTGATGCTACAATAGTAGTCAAGGATAAATTAATCAAAACTACATATTTTATACCAATAAATTCCAACATAAGTCTTTAGTTTGTGGTAGCATTTGACAAGAAATTTTAAAAGTTCATAGAGATGCCCACAACTATCATATCAAGGATGCCTCCATATTAGTTCCAATATTTTGAAAGAGTTTAATAGACCAATGGGAAACAAACTAAATTTTAGCATTACTTACCTCAAGCCTTATAATTGACTGTAACCTACTCTATTACCTTTAGGCTTTGATAATAGTAATGTTTTCATGTCATTGATTAAAATGAACTATCATTTCCTTTCACATTGACATGATAACTTCAAGAATATCTTTGTTGCCCACTATTTGAGTCCATGAATTTGACCTCTTTTATATGACTACTCTATTTGATATAGCCCTGGTCATTCTATCATTGACTGATCTGCTCATGACTATCATTAATGGATTTGAACTATTCCACTCCATAGTCCTTTGTTCATTGCACCTTGCCTCGTTGTTCCAATGAATTTTTAAGGTATTAATAGGTATTAATATCCTTCTATGCCAATGAAATTTTCACTGTCATCAATTACATTCAAGTGTTGTCACAGTCATTTGTCTTTCATTGATGCAAAGACTTTAAGCAAAACACCATATATCACTATATGAATGTTGTCTTAATGCTTTATATTACTGTCACCATCCTATTTACTAATCTTGAAGAATATTGTTTCTTTTCCATACATGCATCACTCTTTGAATCTCTATTAATCAATGTCCTTGGATTCACTTTATAACTGATTTTAAATTTCTTTATCATTGCTTTTGGCTTTCACGATCCTCCATGCATACCCTTATAAGATAGTATTATCCTTATCCCTCAGATAGTGTCCCCATTTTTAACATTATCTATCATTGATTGATCAAGGCCTGGTCTTTTCCTCACACAATAGTGTTGCTCATTGTTCATCAGTGTATCTTGCAAACCCCCAAAATAAGGACCATTATAGAAAAATGATTTCTACTTTCTTTTGGTTTATCACACCATTCTTATGGACTATTGGTATCATTGTCTCATTGAAAGATTCTTGATGTTCATATTATTGTCCTTTGAAATTTGATGCCACTATCATAACCTCCTTTGTTGCATTCTAAATGTGAGCTTGCATGGATAGTAACTAGCTCTTCCTAGCAATTATAATTCCGTATTAGCTATCATTGCTTCTTAGAAATTCTTGTCCTTTTGATTTATAATATAAAACCTCTATACATGGACCATTGTTGTTTCTATTTATATGAGACCATAGTTGCACGAGTACTCATAACCATACCCTTGGGATGTGTATTGGGTACTAGTACATGTACCCAAGTACTTGGTACTCAATGGGTACTAAGTGAAGACAATCATAGCTAAGGAGCTTGATTAAGATTTCAAATTTTTGTTTCAATTTTTTATTTGCATATTAGCTTGTTGTTTATCAAGCTTAATTCAATTTATAATTAGTTTGAAACTTTGATAAAATATTGGTTAACAATAAAATTTATCACTGTTCGAGTGAGAAGTTTATTGTTTGAAATATGTCATTGTTATATGATTTATGATCTTCTTGTTCATGTTCAAAATTTCCCTTGTCTGTTATGCATCTAAACATTTAGCATATATTATTCTTACAAACATATTGCAAATTTTAAACTGAAAATAATACATTACATCTACAAACTTTATCACTGCTCTTGTTTTGAAAACTCATTGTCATGACTCATATTTATAGATTTTCTTCAAAATATTAATATATATATTAAAAATAATATTGACATACCCAAGTACCCCCATCCCCTATTTTGAAAAATAGCCATATCAGTACCCGTACCCAAAGTACCCAAGTACCCCATTCCTGTGCAACCTTGTATGAGAGACATGATTGAACCTGATAAATCTTTGAGGAAGAATCAATGGTTTCTACACCAATTATAAAGACTCATTTATGATAAAGCTTAATTTAAATTATCTTTAATACATGACCATACATAGATTTTTTATTTAAATTCAGATAAAATTTAGATCATATTTAAAAAAGATATGATTTAATATCACGTTTGTTTGTTCATGGGTTGCTAAGAGTGATATTTCTCTCAATTGATTGCCCATCTGCAAAGTTTGGTTTGTATTGTGTTTTGAAGTGAAGATGAGGGAAATTGTGCATATTCAAGGAGGGCAGTGTCGCAACCAGATTGGTGCCAAATTCTGGGAAGTGGTGTGTGCAGAGCATAGAATTGATCCCACTAGGAGATACCAAGGGATTATTGATTTGCAAATGGAGAGAGTGAATGTGTACTACAATGAGGCCAGCTATGGGAGATTTGTTCCAAGAGTCGTGTTGTTGGATCTAGAGCCCAGAACCATGGATAGTGTGAGGTCAAGCCCTTATGGCTAGATCTTCAAGCTAGATTAAAAAAAATTTGGTTAGTCTGGAGAAAGAAAAAAGTGGGACAAGGGCCATTATACTAAGGGGGATGAACTCATTGAATTGTGCTTGATGTGGTGAGAAAGGAGGTAGAAAACTATGATTTTCTCCAAGGATTTCAAGTATGTAATTCTCTTGGAGGAGGTATTGGATCTGGAATGGGTACATTTCTGATTTTCAAAATAAGGGAACAGTACCCAGATAGAATGATGCTCACATTCTTTGTGTTCCCTTCTCCTAAAGTCTCTGATACTATGGTGGAGCCTTACAATGTTACATTGTTTGTTCACCAATTGGTAGAAAATGCAGACAAGTGTATGGTCCTTGACAACAAAGCACTCTATGATATTTGTTTCAGGACCCTCAAATTAACTACTCCAAGCTTTGGTGATTTTAATCACCTAATATCTGCAACCATGAGTGGAGTTACATGTTTTCTGAGGTTCCCTGGATTGTTGAACTCAGATCTGAGGAAGCCTGCTGTGAACCTGATTCCTTTCCCCCATCTGCATTTCTTCATGGTAGGACTTTCTCCCTTGACCTCCAGAGGGTCCCAATAGTATAGAGCACTAACTGTTCCAGAGCTCACATAGCAAATGTGGGATTCCAAGAATATGATGTGTGTTGCAGATCCTAGACATGAAAGGTACTTGCCAGTCTCTGTCATGTTCAGAGGGAAGATGAGCACTGAGAAGTAGATGAACAAATGATCAACATTCATAACAAGAACTATTTTTACTTTTTGGAGTGGAACCCTAATGATGAGCCTCTTAAAATTCCATCTTTCTAATGCTTTTTATTTCCTTTCAAGCAGTTTACTTGCAAACAGATACATGAACTTATGTTTTTTATATGTATATTTTATATGTGTAAAGACATGAAGTAGGAATGCAGATGATAAAAGGACATGGTATATTTTCTTAAAACTAATGGACATAAATGGTAAAATATAGTAATTACATATGCTAATGAATGATCCTTTGCCTATGCTATGTTTTTGGGTAGTTTCCTTCCTATAGCCATATGCCTTGCAAGAGTATTAATTAGAGCTTTCAACTTTCTTCCTAATATTAATGATGTGAATATGTATGTATCGAAGGTTGTGTGTGCATTAATCATTTTGCAGGTATTATTCATGGCGTATTTAAAGATCAGCATTGTGGTGCTGAAGAAGTCAAAGCCAACCATTGTTGCAAGATCTTCGCAAGAGGAAAAAGTCAATACCATTTCCTGTTAAATGCAGCACGTGGATCTAGTACCAAAAACATGCTATATTATGGGAGGACTTATTCCTGATAAATGTTATTTCTATTATAAGACATTATGAAGCTATAACAATCCTCATTTATGGAGTGATCTTAGATTTAGGGAGTAGATGTAGTTTTCCTTTAAATAAGATGACTGTTGTAACTCTTTGGAGTTAGTCAATTTTTTGAATAGAACTATTGTAGCTATAATGTTGTTTCAATCCAAGTGTACTTATTTTCCATGAATGAATATAATGCACAGTTTGAGTTCAATCTTTTTATCTTGATTGTGTTTATATTCACTCATCCAAGGGGGCCCACTTGGTGAGTTAATTGATTAGTTAGAGTAGGAATTATTTTCATGCTACTTAGAAGTGAAGTAGAACTCTGTTGTTCATGTAGCCACTAGTAACATAACTAGTAGACTATTCCTGCAACATAGGTGGTTAGAGTAATTCCTATCCATGATTACTTTCTTTACTAGAATAATTCATTTACTGGTATTAGCAGAGATTTCCTGCGGCTCAATGTATTTGAATTCAATAGATTAGTCATGAAAATCAAGAGAGTTTGAAGCATATACTTTGTGGATGCCATTCCAAGTTAACATCCCTGGTCGATAATTAAATGAGACTGAATGATCTAATTAGAAACCATTTAGGGTGTCCAATCCTAAAATAAGCAGTCCAATGCTATGGGTTTCTAATACCATTATTTAGCTAAGCACCTAACACTATGAAGTCCACAGTGTGCGACATACCACCTACGAGACTGAAGATGGCTTCCACATTCATTGGGAACTCCACTTCTATTTAGGAGATGTTCAAGAGAGTGGATGAATAGTTCACAACCATGTTTATGAGAAAGGCCTTCTTGCATTGGTACACAAGGGAGGGAATGGATGAGATGGATTTTATAGAGGCAGAGAGCAATATGAATGACTTGGTCTTCAAGTACCAACAATATCAGGATGCAACTACAAATGAAGAAGGGGAGTATGATGATGAGGAAGAAGAGTTCCAAGAGATGTAATGTTAATGTGATACAACAAATTTTTGTTGTTTCTACAGTTGCTTTAGACCTTTTACTTATCTCTCCTTGTAAACAATTAAATGTGAATATTAATTCAATAGATGTAGCCTATTCACTTTAAAATTTAAAAAAATGATTTATAATCACACTCTTCTATTTTTTTATGGTAAATTGGTGAATGTGATCAGAAATATCAATTGAAAAATAAACAATTTGATCAAAAAATCTTATATGAACTATAAACTCATGTTGAGAAATTGAAAAACTTCAGATGCGAAAGCATGTATTCAATAACTACACAATTTACTAAAATTGCAAATATTTCATTTTTATTAACAAAGCCCTAAAATAGAAATGATATTCTAATGAAATATAGCAGGTTGATATAGAAGACCTGGAAGTTTTTAGTAAAGCAATAGACTACAAACTACGTAGAGAAAAGAAGATACAAATATTCATAGTTTACCCTCAAATACTTCTGAAAATTGCAATGAATTAGACTGAGAGGATAACATACCGGATGTGGGTCTCTAAATCTTGTCATTCCCATCTTGGTCTTTCACTGAAAAGAGAAACAAATCATTTTACAAGAGTTGCGGGTAGATGTGAAACACTAAATGGATGAACCCACATCTCAGCACCAAATCTATCAACCAAGGCTTCACCCCTGAGCATATCTATTTGGCCATGCATGCCAAAAGGAAAGGTCTATATCCATGCTTCCATAAAGTCATCTTATAATCACCTAAAATTGGGCTAATAGAACCTAAGGCCCTATTTGCCCCAATTCGGGATAAAAACCATAATTATGTTAATTTGATTCTTGATTATTGACATAATTCCTTAAAATTGATAAAATCACTAAAACTTCCTAAATCAAGCATTTATCATCAAAGTATTAAGAAAAATCAATTTGATTATCTCTATGCCTAATTAATTAAATCAATCCCATTAAATTCATGGCTAGAGTAATTAATTAAAAGAAATGAATTAAATCCGTCTCAAAATGACATGTCACCTTAAAGGGGACAACAAAGACACTTTGAACCAATGACAGGTAATCACATGGATCACTCACATGGATCAAGCTTGGAAGCATCTCAACCACTCCGCGTGGATGCATCCTAACCGTCCAAAATCTCAAGATTCTATAAAAGAGAATTTTCAAACCTCAAAACATAAGTTAATTTTGAATTCATACATGCATGCTGTTAATTTGATTTCATATGCTCATAGATAATTAGAAAATAGTTCATTTTGGATAATTATAATGAGCTTATGAATCAATGGCTAATTTGAATGAATTTAGTTGTTTCATTGCATTTTTTACTTAAATCTCTCATTCTAACATGCATTGTCACTGTTTAGGATTAAATCTGAGAGAAAATTTAAAATCCTTTTCATACTTGTGTTAGTTAGAGAGCAATAGGATGATTTCAATTATTTTTTACTTTGATTAATTGATCTTTGTAACAATTGATGTAATATCCTATTGAAGTGTTGTGTTGAAATTTTGTAGGTCAATCGTTCACACACACATTTCTAGCGCCCACCATGGGGCCAAGCCCCAGTCTTCATTTTTCTATTGATTTTTGTCCTGTTTCATTCTGCAGGTGATCACATTTAGGACTTTGGATCGCACCCCGCATTTCCTGGATCGCATCCTGGATTTCCCGGATCGCATCTGGTCAAATATCACATTTAGTTAAATTTAGGATCACATTTGGGGTCCTTTGTCGCATTTGGATAATTGAGTCTCATATGGGAAATTGGGTCACATTCAGTTGAATTTAGGATCGCATCTGGGGTTATTTTCTTTATTTTTGGATTTTCTAACCTGTAATGGATTGATTTACTATTTCCTGTGACTTTTAAACAGCCTAATAATGGTTTGCAGGATGAAATGATGGAGACTTTGCCATATCAAACTACTAATGAGTGTATGCAGCCTAAATGAATCAACAAGGCATTATGCTTTGATTTCTAGGAATTTAATTACAATTTGAATTCATTGTGGAAATTGACCAGATGATTATGCTCTTTTCCCTTGAGGAAAATTAGAAACTCAAAAGTTAATTTGCATTTTGAGGTCAAATTGGAGTAATTTACCTTAATGTTTGCATGATGTGTTTGGGATTCTTGATTTGAGATAGGAAATTATGCTCTTCTCCTTCATGGAGAATCAGAAATGAAGACCTCATAATCACTTATCCATTTTCTTTATTGCAATCCTTTAGAGGGCCTGCCAATTGAGGAAAAAAGCTCTTGGGAACAACCCAAGTGGGGACAAGTCTTAAGCCGACTCTTCCACCCCACTATAAAATTTGACGCTTCCTTGAGGTGAAAGCCTCTGAAGACATAATTTACTTTGGCCTTGGAATCTTAAATATCTTCTTCCAAGGACATGCTTGAGATTTGTGTAGAGCGGAGCCGCTTAAATCTTGCTTGCGAGACTACATAATCTTGAGTACTCATAGGGCTATAGGCCTTAGTCCTTCTCATGGGACTATGAGAGGTGGCTATGAACAGATGCCTTCATTAAAATCCTTAAGTTAGATGCTACCTAGTTCACCTTCGAAAGGTTGGTATCACTTGTCTGAGGCAAATAGTAATTGCCCCAAGACATTCACCATATCGAGCCCTCATTGACTTTACTACTTGGCTAATATGGGCTCCAATATCCATTGTGTGTTATTGGACTGCCATATTCTGAGAAGTCTTTGAGTGTGTTCCTATGCCAGTGAACAAGTGGTATCAATCTCTACCTGGCATAAGGAAGGATAGGTGTATTTTCATAATATAATTGCTTGATGTGTTTTAATTACAAATCTCAGATAAATCCCCCCAAATGAATAAACATCAAGCATTTTCAAGCACCTACAAGTCAATGGAAATAGATAGAAAAGACCCATTTTCCTGAAATTCACTAGAACTTGCATCAGACTGTTTGTTAGAGAATCACATTTGGTATCTTGAATCACACCACATATTCCATGTCACATCTGGTGTCCACCACATTTCCTAGATCACATTTGGTAACTACAACATTTCTTGAGTCGCATCCTGCATTTCCTGGGTTGCATCTGGGGCCAAAATATTTTCATTCACTTATAAAGTGTCTCATATGGGACAAAGAGTATTTTTGTACCTATCAGAACCAAATCTTTTACATTCCCAGATACCCATTTTGGCCATTAGTAAGATTCTGCTGTCAAAACACATCCATCTGATAGCCTGAGAGAGTCATTTACGAGAATGTTTTGGCATCTTGCATGGTCCATGCTGCATTATCCAAATTGTGGAGTCGCTTTATCCTATCAGCTACAATCAATTTCCCAGCTCATAAACATGGCACTCTAACAGCTGTTATCAATATTTTACTCATTTGGGGAGGCCTAGTTACTAAGTTAGACTATTGCAACCTAGTTTGAAATTATTAGTAGTCTTTCTTAAATTTGTGTTCATTTCATTGTAAAGTGCATGAAAGAGAAAGGAAATGAACTACATCTAAGCATTACATGTGCATGTATCATGTTATGTATGTTGTACAAAAGGGAAAGAACTGGAAAGAGAAAAACATCTATCTGAGCTCACACAGACCGTGAGCATAGCAGTTACTAGAATTGAATGAATGAGTATAGATATACATAAAGAAAATCAATTAAATACTAGGGTACCAGACATTGCCTGGTAGTGGTGTCTAGATCTGATCTTGTCCAGAGAGCTCCTGTGATCCAAAACCTGCAAGAAGAGAAGAGGGGACATGGGTTAGATCCAATGGATCTAAGCAATGGCTGGTATCATAGTATTTACAAAACACATATATGCACTCAGCCATGCACCTCTGAGAAAGGTTGTTCTCAGGGCATATGTATCAAGGCTCCAAAGATGAATGAGACACCATGTTTTCACTAACATTTTTGTTTCATGTGCAGATATAGGAAAAGATGATCCAATAATAAATCCAATGAATGACCTTGGCCCTTGATGTGGATCATGACAGAAAAACCTCAAGTTTTCTGTCAGTGATTGCATCAAGGGCCAAGAGCACCCATCATACAAAATAGAGGAACATCGAGATGATTCAACATCAATGAGGATCATGAAAGCAGAATCATGAGAGCAGAGGAAAAACATGAAGGTGCAAATGGTAGAGTGATTAGAGGGCATTGTAACACAAGATAAGTGGGAATACAAAATTTGTATGTCAAAGAAAGGGTACACCACATCATGATATGTTTCAAGTTGGTATAGAATCTTTTCAGTGCTTTGTGATGAACATTTTAAAATATGTGTGATGAACCAGATTCAGAAAGGGCTACAGTGTGTATGATTAAACAATCAACATGTCATCACATGGAATAGCAAATAAATGGTGGCATATTATTAAGAACCAAACAATGTATCATCAAATGGTATCTCAACATTGGATACTTGATGCATTGCTGGCATCAAACAACATGAAAAACAAGTGATCCATAGCCACAGAAAGTAAAGACTATGATGCTTCAGAGAAATAATGAAATATGAAATAAAGAAGAGCACACGCTGGCAGGGGCTCCATAACCTGGATGTAAAGTCACCAATATGCCATGTTTCTAGAAGTTCAAACCCTCAATTTCAGCAAAGAATTACAAATGCAATAACAACAAATACATATTGTGTCAAATTGATAATAGCAAGCAGATGGCACCAATATAAAAGGGTCACAATTAAACATATGTAACAGTCATACTAGACAGGTAGATTCATGATGCTAATCAAAGCCACCAACCAGTAGGCTCAGCCCCAAGCCCGAACGACAAGTATAGTCAATAGCTAATTCAATACTTCATATTCATGACCTATGCAAGAATCAGGCATCCAGCGTAATCATGGATATGAAGTCAGTAATGCAAATAAATCAAGTACTATATTGACTAGTCACAAGAATGCATTATTACAACACTATAGCAAAAAATCCCTCTAAGAAGTTAGTGGCACCTAAACAATTGATACACCAGCATTGACCATCATCCATCAGATAATGTGGCTCATGGGTTCCAAGTATGTATTTAACAGCAAAATAGAGAAGACAAAATTAATTATATCAAGATCAAGCTAGAAGCAGTAAGATCGTCAAAATACCCTGGCTTTAGCCTACAGGCCTAGGGGAGCCAATAGGTAACAGACAGTTGTAAATACTAAGTAGCTGTAAGGATTGCTTTTAATGAACAGTGAGCTTACATTAATGCCAAAATCAAAACCTTCATAGGCTGGTGTGATACTAAGACAGAGGAATGAAAGCATGTATCATGCCGAGACTCAAAGAAATGTCACAATATGCACATGACATGGATCAGCAAACAAGCATGAATGAGGATCCCCTAGCTCTTGAGTCATCAGAAGATGAGCATGGCGTCACTAGCATATCATTCAAATAGTGCAGGCATGACAACGAGCATGTCATGGTGGGAAAGGAAATGTAACATGAGGGGGTCACAGACCATAAACTAGACACCAATACACAAAGACCAGACTCACAGGCATTCAAGGTATGTGAGTATCTGAGAAACATCATACGATGTAACAAGAAGGCCAAGAGATTCAAGACGAAGATCAAATCTGCAGCGAGATGACAAGAAAACATATATCATGCCCTAGTCTCAAGCATGCCACCAATATGCAGAAAAAGCATGGTGATATCCTAGGTACATGATCCTTGAAGCATCTGAAAAGGCATATCAATGATAATAAAAACCTCGAGTGCTACAGTATGCGGCGTTCTACATAAGTTCACAGTGGTAGGGTTTCGGTAGCCTCACAAGCCTGTGCCCTCATTTTCAAATAATAAAGGAAATAAAAAATCCATAATAATGATAGCAACATGATGTCATTGCTTGGCTATGACAGCAGGCTCGGCCCCAAAGAACATCAACATGGAAACCCGATATAAACAATTCCCTAGCAAATAGATCATCGGGATTTTCATAATGACAGATTGAATACAAATAAATGATTCAAGATATGCAATAGTAAGATAAAAGAAGTTCTTTTGAAGAAAATAGCAGAGAAATGCAGAGAGGGTGCCCTAATTTGAGGAGTATATGTAACAAAGTGAATACAATGGCATCTACAATGTGAATCTGGAAAACCCTCAACACCAAATAGAAAGATTCACAAGGCCCTCATTTTCAACGTGGGTATTTCATGGCCCTCGGCCCTAAAATCTACCAGTGAAACACAAAAATAACAACAGTGCCCTACCTGTAGGTCATTGCGCCTTTCAATGGAAATAACATCTTGCCAGTGATGCCATAAGCATAGAAGATAGTACAGTGAATAAGGGTTCGAGCCAACAACATATGCCAGTGCTAAGATCACAATGTAATACAAATACAAGCAAGAGATTCACCAGTGCCATGCCCTACTTGAAATGATAGAAAAACAAATTAGTAATAGTGATTCTATACCATAGAGTGCCATATTCATGACCGAATACACATTCACATGCATGCATAGACCAGTGCAATGTTCAAACACAAATAGGATACCAAACACAGTGCCCTCAACATACAAAGATATGGAATCACAAAGCAAAAAAATAGAGGAAATGAAGCCATTACAGTGACCTCACAACCAAATAGAGATAGAGAATGGTATGAATTCCAAAATCAAGAAGCCTACCTCGATAGCTTAGTGTCGAGAGCTGCTGTTTCCAAAATCCGAGTTCAGTGAAGTGCCAATGGAAATAGCATCTTGCCAAATGCCAAATGGAGAAGTCTAGGCACCAGTATTTGTTTTGTGAGGAGGATTTTTGATAAATAAGTATTGAATTATCTTCTCCCCTTTTGTAGGGTCAAGATTTTTATTAGTCATTTTATTTGGTACTATGTACTCAAGCTTGAGCATGGGGGTTTTCTTTTGATAGGATTTTTTAAAACATTAGGATTGGTCTTAATAATCCTAGGTTGAATGCTATGTATTGATGGATTTAATTTAATAAATGTAATAAGTCATCAAATATGCTTTCCCCCTTTTGGATTGAGAGTCATTTGTTTCACTTAGGATAAAAGTTAAATCCATTGTTATTATTGGCATAGGGTTAGGGCTATTTTAAAATGTAACAGTCATTGCACATTTCATTGTAAATTCTAACAATGGTGTTTTTATAAACCATTGTCAGAATCTTTTGGTGCATGACTTAGTGGGTAGGATGGTCTTCTTTGACTATCTATTTTTAGGGACCCCACTTTCCTCGCCCCCCTAGAAACTTGAGAGTCTGGCATTAGAATTATGATATAGCCTCATGGGTCTATTATTGATCTTTTTCTATTCTTAGGAGGTAGTGGAATTTGAATGCAGATTCCTAGGTTCTGGTTATATACCTCTCACTTTTGGTGATTGAGGTTAGCTCTTCATTCTTTTCTCTCTAATACAAGTGTTGTAGCTCTGAGAGACACAATTGTACTTAGTTTCTTTTCAGCAATAAAAATTGATCCTTCTTGTTTCCCTACAATTTCGGATTTTCTTTTTGAATCACATGCAAGATTACTGTGATGTCTTTGTATCCTTAATCTGCATGTTGATCCAAGTTGGTTTTCAGGAATTCATCTTAATTCAATAGTGTAACTTGTGTGCAATTGAGAATATCAGAGTTGTGGAGATTTCTTCCTTTTCTATATTTCAAGTACCTTGTTTCATTAAGAGTTAAAGGGAGCAAAATCAAGTTGTGAGTCAAGTTTTGCTTTGTTGTTGGAGTAAACTTGTTTCAGTTGTGGATCTTCTTTTGAATTTGGTGGATCACCTTTGTTTTCATTCAGTTTCAATTGTTTTTTTTATGCACTCTCTCCATTTCCTCCTAAAAGTTAGTAAGTTTTTCAAGTGATCCAAAGGAAAGCCAGCCCTTAATCTAGAGGTCTATTCTTGGATAGGTTACCCACAGCCTGAGAATAGTCCCATGTTTCACAGGATTTCTAGGTTTTGACACTTAGAAAATTGGGTGCAATCCTTAGTGACAACAACACCCTTTGACACTAGAGCTTTTGGAAAAAATCACAAACACACTTGCATTTTGGTTCCCAACTCATAAACATGGCACTCTAACACCTTTTGACATTGGATCCTTAAGACATATTCAAACCCACTTTTGCATCCTTGGACTCATAATTAGACATTTGCAAATATTCAGACCCACTTTAATACAAGACACTCTAAAATTTCCTAATCTAAGCTTTCATGGTTAACACAAGACACAAATCTTATCATTTTGAAAAGAACCCATTCTCAAACAAAGTACCGTTAATCACATTTGAAAGAGGAGAAACTTCTAGACTTAATCCTTTATTTGGAACAAAACCTAGCACTACTCATACATTAACACCTGAAGTGACAAACATGAATAATCGAGAAGAATTCTGTTGGGATGAAAGACAGGATGAACAAGATAACCAAAACAATCAAGAAGAAGCTCAACACCAAGAAGCACATTATGATTCAGATGATGACGATCCTACCGAACAAGAGTACCAAAGATATTTAAGAAGAAAATGATTCAAAAAAATCCTTGAGAGAATTTTGGAAGAAAATAAGGAAAAATACTTCCTAGAACTCGCCTCTCAAGGAGTGAAACTACCAAAGGACTATGATGTAAACCAACTTAAACAAAAAGAAGATCTTAGTCATATATCTATCTTAACAAGACAACTACTTGGCATGGAAGATGAAATCAAAGAAATCAAGAAAGAAAAGGACAAACCAACAAAATAATACTCTTTGGAACACATATTTCCTTTCCCTTTTGACAAGGGACTAAAGATGATTCCATTTCCTAAAAATATCACAATTCCAAAATATGACAAGTACACTGGAAATTCTGACCCTCAAGATCATGTGAGGGAATTTTTCACATCCAGTATGGAATTCATGCATGAACAAATGTATCTCGTGAGATTATTTCCATGAAGCTTAGGTGGACAAGCAATGGATTGGTTCTCAAAACTACCTATGTAAATCAAAACATTTGATGAACTAGTGAAAAATTTTATACAACAATACTCCTATAACATTCAACACAAGGTGACGATGTTGGATTTATGCAATACTAAATAGAAAATGAGAGAATAATTCTTGAATTTTCTACAATGATGGAGGAAGATATTTGCAGGATATGCTCATAAGATACCTAAAAATGAAAAAATGGACATCTTCATTAATAACTTGGTACCAAAAATGAACTTTCCTATACATTTACAAGGTCCACCAAGTTTTGATAAGATGATAGATAGTGTTGTCAAGATTGAAGGGGTCTTGCTCAAGAAAGCAGAAATCACTATCAATAAAGAAAATAAAGGCAAGTACTATCCCACCAAAGATAAGTACAAATACAGAAACAAGAACAAGAATGTCATTAACAATGGAGTGGTGGATACTCCTAATCCAAAACCAAAAATAGATGTCTTCAATCTCATGATGAGTATCCAAGCGAGCAAGACTTCAAATTCTACAGTGACACCAATGGCTAACAAGAATTTCAATAAACCTCCTACTTGAATAGAGCCTTGGACAGCAAGACCTAAGAGAATATTTACACCATTGGGAGATACATTGGAAGTAGTCTTCAAGTCACTATTGGACAATAAAATCATTACAATTCCTGAATCCAAACCTTGGGAACTAGAAGTAAAACCAAGGTGGTGGAATGATAAAGATTACTGTGATTTTCATTGCAATAAAGGCCACAAAATGAACAACTGTATGAAGTTAAGACATTTTATTCAAGACTTGATTGAAGAAGGAAAAGTTAAGGTAGATGGACATCATACAAAAAATGATCATAAAGCGTTCCAAACTCCACTACCTAGCTATGAAAAAGGAGAATCTTCCAAGAATAACAAGATTAACTATACATACACTGATAATGATAATATAATTCATATGGTGGAACCATGCAAATCCTCCATCAATGTGATCACTCTAAAAGGAGCCCAAAGAAAAATAGAGTCTTCTAATGTTGTATCAAGAAATCAAGCTAAGCCCACTCTCAAAGGAGCTTCAACATCGAACACACTAGCTACAACAACAACATATAAACAACCAGTGTTACCTCCAAAGTTTAATCTAGTGGATCAGTTGCAGCATATTCCAGCTCAAATATCTATTCTAGAGCTGTTAAAAATATCTCCTAGTCATAGGGACATTCTTGATCAAGCCTTGCTTAATACTAATGTGCCAAAAGATCTAGATGTGGATAGATTCCAAACTATGGTTAGTCATATGAATTCCCCACATTACCTATCTTTTTCTAAAGAAGATGACAAATCATTGAACCAGCCACATAATCAATTGTTGCATCTAGAGGTCCTTATTCATAAACACCGTGTCAAGAATGTCTTGATAGATGGAGGCGCTCATTTGAACATCTGCACATACAACTTGGTAAAACAATTAGGATTCTCAAAACATGAAATTGATCCTAGAAGAAAGATAACAATCAAAGCATATGATGAAGAAGAAAGATCATCCAAAGCCATAGTTGTTTTACCTATTAGTGTGGGACCAGTAGAGAAAGATGTCATATGTCAAGTCCTTGATTTACCTCTCACATACAATATTCTTCTTGGAAGGCCATGGATACACTCAATGCAAGATGTACCTTCTACTTATCACCAATGCATAAAATTTACTCATAATGGAGTGGAGCTGACTATTCCAACTGACATAGAATATCCTTGTAACAGTCTAAAACAAATAGAGAGCATGGCCCCACATAACAAAGAGAGCTCTAATAAGGTGGAGACATCCAAAGAAATGGTTTTGAGAAGCTTTACTAAAAAGATCAACATTCAAGAAACAAGTATGGGAGAATACAAGATAGATCCTACAATATCTCTAACGGATCTTCCCATATCTCCTAGATCCCAAGGAAGACCTTCATCAACATTTACACCTTCCAATGGTAGAGGTCTAACAATCCATGAAGGAACTGGAATGGTCAAAGAAAAAGTATCCCTTGAAGAAGAAAATAAGGAAATAGATATCTTGCAATGGCTTTATAAAGAAAATGACGAAGATGGAAATATCAAACATGTTGAGATAGCTACAAAAAAAATATGGAAAGGGATATGAGATCATGAAACAAATGGGTTACAAAGGAAAAGGACCCTTGGGACAAAAAAAACAAGGACTTGTGGATCCTACATATAGATTTTAGGAATCATAAAGACAAGATTGGATTAGGCTTCACAGAAGAAATATCTCATCCTATAGCAGAAAGTGGTCCTATATTTGATAGATCAAGGGACTCAAATGATGAAGAGGAAGTAGAAGGACAATCCATTTCCTATGAAAATTTTATGCTCTTACAAGGAGACCCATTATCAGAAATTGGTACCAATCTTGAACATGAATTAGAAGAAAGTTAAGCAGAAGAACCAGGAGAAGAAAAATAACAAGAACTCCCTATTTTTGACACACCATACTTTGATGAGGAACCAAAGATGATAATGGCACAAGAACCATTTCAAGAACAAGAGAAAAATGCTAATGAATAGGATGGAGTACACATAACCATTGGCCACTTCTTGGGGATTTCAAACGATAGTCAGGTAGACTCACACAATTATGAATGGGATGATCTTTCTGATGATACTATGGATATACAAGTGGATGTAATACAAAAATTTTCTCCTAGAGTCTTGATTGAAGAAGGAGAGAGTTCTAATGCTAGATCACTAGAGTTATATTTGCATAACATTAACATGAACTCTAATAATAATGAAAATGACTCTAATAATCTTAACATTTATTTAGAAGTAAACTTAATGGAAAACATCTTGCAAGTTAATAAAGTTGATAATAATGTAGTGCCATCTCTTGAACCTACTAAATCCTTGTCCTTATTACATCTTGAATTGATAGACTAGAATGAGCCTAAGTCCACAAGCCTGTTGTCTTTTAACAATGACTATTCCTTAGCATGTTATCTTAATGCTTGTGAACCCTTCCTTTCTTCCACCAGTGTAAAGAGAGAAGCCATGATTGAGGAGGATATCAAGTTTCTCAATCTCAAAATGAAAAACAAAAAGAATAAGAGATTAGATGGTGAAAACCACCTAGTGGTAGTGTCAAATCCTAAAAGAGAAAAAGAAAAAGACGTATCCAATGGTGAAAACCTCCTAGAGGTGCCAAAGGTGGGATTCTTGATATCCTCCCAAAAAAATTTTAGGAAAGATCACCAGTGCTGATTGAACCAACACAACCCATTATCTTGGGAACAACAAAATCTCCTAAGCTAGTCCACATTGCTCAGTCACTGACAAAAGAGGAAAAGATCCAATTCACTAGTTTCTTCAAAGAAAAGAAGATCAACTTTGCTTGGTCTTATTTAGACATGCCTAGATTGGATATATATTTTATCATGCATCACTTCTCCATCTCTCCTGATGTAAAACCAGTAAAGCAAAAACTTAGAAAAATAAATCCACATGTGGCATTTCTAGTAAAAGAAGAATTGGAAAAACTATTGAAAGCTGGATTCATTAGGGCCATTGATTATGTAGATTAGATTTCAAACATAGTTCCTATTTCTAAGGTGGAAAAATATATAAGAGTTTGCACAGACTTTGGAGATTTAAACAAGGCTTTCCCAAAAGATGACTTTCCACTTCCCAACATAGACATGATTGTAGACTTGATGATAGGATATGAGATGTATTAATTGATGGATGGATTTTTTGGATACAATCAAATAAAAATTGCCCCTAAAGATCAAGAAAAGACTGCATTCACATGCACTTGGGGAACATACTGTTTGAATGTGATGCCATTTGGTCTCAAAAACATAGGTGCAACTTATCAAAGAGAAATGACCACAATATTCCATGACATGATGCATAGAAACATGGAAGACTATGTAGATGACACATTGGCAAAGTCAAAGATAAGGATTACACATATAGAAGACCTAAGAAAAATATTTGATAGAATGGAATAGTTTCAATTAAGGCTTAATCCTAAGAAGTGCACATTCGGTGTATCATATGGAAAACTATTAGGATTCATAGTCTCAACAAAAGGAATTGAGGTGGATCTAGCAAAGGTGAAAGCTATTCTTGAAATGAAACCACCTAGAAATATTAGTCAAATGAGAATGCTGCAAGGCAAGCTACAATCCATAAGAAGATTTATATCTCAGTTGGCAGATAAGGTACAACCTTTCAAAAAGTTGATGCGCAAAGGAACTACATTCACTTGGGATGAGCAATGTGAAGAAATTTTTTCCCAAGTCAAGAAATATCTAATGAATCCTCCAATCCTAATGGCACCAATTTATGGAAAACCTCTAATGCTATACATATTAGCTATAGATACATCATTAGGAGTATTGTTTGTGCAAGAAGATGAGGTTAAGAAATAAAGAGCTATATACTATATCAACAGAACTTTGGTCACATATGAGTTGAACTATTCAATGATTGAGAAAACGTGCTTAGCAATGGTATTTGCATCCCAAAATATTAGGCACTACATGTTGGCACACAAGGTGAAGCTAGTGGCTAAAATTGATCCACTCAAATATCTACTGAGTAATGCAATGCTAACAGGAAGACTAGCAAAGTGGGTCCTAATTCTAAGTGAATTTGACATTGAATATGTTGATAAAAAAGCCATTAAAGGGCAAGTGATTGTTGATCAACTTGCAAAAACACCATTAACAGATGACAATCCATTACATGTAGAGTTTCCAGATGAACCTTTTATGCACTTGATAGATCACCCCTATAAAATGTATTTTGATGGCTCCTTTACACAACAGGGATTAGGAGATGGATGCGTATTCATTACACCACAAGGATATAAGATCCCAAAAGCATATAAGATGATCTTTTCATGTACAAACAACATAGAAGAGTATGAAGCCCTCGTGAATGGACTCAAACTTGTAATATAATGGAAAATTGTTGAATTACACATCTATGGAGATTCACAACTCATTATCAATCAGGTGAATGGTGAATACTAGACAAAAGATGATAAGATCAAGCATTACAAAAGAATGATGGATGAATTGAAGAAATGCTTTGTCTTTATCACATTTGAGAAAATTCCAAGATTAGAGAATAGAGAAGTTGATGCAATGGCTACTTTAGCATCCATGTTACAACTTCAGGAACACCAGTTTCATTATAACTTCTTGGTGGAAGAACTCCCATTTCCCGCCTATGACTCACCTGAATCCCAAATTGTTTGTGCCCTTGAAACTTAAGTTTTGTCAAGATATGCCCATATCTATTCTTACCTAAAAGACCAAACAATCCTTGAAGGCTATTCTAGAAATGAAAAGAGATCCCTTAGAAGAGCGACATCATATAATCATCGCTAATGACTTGTATAAATGTAGTCTAGATGGTATGTTTCTTAGGTTTTTAGAAAATGAAGAGTCTAATCGTGCATTAAAAGAAGTTCATGAAGGTGTGTGTGGGTCACACTTGAATGGTTTTTCATTAGCCAAGAAACTCTTAAGAGTTGGATATTATTGGCCCACAATGGAAAAAGATGGTATCCATTTTTTAAAAACATGCAAGAAATGCCAGATCCATGGTAACCTAATACATGCTCCAGCTAGGGAGCTCATTCCTTTCATAAAACATTGGCCATTTCAGCAATGGGACTTTGATTTAGTTGGTCAAATTTACCCAAATTCATCAAGTGGACACAAATACATCATTATTGCAACTGAGTATTTCACAAAATGGGTGGAAGTTGTCCCACTATCTCATGCAATTGGAAAACAAATTTCAATGTTTATCTTGAACTATATTATCTGTAGATATGGAATACCCTCATCGATTATGACTGACAATGGGGGTCAATTTAGAAACAAAGACATAGATGAATTGTGTCTTCAATTCAAAATCAATCAACATTATTCCTTGATCTATTAACCTCAAGGTAACAGACAGGCTGAAGCATCAAACAAAACTATTTTGAAAATCTTGCATAGGACAGTGAACAAATTAGGAAATGACTGGCATTTACAAATCAATCCAGCATTATGGGCTTATAGAAAAAGCATCAGAACACCAACTGGTGCAACTCCTTTTGCACTAGTTTATGGATTAGAGGCAGTCTTACCAATTGAAGTAGAGATTCCATCACTTAGGGTATCATTGAAACATCTAGTCAGTGATGAGGACTATAAAACCTCTAGACTGCAAGAATTAGAATTGCTAGATGAGCGTAGACAACATGCATTTGACCATCTTAAAGCTTATCAAAAGAGAATATCAAGAGGATATAACAAGAAAGTAAAGCCGAGAAGTTTTCAGGTAGGAGATCTAGTTCTAAGAGAAAATCCTAAAAATCAACAAAATCGAGAGCAAAAGGGAAAATTTGAACCCAACTGGTTGGGTCCCTTTGTCATCACATATTTTTTTGGATCAGGAGCATATCAATTGGCTACGCCTGAAGGAGATATTTTACTAGATCCAATCAACACTCTACATTTGAAAAGGTTTTATGCCTAACATTCTTGAGGTAGCTTCTGTACAGTGAAAAGAGTCCTGAAAAAAGTACAAAAAAATCAGAAAAAGTTCCTGAAGAAAAACAAAAATAGAAAATATTGATCCTAAATAAAATAAAAAACAATGGAAAAAGTCCTAAAAAAATGACCATCTCAGTGAAAAGCTAGCAAATAGGCGCCTTGGTGAGTCCAAAAAAAATAGAAAAAGAAAAAGTACAAAAAAATTGGAAAAGAGAAAAGGTGTCTTGGTGAAAACCTGGTAAACAGGCGCCATGATAGAAAAAATAGAAAAAGTTTGGCCAAGTGGTGAAAACTTGGTAATCAGGCGCTACTGGTAATCAATGCTCTATCTATCAAGACGACGCTTGCAAAATTGGCCAATGTCAATCTTAGTTTGTACATATCTTCCAGTCACTTTCGTGACACGTCAAAATCTAAGAGCCTATTGTCAGAAAATCATATCTTCCTAAGGATGGAATTTGTCCACATTAAGGTCCTAGGTAAACTATTTTCCCTAGGGGAAATGATCAAGATCACACATGTTTTTAGGTCGCGGTTAGGAATTTCTGCTAGGGTGTCAAGTCCACAATAGACGTTAAATTATGAACAAAGGTATTTCTCAATACCACCCTAGTCTGTAATAGATGGTAAACTATGAAAACAAAGGTATTCCTTAATGTCAACAATAGTAGTATTTATTAATACTCAGACCCAAAGAGTGTTCCTAAACACTATGTCATGATGATAAGAGTGTTTCTAAACACTAAATAGGTGAGCCACTTATTGATGAAAAAGAAATCTAGGATTGATAATAATTTTGATGCATGTGTTTGCAAAATTAATCAAGAGTGTTCCTAAATACTATAATCACAACTATCTGTTTTAAAGAAAATACATTGATTATTTTAAAAGGAATAATGAACTTTTTCTTATTATCAATTTTTGATTGTTATGTTTCCTTGAGTGACTCGATGATGTCTATGGATTAGAGAAACAAGGACTGGGAACATAATGTTTTCTTTGTCTTCTATTTGTGGTGATAAATCTAATGATCTAAGATGATCATGGGGAATGTGTGTCTATGATAAGTGCCTCCACCATGATTGGAATGTCACGTATACCTCAACCTGTTTCCTATGGAAGCTTTAGTGGGGCTGGATTTATTTCCTTGTCTATTTTAAACTACAATGAAAAACTACTTCCTAGTAAGGTACATAGTAAATCAAATTATACCCAAGGATATAAATATAAAATGAAAGGTCATTGCAGGTATATATTTACACTTTATGCACCAAAAAAGAAAAGGGTTTATATAAAACATGAAGTAACTGACAAAAAATTCTAGCCTGTATGCTTTAATGTTTAAGTTATCTTTCGACATGACGAATAAGAGGGAAGTATTCTTATTTTCAAGATTGCTAAATCTATCAGTGAAAATTGTACTAACCTAATGAGGTCCCATTACAAACACTCTATGATGATAATTGATCCACTTTCAATAAACAATGACTATCCTAGGTGTCTTAGTCTAGGTCAATTTCATTGGTTAATTGCATTAAGGTTATTTTAGTTGCATATCATATTAATTTGCATTAGGTTCATTTAGATGCATTTCATGTTTTTAGTTGCATTGAAATTCATTTTAAAATTGCATTCATTTTAAGTTGCATCAATATGAATGTGTGAATTCAATTATCTAAAGCATTAATGTGAGCTAGAAATTCTAAAAACATTAACCATTTTCAATGTTTGATCAAGTACATCATGAAATCATAAAAAATTGAAATGAAATGACTAAGTATATATCACTAATATTCATTTTCATTCATAAACCATTTCATATCATAAGTACGTCTTCATAGTGCATCCATAATCATTCATCCATAAATAAAAGTGAGATGTCCATACATCACATCACAATACATCTCATACATCCATATGCAGACATAAAATAAAGATTCCATACATTGCATTAAACTATCACATGAGTTTGAATCCATACATTCATAAAGCTTTGAAAATACAAAAACATAAGCATATATCAGTGAAATATATCATGATGTCATCATATCATCACCATCTAATCTAATCATGACCAAGTATGACCATCACATCAATATCCAAAGCATGGGATGCATATCAAATATATCACAAGTGCATAAATTAGAAAGTATCATATGAAGCAGCATAAAGAAGATAAGATATTTATATCAGAATCAACATCATCAGAAAGCATCAATATATCATCAGTATGTGAGAAAGAGTATCAGAACATCAGAGAAGTATTTCAGAGCATAAATGAAAGAGTATCAGAATAACATGAAATAGTACATCAACAATGAACAATCCATAGGACATAAGAGAGTATATCAATAAAAAATGGAACAAATACAAGATATATCCAATAAGGTACAAAGATACAAAATATGAGAATATGTAAAATCTCAGGCCTCACTAGCACCCTCATCCTCTCATGGAGGATCAGGAGGGGGCACATTTTCTCTACCAGGGATCAGTGGAGGCATCACACCATTTGATTTTTGTGCTATCACTGAATACAAGGGATCTCTCCGAGGAGCTAGAACAACAACACAATACAAAGAAAAGTAATATGTAGCCCTTTGTCCCTGGTGAGTGGATGTATGGGCATATCTATCTCTCTCTAATCTCATCTGACTTAGCTATGTATCCCACTCAAAAAGACATGCCCTTAGTGTAGCAACCTACAATCATAAAGCAACTCTCTCCTACTCACACTGTGAAAGAGGATCTCCATCTCTTCCTACAGGTGGATCCCAAGAAGGCTATTGATCACCTCCACCGCCACCACCTCCTGCTCTCTGCTACCACACATGCTGATCTCTATGGAGCAGAGGACCTGTATCTCTCTAGGGAGGAGTAACTCTCAATCTCTGATGTCTATGTTGTCCCACATCTCCTCCAGAGGCCCACCGGTTGCTGCCATCACCCCCACCACCTCCACCTCCGTCAGCACCATCTCTCCCTCCATCTTGTCCCCTATCTCTATCACGACCCCTATCTCCACCTCTAGCAACTCAACCTTGACCACCACCATCATCAACTAGATCATAGTCAAGAGCATCCTCAAGGTGAGGAGTGACCTCATCAGGATCAGTGAACCATGGAAATGGCTACTGAGTAAAGAAAGTATGGTATCCATCAGTGACACCACCATTAGTGATCTGTGGATGGTAATCCCATGCAATAGATACAATCTATAATATCTCATGAAGAGCTATCTCATATATAAGATAAGACCCCCACTGGGCCTCCTCATCTTTGATGCAAGCATAAATGGTTGTCTCTTGAGAAACACCATGTACCATGTCGTACTGTCTGGAGACACGTGTGATAAAAAAGTGCTCTACAATATATCGAGTCCTGTCGATAAGATATCCACTCTAAAAGAAAAATGGCATCTACCTAACATTAGATGGCCATCCTTCACAATCCAAGTATGGCCTCCAAACAAAATTAGTAATGTCATCAAGAACTCGTTGTCAATACTCCAACTTACCCAGATGGGGCTGCTAAAGTATACCAAAATACATATATATACAAGGCAAGCCATCATCGTGCTACCTATCAACAATCAGTCATGTGACGAGGATGTGCTCCCATGCCTAGACTTGAAGAACTAGGATCCCTGCAGTCATGGTATGAGAATGCTGATATACAATCTCATGAAGCTCCCTATACATATGAGCTAAGATACAGCTCCCCCAAGCAAAATGGTGAGGCTATCAAATCATATCGTCTATAACCTTGGACCAACCAAACATAAACCCATGTTGTCCTCGATCTGGCATCATCAAACCTCCAAATAATCCAGCCAAATAAATGGGGAGCCTCTCATAGTTGGCCACCATGTGGTCCCAACTGATATATCATCATGCAATGGTATCATCCTGAAAAAGCCTCTGAGTGTCCACCATCACCACCGGAGCACTCACCTCATACTCTACCTGCAGACCCATCACAGGAACATGTAATATGCGCCACATGTCCTCAGGCGTCATAGTCATCTGATTGGTGGGTAGATGGAAGGTATTATGCTTAGAATGCAATCTCTCAACAAGTGTTGTTAATAATCCATGATTTACCCAAATGTCAGGTAAATCAGCTAGGCTCCAAAGGCCGCAACAAGCAATAACACACTGCTCAGCTGCACTCAGATGCTCATGCAACTCTAGGACCTACGTCGGTCAAGGAGATCTGAAAGAAACAACACCAAAATATGTCTATGTAATAGAAAATAGGGGCACTATGTCAGCATTAGACAAAGGAAATTGACAAGAAATAGCTTAAAAAGTTCAAACAGACAAGTAAAGTTGGCTCAAAATTCAAGAAACCAAATGCGATCCTATTTTCTCAGATATGATCCAAGAAACCCGGGATGTGACTCTCTAATGGGATACAAGCCAAGAAATCCTGGATACGACTTAGGAAATTTGGGACGCAATCTGGAATCCGAATGCGACCTTGTTTAGACCAAATATGAAAAAAAAGAAAAATAGCTATAAACTTGCTTGAAAAGGACCAGATGCAACCCGACAGGGTGCGATCCTAGAAATACGGGATGTGATCTAGAATTTGGTAAAAAACCATATGCGACATAGGATTTATCGTGTGCGATCTCGCATACGGGATGCGATCCAAAATTGAACTAGTCCTAAAAAGCATGAAAATGCGTAAAATTTAAATTTTCAAAATTAAAAGGGATCGTTATCGAGTACTCACAGGTGCTGCATAATGTGGAGGTTGGTCATGTCACCTAGCTAGCTCAAAATGATGCTTCTCTATAAGGTACACCATTTCACCTTAGAGCTCAAAAATTTACTATGGTAAAAGTGAAAATGAATAGTAAAAATGACATTTTTGACCTATTTAAGCCTCCCGGAGACTCCAGAGACCTAAGGGACATTAATGATAAGACATCATAGAGGCTTCATATCAGGACCAAAATTGAAATAGGTGATTTATATCACTTAAATACAGTAAAAATGGAGTTATAGAGCAAAGTCAACCATAAGAATGCAGAAGTCAACTATGGTCAAATTGCAGTAAAACAGGGGCAAATTGAGCAGAAAGGATACTATGAACATGGTAAATCAATGATGTAATGGTTATTACTTAGATTCATGGTCAAAAAAAGTCAAATTTTAGTCAAACACACTTAACAAAAGCTGCACAGAGCGTAATTAATGCACAGAAAGCTTGTTAGAAGCTGTAAAAGTGATTTTCTCACTAAAGCATCAAAATTTCAAACCAAGATATTGCTTAAACATCAGTCAAACTTGGTCAAATTTCTCATTTTTTTGGTCAAACTTGGTTAAACAGTGTTCTTTTAACACTAAAATTGATTCTAATTGCTTATTAACACTTCCTAAAAATTTCGCTTCATCCAAATTCATTTCAATCTCACTAATTATCTTCTAAATGCTTGAAAACAATGATTTTATCCAAATTTATTCTGATATCAGTCCCGAGGGGGCATAATCATACTAAAATTCAAACTTTCAAATCAAAATCTTGAACGCCAGGGGCATGACAGTTTTCTTTGATCAAGTTGATGCTGTTAATCTTTATGACATTGATCAATTTCATCGCTTCAAATCAAAATTGGTTATTTTTCAACATGTTCAGTTACTCCAAATCAAATGAATCTCTTATCAATTTTTGTTCAATCAAGCTTGGAATCGGTATGGTCAATTCTCGTTCAATCAAGTTCAGAATTGATAGCTTTCTAATCAAGTAGGATTTCATTCGATCAAGTTCGAAGTTCTCAAATTCAGAGTGGTTCTCTTTACTACCCTCTAAATTTTTCAGAGTGGATCCACTGCTCTCTAAATCTTCTCAAAATCATAGTGGTCCTCATTGCTCTCTAAATCACTTGAGTTTAGAGTAGTTCTTGTTGCTCTCTAAATCTCCTTGAATCTGTCAGTTTCGCTGAATCATGCTTTAAATCATATTTTCTTTGAATTCCTATGCTTCTCACAAAGCAATTCAAAGAGGGGAAAATGTTAGAATAACTGAGAGGGGGTGAATCAGTTATCCATAGTCCCAATCACAAAATGTATATCCAAAAGCAATTTACTAAAACTTTTGCAGCTTGGTAACATAAAGTAGTATTATGTCTTTGCTTTTAGCGATTACCAGTTAATAACATATAGTGATTACCAATCAAATCCGATATGCAACATGTAAAGTATGACAACAAAAAATCATCACAGTCAACACATAACACAAGAGATTTAACATGGAAACCCTATAAAGGGAAAAACCACCTGGGACCGGCAACCCAAAAATTGTTCACTCTTCTGAAGTGGGGTCGGTGAAGACCGAACCCTGTTAAAGGTTACAAACACACTGTGAGGTGTGACCTTGTTAGAGGATTTAACATTAATCATTATCGTCCAACTAGCATTCACTATGGGGTTGACAGGATAACAAATGTACACTCTATGAATGACATTACAAGACTTTCTAGTCCACTCTGTTAAGAGATTTATCTTTTTACAATGGTTAAAATGTAACAGTAGGTGATCTTATTACAACACAACTTCAATTGCAGATTATTAGATCTATGTTAAGCTCATTCAAATCATTTGATCAATATATCAATTCTGTTTCAATCAATATTCAGTAACTTATTGTCTCTCGGTTATAGCTTTCTGACGCTCAGTAATATCTGTAGTTTAGTTCTCCTTAACCAGTCTGATTAGGCATGCATGAAGCTTGTTCATGTGATATCTCTGCAGTCTCCTTCTTTTGGCATGTTTTCATCATGAAATCCTGGTCTCTTAAATAGATAAGTAAACCGTTTTAATTCCATCCATCAGATTTTGCTGCTTAATCTCCTTTGTAGATTTTTCCACTTAAACCTTCCTCGACTGATGTGTTAGTAACATGTTTTATTTCAATCCCTTAGATATTATTCAAATTATGTAGGTCATTGATCTTTGTAACAAACATTATATTCAACCTCATAATCATAACACTTTACAGCTCATCAACTCTTGTCAACTAAACTAGTCATTTAGTTCTTTTCTCCTACTCAGTTAACAAAGAAATGTGTGAGTGAACACAAGCTCAGTTTGTACTGATCATCGGTGTACACCACACTGCATCGGTGTATACTGAAATGCTTCTTTAACCGACCACACTGCTTTGTGAATTTTTCTCTATCCTTCATTATAGATGAATGCAACATAATCAAGTCAATAACATAAGGTCATAAACTCATTCATAAGTTACCCAATGTATTCCTTATCCTCATCTGTCATATCCATCTTCCTCATGTAGATATATCTGTTCTTCATCTCTTTTCTTCTTCTTTCTACAGATGTTTGGGTATAGTAACTTACAAGATAAGTATTGTCAAAACTAGTTGACATCAATGACAACATATTACTGATTTAATCATCTTACATATCTAATCAACAACTCAGTGATCTCAAATCATAGATCTTCAAGTCATACAATTTATTCAAATCAATTGTAGTTCATCAATCTCTCCCTTTGGCATTGATGGCAACACAAGCAATATGAAATATGCCATACACATACCAAACATGTATTCTACAACTCTGTCAACAAATGTTGTAACTCGGTACAAGCTCTCCCTAGCTTAATATGTTTAATCACTATGTTACATAAAATAATTTGCAAGTTCAAACTAACTTCTATGGATATGATCTTTTCAACTCGTAGGTTTTCTTCTGTTCTTAGTAACTGATCTTCAATGCTCTCCCTTTTTTGTATCTCCCTTCCTTTGTCTTTGGCTTCATATTGAGATCTCTCTCCCTTTGATAGCAATGCCAAAGAGCAAAAAAAAACATACAGCTCTGTAGTAGCCATGTAACTCTCTATTTTCTGGTGCATTCTCTGTATCTCGGTATACTGAAGTGCAAATCTATTCTAGTTCTTTAGTCTTTCACAACCTTAGACAAAATTCCAAAGTGTGAACTCTTCTGCATCAACATGTATGATCCTCTGATAAGATTAGGCTGATGAAACCTCCAGATCACCTTAGTGACCAGTAGATAGGGGACAGACCCCAAGTCTAGTCCTCAAGTATTCATATGTATCCTTCAGTAGAGGCTTTGTGAAAATATCAGCAAGTTGTTCTTTTGATGTAACAAATTCTAGCTTCACTTGCTTCTCTTGTACTTGTTCCCTTAAGTAGTGATACTTAATAGATATGTGCTTTTTTTAGAGTGCATCACTGGATTAGTTGAAATATTAATTTCACTAGTGTTATCATAGGATATAATCACCAGCTCACTGATTACCTCATTCATACCTTCCAACACTTGCTTGATATAAGAAATATTTGAACAGTTAGTAGCAGCAACAACATACTCTGCTTCAATTGTAGACTAGGAAATGCAAGACTATTTCTTACTTGTCCATGTAACAAGTCTTCCACCAAAGAAGAATGCTCCTTTGGTGGTACTCTTTCTATCATCCACATTTCCAGCCCAATCAGCATTGGTGTATACCTTAAGTTCAAACTTGCCTTTCTTAGGATACCATAGTCCATAATCTTCAGTTTTCTCTAGGTATCTTAAGATTCTCTTTGTAGCAACCATGTGTGACTCTCTAGGGTTTGCAGAATATCTAGCAACTATTCCAACAACATGTGCTATATTAGGTCTACTATGAACTACATACATTAACTTACCAATCATGGATCGGTACAGTGTTTGGTTTACCTCAGTAGTTCCATCTTCTTTATTTAGTTTACATCCAGTAGCCATCGGTGTACCCATAGGTTTAGCATCTTCCATGCCAAATGTCTTCAATACTTCCTTTATATATTTAGATTGTGTGATGAATATACCATCATTCTGTTGAATCACTTGTAAGCCTAGAAATCTACTTAATCTCTCCAAACATAGACATTTCAAATTCACTTCTCATTTCATCAGGAAATGACTTACATATGTGATCTTGTCCTCCAAATATTATGTCATCCACAAATATCTCAATCAAGATAGTATCATCAGAATTTCCTTTCATGTACAAATTGCTATTCTCACTAGTTCTAACAAATCCAATACTCAGCAAATAGTTATGCAGCCTCTCATACCAGACTCTCGGTGCTTTCTTTAAACCATATAAAAGCTTTATGTAATCTACATACCATATCTTTGTTGTCTGGATCAATCAACCCTTTAGGTTGTTCTATGTAGACTTCTTCTTCAAGTATTCCATTCAGAAAAGAAGATTTAACATCCATTTGGTAAACTTTGAATTTCTTATGTGCTGCATAAGCCAGTAACATTCTGACTCCTTCTAGTCTAGCAACAGGTGCAAAGGTTTCACCATAATCAATTCCTTCCTCCTATGCATATCCCTTGCATACTAACCTAGCTTTGTTCCTTGTTACCTCTCCATTCTCATTAAGCTTGTTGTGAATACCCACTTAGTACCGATAACATTCTTGTCCTTAGGTCTGGGTACTAAACTCTAGGTTTTTTTCTTCTCTATCTATTTTATTTCCTCTTTCATTGCACTAACCCATTCATCATTTTCTAATGCAATTTGTACATTCTTCGGTTCATATTCATAAACTAGACATGTACCTTGTCCTTCTTTACTTCTTGTTTGCATGCCAACTTGTCTGTCTCCAATGATTTATGTCTTAGGATGATGTCTTCTGACAAATCTTACTAGTATCTGATCTTTTCTTTCATGTTCATCCTATGCAGGTTCATTTGCTTGTCTGGTAGGTGCTTCCTGCTCGTCGGTATCTCCTTCCCATCCATCGGTATTATTTTCTTGCTGACTGGTTTTCACTATCTACAACGTCGGTAGGTACTCTAGTTGTTCAATGTAGGTGAATCTACCATAGTCTTATGATTCCTTTGTTCTTTCCTCTGCATTCTTATCATCAAACTCATCAACCTGAACATTAGCACTTTGAATCATTTTATTAGTTACTTTGTAAAGACACTCGTATTCTTTACTTTTAGTGGAATATCCCTTCATCACCATTTGAGTCAAACTTCCCATTTCTTTCATCTTTCAGAATAAAGCATTTACTTCCAAAAACTCTAAAATAACTTACAGTCAGTTTGTGGCCAAACCATAACTCATAGGGTGTCTTATTAGTGTCCTTCTTCAGTTGTACTCAGTTAAGAACATAAACGACTGTGCTACCTGCCTCTCTCCAGTATGTCTAAGAAACTTTCTTTTGTAACATCGGTTTCCTTGCATAGTCAACAATTGACCTATTTCTCCTTTTAGCTATTCCATTTTGTTGAGGTGTCCTCAGTGCAGAGACCTGTCTTTTAATACCATGCTCATTACAGAAGTTAGTAAATTTATTAGAAATAAATTCACCACCTCTATCAGATCTCAAACATTTCTATTATTTACCAGTCTCTTTCTCAACTTTTGCTTTATATCATTTGAACATCTTAAATGCCTCTGATTTTTATTTCAAGAACATGTCTATCATTAATCTAGTGTAATCATCAACAAAAAAAATGAAATATTTGTCTCCATAGCAACTCTGAGTTCTCATAGGACCACATAGGTCGGTATGCACTAACTCAAGTATTTTCTTTGTTGAATAATCTTTTCTTTTGAAACTAGATTTTGTCATTTTACCTTTCTGACATTCATGACACATAACATGATCATGCTTTGATAAGTTAGGCAGACCTCTAACCTTTTTATTTTTACTGAGCTTAATCATGTTATCAAAATTCACATGACATAACCTTTTATGCCACAACCATGCATCTTCATCTTTCATCATTAAACAAGAAGACTGATCATTATCAAGATAAAATAAATTACCTCTCAATTGTGTTCTAGTTCCAACAAGTCTTCCTCCATCATCAAATATCTTCACTTTCTTTCTCTCAAAAGAAACTTGGTGGCATGAATTGTTTAGTTGTGCCACACTTAGCAAATTATAATTTAGTCCTTTTACCCAATAAGAATTGTCACATCTAATTTTATCATTTATCATTAGGGATCCTTTTCCTCTAACCATACAAGGTGCATCATTACCCATTATCATAGATCCTCCATTGTGTTCTTCAAGATGATCAAATTTTTCTTCATCACCAGTCATGTGATGTGTAAAGCCACTATCTATGATCCATGTATCATTTTTATTAACCTTAGAGATAAGCGATGTCTCTACATACCTTTCATCTTCCTCTGAGTCATCCTTCATTGCAACAAATACTACATCCACATCTTCATTAGTGTCGGTATCGGTGACATCTTCTTCTACAATGTAGCACACCTTCTTGCCTTTATCATTATTGTCTTGGTTGTCTCTATTGTAGTGTCGGTAACTTTTGTTGCCTCTTCTCCCATAGCTTCCTTCACCAGATCGGTCTTTGTTTTTGTCATCATCTTTCATGTGTGGACATCTAGTAGCAATATGACCAACCTCTTTATAGTTAAAGCATGATAAAGGTAATTTACCTCTATATCTTCCTTTACCTTTAGGTAACCTTCTGGCCATAAGAGCTTCAAGTTCATCAAGCTCATCATCAGTATTGCTATCACTATCATCATTCTTATTTCTGCTACTAGACTTACCAATCTTCAAAGAAGACATAAAAGCAGATTTAATAGATGATACAACACTATTATCAAAGTTATTAAGTTCAAAGGTTGTAAGCTTACCAATCAGATTATCAAGAGTAAGGTTGTTACCAGATGCAAACCTAGTTTCATGAATTGCAGATATTCTGATTGCATAAACTGGCAACAAGGTTCTAAGAACTTTTCTTACCACTATCTCTCTTCATCAATAACACCATCAGATCCTCTGATATCATGAACTACCTCTTTTAGTCTATTTGTGTATTGCACACTATTTTCTCCTTTCTTCATTTTCATATCATCAAATCTTCCCCTTAAGCTTTCAGCTCTGGCTCTTTTAACATTCACATCACCACTATAAACTTGAGCAAGTTTATCCCACATCTTCTTAGCACTAGTACAGTCCTTGATATCTTCAAATTTGGCATCTATATAGGTAGCAACAATCTCCATCATAGTAACATTACACTTGTGCCTGTCTCTTAGTTGATCAAGGGTCAAGGGACCAGTGGGCGGTGCAAGGTATCCATTCTCCATTAGTGTGAGGGAAGAATTCCCAATTCCAGATACATGTAGCTTCATTTGGCTTTGCCATATTGTGAAGTTATCCTTGTTTAGCTTTGGCACATCCCTCTTATACATTTTGAGATCTTTGTGTTGAAGTCCTTAAAATTATGTTCCAAGCAACCAATGCTCTGATACCAATTGTTAGAATAACTAAGAGGGGGGTGAATCAATTATCCACAGTCCCAATCACAAAATGTATATCCAAAAACAATTTACTAAAACTTATGCAGCTCGGTAACATAAAGTAGTATTTTGTTTGTGCTTTTACCAATTACCAGTTAATAACATATAGTGATTACCAACCAAATCCAATATGCAACATGTAAATTATGACAACAAATAATCATCATAGCCAACACATAACATAGGAGATTTAACGTGGAAACCATGTAAATGGAAAAACCACCTGTGACCGGCAACCCAAAAATTGTTCACTCTTCTGAAGTGGGGTCGGTGAAGACCCAACCCTGTTAAAGGTTACAAACACACTGTGAGGTGTGACTTTGTTAGAGGATTTAACACTAACTGTTATCATCCAACCAGCATTCGCTATGGGGTTGATAGGATAAAAAATGTACACTCTATGAATGAGATTACAAGACTTTCTAGTCCACTCTGTTAAGATATTTATCTATTTACAATGGTTAAAATTTAACAGCAGGTGATCTGATTACAACACAACTTCAATTGCAGATTATCAGATCTATGTTAAGCTCATTCAAATCCTTTGATCAATATATCAATTCTGTTTCAATCAATATTTAGTAACTTACTGTCTCTTGGTTATAGCTTTCTGACGCTTGGTAATCTCTGCAATTCAGTTCTCCTTAATCAGTCTGATCAAGCATGCATGAAGCTTGTTCACGCGATATCTCTGCAGTCTCCTTCTTTTGACATGTTTTCATCATGAAATCCTAGTCTCTTAAATAGACAAGTAAACCATTTTAATTCCATCAATCAGATTTTTCCACTTAATCTCCTTTGTTGATTTTTCCGCTTAAACCTTCCTTGGTTGATGTGTCAGTAACACATTTTATTTCAATCCCTTAGATATTCTTCAAATTATGTTAGTTGTTGATCTTCATAACAAACATTATCTTCAACCTCGTAATCATAACACTTTACAACTCATCAACTTCTGTCGACTAAACTAGTCATTTAGTTCTTTTCTCCTACTCAGTTAACAAAGAAATGTGTGAGTGAACACAAGCTCAGTTTGTACTGATCATTAGTATACACTACACTGTGTCGGTGTATACTGAAATACTTCTTTAACTGACCACACTGCTTTGTGCATTTTTCTCTATCCTTCATTATAGATGAATGCAACATAACCAAGTCAATAACATAAGGTCATAGACTCATTCATAAGTTACCCAATGTATTCCTTATCCTCATCTGTCATATCCATCTTCCTCATGTAGATATATTTTTTCTTCATCTCTTTTCTTCTTCTTTCTACAGATGTTTGGGTATAGTAACTTACAAGATAAGTATTGTCAAAACTAGTTGACATCAATGACAACATATTATTGATTTAATCATCTTACATATCTAATCAGCAACTTAGTGATCTCAAATCATAGATCTTCAAGTCATACAATTTATTCAAATTAGTTGTAGTTCATCAGAAAATGTAATGACCTAAAATTAGGCTAATAGAACCTAAGGCCCTATTTGCCCCAATTCGGGATAAAAAACCTAATTATGTTAATTTGATTCTTGATTATTGACATAATTCCTTAAAATTGATAAAATCACTAAAAAAATCATAATTCAAGCATTTATCATCAAAGTATTAAGCAAAATAAATTTTATTATGTCTATGCCTAATTAATTAAATCAATCCCATTAAATTCATGGATAGAGTAATTAATTAAAAGAAATGAATTAAATCCCTCTCAAAATGATATGTCACCTTAAAGGGGACAATAAAGACACTTTGAACCAATGAGAGGTAATCACATAGATCACTCACATGGATCAAGCTTGGAAGCATCTCAACCACTCCTCGTGGATCCATCCTAACTGTCCAAAATCTCAAGATTCTATAAAAGAGAACTTTCAAACTTCAAAACATAAGTTAATTTTGAATTCATACATGCATGCTGTTAATTTGATTTCATATGCTCATAGCTAATTAGAAAACACTTCATTTTGGATAATTGTAATGAACTCATGAATCAATGGCTAATTTGAATGAATTTAGTTGTTTCATTGCATTCTTTACTTAAATCTCTCATTCTAACATGCATTGTCACTGTTTAGGATTAAATCTAAGAGAAAATTTAAAATATTTTTCATACTTGTGTTAGTTCTAGAGAGCAATAGGATGATTTCAGTTGTTGTTTACTTTGATTAATTCATCTTTCTAACAATTGATGTAATGTCCTATTGAAGTGTTGTGTTGCAGGTTTGTAGGTCAATAATTCACACACACACACTTCTAACTTCCATCTCCTATCATTCAAGAGTTGTTTTTCATAGTGAAAACAAACACGCCTCTCATTCAAAGTGCTAATTGGAACCCCTTCCCCATTTTCTGTAGACCCATCATTGGAGTCCACTGCTTCCAAACATCTCCAAGCAACATGCAAAGAAATTTTATTGGAACACCCATCTCACTCAAGAAAATGAAGAACAATCTTGACTCTTAATGTATTTGAGAGACCAATCATGCTACATATAATTGAGAATAAGTACATCCAGAAAATAGCCCATGAAAGCCTCATCCACTATTCTCTAGTAACCATTAATTTCAACTACTTCCAAAGATTTCAAACCCTTTCTCAATTCCTCTTCACTTTCTTGTACATTTTCTAGGAGATCTTCTCATCTGTATAAGCGCTACAATTTCCCCACTTCGGATTCACTTTCTTCTTTCTAAGTGTAATGCCCCAAAATCCTCCATTGGGCATTACAATAAGGCCTCTATCTAAGAAGGGATCTAAGCTTCTAATCTTGGGCACAATATGAGTAAGCTCCATGTGACCAGAATAAAGTTTAATGGCAGCGGCAAAGAGCTTCTCGAGCTCATTATGTGTGTTACCCTCTTGAGATAGAAATTTTTGAGGGGGAAGCAAGAAAATAGAGTTTTTGGTAGATACAAATTTGATGGCATAATTTTTGGAGGAATTATAGAGAAGTTCTTCCTTATCAGGGATTCCTCGAATAGTCACCCTTCCAAGACACAAACAATTCAAAACAAAAATACACATATTACTACTGGATATAACTTGAAACATAGGAATTACATAATGAAAGTCTATTAAAGGGGGAAAAAGGGCACCTGTTATCCAAAATTTGGTCAAATATGGCATCATCGATCCCAAGCAAAGTGAGATTACGGTCGGTTCCAAAGGAGTTTCCATACTCCACTGCAATCGATGAATTGGGTTGTACATTCAACAATGCTTCTTCTCCTCCTTCCATTGATATAGATTTTTCAATATTTAATAAGTAGAATATGATCATGTAGCTATACAACGTGGAAAATGATTGTTATTTTCAAGTTTTAAAAATCATGTAGTTGTAGTAGAACATGAAAGAAGTGTACAAGCAGATAAAATTACAAAGTTGTCAAAATGAAATGTATAGACAAAAATGGGTCTTTGAAACAAATGCATGACTTCTAAAAATGTTTTAAGATAATTTTGTGCTATGTTACGATGAACAAACAACTATATCAAGTACTCAACTCAATTTTTTGGACAAAATCTATAGATGTTGAGTATTCCAACAATTGGATATTAATGCAATAATACATTTCAATCATCATATTTTATTGTTGAATGAAGTTATATATAGTACCTTTTTCTTGATCCCCACATCCCAAACATTGAAGCTGATATTCTTGTATTTGATTGTCTCTACGTTGAATCCTGCTAATTAAAATCAAATGCAATGTCATTTTGGAATTTTATTGAATGAAACACTAATGGAACATCAAAAAAATAGAGAATATAATATATACAATTGAAAAATGACAATAATCAAAACACAAGCTCAGTTTCTAGGATATAAGATAGTTTCTATATAGAACTTACATAGTTTTTATGGGATTATTAACCCATTTATCAAAAATACAAGCTGATCCTTCTCTCTCTTTAGTTTAGAAAACCAAAACCACTTCCAATCATCTCATCTTATGACTACAAAGACCTCACAAAAAGATATGTGTTCCCCAAGGGGAAAATACATATTATTTTACCACACACAGCTAATTGACTTCTAAATTAACTTGGGTAGCATCATTATATCAGATAAAGACAATTATTGTACTTAGAAAGTCATTTCTAATGAGTATTAAATGTTTTTATTTTGAATATTGTTGTGCAGTCACGTTCTATTCATGTTTTCCTATTTTTCTTGATACAAATTGAATTAAGTGTCTGCTAAAATCATTTGGGAAATATAGTATGATGCATGTTATTTCAGTTGGACAAAGATTGAGATTCTTCCGTGGTATATACAAAGAGATCCTTTGAGATTTACAAAAAAATTCATCAAACCCTTGATAACAGACCAATGTACAAGGGTTCGATCATATCTTGTTTTTGAACCATCTAAAAAAATTTAAAATATTTGAATCTTGTAGTAGACTCATTTCTCTTTTAAATGCATTTGGTCTTGTGTCTAATAGTTAAGGCATGTGGAATTAAAATGATACCCTAGCGGGATGAACATAGGAAAAATGTCTTGGTTTGACTGTGATGAATCAGTTTGATCAAGTAAACCTCAACTAAAGGTTTTCTAATCAATAAAAAGTGTTTGATAAGTGCTAGGAAAATGTAATGGAGAGTCTTGGTCACTTATAGCTGATGGGAATGTGTTTTGAACATGAACATTGTAATGTTTGTATAAGTACTATCTACATAAGAATTATCAACCTTGTATTAGAAATAATGCTTTTCTGGTGTAATTGAACACTTAACCATTTATAGAGTTAAACAGTAAAGGACTTAATGTTTGAGGATCCCTAATCAAATTATAAAGATAGTAATACATAGTATGATCAGCCTTAATGTCTATGATAAGATCACAAGATAAATACCAGTGGGAATAATTTAAAGATCTCAGAAGTAGTTAATCATGATTAGTGGTGATACTTTGTGAAGGACTAATGCTAGCATGTAGATGTGACCAGGGAATATGGCATTTGGAAGTTTGAAAGTCTTGTATTGCAACAATGTTAAGGATAGTATGCAGTATTGTTGTATCATTGTTGTGGATAGTGAATAATACTACTACTTTATCAAATTATAGTAGGAATGGGTGGTCTTTATACTAGTATTTTATGAAGAGGAAGCCATAATATAGTATGATCCTTGAATGAAGTGTGGATGATATGATCCTAGAGGGGAAATGACCTATAAGTGGATTATGATACAAGAGGTGGGAATTTAAGGTGATTCAATGGACTTACATTCTCATGGTGAAGAAATTTGAGTTTATCTCAAATTGATCCTATTGCTATGTCAATGAATGATTGGTTGTTTGATGTAACATGTGGAATTTCCTTGAAATAGTAGAAGGTATTATATTGTGTAATGGATGACCTCCAACAATGAATGAAGAATGGTAAACACTTGTCCTACTTGATGAATTTTTTATAGATCATGGATGGTTAATCTTTTTAGATGCCTCAAACCCACCCATTTGGCATACCTAGAATGATTTTGCATTATGAATATGCCTCTAATGTGATATAATGAAGGTTTGATCAATAGGATCCTAGAGGAGTAAAGGTTGTTTCATTATGCTCTGCATCACACCCCAAAAATGAGCACACTAACTGCTAAGAAAAATAAGTGACCAATGGATAGTGGAAGCCTAGAAATTAATTATAACCAAAAACTCAATTACTTTTGTTGGTGAAAAATCTAGTGGTAATATGTACAACTAATTTAGAAACTCATCCTATGACTGATTCATAAACTCATCATATGACCCTTTCACAAATGCATTGTACATTATCGAAAAGCACTTCTCATCTTATGATGGAGGGAACATTAATTCATAGTGTACGTGTAAGAACCCTACTCAATCTGACCTTGAATTTTAATCACAATGAATTACTTTGTTATTCCTGTGGAAAGAGAAGAAAGGAGAATAAGCTGTGATTACAAAAACCAAGGTAGCAATTCCATTATTTATGAAACAACAATCTCATTAAGCAGTGACTCTGTTAGTTGGCACATGAACAACATTTCAACATTTCAAAACATTTGAACTAATTAAAGAAGAGTGTAGGGAGGGCTTCACACTTACATGACTAGTTACTGAAGGCGGGCATTGTTGTGATCTCTAGCATGTTTGAGAATTTTGGTGCAATTTTGCCTTTACTGCTTCCTTGCCCAGCGTAATCACTTTCCCACTCTACTTTTACTTTTTGCATCGGTGTCCCATTTTGTATGATTATAATTAATTAATTAAAATGTTCATTCTATTTCAAATTTTTATTAATTAATTTTTATTTTTGATTAATTAGTAATTATAATAAATAATATATCTTGGGTGATGGATAGACATTGCCATATTTTTTTCTTTATTTTTTAATTTAAGAATGTGATGTCCCATTCCAAGAATATGATTTAATGATTAATCTAAAAATAATAAACGTGTAGAATAATAATATTAATTGACAATAATATATTATTAATATATTATCTATTAATGTAATAATAAATAAAAATATATAATAATAATAATATATTGTACTTCACAATATAATAACATATTATATTATTAATATGATATTTCATTATTAATTTATTATTAATTAACATAATATAATATTAATCAAAATACAAGTATAAATATAAATAAATTAATGTATTAAAATTAATTAATGAAAAGATACGACAAAGGAGGGGACACATCTTGCATATAATACCATATATTTTCTATAGTGGAGGTAGATGGTCTTATTCAGTGGTATTTTGTTTCCATGGGGATTCTTAGATACTTTTCCTTATTGGGTATCTTGATGAGCTGATGTATATGACATACATTCTCTTTGTGATATTGTTATTAGGATTCAAGTGTGTAGTTTTGAGTCAAACGCGTTGACCCATTTTTCATAGTGGTTCACAAGAACCCATCTCTCATGAGAATGAAACATTTAGCAATCATAGCATATAGATTTGAAGCATTGGGCCTTCTTGGGAGGTTAGTGATCCTAGTACTACTCCAACTCAAGTTCTCTTAACCATGGAGTCTCCTCCAAGGTTATGTCCACTTAGCTTACATCCTCACTTGCAAAACCTTTAGCTCATGTTGTGCTTTATGAACCATTAATTATAGATCCCCTTTATCTCATCAATTTGATAAGAGATATTTTCCATGAAAAGTTAAATTTTGATATTGTTTCAAGATTCAACTGTGTAGTTTTTGAGTCAAACTCATTGACCCATGTTTCATGAGTACTGGTTCATAAGAACCCATGGGATATCAACTTTGGTGCTCTAAAAGGAGGGTTGCTATCTATAGGGCTTCTTGTGATTCCACCATGGCGCTACTTCAAACACAATTTTATCCAACTTCATTTGACAACTCAACACATATGTCGACACCCATGTAATAATCTAATTTGTTTTACTAAAATGAACAAAATCTATTACATTTGTACAAATTCTTTGATGCAGAATGAACAAAATTTATTTCATTTTTACGAAAAAAAATCTAATGTGTTCGATGTAGTTAGAAGAATGAAGCTGCAGGAGAGTTTCTAGTAGCATTTGTGGTAAAATATGAGGGATTAAACATCATCTAGCAAGAAATCAAATATTACATTGTGAAATAAGTGATCTAACTCTTTGGTCATGTGGCATCTTTAGATGGTCCACCCACCCTTCTTCTCAGACATTCCTCCCTACTAGTACTCACACACTCTAACTTTGCGCACTTGTAGAGCCTAAATTATTCATTATATTTCAATGATTTTTTTTGGTGTCCTCGTATACAAATATTCACATTAAAAATTATTTCTTCACTTAGGATATTCACAAAACTACTTGTAGAGATTGTCAAGTGTCAAAGGGTAAAAAAGTGGCGATTTCAAAGTGTCGCTTGATACCCACTCAAAGATGCCCCAAAAAGCATTCACTCAAAATTGTCAGTACTTGTGAACAAATGTACTAGTAGTCGACATGCACAAATATCCAAATAGTCATTCACAAATGGGCCAATTACTGACCAAAAATGCTAAAAAATGATCAACTATTGGTACGTGTGTTCTAATTCTTGGGGATCCTTTAAAATTAATAATAAGGGGGTCAAGTGTGTGTGGAGTGCGCATTTATTGGAATGTGTTTGGTATTAATTTTGAAATCACCTTAAAATCATATTTTTGGCATGAGACAAGTACATTTGGATTACCCACACAATAAGTCTATCGACTAAAAAGCATTAATGGTAAAATATAGCTTCTCAGAGACTTATAAGTCTATGATATAATCAAATGCTAGTATAGAAGAGTAATAGTGATTTATTTAGTCATTTTTTATTGTGTGACTAATTATCTGATTAAGATGGTTGAGTATATTAGAAAGTGAAGATAGAAGTGAATCAATCTTCATTTTTAGGGAAAAAAATTCTTTTTTTAAGGGAAAGTTCTTCATTTTTAGAAAACTTGACCTATTGGTGAATAAGCATTACTGGTGAAATAAAACTTCTAAGTATATAAGTCTATGATATTACCAAATGTTAGTATAAATGAGTAATAATGATTCATTTAGTCATTTTTTTTAGGGGTGACTAATTATTTAGTCATTTATTTGGTCATTTATTTAGTCATTTTTATTTGTCTGACCTTGTGATATTACCCGATGACCAAATTAGTCATTTATACTTGTGAATTGCAAAAAAATAAGTAGAATTTGATCACTTTTAGTCACGCGACTAAAATTTTTAGTCATGTAATCATTTATGTGCCAAATTCTACTAGTGAGACTTCTATTAACTGAATTATTATAGGCAAAATTTTCTTTTGGCAGTGTTAAATCCTACTGATTTGGTTTTTCACCAACCAATCATCACAATAAATTACTTAAAGTTCTATTTACAACTTCAGTATGGCCATTTTTTGTGGATCGTATGCTAAACTAAACCCCAACTATGTTCCTAAATTCTTCCATAATGTATGCTAAAAATGACCAACAAAATTTGTATCACGATATGAAATAATACTTTTAGGAAAACCATACAAGTGAACTACCTCTTTGAAAAATAAATTGGCAACTTGGAAAGAATCACTAGTCTTTTGACATGGAGTAAAATGAGGCATTCTAGAAAACTTGTCTACTACAACAAAAATTG
Organism: Chamaecyparis obtusa; assembly: GCA_027943335.1. Classification (NCBI taxonomy): domain Eukaryota; kingdom Viridiplantae; phylum Streptophyta; class Pinopsida; order Cupressales; family Cupressaceae; genus Chamaecyparis; species Chamaecyparis obtusa. The sequence continues at coordinate 1,303,738 of BSBK01000740.1, read as the reverse complement.
AATCATGAGTCAATGGGTTTGACTTAAAAACTATACACTTGAATCCTGATAGCAATATCACAATGAATCATCACCTCAATGTGTTTGAGGCAAGCCCAAAATAAAATCCATACTAATGTCTTCACAAGTCTCTTTGATATTTGTAGTGGCTGTTATAACCCTCTATATTGACATATTCTACATCCTTGAACCATCTTCTTCACATTAACGCTCATCCCTAGCCAATAATAACTCTTACTTGACAAAGCTATTATTTAATCAATGCCATAATGTCTACACAATCCAACAATATGCTTATATCTTATCAAATTGTCCCTCATGGAACCTTGAGGTATGCACAACCTCATGCCTTTGAACAACAAATTATCTTGAATAAAATACTCCATCCATGAACTTCGATCTATTCCAATTGGAATTTTACACGTTGTCCATGCTTCTTTAAAATCTAGATCTTGTTCATACAATTCAATCAAGGAATCAAATCCAACAATATTCACTTTTAGCTCAATTAATAACAAACTCCCACTTAGTGCATCAACAACTCTATTGGATTTACCACTTCTATGTTTTAAAAAAAACAAATAGCTTTGAAGAAATTGAACCCACTTCATGTGTCATTGACATTAAACAATAATGGATTTTATCCATGACTCTTTCAATGCCACATTTTTAAGATGTAGGAATTAGGAAATCAAGACAGAAAGAGGAAAATGTAATGGATGATCTAGGACAAGTTTGCAAAGGGTCAAAGATCAAGGTCAACCATTAGGTTAATACTAGGTATCATTAAATAAAAAATTATATAACAACTTTATAGACTTAAATCAAAGATGGCTAATGGTCAATTATAGGGTAAAATAAATTGTTCTAGACTATGATGTCCTTTAAAGGTACACAAGACTCATGGTTGCTTCACCTAAGTTGTGTGTGATTTTCTTATCCTCTTTTTCTTACTACATGCATACCTTTGATTGAGGTTTTCACCCAAGAGTATTGACATTTTACAATGATTTCATATAAATTTTCTTTCTCTATTTATTTTATTTTTTTATTTTTGCAGTATTCAACCCTTTTAACCTAATATCATTCTACTACTAAGAAGTGATACCACATTACTAAGGGTTAGATAAGATGAGTAAATGGTTACATACAACCAAATGGAAAACCTACTAGCTTCTAAGATTGTTCCCTTATTTAGAAGAATCATTGAGGCTTTCTAATTAGCTTCTAGATTTCACTATAGACTTGATTACTTGATATGTATAAAACAAAAAAGGATGTTGACTAAGACAAGGATCAATTTAAAACTTGACTCATTTATATTTTTTGGCAATGTACGTGAATAAATTGTATAAGATGATTTGAGAATATTATGACATATTAAAGACTACATATGTACTAGCATGTATATAATCTATACATAAAATATGTCAAGATGTATTAAGATATTGAGTTTTTTCAATTCAATATTTTTATTAAACTGAATGATGAAAAAAATTAAACGTCTCGATACATCTTGATGTATTTTATATATAAATTATATGTGCTAATAGCAATCACAGTGCAACATGTAAGACACTTAATAGATTAGGGAGAGGGATAGGGTTAGGGTTGGGGCCAAGGTTAAAATTATGGTTAGGGTTAGGGTGGCTAGAGATAGATTAGGGTCAACATAAGTATTATGGCTAGGTTTAGCGTTAAGTTTAGGGTCAGGGTTACTATTAAGGTTAGGGTTAGGGTTAAGGTGATGGGATGGTTAGAAATTAGGGTTATTATTAGGGTTTGGCATTTGGGATTTAGGTTTATGGTTAGGATTAGTGTTAGGGTATGGATTTACATTATGGTTAGGGTTATAATTTCAATTACAGTTAGAATTTAGGGTTAGAGTTAGAATTAGGGTTTAGCATTTAGGATAAGGGATGAATAATTAGGATAAGGATTAGGATTAGGATTAGAATTAGGTTTAGGGTTTAACATTTAGGATTAGGTTATACCATTTAAAATTAGGGTTTATAATCTAGGATGATGGTTTAACATTTATAATTAGAGTTTACCATTAAGGATTATGGTTTAGGTTAGAATTTAGGATTTATGGTTTAGAATCTAAGATTAGGGTTTAACATTTAGGATTAAGATTTATCATTTAGGGTCAGGATTAGGGTTTATATATCCATAAGATCCAATGCCAATAGATGTAGATATAGATCCATATCCATCTATGCTCATTCAAAAGCCCCTACAACTTATTATAAGGGGGTAAGGCGGTGGGGTTTAATTACAACTAGCTGATCTGATTGACCCTAGGATTATAATTTAGCATTAGATATTTAGGGTTATGGTTAGGATTAGGGTTAGGGTATGAGTTTACATCATGGTTAGTATTCTGATTAGGGTTAGGGTTTATATTTAAGTTTTGTATTTTGGTTTAGGGTTTAGCATTTAGCATGTAACATTTAGGATTAGGCTTTAGCATTTAGGACTAGGTTTTACCAATTAGGATTATGGTTTACCTTATTATTTAGGATTCAGGGCTAGTATTAGGGTTTATAAATTAGGGTTATGTCGATGCATAAGCATCCAGGGTGTAAGAGAAATCTAGTATCACCCAAAAATTTTGTCTAGTTTTCTAATGAGGGCTATTTTGGGCAGGATTACTATTCTTGATAAGTTTACTATTTTTAGTAAAAAAAATTGAGCACAAATTGTTCTAATTACTTCCTTGGAGGTTCATTTGGATATAAGCATTTCGGTAAAGTTTTGTCGTGAAATCAATTTGGTATTGAAGATATTGAATTTTATGTTTTGATGGGGTGGCACAAAAACTTTGAACTCAATTTTGAAGGCCTTAAAGGCTCTAGAAGGGGTCAACACTTGTCTGGGATGACACTAGATGATCCTAGCCGTAGAACAATTTGAGAGGTTTCTAAAAAGTGGCTATAATAGAAAATCATGTACACGATTCAAAAGTTGTGGCTTTCAGAAGTTGTACTATCAAGATTCAAGTTTTGATACAAAAAGGAAGAGAGAACAAATCACTTAGGAAATTGAGCCACTAGGTGCCAAAATGGAAAAGTTTCACTTTTTAGAATATTCTAAGGTGATTAATGGTGCTACATATACAATGATGAAGGTGGGTTTTAGACTCAATTCTAGAAGGGTAGTTTGTGGCTCTATTTTGTAGATTATTGTAATAAAAATGCCCATGTGTTTATAGTGGTGGTAAAGTTTTATGTCCTACAATTTTTTTGTGCTATGAGGAGCCATTAAAAAAATTTCATGATTTGCAATATCATTGTACTCTGTGGAGGTTAGGGTTAGGGTTTTAAGGTTACAAAATATGTCATTTGATGAAAAACCCTTAAATCTTATATTTGGTTGTTACCTTTTATAGTCTTTTAAGTTATTTAAGGATTGGTTATATTATCGTTGAAGGGGACTTGGTCACTTTATTTCCTAGCGCTTTATGTTTTAAGTGTTGGCCCCCTTTATTTTTTATGTCTTAAGTTTTTATTTCCTTAAGTCCCAATGCCTTTGTATGTTTTGTTTTAATGCCTAAGTAAAGGGTCTTGTGCTCATCTTAGGGGGGTCCTTTTATCCTTTCCAGTGGCACGCTACATGGATTTTTTTAAATTTGCTTGCAATCTCGTGATGATGTCACAACTTAGACCCAGTTGATCATAGGATAGCGAGGAGATGTGATTTGTCATTTTTTGGTTGGTCTATTGTATTTCTTTATATTATATATTATGTTTGAAGGTTCCTATGGTCAAGTCTTGAGCTACTAAAGGATCCATCTTTTATCACATGCAAAAAATGGATGGTGATCTTTTGTTCAAAGAAAATGGAGCTTGACTTTTAACTCAAAGATGAAGTGAGCTACATTAGTCACTGGTTAAAGACCTGCTTAGATCAATGACTATTGTCATCTTGTGATCAAAGTTGCTAGATCTTTATTCACCGCAAGATAGAAAGATGATGCCACATTTCTTGGGCCAAAAGAAGATAGAAAAGGTAGGACCAGGTGGTGGACAACTATCGCAAAATGATTGGTCATTGGAATTATTTAAAGAACTTTATATCTTAGTTTCTGATTACATTGATGTTATATGGCGTGTAACTAAATTGGTAATCTTTTCATACATGTTGATATTCAACAAAGATGTTTTAATCTGATCCAAAAGGTGCTTGATGTTTATCTCATGAAGGTGTCTCTGTATTTTGAGAGATAGTTAAAGAGAGACAAAGATCAATGATTGTCATTATCCCGTGATCAAACCCGCAAGATGTTTATTCATCACGGGGTCATGAGATCTTACCACATGTCCCTAGCCACCAAATTTTGAAGGATGGTAGGACCAAATGATGTCATGTTGTGTTTGGTGATATGGTGATTTCTTATTGACTAATGCTTGGGCCCATTTGTCAATGTGGTGGTCAATGTCATAGTGAATATTTATGATCATTGGATATGCTTAGATCAATGACTCAGATTTGAATTCTGATTCAAGTTGTTTTTTTGCGCATATGAATTATTGGAAAATTGAAGTAGTAGTCACAATTGAAATAAAGTGTGAATTCAACCTATTTTTTGGTCATTTTACATTTGCATAATTTCTTGAAGTGCTTTGGATTTGTGAAGGTGATCAAATGAAGTTTTCTGTGTAGAATTTGGTCTTGTTTTGAAGAAAAAATCCATAAGTAGGGTTTTTGATTCTCTATATTATTTTATGGTGTTTTCTAGGTGAATTATTTTGAATTTATGAGGGAAAGGTATATTTTGAGTGTTGAATCTGGGATAGGGTTAAAATTACAAAAACTAAATTGAGATTCACTTTGAATTTTTAGAATTTGATTAGAAACCTTAGTTTTCTATATCTATGGAATTATTATTAAGGAAAACCCTAGTTTTTCAAAATTCTATCTTCTAGACACCATTCAAGCCAAACATAATATCTTAAGAGAAATATTTTTGATGATTTCCTAGATCGATTAAAGCCCTCAACAAATGAAAGGCCAGTAGGGAAGAAACTAGTAGGACATACTGTAGATGTAGGATTATATGATAAAACCACCCATATCTTACATACCAAGGCACCGATGAAAGAGTTGAGTATGTTTAGAATGTTGTATGGACAGTCACACTTGGCCAACCCAGAATCAAATGCATGGTAGTATAAATTAGGAAAGTTGGTAGTGCCAAATGTTTTCATGGATATAGAATCCATTTGAATCTAGCAGTTGCAAATAGATATGATCTAGTGGCTAGGGTTGTAAGAGGTAACAATGATGAGAATCTAGTAAGGATTTGTAACGAGGAGTTCTAAGAGGTTTTTGACTTATACTATCCAACTACATTTCTAGAGACTATTGATTTGGAGGAGATAGAAGAGAAATATAAGAACACAAATGAATTTGTTAGAGGGAAGCTCCTTCCATCTCATTTGGACAAGGTAGGGAGTGAAAAGTACTACATAGGCCCTAGTTCCAAAGAACCTTTTACCATTGAGGCATTTGCTCCACATTTGAGAGCCATATTTTATACACTGTACCAATTCTTAGGGAAGTACCCTAGCATAATGATTGCACTAGATTACATATACATGGCGATTATGATCCAACACCCTAATTTCACAATGATTTATGAATTTTATCCATAGCTGGTAGAAAAGATACATGAGGGGTTGGTGAAACTAAACAATGGAGAGAACCCTTATTTTTATTAGTACTCAATGTCAATGCACACGTTCATGTTCAAGAATGTAGACTATTTTGCTGAACACATGAAGTTGATTAGAACTATAGATGGTGAAGAAATTCCAGTGCAAACTTGGAGTAATACTATGTCCAAGGATTGGGATGATCCAAGTTATGTTTTATTTGATAATTATTCTACTTCAAGGCTAAGGGCTAGATTGACTATCAATCCCCCAAGGATTTCGAAGGAAGTACTAGATTTCTTAAGGCCAAAAGAAAGAGTTCTTGAATTGAAAATTGGGCACAATTTGGGGGATATTATCCCATATTCACTAAGAACATCCTTCAGGGTTTACGGATATGATGGTAAGCCCCATGGTCTACTTTTTAATATAAATCTGATATTGGGTTTTGTAGAAGTCATGAGACAAATTGCCTAGATACAGGAAAAAGAGATGATAAAGAGGAGTAAAGGAACCATATTCCCCGATTTCACCGTTCTACCATATTTTGTTGTCGGTAAAGGTGGTTGGATGCACTTTGAAGAGGTTTTTGAGCCATACCACTTGGGAGTCAGCACGATAAGGCATAGTGATCTTGTGAATTTTTTTAGGCAAAGAATAAAGTTGACTCCTCAAACCCATGAATTTAATCATCCAAAGGATCTAATCAAGAAAGTTTATGATGCAAATTAGAAGGAAGAGAACAAAAAGATGTGGGTCACCTACAAACAATAGTTGGATGAGATTAGGAAACTGATCCCAAGTACGATCCCATGTCGACACTAAACCCACTTTCTATGAAAATAAATTTTTTGACAGGTCACTTTTAGGAGACCATGCTTATTTTAAGACAAAAGAAAAATAGGCTGAAGACAGGGGACAACACTGATGTGTTGCAGAAGTTTCAACATGCACCCATGTTATCCTTCAAGTCTACCATGATAAAGGTAGACACCCCACTACCACCACTCAAGGAGGGTGAAGGAGATGAAAGACCCCCATAGTACCCTCCTCTAAATATCAAAGTATGGAAAAGGGTGAGAGGGGAAGAGGTAAGTGATGAAAGTGAGAGTGATGGGGACATGAAAAGAAAAGGAAAAAAGATAATGAAGTATGATAAGGCTTCTACTCCTCCCCCTAGACTTTTGAAGGGGATTCACATTACTAATCCCAATCATGAACCAAGAAGAGAACCTTCCCAACCTTATCCATCACCACCATCACCACAAAAGTCAAAGGGAAAGGAGAAACCAGAGGTATAGATTGTAGAGGAGGGTGGAAATATTGAGCATGATAGTGATGATGATTTCATAATAATCTTTGAGCATGGTTTTCAAGTTGGAATGTCAGCCCCATCTATTTCTCCAGTTTGTGATTTCACTTCTTTAGAAATTCAAGGCAGAGTAAATAGAGACATGAGGAAGGAATCTTGTGATGCCTTCCTACAAGATGAAAGTTTTGTGAAAACTGATGCATTCCAGAAGTTACTTTGTAAGGTACACCTTGAAGACTATCACAAAATGTGTGAAGAGAAAAAGGCTCAAAGGCCTGAGAGGTTAGGGGAGGAAGATTAAAATGAAGTAAAGATGAAAATGAAAAAGGAGTTTGAGGGAATAATCCAAGAAGGAAAAAATATTGTACACCAATTAGGGGTCCTCATTCTTCCATAACAGAACATTGAAGATGGCATGGATTTTGATGTTGTTAGGAGGAATATGCTTTTGCATGATACAAAGGGAGAGAAAGTAAATATTTATATAAATTGATAATATTACAACAGTCACTATGTGACATTGGACATTTGGTCATTATCCCTTGCAACAAAAAAGTCATATATTATAGATATTAACCTAGCTTTGAGGGGAAGTGTCACTATTCAATGGATAAATGACATTGTAGGAGTAAATACAACAAAAATGGTGCTAGATATTAAACAACTAGCTTATGATGTCACCAAAAAGGAATGAGATGAATTACAAGAGTATAAACAAAGGTGCCACCATTTTTTTGATGAGTACAATAAATCCCAAACAAAGTTCACAAAATTAGAGACAAAAGTGGCTCTGTTGGAATAGAGAATTACACAGTTGGCATCCCTTGTTCCAACTATTACCACAACCCCATCTTCTTCAAAGGAATCCCCATCTTCTTCACATGTTGTGGCTCCACAAGATGTTTAGAGGGAAAGTTACCCAACTTCTTTTACACCACTAGTGATTGAAGAATTGGAATGTTTAGTGGATCCTTCAAAGGGTCAATTTTTGAAAAAGATTAGTGATTTAGAAAATCAAATTGTTGAAGGTGAGAAGAAACATATTGAAAATAACGAGATTTTTTAGGCTATTTTGTATCAATTGAATAAGAAAGTAGATGATAATTTGGTTAGTATCCATTCCTTCTATTCTTTATTATTTGAAGTTGTACATAATTTTGATAAAGATAAGGAAGTTGGTAGGCCACTATATGAAAAATAGGTACAAAGGGCCAATGATTTAAGGTTGATTAATTTGGGCTCAAATAACCACATAGAGAGGCCTCCAAAGATTAAACCCACATTTTTGTTTGTAAAATCACTGTAGGAGTTTCAAATGTGTCTATAGCATATAGAGGGCAGAGTTAGAGAACTTATAAATAGTTTCACTGGAATGAATGATTCTCTCTTTCCAATTATCATAGGTCAAAATGGAGGGATAAAGTCTGTACAAACTTGGAAGGATGAAACCAAAACAAAAATTGAGACTAAAGTTGATGAGATTTGTGATGATTTAGATGCCAGAGTTTTGGAAAATAGCATGGATATGATTATTATTATTGGAGTATTTTTTGAAAATTTTGAAAAGGAGTTTAATCAATGTGAAATTAAGAATACTCCTTATAGAAATAAGGTTGATGAAGTTATGGGTTTTGATTGGCGAAGTGATGAGGAATATGATGCCCAGGTCAAATTGTAAGCTGAGAATTGAGGGAATCAAATAATTAGTCTCAAACTGTTATATGTGCCAATGTGACAATAATTTTGGTATCTTTTGTTGTAGTTCCCCTTTTTTGCATGCTAGGTATGCAGTCATGGGTTTAGAGACCAGGTCTTCATTAGAGAACGTGAGTCAAGTAAAGTACACAAGGAATGTTCCTAACATGCAATTTTTGTTTTGTCATTTTCTGTATGTGAAATTTGTTCAAACTTTAATTCAAATAATTAATTAAAATACTTGGATAAATATTATATATTCAAAAGGTTTACATAGGGATTATGATAAGTAGTCTGAGCTAAAATTTATTGTTTAATAATTTTGTAATGCACCATTGTTTTGATCATTGAGTTATCATCTTTTTTTATGTTGTCTACAATTTTCATTTTGTGTAATTTTTTTCCCAATGGAGTAAGGAATTGGTCATATGTTGTATTATTTTACAAAGTTTGTGGTTCTATTTAATCTAATTTGCAACCCAAATTGATAAAATCATGTTATATTTGTTAGGTTTGTAGTTATGATGATTTTTTGTGATCTCATGTCCTAATTTAGTTTAGGATCAATATAGTTCTAGCCCATTTGTAGTATTCTCCCATTTTTGTTGAGCTTGTTATGAGATATCTATTGTTGTGAATTCTATTGGGTGTTTTGGTGATAATTTTGTTACAAAATTCAGGGATTACCCTCCCAGGTTTCACAAAGCCCAAAATACAAAAGGGTTTGAAATATCCTTATCAGTTGGTCCAAGACCTAAAGATTTCTAATCATTGGAGTTGGCATCTCTATAGGATATTTGAAGGAGAATCTTGGTATCTAAGTTAGAGTAAACCCTAATTTTTCTAGGAATGAATCAGATGATGACTCTATTGGGGAATGAGATGAACAAGTTTTGTTAAGGCTATTAAGTGTATACCCAGTCGAGCCATGTTCATTGAAAATTGCATAGAGGACACATTTTATTTCATGATTTGAAGGTTGATTTGTAGAGTTATGTTTTTTTTTAGTCTCTCTATTGTCCCATGGTGTTGTAATTGTGAGATTGTTGGTTCCTTGTCATAGAGTGATACCTATAGGTTTTTTGTAAATAAAGTATTGTTTCCCAATTTAATTGGATGATGACTCTAAGAGTTATGGACTAGTGCATATAGTTGAGAAATATTTGAATCATTTTCAAGGAATATTTATAATATGAGTAAACAAAAGAAGACCAAAGCATTTATGAAGCAACATCCTGAAGAGAAATTGGAGGGTGAGCTTCCTAAGGATTCAAAGAGAGGCTAGGCTAGAAAAGATACATAATATAGTAGTTCTCTTATATCAGGGAAGATAAAAAGTATAAATACAAGTGAATCTTTACATCCTATTCTTGAAGGAAGTGAAACCTCATCAAAATATTCTGAGTTTGATAGTTTAGGGTTTTTTGAAGCCTTGTTTCAAAAACTTGTTCAAGAAGAAATGCAAGAAACATGAATTACAAATAAGGAAATGACACAAGTTCAATATTATCAAAAGAAAAGGGGCTAGAGTAGAAGTAGAATTCACCAAAGAGTCATTGGTGTACCTCCTCCTCTAAGTCACACAAGAGATCTCCCTTGTGTTCTTATTCAGGAACAAGCTAATGCAAATTTGATAGATCTTGATGACACATCTGGATCTGAAATTACTCTTTCAGATTCTAATGAGGTATTTAGTGATATCAATAGTATAAGAAGGTAAATCCAAGAACAAATGGATTTTAAAAAGAAGAGAGAGAAGGAAAAGGAATTTGAAGTCATGTATGCAGTTATTGAGATGGATAGCATCTTAAGAAAATTATCTTCCCTAAAATATATGAATCATGAGGAGCCTAAACCTATAGAGGGAGGCCCTATTGTGTCCCAAATTTATCCCAAAGTTAAAAATCCAAAAGTCCAAATAAATCCCCAATCAAGTTATGAAAATGGGACCCTTAAACCTTATTTAGATAAGGGGAAGCAAAAGGTAACTGGAATAAGGATTGTTGAGCCAAAGGATCAAGGTAAAATTCCACATACCTTATCTCAGGATAATATTGAGATAGGGAAAGAAATGAAAGAGAGTGAGGCCCTCAAGAAGGATTTAGAGGAAATGAGATTGAGGTTTCTTCAACAGAAATGAAAAGAAAGATAGATTTTCTTAAGAAATAACTGGTGAAAGAATCTTAGAGCATTTAATGATATGTTAAATGATTATGAGGTGGAGAATGAGGATGTGGTGATAAAACCATTTATGCAATCTCTGATTGAGGATGCCAAGGATTGGTATAGTGGTTTACCAAATGCTATTATTGGTTTGTGGGATGAATTTGAGAAATTCCATAAGGAACAATATGGTGACAAGACTAATGCAAGTTTTATGTTTAATGAACTCAATAATATTAAGAAATCACCAAATGAGGCTACTAATGGCTTTAACATCATATTCCAAAAGGTAATGTATAAGTCATTTCAAGTACTTAGATTAGAAGAAAATATGTGTCTGACAACATATTTCAATGCCTTTGATGCTAATATGGCCTATTTTATTAGATAAAAAGATCCTCATACTCTAAGAGATGCATTTAGGATGGAAATAAATATTGAAAGCAATAGAAGAGCTTTAGGGAAGCTTGGAAGAAGAGAAGATCCTAATTTTTTCAACAAAGGAAATAAGAAAGACTTAATAGAGAAGTCCACAAGACCAAAATCAAAAGAGGAAGATAAATTGGACAAGGTGTTGAATTCCTTGAAAGATTTAAAGGTAAAAAATGTAAAGAATGAAAAGGGCTCTAGACAAGAGAAGCCTCCATTGAAAAATTTTAATAGGAAACTAAGATTGAAACACTAGACTTATAAGACTCAATATAAGGATGGGAAGCTCATTCAATAGCCGCAAAAGAAAGATCGGGATAAAGTTACCCTTGATCCATTGCAAAAACATACTATGAATGTTAATGAGGATTCACCTTGATGCATGGCATGCCAATCACCCCATGCTCTAGAATATTATGTCATTTCATAATTATTATCTTCCAAGAAAGAAGCTCAAGAAAAGAAAGAAGTTCAAGATGATGATAATGATGATGTTGGTTATAATACGGCCCACTCATACCTTGGTGAAGGTGACAATGTCTTTGATAGAGAGTTTCAAGACTTAGATGTAAATATGCATAGACAAAGGGGTGAATCTTATCACTAGAAAATATTTTTTTATGAAGATGATGAAGTTGATGATCAAATGTATAATTCTAAACAAGGGGATGATCTTGCCTTCCTTACAAGGCTCTTTGATGAAGAAATAGCTAAGATTACTACTAATATGGTTTCTCAAGAAAAGATAAGTTACCAGTTTAGAAATAAGACAGTAGGGGAAGAATGAGGAAAACCTACTGACATTTTCATCAAAGAGAAAAAATACAAAGAAAAAGATGTGGTAAAGAAATTGGATAAGGATGAAATTAAGATTAAAGAGGTGAAAGGAAAAATGTGGACTAAGAAGGATGAGGTCTCTAAATCCACTGATGAAGCTATATTATCTAAAATGAAGGAAAAAGTTGTGGACAAGTTTGCTACACCTAATGGAGAGGAATTAAAGAAAAAAACAAATGTTGGAAGCATTGGATCCAAAATTGAAGAGAAAAAACTAGGTACATCTTTTGAATTTCCAAATTATACTCCTATTGATATGCCTCATCTTCTTTCACAAATTACTATAAAATTCCCTTTTCTAGAGATGATGAGGATAAATCAACATAAAGAAAAGGCTATGAATTGTGTTAAGGGTGCATCATCTACAAGGATATGATTAAATGATAAATCTAATCCAACAAAGGGAGGGGAAAATAGAGAAGAAGAAAAACATAAAGAACTTGAGGGAATAAATTCTTATATCCCTCAAATATATATAGATTCCACTTTAAATGCATACTTAGGGAACATTGACCCATTTTTCCTAAGTTTTATCATTAATGGTAAGGTAGTAAAAATTGTATGATAGATTCAAGTGCATCAAATACTGTAATGCCTTTTAAGATTATGGAGTCATTGGGATTAAAAGTTGACACAACTCAAGAAAGGCATTTTTCTTTGGATCCAAGGGAAGTACCTGTGATAGGTACCATTAAAGTACTACCTTACAAACTTTTTTCCTTCCCTAAGAAGGATCTAACCATGAGTGTGTTAGTTGTGAATACCCCACCCCATTATGGAATGTTGTTATCAATAAAATGGAGTACTACAATGGGGAGTAGTTTGCAATGTGATCTATCATTTTCTACCTTCACATTGATGATAAAAATATCAAGATAGAAAGAGAAACAAGGATGTCTCATATGATAGAGAAAGATTTTGATCAAGATATGAATTTATTTTTAGATACTAACATAAATGTATTCAAAGTGGAGGATCTTATAATTGAAGATGAGAAGCAACTTGCACTATTGGTTGAGGATGTAAAAAAATTATATGATAAGATAGACTTGTGGACCATGTATTTTGATGGTGCAAGTTCTAAAGAGGGGTCAGGTGCAAGGGTTTTTCTAATATCACCTAGTGGAAGAAATTTTAAGTTTTCTTTTACTCTATCAGTTACATGCCCTAAAAATATAGCATAGTATGAAGTATTTATACTGGGATTAAGACTAGTAGAGAAACATGGAATTAAGTGCCTTAGGATCATTAGTGATTTTAAATTGGTTATATCACAAGTCAGATCTAAATATGCATAAAAAATTAAGAGACTGAGACAATATAGAAATGTCATTTGAGATGAGATGGAGAATTTTAATGCAGTTGGGATAGATTGGATGGACATAAGCTATAAAAAAATGGCAAACCTGCTAGCCAAAATAGCAGTTAAGCAACATGATATCACTTTTGCAAGGATATCAAATGTTGAAGTGAAAAATTGGCCTCTAGTCCGTGATAATATTGAGAGTTGGCATGTTTTTAATGATGATAATGATATTATGAGGTTTCTCAATAGTGAGGAACATTATGATGGCCAAGAAATTAATTTCAATGCATTTTTGGAAATGATGGATGGGAAGGAAATTATTTTTGGGAATGAAGTAATTCGGTTGAAAAGAAATAAAGTTCCCAAAGGTTTAGTTGTTTTGGAAAGGATATTTGATAGCCAGAATAAGGCTAAGGTTACTAAAAATATTGTGGACCTAAATAATCTAGAGGAGGTAAATCTTGCTACACATGAAGCATAAAGGAAAGTATACATTGGAAAGAAGATGTCACCAAAGGTGAGAAAAATGTTGATTGGCCTATTGAGGAAATACATGCATGTCTTTTCTTGGTCATATGATGATATGAAGGCCTATAGGGAAGATTTGTTTCACTATATCATTCCCATGAAGGAAGATGCTAAATAATTCAAAGAGAAGAAAAGACCAATAAACCCTAATCTTGCATCCAAATGCAAGAGGAGTTAATGAAACTAAGAGATGCCAAAATTATTAAGCCTATAAGGCATTCATCATTGGTTTCCAACCTTGTTCATGTTAGGAAAAAGAATGGAGATATAAGAACTGTGTAGATTTTAGAAATTTGAATGTATCTTCCTTAAAAGATAACTATGGTTTACCCAACATGGAGGCGATGCTACAAAGGGTTACTGGGTGAGTTGGTGTCCATGCTAGTTGGATTCTCTGGGTACAACTAGGTTATGGTGAAATAATTAGAGCAATACAAGATAAAATTAACCACACCTGCAAGCCTTATGTCTGTAACAATGCCCTTTGGATTGACCAATGTAGGTGCAACTTTCCAAAGAGATATGGATGTTGCAGTTGCAAATTTCATTGATGTTTTTCTTGTGGTGTACCAAGATGACATTACTACTTATTGTAAGGAGTAACAACATTGTGGGCATTTAGAAAAAAAATTTGTCATAGATTTGGAATATGGTGTCTCTATAAACCCAAAGAAGTGTGCTTTTAGGGTAACTGAGGGAAAATTGTTAGGCCATATTGTATCAAAAGATGGATTTAGTATTGACCTAGAAAGACTGGAAACAATTGACAAAGTGTCTAAGCCTAAAAATGTGAAGGATATTCAATCTTTCTTTTGACAAGTAAACTTCTTGAGGAGATTTGTGACAAATTTTGCAGAGATTAGTAGAAGTATTTCCAAGATGCTGAAAAAGGGTGCCAAGATAGATTATGTGGGAGAGCCAAGTATGGCTTTCTAGGAGATTAAAAAAAGAAATAAAAGATGCACCAATCTTGAGGAAACTAGATTACTCTAAACTCATGCAAATTTTCTCTTTTGCATCTTTCCACACCATTGCAACTATTTTGTTGCAAAAATTTTTTGAGGGTTTTGAGAAACTCATTGCTTTCTTTAGTGAATCTCTGCAAGCTGTAGAGCTCAAATGTGACATACATGAAAATAAGTCCTATGCACTAGTAAAGGAAATTAGGGAATTTAGATGCTACTTGATAGGACAAATAGTTGTTGCATATGTGCCAAGTGCAGGAGTCAAGGACATCTTCACCCAAAAGAGGTCTCTGGTAGAAGATCCAAATAGATAAATAGGATCCAAGAATTTAACATAGAGATCTAGATTAAAAAACTAGTGAGAGGCCAAGGGTTAGAAAAATTAATGATTCGGGAAAATATAGATGCTAACTAGATGAATCAAGTTGAAGAAGAGAATAAGGCATATCTTTTTAATATGCATGGATGTGAGCGGTACACATATATGACTTATCACTTACAAAAAATTATGTACCCTGAGGGCATGGATGAGAAAAAATAGAGGAACCTCAAGATTCATGCTATTAAATACACTATAGTTTCATGTAAGCTTTGGTGGACAAGTGTTGATGGTGTTTTTATGAAATGTGTAGACAAGGCTCAAGTAGAGAAGTTGTTGAATGAAATGCACAGTGGAGTATGTGGAGGTCATTACATGGCTAAGTGATGCAGGGGCATTCTAGGGTACTCAGTGGATCTGCATGGAGGTGTGTTGTTTGGCCGGTGTTACTCGGTTACAGCCTTGACCGACGGTCTTGTTCATTGAAGGAAGCTCGTTCATTGAAGGAACTCAGTGGAACCTTTGGTGCTCGGTGGAACTGGTGCTCAGTAATGCCTACGTTGCTCGGTGTTTCTTAGCTTGGTCAGTTGTTTCACTATTTCTCGGTTGTTTCTCTGGCGCTTGATAGTTGGTCTTACCGACTGGAATTCTTAAGGATTTTCTTGGCCGGCTTGGTGCATTTATTGTTGGTAGTTGTTGTTATAGGCTGACATGTTGAATTTAATGATTGTAAGGCTATTTGAGAGCCAACTTGTATTGCATTTAATATTTTTTTGTAAGAGTTAATTGTTTCATCCAGCTAACTTGTGACTGATGATTAGTATTTAAGGAGTGTTTGGGTAGTTGTTTAGGTAATAGATCTGGGCAATCAAATAGGAAGCTCTAAGAGTAGATTTGGGAGAACCAGATACGTGAAGTTGTGGAAAAGATCCTATGAGATCTTGTAGATCATATTGCTATCTGATAGTTTGTATTAGCAGAGCTAGTGGTTGAGGCTTGGAGACAAGGAGATTGCTTGGAGGCTTGCGAGCTCAAGTTTAGATCTACCTTAGAGTTTTCATCAGTTGTTGATTATTTTCAGAACTGGACTAGATGGATTTGTACTGGATCTTTTTGATCTTGTAGAATTACTTCTTGATTGTAATTGGCCCTAACTTGGAAGGCCTTATAGTCGGGCATGTTAATGAAAATTTGAGTTGAAACATTTATTGTTTTGTGTAATTTCATTGTGTTGTTCTGAAGCTGCAAGGCTGGACTATCCTTAATTGGATCCTCTCACCTTGGTCTGCGTCAGGTGGTATCAAAGCTGAGTTGATCTTATTGTTGGGTGAAGGTTGACCTAGCAAGGGTGATCTTGCAAAGTTGATCTTGTTGGTGAAGAGATCATATGATTTGAGTTGTAGATCTGTGGCATTGAACTTGTGGATCTTGCCCTAGTTGTTTGTGCGAGGTGGCAGGTTGAGATCTAACTTGCATACAACTTGGAGATTGCCACAAGGTGGTCGGTGTAGGATTTTTGTTGCAGAGGTTTTCTCTTATCTTTAAGGATGCTTCTGAGAAGATTGGACCCTAGAGTAATTGTTGATCTTTGTGATACTGTGAAATCTAGGATTACAGAGAAGATGAAATCTGATTTCATATCTGAGATGGAATTGATGAAGAATGATATGGTCGCTGAGATCATGAGATTTGTTATTGGTGTACCCCAGAATGTTGGTACTGAGGATGCTTATGAGGAAGCTACTGAAGACTTTGAAATTGCTAGATCTAGTGGTGATGACTGGAGAGATAGATCTGGTGAAGACAAAACTGCTCGGTTACATAGATCTAGAGCTCGGTTAAGTAATAGTTACCAAATTGAAGTTTCTACTTTCTCTAGTACCTTGAAACTTGAGAACTTGATTGATTGGATTGGTGAACTTGAAGATTTCTATGAGCTGGAAGAAACTGAAGATCCTCTTCGGGTGAGATTGGCACAGTCTAAGTTGAAAGGACATGCTGCTCTTTGGTGGAAAGAATTATAACAAGATAGAGAAGATGAAGGTGAAATGAAGATCAATCGGTGGAGATTGATGGTGACTAAATTGAAAGCTAAGTTCATACCAATGGACTATGAGCTTGACTTGTTTAAGAAGTTGTAGAATCTGAAGCAGAAAGATTTATCTGTTGAAGATTATACCAAGGAGTTCTACAAACTTACTATTCAGTCTGGACACCGAGGGCTTGGTAAGGAAAAGGTAGCTCGGTATGTGAATGGTTTGAGATTCAATATTCATGATGAGCTTGGTATGTTGAAGATTGATTCTATTGAAGATACTTATCAGTAGGCTCTAAAGGCAGAAGATAAGTTGAAGAGGAAACAACATAGTAACTCCCAAGGAAAGGAAAAGATTGATCACTCGGTGAAGGATAAACTGACTAATGTAGAAGATGAACAAAAACTTGTAGAACCAAATAAGAAGACATGTAGAGTTATCTTTAATGGTACTTGCTATAACTATGGTGAGGAAGGACACCATTCTTTTGAAGGTACATAGAAGAAGCTTGGTGACTGATGAGCTGTTGTGGTGAATGAAAATGTTGAGAATGAACCTGATTCTGAGAGCTTGCTAGTCTGACGAACATTGCTCGATACAAATGTGGAACCTGGTCAGAGGAGTAACTTGTGTAGGACTCGGTGCAAGTCTAGAGGTAAACTCTATTATGTTATTGTTGATAGTGGTAGTACTAATAACCTTGTTGCTGAGGACATGGTTCAGAAACTTGGTTTGAAAAGAATGAAGCATCTGTGTCCTTATAGGATTGGTTGGTTACAAGATGTTCATGCTCCAAAAGTAAGAGAACGGTGCTTTGTTGATGTTCAGATTGGTCAGTACAAGGATCTTGTGTTATGTGATATTGTGAAGATGAATAGTTGTCATATATTGCTTGGTAGACCTTGGCAATATGATTGCAGAGCTATGTATGATTATGTGAAGAATGTTTTTATTATTGAGAAGGATGATAGGAAGTTTTAGCTAATGCCTTTGCTGGATACAACACTCGGTAAGATAAGTTTGAGTATTGGTAGCTGAGTCAAGTTGGTGGATCCTAAAGGTGTGGATGATCAGTGTGAAGAATAGACATGTGTGTTGTCAAGGAAAGACTTGAAGAGACAAAGGAAGCAGAAGTGGAAAATTATGCAAACTGAAAAGTTGGAGGACTTGTATGTGAAGAACCAGTTCGGGGTTTATGTGTTGAATCTCAGAAGATGTTCTTCTCACATATGAACATCTTTTCAAACCTGGGGTGTCTGATGTAGGGGCATTCTAGGGTACTCAGTGGATGTACGTGGAGGTGTGTTGTTTGTCTAGTGTTACTCGATTGCAACCTTAACTAACAGTCTCGGTCATTGAAGGAAGCTCGTTCATTGAAGGAACTCAATGGAACCTCTGGTGCTTGGTGGAACTGGTGCTCAATAATGCCTACGTTGCTTAGTGTTGATTAGCTTGGTCGATTGTTTCATTGTTGCTCAGTTGTTTCTTTGGTGCTCAGTAGTTGGTCTTATCGATTGGAGTTATTGAGGATTTTCTTGGCCGACTTGGTGCATTTATTGTTGGTAGCTTTTATTACAGGATGACATGTTGAATTTAATGATTGTAAGGCTATTTGAGAGCTGACTTGTATTACATTTAATATTTTTTTGTAAGAGTTAATTTTTTCATCTAGGTGACTTGTGGCTGATGATTAGTATTTAAGGAGTGTTTGGGTAGTTGTTTAGGTAGTAGATTTGGGCAAAAAGATAGGAAGCTCTGAGAGCAGATTTGGGAGAACCAAATAAGTGAAGTTGTGGAAAAGATCATGTGAAATCTTACAGATCAGATTGCTATCTGATAGTTTGTATTATGGAAAAGATCATGTGGGATCTTGCAGATCAGATTGCTATTTGATAGTTTGTATTAGCAAAGCTAGTGGTTGAGGATTGGAGACAAGGAGATTGCTTGGAGGCTTGCGAGCTCAAGTTTAGATGTGCCTTAGGGTTTTCATCAATTGTTGATTAAACTAGATGGAGTTGTATTGGATCTTGTTGATCTTGCAGAATTACTTATTGATTGTAATTGGCCCTAACCTGGAAGGCCTTACAACCGGGCATGTTAATGAAAATTTGAGTTGAAACATTTGTTGTGTTGTGTTATTTTGCTATGTTGTTCTGAAGCTGCAAGGTTGGACTATCCTTAATTGGATTCTCTCACCTTGGTCTGCGTCACTAAGTAAACTAGACATAAGATTTTGATGGCTTGGTTTTGGTGGCCTACCATTTTCAATGATGCTCATCAAGTGGTGAAGAGATGCGATGCATGCCAAAGATTCTTTGGAAAGCTGAAGTTTCCAAGTAATTTTCCATTGAGGCATGTTAAGGTCCAAGCTGCTTTTTAGCAATGAGGCATTTATTTTATTGGAGAGATTGTAGGTAAATCTAGTGGTGGTTACTCAAGGATCCTTGTTTCCATAGACTATTTCACAAAGTGGATGGAAGCAATACCAACAAAGAAGGATACCAATAAGGTGGTGATTAAATTCTTGATGGATAAAATAGTAACAAGGTTTGGATGCCCAAAAAAGATCATATCGGATAATGCTATGTGTTTCAGATCTGAAGAGTACATTGTTAGCAAGTAGAGTTTTTGGGCACTAAGGATCACTTGAGGGTTGTCATTTATGGAAACACTTATGCTAGAGTGATCGCATGCAGAGAGTTTTTGTAAAAGAGTCACAATCATGAAAATGACTAAGTACAAAATCAGGACATCAATATACTATCAAAAAAATTTGGTCAGTGATGATAGTATATGATATATTATGGCTTGCAAAGTTAGTAGAAGGTATTTTGGGGTATGTATATGCTTTGGTTAAGTTTTCATATGTTTTGGTGATCAGATCGGTAAGATACAGTGATCTAAAGGTATGTGAAGACAAAGAATCAGTGTAACAGGGCACATAAGCAGTTGCAAAGATTAAGGCAAGAATAGTGTATATGGTAATGTGCTAAGTTAGATGGATAAAGTATGTTGCCGACTCTTTGGTAATATAAGATCACCAACTCTATATTTATCATTTACATAATTTATTATTATCTTTTGTAAGGTATTTTGAGAGCTGACTGGATGGCAGATTTTGTATAAATATAGAGTGCTTTGTGGAAGCAATAAGGATGTATGGTATGATGATAAGTTAGATGCAAATCTAAGAGAATAAATCAGATGTGAGATCATCATGTGACATAGCTACAAACTGAAACTATCTGAGCAAAGGAAGTGCTTGTACTTTTCATTTTTTAGAACTCTTTTGAGACAGTAGTCTAATTGTAAGAGTTGTATTCTTACCACCTTTAACCAAGTGCTTTGTATCCCCTAATAGGGTTTTTGTATTCCTCTAGCAAGGAATTGTACTATGTAACACTCAGCTCCTAACAGGGCTAGATTTCCTAACAGGGATATAATATTTTAGTACATAGCTGTGGTTATCATCCCCACCAGGGTTTTCCCTTAACAAGGTTTCCTCGAGAACAAATCATGGTGTCATGAGTTATGTATTGTGCTTATATGTTCTTTTCATTTCAGAATTGTTTTGGTTCATCTATAATTTGTTGAAGTTTAAATTAAATCTCAGTAATACTGATTCACCCCCCCCCCCCCCTCTCAATATTACCTAATCCTAACAATTGGTATCAGATCTATTGGCCCTTGGAGAGAAAGCCTAACAGCTTAAGGGAGATCATAATGGATTCAGAAAGTTTACAAGAGAACTTTGAAGTAGCACTTGAAGATCTAGACAAAGAGAAGGCTGAGAATGGTATGCTAAAATTTAAATTGAGAAGAGCAGAAGTTTTTCTCAAAAAACTAAAAGAACAACTGGAAGCTTCAAGAAATCAGAAACAAGATCTTATGGACAAGATCCAAGAAGATTCAGACAATAATACATCATATCAAGTAAAGAGGCTGGAGAAAGAAAAAGAGGAGATCAATCTTTTGATGATAAAAGAAATTCAACATGAAAAAGATGCTAGGAGAAAAGTTTAAGAATCACTGAAAGTAGCAAATGAGTAGATAGGACTAATGTAGACTAAACTTGACCACTACAAAGATAAATATTAGGAAAACAAGAAGTATAATCTTTATGAAGTACTTGCACAATGGTTCATAGAAAATGTAAAGGTCATAAAGAAAGATAGGACTAAAGCATTCAGGTTTGGGTCTTTGTTGATTCATATCCACCTTCATATCATTCACAATTTCCCTAGCATGCACTCTAGAGCATGGAAAGACAATGTACCCACTGGAATTCAGATTTTAGAAAGTTACCGAAGATAGGATAAAAATTGGGTAGATGGAGAGTTATTTGGGATGATTAAGATTCTACAAAGGTAGATGAAGGAGAGGTATAGGATACCTGAAGATTTAGTTGAGAAGTATCAGGACACTATTTGTTTTATGGTTGAAATTGATTGTTTTTTTTTTGAGGCAGTAGAATCGAGGAAGAAATGGTGTTACCCTATGGGGTATGAGGTAAGTTCTGAGATCTTGAATATGTAGGTAGAGCATGTAATGGTAGCAGAAGTAGGCCCTATTGAGGAGAGATGGGGAAATTATAGGGAGAAGTTAGGAAAGATCAAAGAAGAACAGGAGAAAGTAACAAGGAAGAGAAAAATTAGTAAAATTGTGGAGGACATCACTGCGAAGGTAGGATTTTCTAAGGAACAGTTGAAAAACATAAGAACAAAAATGGAGGCATCCTCTAGCATGGCTAGTGATGCACCTATCCCTCCTAAGGCAGAGAAACCAGGAAGTCCTAAAATAGATATAATTGATCTATCACCCACACAAGAGGAGACAACACGAGAATTTATGCCTGCAAACATTCCTAGGAGATCTACAAGATCTACTAAGCATAGCAGCCCAAAAGAAAAAGAGGTAGAAATTGAAAAGAAGAAGAAAGAAGAGAAAGTTACTGATAAAGAAGGGGAAAAAGTAGCATAGAAAGAAACTGGGAGATCTCAAATGGGTCTTGCCCAGAATATGCATCCACAACCTTCATTTTGCCCAGTTTTAACCAGAATGAACCTGCAAGTTGTATTTTTGATAATTCTCAGATTTTGTCCAATTGCGCAACTCTAGAGACCAACTGTGCAATTTGAGGCCCCAACTATGTAGTTCTATGGCCCAAGTGCACAACTTAAGCCACCAACTGCACAGCTTCTCCTACCAACTGCGCAACTCTACCAGAAACCCTAGTTTTGGACCTATTTGGTGTTTTAGGAGTTCCAGGTGACTTGGGGCTAACCCTAGATAGTTTATGGCCACTTGGATCACCAACTCCTTTTAGGTGTATGTTGTATGGTGCATTTAGATGCCTAGTTAAGTTCCATAATGTGTTTAGGAATTCAAGATTAGGGTTTAGGGTTGTCCGGTGGACTAGGGCTATCCTATGGCTTCCTAAACGTTCCTATTCATTCCTAAATATTCCTAATCTTTCCTATTCTTGAAGGTAAGTTCTTAAATGTTGATATGTTTTGTTTTACTTCATGTATTTTGTGTTTATGATGTTTGAGTAAGGGTAGAAAACCTAAGAACACTAGGTGAGAGGCTCTCAATGTGGGGTCAAAGCCCTAAGTGGCTAGTACCAGGATAACCCACTGAAGAGTTGTTTTAACAAGTGATAACTTAATTAAAAACTTATGGAAAAGGGATCAAATACTAAAAATATTAATGTGTCTCGCTCATGCCATTAGTGCTAGTAAAGGCTATGGATGGGAGTGGGAGAAGGTACCTATGCGTAGGTATGACTGAATGACGCTTGTCTAGATAAAAGGCATTTGGTTCTGCATGTGCCTACTTGGGGACCGGGGCCAAGAGTAGCTAGTACCAGGACAACCCAAGGGGTGAGGGCTATGTGATGACACTCACCTAGCTTGTCACTTAGATTTTCTACTTAGTCTTAGAACCTTTTGGGAAATGAATTTGTACTTTGATCTTCTTTCAGTTGTTATTTGGGAAAGCTTGCCCCAACCCTAGGTATGGCCTAGTTATCCCTTCTTGGTGGACCTTGGTGTTTATCTCCTAGCACGGGGGAGTGGACCTTTTGGTATCCATGTGGTTGGGTGGTAAATCTTTTATCAAGGTACCTTTTCACAGTTGCAGTGCTTAAAGATTCATACTTGCTCCTTGTTCCAGTTTTGAAGAAAGAAGACTATTTTCTATTATTCTTTAATGAAATTCAAATCTAAAGTTATTGTAACCTCCTAAGAGGAGATGAATGTAATGTAATATTTGATGTTATTGCAAAAGTGATGTAATTTGGAAGGGGTAGATTTAGTGAAAAAGGAAAGGGAAAATATGAATGTTATGTAAATTATGCTTGTTGAAAAAGAAAATGATCTTTGTAAGATTTCAAGTAAAGAGGCATGTTTCTCATTAATGATGATTAAGAAAAGCTAGTGAATCAAATATGGTAATTTCCTATGTGTAATGGTACAAATTTTAGATGAAACTATTGTATGGTATTAATGCTTCAAATGTTATATTGTTCATAAAGGACACTTAGGAATGTAGATGAATTTAAATGTCTAATTGAAAAGGAAGCATTTATATTTCTTTCTAAAGAAATTCAAATGTTATGCTTTAAGAGTTAATCTTATCAGTAGTACACTTAATGAACTTAAATGGTATGTTCAAAAACTACTAGGGAACCTTGGGAGGAATCTAAGTTAACTTTGTTTATGTATTGTTCATCCAAATCTTTTAAAGTTCAAAATTTTTCATAATTTGTTACTTAGGTTTTCTTTTCTAAAGAGAATATTTGTTCTCTTCCCTGGTTCCCTTGCGGGGCGTGACAAATAATAGATAAGTCGCGTCTTGATGTGAACACGCTAGAAATATAATGTATGATGGACATACCATTATATATTAGATTTGAAATTTTAGAACTTTATTTTATGCTTTATATCAGCTATTCCATGTAAAGAAATATATTGATATTCCACATTCATTAGCATGATGAAAACTCACTAAAGGACTTGGATTTAGTGTAGAAAATTTGTGTTATTAAAATGAAATGTGTGCTAACTGCCTATATTTCGATCCATTATGCAAATAAATCAAAATTTGGAAAAAATTCTTATAGAAGGAACTTATAATTTTGTGACAATATAACAGGATTGTGTTTTGAATGTGTTTATAACCTATGCATGAGTATCCCCTAGGTTTTTCTTCCTCTTCATTTGGTATTGTGTTAGTGTAGCATATTGATCATCATATACATAGTATAGAAAAGATCCTTAGGAAGATTTGTGTAAGGAATACAATTTACTAAGGTTTTACGAGCCAACCGACGGGTTGTATTTGGAAAGGGATATGTGGCAGATGGTAGAATGGGGCATCTGTAAAACAGATCTATGAACTTATCTATAGTATAAATAAATTGAATTTTAAAAATTGTTATATAATTTTAACAGTAGCAGGATTTTGTTTCTTTTAATCCATAGATAAGATTTATTAACCTACCTTAGATTGGCATGGTGTAAGTTGACACCTGTGAATACAAAGGGGTCTTAATTTCTAAAAGATTTGAATGAAAGCCTCTGACAAAGGGCTTTGTAGAAGATGGTATGGTGGGGTCTCCACCCAAGGAGAAGACCATTGTCTATGCGGCATCCAAAATTTCCATTTATTGTAATTATTAATTAATTAAAAATATTTTATTCATTGTATTTCAATTTTTAATAATTAGGTCATAGGCGTTTCCATTTTGGAAAGCCTCGGCCTGATTTTTAGGATCCACGGTTGGGAGTGGCCGAGAGCCCAATGACGGACATTGCAAGCTTGTTGGCCACCCATTCACTCGAGAATCTCATCCGCACATTTTTTTCACATCTATTAATTTGGTTTTATGTGAGAAGTGACCTCTCTACTGCTGTGTTCTGACACATTTATTTTTCCCATCTACATTTTTTAACTCGTCCATAGCGTGCAAAATCAAAATTTCACAGTCATCATATATACAAGTATCCTCATTAATGTTTTCACTACTATTAGCCCGCGTCAGTGTAAATGCTTATGCTTTCTAAACATGCCATCAAATCCATTGCCACTTACCCTGCAGTTATTGCTTTTTCTGGAATACTCTTTATAGAACCGCCACAGCCTCCCTCTTGTTCTATAAATTTACAAAAACTCTATTAGTATTTAATACCTTAATATCACAATAATACTGCTCAACTACCTCCTCCTCAAGCTAGCCGCCTTCAATTTTTTAAGCCACCTTCATAGTGTATATAAATATTGTGTTGTGGGGCACATATTATTTCACAGCCATTTCTGCACAGAAGAGGTCGGAAGCCTACAAGTTCCAGAACTTTGAACGCATCAAACTGCATCACTTTGAAGGATTTGTATTGCACAGAACACATTGCACAAGTAAGTTTTACAATAGGATATTGATATTGGTTCATGTCATTTGAATTAAAATTTAACTTTTGTAGGGTTTTATAATATTTTTCATTCAAACACTGCCCATTGTTTACATCCTATTTCTTTTATTTAATCTCATTTATTTTTGTGTATCAAGTAATAATAAGTTGTTTATGTAAATTATGTTTTTCGAAGCTTTGACAATACCCAGAATGGTTATTTTCTTACTTCTGAAATCTGATTAGAGTATTTATTCTATGTCTATTTTTGGATGGGACTAATTCAATTAATTAAACAAATTTCAACTTTTAGGGATTGTAAAAAACATTTCAATGGAACGTTAAAATGACATTAAAAATGTCAACTGAATTGAAATAATAAAAATGCAAAATGAACTGTGTCAACTACCCAGGTACAAATAGTTGTGCACTTAGAAAATATTAAATTATAATAACTAATACTTAAATGTAACTTAAACACAATAAATATTGCTTTGCTTCAACAAAAATGACTTTAGTGGGAAATTCTCTTCTAAATTTCTAGCTAAATAGGTAAATAAATACTAGAAATAATAAAAAATACTCATCTGCTTTTCCTTGTGTGAGAGAAATTTATTTACGACTTCTTATACATTAAAAGGGAAAGATCTATATTTTATGGGATCCAATGATTTGTACCTAGATTAGTAAATGGGTGATTTTTATCTTACAAAGGAGTCACCCCTGCCATATGTCAATTTGGGAAAGATTGCCCTTTCTTCTTTTGTAATTATATGAACTAAAAGAATTTTTTAGTAAGTTATGCTATTAAAACGTATTACACTTGAACTCCATAAAAATATCAACTATTGAATGTATCTCCTCTAAATACAACTTTTCCCGTGACCTAGGTCTCTTCCAAAGAAACTATCGTCAAATATTTCAATCGTTTGAGTGCAGAACAAAAGATCTTTAATCAAGACAAAACCATGAATGAATCCTCTTCATCTATTTTTTTCGGATCTTATCTCTGAATGCAACTCCAATAGAAAATTGAAGCCCTTCTGTGAAAAGGTTTCCAAGGAGAGGTTTCTAGAAGAAAATTGCACAACTATAGAAAATAGCATGAAAAGACAATTGCAGTGCAAAAAAAGAAAGTTTGGCACTTGCCTCAAAGGGTGGTCTTGTTGCAATTCAGGATGCTTTTCTCTCTCTCCTCAGTGGTAAGAAAAAAGATCGTTGCTGAGAGTGTCGGTGACAGACGCCATGGATTTAAACTCCAGAATTACTCTTCAAAAATTGTGTCGCACACAAGCAAAAAAAATAAATAATGATGAATGATCTAACAACTAGTAACTTGTGATAGTTAATCTACGTATTCTAAGTCCTCGCATCATTAATGGTAAAACGTAAAAAAACTAGGAATCTGCTGACATGAAATGCCAATAACACGCAACCATCATATAGCATCTCTCTCTTCTTTAATTAGAAAACCAGAAGCGTATTTAGGATAGAAGTTTTATTTGAATAGTGCCTATTATTAAACATCAAACAATTGATAAATTTAAACTAAAACTTCTGCATAAACATCTAATATTGACTATAGCTATTAAACAATTGAAATTTAAAAATTTTCTGCTTTGAAATTTTAATTAATTAATAATTACTTACAAAATTTCTCAATGCTTTTGCATTTAGCGTACATATCAACAAGGGCATTGCCCACAAATATATCCAAGTTAAAACCAATTTTTATAATATAAGCATGCAGCCCTGGAATTTCAATAATTTTTTACACATAGTTACTAATACTATATTGGTTTTTGCAGGTATCTCAAAAATTTCTTCAAAGAGAAGGAAACAAGCAACTATTAGAGAAATGTACAGGTGTTTTGAAGACAAAGATTAGGATTTTCTGGTAGTTCATTGTTAAATCAAAATGTACAATCTCGTAATAATAATTTGAAAGAAATATTTAAGTAAGTTTTTGGGTCTTCTCCAGATGATGATTTAAATGAAGATGTAAATCAATTTTGGGTCTTCTTCATAATCCACATTTGATGTTAATGGTTGCAAAATGGAGATAAAATCTTTTGTTGATTCATTACATTTGAGTTGTGAGGGTTTGAAAATGAAAGATGCATGGAGAGTCTTTCTTAACACAAAATATTGGCATAGAAGCTATCCTCATATGATGAAGTTATAGCAGACTGTGTTTACTATTCATGCAAGTACTCTTGATTGTGAAAGAGGATTTTCAAAGAAAAATATCATCAAAGATGTCAGAAAGTCAAAGCTAAGTTTGGATACACTAGATGCATTAATGAGATTATCCTTAAATCAATCTAAAACAAATGGTGTAAATTGGAATGAAGTATATAAGATATGGAAGAACACAAAACCCAGACAAGTTATTGATCTTTGATAATATTAGTTAGTTTCAATTATATCTAATAATATGTGTTTTAAAATAGTAATTAGATTATTTGCACTGCTTTATTAAGAATGAAATATTTTTTTTTATATTTAACATATGTATTACAAGTTATATTGAAAAAATATTTAAATTTAAAATAATTTATTAAATTATTCATAAATTAAAAAATTTGACAATCAATATTTTTTTTTAAACGTAAAATGATCAAGTCATCATAAAAAATTCAGATGACAGGCAGGGGTGACCGTCAAATTCGAGGCCTGTAAGCATGCATTTGTTTGCCTTGTTCCTGAGCTTCTAAGTTAGCACATCCAGTCAAAACACTAGCAATGGGAAACTAATTTGGTTTCACCCTGGATTCTCGCATCTGACAAAATAGTTTTAGAGCTTCTACAGAACAACCATTCTGGGCACATCCCACTATCATGGCAGTCCACGAAACGACATCCCTGTCAGGCATTGCTTCAAATATTTTAAGTGCATCCTTAATACTACCACATTTTGGGTACATGTCAACCAGTGCACTTGCCACAAACATTTCCAAGTCAAGACCAGTTTTGACTGCCTGCGCATGAACCTGTTTGCCTTGTTCTAGAGCTTGTAAACCTGCACAACCCTGGAGCACACTGCTGATAGCAAACTGGGTCAGTTTTACGTTTGACCTTTCCATATCACAGTAAACTTATAGAGCTTCTTGAACATGGCCATTCTGAGTATACCTTTGCTGCTGCCGGCGATAATTTTGCTGTTGGCAGTGACTGTGCTTCGTCACTGTCGTGACAGGCCTCATCGCGTTGTCTCTGCCGTGTGGAGGTTGGCTACATTTCAACGCCTCCTTCCCTCCATTGGCAGCGTCAATGGAGGCCAGCGATTCGCGCGCTTTGCGCTTGTGCGTTATGCTGTAGGCCCTCCGGGCTTCCTCTTCTGAGGCCCTTTGGGCTTCTTTCGGCCTCCTTCACTGACGCCTCCTCCTAAGATAGCTCTCCCTCCACTGAAAAACAATGCGCACATTCAGAATTTTACTCCAAATCATGTTTGTGCGATGCCCCAACTTAACTTACAGCCGCTACACAAAAAACACATGCAACGGAATACGTGGAAGGCATACACTAATTTTGGGGATGCGGTTTCTACTTTTTGCTCCTAATGATTAAGTCCTGCAACTGCTAGCACCTATCACTCTTAGTTTGAAATGACCTGTCACGTGTTTGCAAAGTAAAAAAGATTAGATAAAGCTTTATGATTAGTAGTTAAAATGCTACAAAACAACCATTTCCTTGATTGTTACACATATAACAACTTGTTAGATGGCTTTTACAACTCTGAGAAAACAAACCCTGCAAACGAGCTCTCCAAATGATTTACATTGTGATGATGATGTTCATTTTCCATTCTGATTTCCCTTTATAAGGATTAGAACATATCTTTTAACTAAAATATTTATTTATTTAATTATTTACCCTAACTAAAAAACAAATAATTATATATCTTGTAAATAAAACATAATTATCTCCAACTTCTAAATATTTTCCAATATTCCTTTGCCACAAGTCCTTCCTTTTGTATCTGTCCTTTATTTGAACATATTCCCTTGCATAGATTCATTGTTTCTCCTCATAAATATTTCTTTTCTCAAGTTTCTTTTACTCGCGGACATAAATGATAATTCTACTTTTCATGTGTTTATTTTTATTTTACTTACTCAATTTCATTTCACTTTCTAATTCAACCCTAAATCATGCCACTTTTAGGGTAAAACAATATGTTTCTTTACATATTAATTCCCACCAATGTTTATTCATATATTTTGTCCTCGGTAAGATAAATTAAATGGTAAGAGGAAGCATTAACTTATAAACTCTAGTAACCTAAGCCCACAAAACTCACTGATCGATCTATCTTTAATTTTAGGGTATATGAGGCATCCGTAAAGAAGAAATGGTGAGAAGATGTGTTACTAAAAATAAAACTAGTCTCGTATGTTTTGCACCAGAAATACCGATTGGCTTATTAAGTACTGGAAATACTTATGAAATACGCACCAGAAGACTTAATTTATAATGATTCCATAGCCAGAAAACATACCAGAACACAAACTTATTGTTTTGTATATCATGTTATTTAAATTTTTATAATATATATATATATATATATAAACAATTTATATATTATAATGTAATAATTATTAAATTAAATACAAAGATTAAACATAATTTATTATCTATATATTGAGTTTCAGTTATGAGTTTATATCTGCTATTTCAGAATTTTATATCAGAATATTCAGATCGTAGCTCCCTTTTTTCAAATCAGATGTTAAGTAGAATATGTATTCTCTGTACAAGCAACTGCCGATAAACTGCAAGTGTGGTGATTAAACTTTCAATACATAGTCAACTCATGATCTGTCAGTTTGTTGAAAGTTATTATTATTTTTCATCATAAACAAATGAAGATTCAGTTAAGATAACAAATCTTTTAGGTCCACCATGATCAAGTGTTTTCACATTTTATCTATTTATTATTTACTAGCAATTGCATTACAAATTATTTAGTCTTATAATCAAATATAACTTTACTAATCTTAATTAAAATGTTATACTAATTTTTAATATTTATACTATATTTCTATTTTTAGAATCAAATTAGGTGTTGTGTTTAAATATTTTATGAAACAAATTCAGAATAATAAATCAAATT
This sequence comes from Chamaecyparis obtusa, assembly GCA_027943335.1. Classification (NCBI taxonomy): domain Eukaryota; kingdom Viridiplantae; phylum Streptophyta; class Pinopsida; order Cupressales; family Cupressaceae; genus Chamaecyparis; species Chamaecyparis obtusa. The sequence continues at coordinate 1,272,967 of BSBK01000740.1, read as the reverse complement.
AAAAATTAAAAATTGGCTCTTTACTCGAATTTCTGCCTGCCCTTCTTTGTCTTGTGTATTAAATTTTAACTAAGACATTTTGGTACTATCAATTTCAATGGTTTATAGTGAATAGGACTTTATCATAATTTACAGAAAAATAATAGACTTCTCATAATATCTTCAATATTCAATGTCTGTAAGCTTGACATTCAAAATATGTCACCTCAATCAAAATGCTAATTTGTGGATTTTCTTTAGATGTTATCCCTTCATATCACTTATGAAATATAAAATTAAATTTCAAAACATTTTACCAAAGAGTTATGTAAATTTCAGAAGATTGAAATTCAAGTTATTTGATAGTAACATTTTACTCAGGCATATTTAATAGTTATGTAGTCAATAGTAGTTTTACGTCTCATCTAAAGTATTAAATGTTGATATTTTATTTTAAAATTAAGTCTTAGTGAATTTTTTTTAGCCCATTTTTATTATAGAGTATTCTACTTTAAAATGATAACCATATCTTATTGTTTATTTTGTTAACAAATTTTTCCAATTTGCTTTTAATATGTTCATTACATAGGATTATTTCTGACATATGAAACACATGCAATTTATACCAACAATACACTTATACTTACTTAAATGTTAACTTGTATGTTTGTTGAATAGGAACAGGCAAGCTAATTTCAAAGTCAACAGATTTGACTACACAACTATTAAAGGTGTCATAGTTTATACACATCATACCATCCTTACCAGGTATGCCCACAGCTTTAAATTTTAAAAATGACACAATCTATATTTCACTACACTTTTAAATTTAATCTAGATTGTATAATAAATTTTCTAGAATTTATTTTTGTTGAGTTATGGCTATGATTTTTAATGATTAATGAAATGTCCACTACAAAATTGAATACTGGTCTCATACTCCTTAAATTAATTTAGTACTCCCCAACCAAACTCTACTACCCCATAGGTCATCTTTAAATATCTAAACACACAACTATTATGTATTGTTTAGTTTAGCTTTTATTATACACATGCATAATATAATACATGTCCAGCTTAGGTACACATTCCTTGACATTTTCTACTACACCCACCACATTTATTTTTTAAACAATAACTTATTGTAATATTTACATTCATTGCTCTCAGGAAATGGCAACCAAAATGAAAAACCAGGAAATCATTGAAGTCCTGAGTGGAGAGACAACAAACATTGTTCGCAGCCCGTCAACTCCAAATGTAGAAGCCAATATACTACAAGAATCATGTTGCTCAGTGAATCAACCAACAAATCTTGCAACCAATATTCAATCTCTATCTTTGATTTTGTCAACCAATTGTCATGATATTGTGCAGAACTTCAAAGTCGAATGCCAATTCCCTGTAGTGGAAGAAAAAGACATCATTACACTTCAAGATAGTTGTACTGAGTTGGAGGGCCTATGCACCTTTGTGAAAGAGCTATATTATGGTCGTTATTACACAGGTGGTGCTGCACCCTCCATAGTTCAAGCATATGATTTGTACTTGAACACAAAGTGATCATCTATCCTACCTTCCACTAAGTAGTTTAGGAACAACCATCTATATAGATACTCTAATGTAAATAGACAAGCTTCTATTTTATGCACTATGTAACCTATCTACAAATGTGAATATGATTTTGGGTACAATAAATATATAAGTAAATGTCTTACAAATAAGTTTTCCTTGGAAGAATGTACTTTTTCACATATTTAGTATTATTCAATTAGCTTGTTTACATAGAGATAATGGTATATAGTGCATTTTTATACAAAAACACTAACTAACATAATATCTTGGGCACAATTATTACCGACTAGAGGAAAAGAAATGTAAGTCAACAACTTATCTAGCAACATGTTGTTTTTATTTGTTTTTAAAGAAAATGAATATAACATGCTCAAACTACTTCACATGAAATTGATCTGCACTTAACATATACTACATTCTCCATAACCTAACCACCAAAATTACCCACACTTGCAGGCTACTTGGTTCCTTATAGATTGTACTTCACAATGGTAACTTTAACGATTGGCGCACTTGCTAAGATTCTTGAAGGCACACTTATTATCGACCCATACTTACAAGTTACATCTATACATTCTATCCAACAAGCACATTCTACATCTACCAAATACTAACTACAACTCTCTTATGGTGGACACACCCATTTTTCCCTACTACCAGAAAAATTCACAAATCTTGTCATTGAAGAGGCTTTGGTGAAGGGCTCAATTATTTGCCTCAATAAATATTCTTGCAAGATGTTACAGAACTTCACGTAAGCCCTTTCTTAAACACTACCATGTTGAAGTTTTTCATTGCCAAACTAAAACTCCTACCTAAATTATCACTCTTTATTCTTTGCAGGGCACTCTTAGTCGAAGACTTTGATATCATCTCAAACAATGCAGCTCCAGTTGGAACTCCAATTCCACTCCTTCAGATTACTGACTCCCTTCATCCTTCAACCTCTGAACATGCCTTAGGATCTTCTTCAACTACAGAGTATTCTATACAAAATATTACTCCTTTTCAACCACTCCCCATTAAATCATTGACTCCATATCATAGGAATTGGTCCATTGATGGTCGAGCATTAGGAAAAACACCAATCCATGAATACAAAAATGCTACCCGTGAAGGAAAAGTATTTGGTTTTGAAGTCATAGATAAAGACAAATTTGAAATCCATATAACTTGTTTTAATGAACTAGTAGCTGAGTTCTATGAGGTTGTTCACCCTGGTAGTCTATACAAGATCTCTGGTGGTCGTATAAAAGTTTCAGATACAAAATATAGCAGCTCGACAAACCCTTACGAAATAGTCCTATTAAACTCATCAATCATAACTCATTCCTCATGTCCAAACTCTACAATACCCAAGCATAGCTTCCACCTCAAGTGCATAGATTCGCTAGATGGATTCCCTATCGACTCCCTTGTAGATGTCATTGGCATACTTGTATTAATAACTCCTCCATCAACGATTCGCAAAAAAAATGGAACTAAAACAAAGAAATGTACAGCAACAATAAAAGACATGTCAAATTGTACCATAGATATTACACTATGGGGTAACCACTGCGGAGTAGAAGGAAAACAAATCTTTGATATGTTCATGCAACAAACCCCAATTATAATTTTAGTTAAATCTGCACATCTGATATTGTGGAATGGAAGAAAACTTGATAGCACCTTTTCAACCTCTATTATAGTCAATCCAACTTTTCCTGAAGCTTCTGCATTAAAAATATGGTATACAGATTTTGAAAATGACCAACCCTCTATATCCTTGTCAAAAGGCCATAGTTACCCACCCAAATTTTTTGATCCAATAGATATCTCTACTATTGTCAACAAAGAATTTTCCAACACAAATCTTGTTTGTGTACAGGCAAAAATCACTAAATTGTATTTGGACAACTTCTACTACCTTTCATGTCCACTAGTAGTGGACAACAAAAAATGTAAGAAAAAGGTTGTTCACTGCTCAACAAACACATTCTAGTGCCCCAAATGTTTTGTTCAACTCTCCAACTGTGCCTACAACTACATGCTCAAGATGGACTTGCAAGATGCTACAGGGGAATTGCTAAAGGTAACTGCATTTGAAGGACCCTCCATTGATTTGTTGGGAGTACCTGCAGAAGATTTACAACTCCTACTAGTTGAGCTTGATGCTGCAACAATATATTGGACAATGTTATAAATAGTCAGTTTGTCTTTGAACTTATAATAAAAAAGAATCCTTTTGGGGGCCAAGAAACGCAAAGCATTATCGTTACAGCACTGAAGCTTGCTTAAAATTGGCTTATGGATCTCTTTATGCACAATAACATATCCAAATTTGAAAGATTCTACTAGAGTGTTATGTATAAAGAAATGTTTTCATACCCTACCATGATAACTGTAATTATCCCTTACTTTTTTTTGACGAACCAAAAAAAAATATTACATTTGTAATACAAAATACTAGATGTGTAAGTACTATATTTCCCCTGACAAATAAATAAAATATGCACAGACCTATTTTTGTTCTAATTCTTCCAATGAAACATAAGAAAATTTGTCAATAACATGTTTACTACATTTACAAGTACCCACTACAATATTTGTATATTTAATTTACAAGTATTGTTTACACAATCTTTGAATTTGCACATTTTTTTGTAGTAATAAATATTGTTTAACCTTTTTGGTAGAGTACAATTTCAAATCGCTAATCATATTTGGAAAGGCAATTTCTTTTATGAGAGAAAATACTATTAAACCTGCATGAAATGGAATCTTTTTTATTAATACATGTATTGTATTTGTCAACATTTTTTTGTAATGGAATATATGGAAAAGTTAGATTAGGAATACACCTCTATTGTTTACTACATTTCCACCCTCTACTAAATATTTACTCATGATATCTTTACTCCCATTGTTTTCCTACTGTATATGTCTTACTCTAACCTCTTTTAACAAGGTTTTTAATTTAAACTAGACTACATATGTATGTGTTCTTACTAAATAAAGTAAGAAATAAATTTTAATGTAGGTAAGAAATTAGAATCATTTTACATAGAGAAATTTAACAATTAAATATTTGGTAACATATTAGTTCTTTCAAATTTCCCAACAATCTAATTTCAAAAACACTAATTGCAGGTCTATAAATAATCTCTTTTATTTGGGTATATATCTATAAATGGATATACAAAATGATAATGCTCAGGAAAAGAAAAATCAGGCTAACCGAAAGCGATGAGCAAGGTACCAAGCAACAAAGGACATTAGCAACAAGAAAAAATGAGAAAGTTGTCAAACTCTTGCAGGTGAACCATCCATCCCCATAGTACCTTCTTGGCCAATGCCAAACCATCTACAAGAAAGTTTGACTCAAATTGAAAGCACTCCTCACTTCATCCCACCCACCCAACCATATTCTCCCCATTTCTCACAAAACTACTACACAGCTAGAGACAATTTCCGTTGCAAATTGGATAAACTTTCCAATATTCCTACTTGTTCAGTATGCATGGAAAAATACCCAGGAATAAAAACAAAACAATTAAATGGATCAACCACTTGTTATAGATGCTCTTCAGAAAGAAATGGAAACCGATTTTCAAAATGGAATAATATGGACCCTAGTGTGCAACCTAAATGCTTACAAATTCTAACTCAAATTGAGGAGATGCTAATTGCAAGGATAAGCCCTATCCTACAAGTTACTTATGCAAGAGGTGGACAACTAAAGTATAGTGGCCACACTATATGTTTTCCTCAAGATATTTCTACGATTGCATCTTTCTTGCCAAGGCGAATAGATTCCTTGGACATAATTCTAGTGAAAAAAGAAAACATTGGCCATCAACAATACAGCTTCTATGTTAGTAGAAGTCGTGTATTTGAAGCATTAAAATATAAAATCTACAATGATCCATATTACAAAGATGTGCAGATAGATGAATCTGCACTATCATCTTTGCCACTTCATTCGGTTGACATTTCAAACTTGTTAACCTCAACAACTTCAACAAGTGATACTGTTGAATTAGCCACCAACGAAAGTGAAGTAACAGAAGAAGACACATTGGGAGAAAATGTGCATGCAACTTCATTTGTTCCAAACCTACCAAATGCACGTAGGGAGATGGAAGAAGTGTGATCTTTACTACAACTAGGTGAAGGATGACCAACTCAAACCATTCAATGGCCACCCATTTCAGCATCACCAATCAATGAATACACAACAAAAGGATTGTTCGCAATGGTGTTCACTACCTTGTTCCCAAAGGGTGAAGCTGCATTTAAACAAGAACATATGAAAGATGTCAAGCTACATGAATATGCTCACCATCTCTTGTGCTACCATGATAATAGGTTTGGCCAACACCCATGATTTAGATACTTACTACTAAATATCCTTCTACATAATCGAAGCCAAGCCACTTCAGCTATTTTTGTTCGTAAACAACTTGACGGTTCAATGCCTGCAACAATTGCTGACTTGCACCAAAGATTAAAGGACTTGCCCGATGACAAACTTGCTGAGAAACTGATGCAATTTGGCTCGTCAATTCGTGGGACACGACCATTCTGGAGTCAATGCAGAGGAGAGCTTATTGACATGGTCATTCAAATTGGATGTCCAACTTTGTTCTTTACCCTAAGTGCAGTAGATACAAAATGGCCAGATTTTCACAACACCATGTCATCTACATCACCAACAAACCCCACTGCAGCAACTAGATGGAGGATACAAAACATTATTCAAAATCCACACCTTGCAGCACTCTACATGCATCATCGATTTACAACATTTCAGGAGGAGGTATTAGACAAGCTTCTTGGTGCAACAGATTTTTGGTATAGGTATATCTCTCACTTTCTCCCACTCATATTATTTATTTCAACATTTTTTTTCCTAAAAAAAAAAAATCCTATCAAGTATGAATGGCAACACAGAGGCTCAGCTCGTATCCATGGTTTCATCTAGCTACGTGAAGCACCAAAAATTAGTAATTACAATGGAATGATACTCAATCCATACAAAATGCACTTGACTTCATCGATACATATGTATCTTCTTGGAACCCAAAAAATGTCCAATTGAGAAACCAAAACACTCATCGAAATCCTCTTGATGACCCATGTTTGATGGATACTAGTATGATTAGTTTGGCTGACCCCGTAATAGACTACACTGAATTGGTCAATCATGTGCAACGACACACAAAATGTTCTCCCCAAACATGTCTAAGAATGAAAGGCCCTAATGTTGTGTGTTGTTATACAGCCCCTTGGAGTACACAAGAAAATTCTAAATTTTGTATCGCTGATAATGGCCAACCTTCCCACACCCCTGCTCGTAATGATGACCGCCTAAACCTACACAACCCATAAGTACTATCCATTTGGAGGGCCAATGTAGATTTTCAACCCATCCTCTCCATTGATGTTGTCCTCAAATACATTGCAAAATATGCAGCAAAGTCAGAGAGCAAGTCTGAAACATGCAATGCCATGTTGTCCCACATTTCAACAAGATTCGACTCTCAAAAACCTGCCCCAGTCACTTTTCACAGAATACTTCTTGAAAACATTGTTGAACGTGACATTGGCGCCCAAGAAACCTGCCACCTCCTCCTCAAGCTACTACTTTCCTTGTCTAGCAGGATATTTGTATCTTTAAATGTCAACCAACAAAATATCCAATGTGTACCATTGTCACCCAATACAACAACCACACACCCAACCAATATTGAAGCTTACATCTCACGCCCTAGCCATTTAGACATAGCATCACTTATTGAAGTCACTCAAAAATGGAAATTTAGGATTTCTAAGAAAACCATTATATGCAAAGAACACCCCACAAAAGCTATTGTTAGAGTCTCTCCACGCTTCATAGCCATCTCTGCAAAGGAGGACATTAGCTTTGAAGCCTTTTGTTGGATTGAATTAGTTCTTTACAAACCATTTCGCAACTTTCAAGTGGATATTGGATCTTCAACACTTGAAATTATTACAACATGGGAGAACTTCAAAAGTAAATACCAACCTTGGCATGTACGTAGTATAGTTCTAGCTACAGTACACGAAAATGAGGAAAATAGCCCAGAAGCAGGTGCAAATATTATGCAAGATAATATCCCTAATGAATGGCAAGTCTTAGCAGGATTATATCCAAGTGAACCTATCCACCTAAATGATCTTGACATGCTAGGAAGCCATGAAATTGACTTGAACAATAATTGGGAAAATAGAGAATTCAACCCATCACAAAAAAAATTGGCTAGTACTTTCATACAATCAAATCGCCCCATATTTCAAGACCCCCATGTTCTTAATCACCAAAAACAAATAGCGCTATCTACACAACAACAAAAAACAAGTGATATTATTCTAGCACATCTAATTGAAACTTCTCAACAGCAACCACTGAAGATTATTATTCAAGGCACAGCAAGTACTGGGAAGTCACACCTTATCAGAAGCATAAAGTCAACATTGGCCAACTCAGCATCGCATGGACATTCGCCATTGCTACTACTCGCACCTACAGGCATAGCAGTATTCAACATATAGGCCACTACAATTCATTCTACCCTCCGGTTACCAATCAAAGAAATGGTGCCCTTGCAAGGACAAGCACTTGCAACCTACCAAGAGAGCATGTACTTCATTCGGTATATCATAATAGATGAAATGAGTTTCATTGGTTCTAAGTTACTAGAAAAAATTGATATGAGGCTACGACAAGCATTTCCTACTCATAGCCACATTCCTTTTGGAGCACGCTCTATTATTTTTTTTGGCGATTTGGGGCAACTTCCACAGTCAAAGACATCCCGATGTATGCTTCAAGCTCCTATGGTGGCACACTATGGCGTAGCTTCACAACCATTATTACACTGGAAAAAATATTTCACCAAATTGGAGATACACCGATCCAGATTCAGTTCCGCTCACTCCTTTCAAATTTATGAAATGCAACACCTACAATAGCAAATTGGAAACTACTAATGTCATGATCAAGTTCAAGACTCAGCTTAGAAGAACAAAATTATTTTATTTCTTCCATACATCTTTTTTCAACAAATGAAATGGTCTTACTCCATAACAAAAAAATGCTGCTATCTTTAGCAAAGCCAGTTGCCCTCTCTAATGCAGAGCAACTTAAAGGATTACCATGCTCAAACCTAGAAGAAGAACAACTTCAGTCTAAGCTTCTCTTATGCATTGACCAAGAGGTCATGCTCTGTGCAAATTTATGGGTACAAACAAGACTTTTCAATGGAGCACTTGGACAAGTCAAAGCAATTGTATACAATGATGGTGAACAACCACCTCAACTTCCTCTATTTGTAGTTGTTGAATTCAAAAATTACATGGGGCCAGCATGGGACAATAACAACCCAAAATACATTCTAGTGCTCCTAATAAGCCATGGGATCCACCGTCAAATACCACTCAAAATGGCATGGGCCTTACCAATACACAAATCACAAGGCCTTACACTTCAAAGGGCAACCATTGACATTGGAAGCACTGATCGGCAAGGGCTAACATTCACAGCAATTTCAAGAGTTTGTAACCTTGCAAACCTCTGCATTCAACCAGCGTTCACATTTGAAAGGTATGCAAGAATGCAGCATAACCCATTTGTCTCTCGTAGGAAAGAAGAAGAGTCTCGTTTGATGAGATTATCATATATTGTTCCATAAAAAATAAAAAAATTGACTACAAAAAATAAAAGGTGCGTTCGCTAACTAACTTTTCCATACAATCCTTTACAAAAAAAAGGGTGACAAATAGAATAAAATTATTGCTTTAAAAAAACCATTTCATGCAGGTTTACCAGTATTTGCTCTCATTAAATAAATTGAATCTCCAAATATGCTTAGCAATACTCTGAAATAATGTGAATATTTGAAATTTGTAACAAGAACCAAACTCACCCTCTACAAATTAATAGATTCTCATTTAAAAGTAAATACAAAGATTATTTTATTGCAATTTGAATGTAAAATTGGATGTGTATTATAAATATCTTAATTATTATATCTTTTCTTCAAATTACAAATAGAAAAAAAAAAATTATTTTGGATTTATAGTTATTTGAACTATGTACAAGAACCAATCTCACCCTCTACAAATTAATAGATTTTCATTTTAAAAGTAAATGCTAACAATTCTTTATTACAATTACAATGTCAAATATAAATATATTTTATTATTGGATTATTATTATGCTTATTAATAATTCTTCAACTATTTTGCAGAAATGTTGCGCCAAAGGACTATTGTAATTGATCACTTCTTTCAGCATGTCGACATTCATGGGATTCATGAAGAAGAAATATCTGCAGGATTGATTGCACAAAGTTTACTACTAGAAAAAGGACTAATCACATGTCGTCCAATATCATGGAGGAATTTTCCCCACTTTTATAGGGATCCATATATTTCAGAAATTGAAACTTGTGAGACATGCAATACGACAGAGATGCATCATATTCCAAGCGAGATATGGTTTCAAGCAGCATCAATAGCATTTGAAACTGAATACTCCAATCTCATACAAAGCTTAGGACAATCATGGTTACAGAAAATGTTTCGAGGTCCACAAAACAATACAACAAATTTGCAAAGCCTTTTCTATCATAGTCAACTTTGCCGCTTGCATTTTGCATCAAACTCAAACACAATGTGGAACCAACAAGTCGTAAAAAGGTGGGGACCACAAGGAGCTTTTTTGTCTATGCAAATACATGATCATATAAGAAAGATTGTACGGGACCAAATACCTACATGGACCCAGACAACTTGTACATTCTACCCAAGTATTGATCTTCTCACATGCAACTGGGGTGTGCTCAGGCGCACACTCGAGCACCTTTACTGGTTCGATGATTTTGACCCCATGCCAGGAGTAGTCATCGACCATAATATAATCAATTAGAAGTAATACCTTGCTCGATATGACGCAAAATCTTTTGTCAATGCATACTTACATTTTTTAAGATGAATAATATTTACTAAATGCATACTTCTTCTTTATAAAATGCTTAATATATTTCTAGAAATAAATTGTATCCAAACACTCAAATTGTTGTAATGAAATGTGATTTTAGATAAAAAGATTTCAAAATACGGCATACCCATTGCACACCAAGGTGCGATTGCTAATTAATTTTACTTTTAATTAATTAATAATTACAAGAAATGGTATATTTTGTATTCTTTGGTTTCAGTTTGGAGGAGTGGACTTTTCATGCGTTCTAGCATTTTATAGCGGCAGACATCGTTACCAGCATCTAGGGCTGCAGGCAAAGATTTAGATGGGAGATTCTCAAGGGTTTTGTCAACATAGTGGGACCGAGAGCTTGGTTTTGCAATCGGTGGGACTGGTTGTCATGCTTACAGTGGTTCTTTCAGGAACGGGTCTGCCAGGTTTTATTCTAATTTATCCTCTGACATACTTTTTATAGTTTTTTTTTTCAGTTTTGTTTCGTCTCTTTACTCTCAGGCTGCTCCTCAATCTCTGCAAACAGTCTCATGCAAAAACACAAACAAAACAAAAGCAAAACAATAAAACATTAATTTATTTCTATGAGAAAAACACAATCTGAGAATATGATGGAAAAGGGGAACAAGAATTACTAGACCTTGGAAACACTAGCAAAATCATGGATAAATTTGACACCATTATTCAAAATGAGATAGTAGATTCAGAGATAGAAATAACAACATTTAGAGTAAAAAATAAGATAGAATCAAACATTTTCACAGTGGGTAGTGTGCAAGTAGATGTAAAGTCTCGAAGAGATAGCCACGAGAAAAGATCTATTTTAACGAGTTATTCTATGCAACGGCTACATGTTGATGAAGTTAGCCCTCATGACTATTGATCCCTCTCCCCTAAACTCTTTATCTCTCCATCTTTTTTGAGTGATTAGTGGACATATTTCTAATATGGAACCATGAATGATGTCCATCATTACCATCTTCTGACCATGCGCATGCATATTTTGTCTGCTTAATCTGCCTATATATTGTGCCTAGATTCAGTCTATTCGTAACTCGTAGGGAATCAAACACAGCACCTCCGTGTGAACACAGTTTGCAGCTACCACTGTACTGCAGGGTGAACCAAAATCTCTTTTATTTTTTATTTTTATTTTTTATTTTTAAATAAATCAATAATAAATCTAAAATCAAAATAAGAAACCATCCATACCAGTGACAATCTATTTTATGAGAAAATTTATTACAAATGTAAAATTATCAAAGATGGGTATTGTTTTATATTTTGACATTAAAAAAATTTATGTGCTTCATTCTACTTTTTGTTTACTTCCAATAATCTGTCTACTATTGAAAAAAACTCTCATAACCAAATCCAAGATTTATACACAAATAGAAAGATAAATCAACATCGCATACACAAAAATGTATGGAAATGGACAAATCTTTACATAAATATAATTAACTAACTTGTTATTATATTTTTTCCATATTACAATGTTCTAAATGGTATGCATGGGAACTAATGAAGAATAAGAAAAATGACAAGGTGTGTCGAAAGTAAAGATAAGTGGGTTGTTTAATATATTGTACTTCCTAGTAATACAAATTTGCAAACTACATCTAAACGTTAAAAATAATTATGTAGGAATTGAAAATGGTCACTTACCATGAGAGAAGTAGAGGACCTCTACCATTATAACTCTTGTTGGGGTTGTAGGGATACTTAGTGGAGAAGGAGGAATCATAGTATTTGTTGTTAGCATTCTACTCTTTGATTATTCAATGCCCTATACATACAATTTATAGATATATTTCATTAGTAATCTTGCACAACAATTATAGAAATTAAAAATAATATAAACGAATGAAATAATTCATCACATGGAATAATTTATTTGAAAAGTAAGAGATAAAAATTTAAATAGATAGAAAATAATACAAAAATAAGAACTAATCTAATTTTAATGGATATGATAACTCTAGTCTCATAGGCAACCTGAGCTAAAAAGGTCACAATTCTCTCTTATTAACATCAAAAGATCCAGATGTCCCAAGCCCCTCAAAAGCATTAGCAGCATTAATGAAGGAATCATAATCATAAAACCCCTTTCTTTTGTAGGCATGGTCATAACCTGATCCAGTTCTCCTAGTTTTTAGGACTTGTTAGCAACTATTTTAGACTTATGTTGACTTGGTTGAATGGTTGTCAACCCAAGTCGTATTAAATAAATGTTTTAGACATAGTTATTATTATGTTTCTTTTAATTATTTTATGAAATAATTTGATGTAATGAAAAATGATGTTGTGTATGGAAATTGAAATGCATTATGAAATGTTGTTTAATGATGATTATCAATGAAATTAAAATGTTATATAAGTATGTTGCAAGTCATTTATGCTTTTCAATTCGATTATGGTTTAATGGGACTAGCCTACTGATGAGCATTTGAGTGTTAGTATGATGATAGGAGACGAAGACGAAAATGTGATTGAGGTAGAGGAATCTATCTTCTTGGTAAAGATGTGATAGGAAAAAGATGGTCGCAAGCACACACCACATAGTTGTATTTAATTTTAATGAGTTTTATTTTTATCTCTTTATCTCATGAATTCAAAATTTGAGTAAATTTGAGTGTGTTATGTTATTTGAATTTACCTTGAGAGTGGTAGAAATTCGTTGACTTCATTTTATGATAGAATTGTTTATTTGAAATTAACCAAGTGAAAATGATTATATGTATATAATATATTTAAATACATTTCAATATTTTTGTTAATGTGATGAAATAACGTAATCTTTATAAATAAAATTACAAACCTTTCGACATGAGAAAGATTAAACTAGTTAACTTAATGTTAACTCAGCCATTTTAAAAGCAGTGACAGGAATGTGAAATCAATCCTCTGTGATCGGCTAACTTGGAGAAAATTGTGACAAAGAGAAGGCATAATTATGAAGGGGCTCATTTGGGGAGAGTGAAGAAAACAATTTGTTAACTCCACCTTGCATGTTAATCTCTTCCAATGAGAGATTAACCGTAACTCCAATTTGTTGAATGATGGTGTTTCAGAACGCATTTAGTGGAGGCATTTCATTTTGGAAAGAAATCGTATATTATACTAGCAGAAAGGAGAGAAATGGAGGAGTCACGCGGAAAATAAAAAAAGGAGAGGAAGGAATTTTGAATTAAGAATTGATACAGAGGGAGAGTTGGAAGGGACGGTGAAGGAGAGATCAAGAAAAAAGACTTTTACTCTCATCTAGAGAAAGAACTGAGACACATTTTTAAACAAGATTAAGACAACAACACCCAAATGATAAACAACTACAACATTGATAACTTTCTTGACTCAAAGTTAAGCAAATAAAATTTAACAGATATAACATGTATACAGAGAACTAGCAAACTTAGGTTAAGGATTTCAAACTTATATAGAACCGACAAGGGTTTTTTAAGAACAAGAAAAATAATCATGAACTACATTAAATAAATAAACATGTAAACAACTTTTTAAAAAATGGAACTATTAACAAAAACTTAATCATAGATAAAAGATAAACAAAGCAGTATAATAAAATGAGTACACCTAGTAAACATCTCAATTTGTTAGACTTATCAAAATCTCACATTATCTATGATTGGAAATCCTCACATCATGTCATAATTTCATTCTCAAACTAATTTCAACTTCTATTCTTTACCGCAACTACCTTGATGGCCACAAAGAAAGAACTGTCATTCCAAGTGTCATGCCCTAGCATGGGAAGAGGCCTCGTTCGAGAGAACTAGGGTTTTAAAATGAAACCTAATGTGTTACAAAAAATCATAAAACTAAAATATGTTTTTGTCTAACATGCCACCAATTAAGGCATGTCATATCAACTTTAATGATTATTTAATGCTCCACTAGTAATACATATCAATGACACAACCTTAGGATAAAGTGCTAGGTATTGTGTCTCTTTAAACTCTTTGAGCATAGTTGACACATGAAGGGTTGCTAGGGGGGAAACCAAAAGGCCTTCCTAGCATAACAACTTTAAATTCCATGGTCACTATGGTGACTCTTAGTTACTTTGTGACTTTATAACCAATCAATTTGTAATAAAATTAGAATGAAAACTCGATTGATGCTTCTCTATATAAACTAAAATATATCCATGTGAGAATGTCCATACAAATTTGATCGTGTAGTAATATTCTCATTATATTGAAGTTATGCGTATATTTAATGCACATTGAATCCAAATTAGGATGACACGAGTGTAATATATCAAGTGCAATATAATTCATATGGAAACACTAATCTCATAATCACAACATGTAATAACTGAACCAACATGATGAAATAAACACTAATCAATATGCAACTAAATATGACAACAATATATAACTCTAAATATCTACTATATGTAACTAAACTAACCAACTTTGATTGATCCCAATTATCATATCATCCTATACATTTGTATAATCAAGTGAGTTGATCCATTAGCTCTTTTGACATCAAGGACAACTAGGAGAGGAGCAACAAACTCCTCCTTTGTCCTTGGTGGAAAAACACTTAATGTCTCCCCCTATTTGATAGCAAGGACAAAGGAGAGAGATAAAATAGGAAAATTAGTATACCTGTAACCCACCAAATAATCTAAATAAGCATAAAAACAACCATGTAGTACCATGAAACTTAAAACACCAATGATCATCAACATTGGAATAATCATCATATAATCAATATGAACATAGTGTTGAATACAACTATCAAATACTAAGTGATATAGTATTGCAAGATGATAACCAAATCTAAAATATTGATAACCAAGTAAATGAGCTGAAATTGAGAATGAAAAAGTTGCTAACTGAATATATCAAGATCTGTAAAAAACAAGAGAGATATCAAGAGATATCTCACAAACTGATGAGAGTTTCAAATAATCAAGAATAAAGAAACTCCCCCACATGCAAAGGTTTTTTAAACTAGGATAGATAAGTGAGGCAAGACTCCTAGTCTCTCCCTCAAACTTTAAAAAATTAATCTGGACAAAAGCTTAGTAAAAATGTCTACAACCTACTCTTTTGTAGAAATATAATCCAAAACAACTTTATTTTCTAGAACCTTTTCTCAAAGAAAATGCTACCAAATATCAATATGTTTAGTATCAGAATGTTGAACTATATTTTTAAATATATTTATAGCACTAGTATTATCACAAAATATATGTATTGGCTTAGAAACAAGCATTTGAATATCTTTCAAAGTTTGAGCCATCCAGAGAACTTGAGTGCAACAAGATATTATTACAATGTATTCGGCTTCAATAGTATATAGAGTGACAAATTATTGCTTCTTACTATGACAAGAAACTAATCTATTTCCAAGAAAGAAAGCACCATCTAATGTACTTCTTTCATCAACACATCATGCTTAATCAACATCAATATAAGAACAAAGAGTAAAGTCATTATATCTAGGATATCAAAGTCCATAATCAAGAGTACTGGATCTATGTATTTAAGGGTGAATTTGACAACATTTAAAAGTGATACTTTTAGTGATGATTGAAATCTTGGGACCAAACAAACAAAATGCATTATATCAGGTCTAGTGGAAGCTAGATACAAAAGACTACCAATCATATATCTATAGAGAGTATGATCTATATCAAGTTGATCAACATATTTTTAAAGTTTACATCTAGTTTCCATGGGTGTACTAACTAGTTTACACCCTTCCATCTAAAATTTCTCCAACATTTTTTTAGCATATTTAGTCTGAGATATAAAGATCCCTTTATCAAGTTGACTAACTTGCAAATCCTAGAAGAAAGAAATTTCACCTATCATTGACATCTCAAATTTGGATGTCATAATCTTAGGAAATTCTAAACATAAATCATTGTCATTGCTTCCAAAAATAATATCATCTACATATACAACCACAACCAAAATATTTTCTCCATTTATTTTAAAATACAAATTTCTATATGTGGCCCCTTTTGTAAAACTTTGTTCTCTCAAATGTGCATCTAATTTATATTACCAAGCTCTTGGAGCTTGTTTTAGACCATATAGAGATTTACTAAGTCTGTAAACATATGTTTCATTTCCTGTACACACAAACCCTTCGGGTTGTTCCATGTAAACTTCTACTAAATCACCATTTAAGAAAGTTGTTTTTACATCCATTGGATAGACTTTAATAATTTTATAGGCTGAATAAGATAAAAACATCCTAATTACCTCAAGTCACATAGGTGCAAAGGTTTCATCAAAGTCAATACCCTCTATTTGAGAGTATCCTTTTCATACTAATCTTTATTTTTTTCTAACTACATTACCTTTGTCAACAATTTTATTTTTGGAAACCCATTTTGCACCAATTACATTTGTATCTATAGGTCTACGAATAAGTTCCCATGTTTTTCTACGATTAATTTGATCTAACTCTTCTTACACGGCTTTAATCCAAAGTTCATTAGAACTAGCTTCTGCATAATTTTTAGGTTCAAACTGAGATATTAAACACAGTTGTACTTGTTCTTGAATTTTTCTTCTAGTTTGAATTACATCCCTCTAATCACCCTATTATTTTCTCTTGAGGATGATTTTTCTAAAGTAATTTTGAAGATCTTTTGGGAGTAGACCTTACTAGCTCATTGTGTTGATTTTTTTGTTCATTTTCTTCTTCTGATTTTTTTCAATTTTTGCATCAGATGTTTGAACAATTTCTTGAGGATTTTTTATTTCCTTTGTTGAAAAATTATTCATTTTCTCATCAACTATAATATTTGTACATTATACAATACGTCTTAATCTTTTATTGTAGCCTTTATAAGCCTTGTTATGGGTTGAATACCCCAATAAAATAGTTTCATCACATCTTGATTCAAAACTACAAAATGTTATCACTATCTCTCGTAGCCTACATTGGTTGATCTTCCATACCATAATTCATAGGGAGTAAATTTTGTATTTAAGACATAGATAGAAATATGCATTGCTTATTTCCAGTAGCAATTAAATAAACCTGAATCTTGCAATATTGTCCTAGCCATTTATTTAATTGTTCTAATTTTCCTTTTAGCTACACCATTTTTTTGTGGTGTATGAGGAGCAAAATATTGTCTTTTGATACCATATTCTTCACAATAATCAATAAATTCTTGTGAAGTAAATTCTCCACCTTTGTCTAATCTAAGAAATTTTAGTTTTAAATCAAATTCCTTTTCAACCATCATTCTAAGGACTTTAAACCTATCAAAAGCTTAATCTTTATGCTTTATAAAGGTGACCCAAGTCATTCTTGTATAGTCATCTATAAAAAGAATAAAGTATCTTTCATTTTTTAAAGACCTTTTTCTCGTTGGTCCACACAAATAAGTATAAGCCAATTGTAAAGGCTTTGTAGTAGTATATTCTTTAGGTTTAAAACTGGCCTTAGCTTGTTTACCCTCCTGACACTCTTTGCAAACATTGTTATCAAGTTTTCTTAGGATTGGTAAATTCCTAACATTCTAATTTTAACTTATCTTAATAAAAAATTTACAATTTATATGTCCTATCCTTTTATTCTAGAGTTTAGTCTCTTCAACTTGTCTCATAAAACAAACATTACTTTCAACTTTTCCAAAGTTTTCAAAAAGGTTATAAACATTACCACTTGTTCTCTATCTTGTAGCAATACTTTTACCATATTTTTTCTTGATTTTACATCCTAGATTAGAAAAAGTTACATCAAAACCATTACCACATATTTGACTCACACTGAGAAGGTTATATGTCATTCCTTCAATATAGTATACCTCATTTACAATAATTTCATTATCAAGAAGAATTGTCCCTTTTCTAATGATTTTAAAACATTGATTATTTCAAAAATTAACTAATCCTCTTAGATGAGTTTCATATTGAATAAATTTGGACTTATCACATCTCATATGGTGAGAACAAACACTATCTAGTACCCATAATTATTTCTTAACAGAATGAAGTACAATTTGAATAACTAAAACATTCACTTTTACTTTAGGCTTCCACACAAGCTGATTATTTTTTTGTTTTGCCATATTAGAATCACAAGAGTTTTCCATATGTCCAAACTATTTACAACTAGAGCATTTTAAAACTCCTCTATTTCTAGACATCATGCTATATAAATTTGACTTATTTTTTTAATACAAATTAAATGAATAAGAAGCAAATAGATAAGGATCATATCTACAAAACTTACAGATTTTTCATGCTTAGATCCATCCTTTTATTTTCAATTCATTGAAATTTATAAGTCCTTTTTAAGCTTTCAATTTTTGTAACAATAGAACAACATTTCTTTTCTAAGAAATGGAGATATTTTTTAATAGACTTAAGAAGTTTTCTTTGACTCTCAAACTTAGAGGCTAAATTTCTTTGTTTTATCCTTGTCTCGCAAAGATAATTTTGAATATCCATAAAGTGCTCCCTAATCAAGAAAACACTAAGAGGAAGGGTATGGCTTTGATACCAATCATTGGAGTACAATATCACTTGGGCGGAGGGGTGAATTAGTGACATGAAACAATATATCATTTTTTAAAGACGCGTTTATACGAAAACTTAACCAAAATAAATGGAGACAAGAATACAAAGATAATACATTCACCCGAAATTGTAACACAAGATATGTCCTGAGTGGAAACCCTCTTGGGGGATAAAGCCACTCGAATGCCTCACTGGCTTAATCTAGAAATATATTTTTTCAATGCCTCACTAGGTGTACAACTGTCTCACTAACAATGATATCTCACTGATAGTCTTTTATGCCTCATTGGATTTACACTTCACTACAACTCTCCATACATACAAATTCATAAAATTTGATCTTGCATAGTAACTATAACTATTATTATACAATATTAAATACAAATAAGTTTTTTGTGTAACAATGTATGATACAAAGTTATAAACTCCTATAAAATTAATTGTGTATTTCTGATCAATACATCCGATTGTGCACAAGTAATAAAAATATATTTCATCAAAATCCAAAATATCCTCTCTATCTAGATATCTCAATATCCTTCACTGATGTATATATATAAGATATCATGAAACTGACAAATTGAATCAAAACTAAACATAGGAACCGAATACAACTGCCTGAGAATCTTGCATCTAATATAGATATGCTCTATGTTTTTCAATATGGATATAAATGTTTCTAATTTATCATGTAATAATAATACCTTAATATATCTCACAAGGTACAAATCTCTTTAAAAAATTAATGTTAAAGTTCTATTCTAAAAATTAGTAAACATTATTCATATTCCATCATTACTATTTCAAAATCAATACTATGTTATGTAATATCTCTTACTCTAATAACCATATCATATATGTCCTTCAAAAAATAAATCAAAAATAAATTCAACTAATTACCACAAATTACTCATACTTTAATCTCTACTACAAAGACTTTATCCCAAAATAAATCTTTTAATCAAGTTCTAGTTAAATATTATTGAGTTTAACACAAGCTTAACTCTCAAATAATGCATATTATGTATGTTGAGTTAGGGTAATTGTCAAGAAAAAAGACTTTTACTCTCATTTGGAGAAAGAACCGAGACATATTTTTAAACAAGATTAAGACATCAACAACACCTAAATGATAAATAACTACAAAACCAACAACTTGCTTGAATCGGGAGGCTACTGTTGGTTTTGACTTAGATGAGCATATTCTGAAGGAGGTTAAGAGCAAGGAAGGCCATGACGTCAACATGGACAAGTGGATAAGCCAGGAAATGAAAGAAATGAAGCATCACCTGAAGGCTATGGAAGATACTATGGAACCCCTAAAAGCTAAGCTGGAAAAGATGGAAAAGGAGTTTTTGATGAAGGTAAATAATAATAATTCGAATGAGGAAATGACAAATGAAATCAAAGCCATGGTGGAAGAGAAGCTAAAAGACCTGAATGATAAAATCAGCTACAATGGGCACATTGTCAAAGAAGTTCTTAAGCACAGCAATGAGGGCCTCAATGTTTCAATTTTGGACCTTAAGGCTCTGTATAACCATTTGGAAAATACAATGCTAGAGAATACAACTATCATGGTTGATGATGGTGTTGGGAGCTCAGGGTCGGGAACTAGAACTAGGAGTGGTCTAAAAAGGAAGCTGCTAGAAGTCCCTAAGGAGCTGAAAGGTCTCAAAGACTCCATTCAGAAGATGGAGGATCTACAAAAATAGGCGGACAGGGCCATGAAAAAAATAAAGTAGTTCATGCTGGTTGATTGCTAGATGGTTGTTGGTAGATGTGCCAGTTTTTGTTTTTTGGCTGCTAGTTTTGTTTCTTCTTATTTTTTTGGGTTGGTTGGGATCATGCTCCTTGTTGTTTAAGCAGGCATTTGAATTATGTATGGGCTAATCTAAACATATTTTTCACTATTTTGTAAATGGTTTCAGGTTCTATTCAAAACCTTCTTTTACCTTTATCAAAAACAACTTGCTTGACTCAAAGTTGAGCAAAAAAACTTTAACAAATATAACATGTATACAAAGAACTAGCAAACTCATAGTAAGGATTCTAGACTTATACAAACCCGACAAGGGTTTTTTAATAACAAGAATGATAATCATGAACTACATCATACAAATCAACATGTAAACCCCTTTAAAAAAATGGAAATATTAACAAAATCTTAATCATAGATAAAAGATAAACAAAGTAGGATAATGAAATGAGTACACCTATTAAACATCTCAAGTTGTCAAACTTCTCAAAATCCCATATTATCTATGATTAGAAATCCTCACACCATGTCACAATTCCATTATCAAACTGATTTCAACTTCTATTCTTTACTGCAACTACCTTAGCGTCCACAAAGAAAGAACTGTCATTCCAAGTGTCATGTCCTAGCATGGGCAGAGCCCTATCTTGAGAGAGATGGGGTTTTGAAATGAAACCCAATGTGTTACAAAAACAATAAAACCAAAATATGTTGTTGTCTTACATACCACCAAATAAGACATGTCATATCAGCTTTAATATTCATTTGATGCTCCACTATAAATACACATCAATGAGATAACCTTAGCACAAACTGTTAGGTGTTGTGTATCTTACAATACTTTGAGCCTAGCCAATGCATGAAGGGTTGCTAGGGGGTCAACCAAAAGGTCTTCCTAGCATAACAACTTTAAATGTCATGGTCACTATTGTGAGCCTTAGTTACTTTGTGACTTTAGAACCAATCAATTTGCAATAAAATCATAATGAGCACTTGATTAATGATTCTCTATATAAATTAAATTATATCCCTATGAGAATGTCCATGCAAAATTGATTTTGTAGCAATGTTCTCATAATATTGAAGTCATTTCTATACTGAATCCAAACTAGGATGATGCAAGTATAACATATCAAGTACAATATAATTCATATGTAAACATTGATCTCATAATCACAGCATGTAATAACTGAACCAACATGATTCAATAAACACTTATAAATATGCAACTAAATATGACAATAATATTTAACTCTGAATATGCACCATATGTAACTGAATTGACCAAGTATGATTGATCCCAATTATCATATCACATGCATCTATTTGATCAATTGAGATGATCCATTGGTGCTTTTGACATCAAGGACAACTTGGTGAGGAGTAACATACCTCTAGGATGAAAATATATGGGAACCCATATCCTCGGTAGACCCATAGGGAAAAGACTCTAGTTTTCCAACTTGAGCATCACCAAAAGCAACAACACCCTCCCTACTCTTCAAACATCGATCCTCAATATTCTCACCACCCTCAACCTTCCCGCCATAATAGACAAAGGGGAACTTTTACCATTATCCTCTTTAGATTTTTCCTTAGTTGGATGAGAAGGTATTGTAGTCAAGGAGCTATCATTTCCCATTTCACTTTTTTTATATGGAAAATGGACTTCACCAGAAATAGACCAAACAATATCCATTGTCTGACCCTTGACCACCTATTTTTGCTTCCAGACTTTAGCCACCTTAGTCTTAGATTATTATTAGAAGAATTCTTAGTAAATTAAATAATCAAATTAATTATTTAATTATGATGGTTGAAGACTTAGGAATAATAATTTAATTAAATAATACAAACCATTTTATTAAATTTTAAGAAAAATAATCAATTAAATAATAATATAAATAACTTAAGAATAAAAAGTAAATTAAATAATTAAAAATTATTAAATTATAAGAAATGGGGAAAATGTCAAATTTAAATTTTGAATTAGTAGCATTACTAAAATTAATCAAAAAATAAAGATTATTTACCTAATTAAGACAAGCATTAGTAAAATATCGATCACAGGTAATGGGACAATTTTAAGTGTCTATAATAATCACAAATACAACAATACCTATTTGTTGTTAATGAAAATAAATTATTGCAACAATAATAACTAGCAAGTACAAGTTCTAGAAACTCTAGATTCTTCACCAAATTACTTTAATTGGTACGAATGGGGTCTAAAAGTGTCAAAAAATAGCTAAAATCTTTAGAGAATGCAATTATAAGATTCTGACACCCCAATGGCTTCCCTTGAATCATCACGATAACCCTCAAGAAGTGATATGGTTGGCTAAAAATAATATGGTCAACAAGGAAGAAGATTCAAGAAACAAAATATGGTTGGAGAAATGGAGAAAACCACATGGGAAAAACTCTAATCCAAAAAGAGACAAAGACTAGTCTGAAGGATTGAAGAAGCCTCCAAAACTAGAAATGTTCCAAAAAATAGGAACAAATATGAACATGTACAACATCATTGAAGCAAGAAGCTACAAACTATGTCAAGAAGTAACTGATGATCTGAAGATCCTCCACTGAAATATGACCAAGTAGAGAAGACTGTAAT
This sequence comes from Chamaecyparis obtusa, assembly GCA_027943335.1. NCBI lineage: Eukaryota > Viridiplantae > Streptophyta > Pinopsida > Cupressales > Cupressaceae > Chamaecyparis > Chamaecyparis obtusa. The sequence goes on along the minus strand of BSBK01000740.1, from coordinate 1,249,514 downwards.
CTGCATGAGTGCCCTCAAATGACACTATTCGAATCAGGAGGCAAACAAAGGCAAACACCTGAAGTCGAAGATACAAAATACTATAATTTGCACGAGTTCCCTCAAATGAAACTACTTAAATTAGGAGGCAAACAAAGGAAAACACCTAAACTCGAAAATACAGATGGCATAAAAACACCAAAACTCTAAAGAGTTGATCAATCAAAGCTAGAAGAGTGTGTCCAAAAAATAGGAAAGAAAGAGTGTCCATATGGTAAATGATCCATCTCACCAGAATGCATAGGTACCCAACCACTGCATACGCCTAGTACATAGAATCAAATAATGAATACATAGCTCACACTATCAAACTAAGGAAGCAGTAGAACCAATAGTAGAAACCCCCCCATACTGCTGACAAGGGAGTAATGACAAGTACACTAAAAAGATCATCCAATATGAACTACAAAGAGAGTACAAACACATATAGAGATACCTGAGGCTAATGTCGTTGGAGGAACACTCGCATGAAAAAATTAGATGGAAAACAAAGGCAAACATCAAACCCCCTAGCACTTTATAATGTAGTGTGAGTACATAGAGCATGAACATGTGCAAAATCTCATACATGCAATAGAATGGAACTTTATCTCAGTGTGTGTGAATAAAATAATTCTACAAAAGTGAAGTATACACTGCTCAAAGATGAGTGAAGGCTACTGAAACAAAAGAACAGCCTAAGATGAGCCATCCCTCAAAGGGAAGAGATCCCAGGACCTGAAACATCCAAGATATCCACCAGATTGCAAAAATGCAAAACTCTGAATAAAATGTACCTGGAGTAGAATCTGGAAAAATGACTCATAGCACTAGAAATCTCTCAGAACAATATTTCCAATGATATATTATTTTCCCAAAATGGAGTCCGAAAGCGCAAGATAGAGCTCCCAGAGTGCAAAACTGAACATCTAGATTTGACAGTAAAAATCACCATCAAAAAAGAAAAATCAAAAATTCAAACCTCCAGTTTGGATAGATCTCGGAACCAGCTTTTCGACGATATCTTGTTTTCCCAATTTCAACACCATATGCTCAAGTTATGAGCAAAACACTACCAAGTGCTCCGAAGGGCCCAAAATAGTGTCAAAACCTTGTTGATGCATGCTGACATCAACGACCGACGGGCTTAATTTTGACAGTCAAATGGCCATCACCAAAATCCGCTCGAGGGCTTAAAAATTGGACCCCTGGTCGCCATATGACCAGGGGCTGAACCTGTTGTTGCCATGGGATTAAATTTGATGGCCAAATGGCCATCGCGGGCCAAAAAAAAAATTTAGAATCACACATGCTGCCTCAGGAAGCGTGTCAAGCTGTCTGATACCCAAAAAAATACCCCAAAATACAAAGTTGTCCAAATTAGACATGCCTTATATGGAAATAGGGGTTTTTGGGTGTTGTAGACACAATCGTGAGGTCTGTTTGTGCTAGAAATGCTCCAAAAAATAGTGACCACCTCAGGATCCGTGTTAGGGCTGGTTGCAAAAAAAATTGCCACAAATTCCAACTTTGTCCAAATTGGACAAATTTTATATGGATCTGGGGGTTCTTGGACACTTTGAATGCAACCGTGAGTTTTGTTTGAAGCCAAGATGACCAAAAAAAGAGGTCCCCCAGATCTAATAGAAAACCCTCTAAAAATGTAGATCTAACGAACATGGTTGAATCTCTCAAGAAGAGGACAGGGGCAAATAGATCTGAAACTCTGATACCATATTGGAGTTGATGAGAAAACAATCCACAACTCCCAAGAACACCTGCATGTAAACACCTATCACAAAAAGGGAAAGAAGAAGCAAGAAGCTATGGAGGCCTGAACACATTGATCCACGAGAGAGGAGAAATCATTCTTGATGTATAAAAACAAAAGTTGTAATTCAATAATGATTAATCTGTTATACAATCTGTTATGAAAATAAAGGAGATCAATCCTTATAAAAGGAGATCTGAAAACCTAAAAAGGTAAAACCTAGGGTGCACAATAATAATTAATAAAATAATGAATTATTATGTCTAAAGTTTAGCTTAAGTAGAAAGAGATAATAAGTGACTTAGTAATTAAATCAAACATGATTTAATTAATAAGTAAACACTTTATTACTCTAATAGTTTTAAGCCTCCTCAATCTTCTCCAAATTGTCATCTACAAGTTTGATATATAGTAAACTATGCAAATCTAAAAATGTAAACTCCAATATGCTCAAATGTGACCTTTGAATAAAGTCGCAATATTATTCTCTAGGTTGTATCTCTTAACAATGTGGAGAATGGAAAATTAATTGCATAATAATATTTAATTAATGAGTGTAGGGGAGGAATGGTGTACGGAGGAGTGAACGGAGGGCAGGAATGGCAACCAAACAGAAGAAGGCAGTAGTTGCAGCCGCAAGACTAGAAGTTCAAACAGTACTATCAATACAGGGGAATCATTGATCACAACTAGTGTGCACATGGTAGAGGGTGTCAACTACAGTCATAGAGTTAGAAGTTCAAGTAGTTCTACCAAGAAAAGAGGCCTCAGCACTCACAAAAAACCCCACCATTGCAAGAAGATCTCACTCGAATCTTCTCTTCCACACCTTTTGTACAACTTGTGGGCTCTGAGCATTATGATTTTTTTATTTCAAAAGTTCCCTTTTGTGGAAAGAAATATGAATAAAGGTTTTTTTGACAACAAATACTCAAAGTCAATTTTTCATGGTAAAGCAGTGGTCCAACTAGCTAAACCCTTCTTCCTAAATCCATGATTTCATGACCTCTGCACCACCGAAAAATTGTGAAGGAATCCTCCAAACCATAAGCTTCTTGAAGAAAAAACCCTAATGGTTAATGACATGAAAAATACAGACAATATGAGACCTTGGCATGGCTCATCTACATTTGAAAAAGGAGAATCTTTGAAACAAATTTTTTATCACTCTATGCATGCTCCGCATTTTCAAAAAAAAATTGGGTGGGAGATCAAAAATTTCAAAAAATCTCTTCATGCGCTCAAATGGAGAAATAGAGGTCTGAATCATTTCAACAAGAGTAGGATTTCTAGTTGATTCTTCAAGCCACATCGTCGAGGTCATGAAAAGCAGCCCATCTTTGATATTTGTGAGGGTACACCTCCTGGGTCTCTAGTTCAAATTTATGATCATCCACCAAATTCACACACTATGGCTGCGGGTTTAGAGAAGGAGGTTCATGTTACTCAAGCATACTATCTTAATAATGGACCACAACCAACAAGAGAACCTACTGATTCAATTCCTGAAGAAAATATTCTAGATTCATCTAGGGCCCCCTTTAATCCAAAAAAATCCACCCAAATCTGGCAAAAGAAAAATTGTGTGCATGCAGATTCTAAGGTGTCTACTGAGTGTGGTTCAAATCAGTGGAAGTTCACATTACCAGGACATCTGTTGCAGCATTCTATTGGCCTCCTTTGTCAATCTTCTCTCATAGGTAAGTTTGCTTTCTCTTCCTTGTCATTTTTTGTTATCAAGGAATGGGAATTTTCTTCTTGGTCAGGGTTAAAGGATGTTTTCTTCATTGATGTGGATTCCAAATACTTCGTCACCATTTTTAAATCTAAAGAGGCTAGGAATTTCATTCATAAGAAGAAAGGTTGGTTCTGTCAGGGATCAAGTCTCTTCACCATGATCTGGATCCTAAATTTTAATCCCCATGATTCTATGGCTCAATTTTTACCTCATTAGATTTCCTTTCCCCGTCTGCCTCTTGAATACAGAGACCCTAAGATCATTGAAATCTTAGCTAACAAACTAGGTATTTTTCTCAAGCATGACCTTATCCCCTTTGACTACCCACATTTGGAGGTCAGAGTATGTTTGCTCATTGATATGCGTAAACCATTCCCTAGCCTAATGTCTATCAAATCTCAGTGGGGCACTTGGTCTCAGTCTATCAGGATTCAGGATGAAGCTACAGTTAATAAATTTCAACACAGACTTGGTCATTTCAATACCCAATGTCAAGAAATTTGGCATGACACTACTAAAGTTTGTTCGGATCATAATTCAAATCCAGCATTATGTACTCAAAAAACTATTACTCATGATCAACCTACTCATATAACCCCTGTATAGCTTGATAATCTTCCAGGTCTTCAGATGGTATATGCAAATAAGATATCAGACTCAAAGTTTGCACATTTTTTGAATTTGGCTATGCCAATTTTTTAGTACTTCTCATTTGGATCAAAGTTGTGTTTTCCTTCACCTCCTGCTTCTCCTTTAATCTCATTTTCAATCTCAATTCCCCTGGTCACGGATCCTCTCAAAGGAAAATATCTAAACAGGAAATTTAGTTTTCCTCTCTCTCTTCTGAGGCATTTGTCTATTACTATTCCATCTGCAGATTGGAAGATCCATCAAATAGGAGATCAAATTGTTTCATAAATAGCCTCTAATATCATTTTTGGAATTGCAAGGGAAGAAGGTATTATCCTTAATGAGCAGAAAACTTCGGTGCTTGATAATCTGCTCAGAGACTTTTAGTATTGGAATAATCAAGCTTCTGCACTTCACCCACATACAAGTAGGATCATAGAACTGGGAGAAGGTTCCCCTGATGCTACCCAAGAATAATTTTCACAACTTAACACCAGTCACTAGAGATAGCATGATAATCTAGAAATATCTAATCTTTTCTCTAATGAGGACTCTTTGCGAGTTGAGAAATGTATCTATCAGCAGGTTTAGAAATCGACTGAGATCCTAGTCACTCAAACATCAGATATTCAATCTGAGGAGGGTGAGCTTCTAAACTCACAGTCATCCATGGAAACTGAGTCCACTAATTTTGGGGGGCTCTTTGATCATCATCAAACTTTTTCAATTGCACAATCTCCATCCCGAATTGTTCATGTTCCCAAGACACCAAAATCTAGAGGTAGGCCGAAAGGATCTAAGACTAGGACAGAAATAGCAGTTGGTATTCAGACTACTTTGGATGGTAGGTTTGTTGTCACCAAAAGATTGACAAGGAGAAAAAAAGGTTCTCCTTGTCCACAATGAAGATAAACTCATGGAATGTCAAAGGCATTAATGCCTCTGACAAAAGACATAGGATCAAACAAACAATTGATTCTATGATGGCAGATATTGTCATGATTCAAGAAACCAAACTTTCCCAAGACACATTCGAAAAGACCATCACCAAATGGCCAAAGTGGTCATCACTGCATTCTCTAGGGATAGGAGCTTTAGGTGGACTTGCATTTCTCTAGAACCCCCAAACCATTTAGGGGCAGCTCATTCAACAACAAAATAATTGGTAGATGTTGAAGATGTCTGATTTTGATACGTCATTCATTTTGGTTAATGTTTATGGCCCTACTTCAACGCAAGACAAATCTAGAGTTTGGGACAGCATTACTGAGCTGATTCAGATACAAGATTCTCAAAATGTCATACTTGGGGGAGACTTTAATGTAGTTTTGTGCCAGTCTAAGAAAATAGGGGGTATTACTCCTCCCCTCAAAACTATCCAAGATTTCTCTCACTTTGTGGATAACAATAATCTTATAGATATTCATCCTACAAATGGGTCCTTTACCTGGACAAATAAGAGATCTAGTTTTTCACATATTGTTGTTCGGCTAGATAGATTTATTTTATCGCAAGATTGGAAACTTCAAAATATGGTCATTAGTTCAGAGATTCTTTCCTTACCTGGATCTGATCATTTCCCAATATCAATCAGTATCTTGCAATCTGAAAAAGCTGATAAAATTCAATATCATTCATCTTTCAAATTCGAAAGGATGTGGCTCTGCCATCCTCACTTTTTGCATCTTATAAAGCAATGGTGGACAAATGCACCTTATGCTAATGGATCTAAGATGCACCAATTTTCCATGAAGCTGAAACATACCAAAAACCTCATTAGAAAATAGAATCAGCAAGTTTTTAAGAATGTCTTTTCACAAAAAGAAGAGGTTAAACTGCAAATGGAGGAAGTTTACAATAATATTATCTAAAATGGTATGAATGAAGATACTTATGTAAGGCAAAAAAATCTTCAGCAAGAATGGGAAGAGCTATGTAGTAGAGAAGAAATATATTGGAGACAAAAATCAAGAGAACTTTGGCTACAAGAACGTGACAGAAATACAAAATACTTTCATGCATCAGCTAAAGAAAGGAGAGATGCTAAAACTATCTTTGAAATCAAGGATGTTGCCTTAGGGAATCTCATTTCAAATGCACATCTGATTTGTGAAGAAGGGGTAAAAATTTTTAAGAATCTTCTTGCTCCAACCACATCTCCTTCACCCTCGGATTATCAAGTGAATGAGATCCTAGAGTCCATTCCAAATATGGTGTCACTCCGAGAAAATGCCATGCTTATGGCCCCCTTTTCTATCCAAGAAATCCGAAAAGTGGTTTTTTCTTTTCCTCCAGACAAAGCTCTAGGCTCGGATGGCTTTACTGCCCTCTTTTTTCAAATTTGTTGGGATACTATTGATTGGGACCTATTAGCTACAGTTGAGGAGTCGAGGAAGAATAAGAATATGCTCAAATATTTCAATACTACAAATATTTCAATAATACCAAAAGTCAAGGATCCAAAAACATTTGTTGAGTTCAGGCCAATATCCTTATGTAATCTGACATATAAAATCATAACTAAGGCTATTTATTTAAGGTTATAACATCTCATTCCATCCATTATTTTACCTGAGCAAGGAGGTTTTGTCCTGGGTCGAGAAACCATGGAAGGAGCTTTAGTGGCTCATGAGGTCCTTCACTCAATCAACACTAATCAAACATCAAATTTTGTGATCAAACTAGATATGATGAAAGCTTATGACAGAGTCTGCTAGAAATTTAAATTCCAAGTTTTACTTAAAATGGGATTCTCAAGAGGTTGGTGTAAATGGATCAAGGCATGTATCTCAGGGGCTTGGTTTTCGGTCATAGTAAATGGAAAACCAGTGGGTTTCTTTTCTTCAACACAAGGAGTTAGGTAGGGGGGTCCACTGTCATCGGTATTATTCATCATCATGGTTGAAGCATTCAGCAAAACTATCAAATGCCAGCATGGGCTAGGTAAGTGGCAGGGTGCACACAATTCTGGCACAAACATTTATGTCACTCACTCCCTATTTTCTAATGACACTCTGTTATTTGGTTTATCACAAGTTCAAGAGGCTCGACAAATTAAACATTATTTACAAATTTATTCAGAAGTGTCAGGGTAGGCTATAAATGTGCAAAAGTAAAAAATATATCTTTTCAACACTAACAAAGTCATATCCAATAAAATAGTTCAAATTCTGGGTTTTTCAGTGGATTTTCTACCATCTATACATTTGGGGATTCCATTCTTCATGGGTTAAAATAAAACAAGCTATTGGTCTTCAGTCCTTCAACGTATTCAGAGCAGAATTGTGGCTTGGAAAGCCAAATGGTTATCACTAGCAAGAAGAATTCTCCTCATCAAATCGGTATTATCAGCAATTCCAAATTACTACCTCACTGTCCTAAAAGCCCCTCCCACAATCTTATTACAAATCCAAAATCTGATCAGAGGTTTCCTTTGGACAGGAAATATGAATGAGGTGAGGAAAATTCCTCTTGTCTCCCTCCAAGACATGGCACATTTACCTGCATTTGGAGGGGCAGGTGTTCATGACCTAATAAAAATAAATGAAGCTTTTGGTGGAAAATTAGTATGGAAAATGTATAGTAAACCTCAGTCCACATGGTGCCAGATCATGCAACAGAAGTATATGGACAACAATGATCCTACAATAGTCTTGTCTATGTTGGATCCTCCAAAGGGTTCTGTTATATGGGATTTTATGATGTCTTCAAGAGATATTGTTCTTAATTATATTACTTGGGAATTTAATAATGGAAATAAGGTTAACTTTTGGAGAGACTCATGGAATGGTCAGCCTCCATTATCCAGATGAAAAAATTCTAAAGATATTATAGTAGTGTCAGAAGCCCACTAGGGCACACAACTTAATCAGTTGTGTCAGTAGTCTGCATATTTTTAGGAAAAGTTATTTGGAGAGATCCAGATGTACCATTGTCACAACAGGACAAAATTCATTTTCGTATCATTTTGGCTTCTCAACACGTCTTTATTTCGGGTTTTGAAGATAAACTAATTTAGGCCCCAGCTAAAGATGGTAATTACTCAATTAAATAATTTTATAAACTACTACAGCAAATTGGATCACATAAAGTTCCATCTAGAGCATTCTCATTTTGTTGGAACCATGTTGTGTTACCAAAGGCAGGTTGCTTTGCATGGCTTGTAATTAAACATGGGATCTTGACGAGTGACAGATTTAGTAGATTGCATATTACCCCACCATTCAATTATTTATTTTGTAATGCATGTGAAGAATCGGTGGATCATCTTCTTGTAACTTGCCTGTTTGCTCAACAATACTGGACTTTCATCCTGAAAAAATTAAATTTTAGTACTCCACTTCATGATAATATCTGGGATCTTTTTCAAGCATGGCTGGTTCTTTATCTAGACTCTCTATTTTCTAACCTTTGGAAATGTGCCCTGACGATAGTCATTTGGGCTATTTGGTGGGAAAAAACAAATGAATTTTTAGGAAAGAGAGTTCTCATGTTGACAAGGTATTAGAAGGCATTGAAAGATCTATATCAGAAGTGACTAATGCGAGCTTAAGTAGATGTAAATTTAATCCTATTGTCACTTCATGGGACTCTAAGGTGATTCAGGAATGGAAAAAGCTAATCATCCCAACTGGGTGGGGTACAAGTAAGTTAGCATGTGCATTAGTAGCTCGATTAGACGTGCATTGGCAACCACCTTCAAAGGGCTTTATGAAGCTCAATTTTGATGGAGCTTCAAGAGAAAATCTAGGAGTCTCAAGATTGGGGGCATGTATTTGTGATTCCCAAGGTAATGTAGTCACTCTCACCACATCCACTCTGCCAGTTGGCACTAACAACATGGCTAAAGCACAAGCTCTACTTGGAGGTCTAATCCTAGCTAAACAGGGAAACTACCATTGTCTCCACATCGAAGGTGATTCTCCAGTCATCACTAATGCTTGTATTCACAAGAAGTCACATTCCTGGAAACTAAAGTATATTTTAAATCAAATATGGAGGCTCTTAGACTGGTGTCATGAGGTATGTATTTCGCACATGTTTAGGGAAGGTAATAAAGTTGTAGACTTTCTTTCTAATTTGGGGTGTGATGGGCTAGCGATATCTTCCCTAAATCCAAGGCATATGATTGAACAACATGGGGAACTTAAAAGAATGATTGTTGCAGATAAGGAGGCTTGTCATCACTTAAGCTAATAATTATATTATGATGTGGAAATGACTGCAATTGTTGCGCTTATTAAAAGAAACAAATTTGATCTTTTTTGCCAACATCATTCTTTTGCATGAAATATAGCATCACTAATACGTGGGCTAGGAAGTACATATTGTAGTGATATGAGAGGACAATCATCACAAAGAAATCACATGCCTTCTCATGTGCCAAATCATTTGTCTTATGCCACTTAATTATTGGCATTTACGGGCTGGGATATCGCATATCCACATATTAATGACAAATTGTACAAGTACACTTTCAGATTATAAGTTATGCTAGCAGTTGCATTTTGATACCATAGTGTGAAAATGTCAAAGCCTCGGGACGTCTCTATTTTGTGTGAAACTTGTCACAAGCAACATCGGTCAATTTTTCCAAAAAACTATTGCATTTGGCTTCCACCATGCCCTGAGGAAATTGTGCTACCTGTACATGTTGATGATGCGGCCTTAGATGCATTGTTCATCATCCACTCTCCCTCCATACGTCAGGTGATCAAGCAGGTAATTGGGGAAGAATTATTGTCCTCATCTATGATGCACTTTCTCTACCCTTCAAATATGGTTTCTATTTTCCTATCCAATGCTATGGATATACTATAGTCACCTCAGCTTTTGCATTCATTAGCCTCCAAGGTAATTAGGCCACATTTCCTTGTTGACAGTAGACTTAATGTTGCTATGCAATACTATGATTTGTGGAAAGGGTTGGCTTTGGTGGGTGGTTTTTTTTCTCATTCACATCTGCTACAAAAACATGAAGTGTTGGTTACATATGAAGCCCTTAAAAGAGTTTTTGAGAAACATCGCACGTGAAATCTACGTTTCAGGTCATGACTCAAGCACTCGATTTTCAGCTGGAGGAACGTGTGAGAAAAATAGGGTATGCACTTCTAGACTTGTTAAGATTCTCAAATGCACCTCCCAGTCAGTTTTTGCAATAAGTGTCTTCATCTCAGTCATCATTTACAATGGGTGTTGAGTGGAATGTTTGGCTTTCTCCATCGCCCCTTCAACTGCAACATCCTGAAACTAATGACCAATCTGGGTTGGGTTGGTCCCCCCCAAAAATTAAGTTGACTAGAGTAGTGGCTAGGGCTCGGATGTGCCACCATAGAGTGATCCAAGTTGGGGTAAGGCCTTAGGCTCATGTCAGGATTCAATTACACAGGGCATTTTGGACTGTGGGTGGCATGGAGTTGCAGTTGATGATGATCCTCATACTTGCAGTGTATCTCAAGATAGTGATGTCATGGAAGAATGAGTGATGGATGTGGGGTTTTTGGCTTTTGGCTTTTTGGCTTTTTGGTGGTAGTTCATACCCCAAAGTGTAAATCTTAATTTATGTGCTTGGAAGATATTGTAAATCGTAAGCTATGTGCTTGGAGGTAGTTCATACTCCATATTGTAAATCAGATGCGTGGGCATCTTCGAACTATACCTATCTTGTATATATTTGGTAATTCAATTTTTTTGTATTGAGTGACGATTCTGGGTTTTCTTCCTGGTTCTTTCCCAGTTGAGCTTTTTTTTAATCAATTTTTAATATAAATATTATAGTGGCTCCCCATTTTTGCCTAAAAAAAATAATGTGGAGAATGTTGCATGCAAGTGTTTTCATCATCACAAACCAAATATGAAAAAGAAATCTCCTCTAAATAGAAATATCTAAAATCAAACTCAACATGTCCAAATGAGAGCTCCAATCCTCATAAGGAGTTTTATCCTCACAAACCAAATATGAAGAAGAAATCTTTTACAAATAAAAGCAATCTTTTACAAACAAAAGAAATATCAAAACTCAAACTCAACATGCCCAAATGAGATCCCCAATCCTCTTTTTATAGCTTTTTAGGTATTTTTAAAAAAATGTATTGTTTTTGCTTTTCGTTGTTTTTGTGGGAATTTTTTTTTCTATTTCCTTGGGAATTTTTTTTGCTATTTAATAAGAATCGCTTCCCTTTTTAATCTCTCAATGTAGAATTGAATAATAAATGCCCACCTATTAAAATAAATAACCTTTGGTTTAATATTTGGCCTTATAGTCCCTTCATTAAATAAATAAATAAAAATGAAGATAAGTTAAATATTTAATTCGACTTTATAAATCAATAACTTATCATTATTTACTTTAATAACTCTGGACTATATTGAATCTCAATGATAAACATTAAAACCAATTCTACCAACATTATTAAAAATAGCAAAGGACTTTGTCGGTGTTCATCAATGACTTACTACAAATAGTAAGTATTGGAGAAAATATTCAGAAAGGCTCAAAAAAGGGCATTATGCTCCTTATACTCATCTAAATAAGAAATTGCTTCTGTCAACAACTTTAGGATTTCCTAACCCACTCATTAGCCTATGAGAATCTCATGGATAGGCTAATGTTTCTCCACACAACATTGCATCCTCACTCTACATAGTTTCTATAACAATTACTTATGTCATCAAAAAACCCATCACACCCTTTTTCTCACCATGCTCTTACATACATAAAAACTCCATTGTACAACATTGAATAAACACTTTCATTCATAAATAAAAATTTAACTCCACATAATCACTTTATAAAAAATATTGTACACAAAGATCCTTCCAAACAAATAAACCTCTAATCCTGATTATTTAATTATAATTTTTTTGATGAATAGACATGTCCATTAATTAAGTAAAAAGTTATAATACACTATCCACAATAAAAAGAGGAGGATACAATATCACTCTGCGAGAGTCACACATGCTAAGCTTGGAAAAGAAACACATTTAGAAACACAAGTCGATCTTAGAAGCAAAAGTAAATGAATCAACTGCTAAGTGGCTAAAGTAGTAGCCAATGGAGGTGGCAAGGGAACCCTGTCATCCTTGCAACCCCATCCATCAATAGGGTCAAAGAGTCATCTAGAATGGACCACCCCTCTTCCACATCGGCCTCTTCTTCTTTTTATGTTTCCTTATTGGTAGGAGAAATGGCCAGGAAAAGCCATTATAATGTCCCCAATTTATTAAAGTGACAATTGATTAAATTATTTTTTATTAAGTTATCAAAAATAAATGAAAATTTAAATGATGACTTACATTAATTAATTTAAATAAATTAAAGTAAAATAATTAAATATTTTTTAAATGTCACTTTATAAATATTTTCCTTGAAGTTCAATTAAAATTTTAAAAGAGGGAAAACGTAAAAGCAAATAAAGGGAATTTCTGGAATCTTCAGCAAAGGATTTTTAAAATGGTAGCTTGGGCTTCAATTTGGGCATGTTTAGATAGTATTTTGGATTTGAAGAATTTATTTGATGCTTGGGCATTAGCTAGAATTTTTGGAGATGAAAACCTTTAGGAGTTGCGAATAGCTGGACAGAAAGATGGTTCTTCTTGGAGTGGGTTCATAATAGAGTCCACACTTGGGAAAAAATTTGTAAGGAATTTTGTATGTTTTCAGAGATTGTGATTTGTTGGAGTGAAATAATTGGTGCTTATATCTAATTTGAGGGAAAAAATATTAGTTCCTGAATAATATACTATCCATGGATGAAAATTTGACTCAGTATTGCTATGTACTTTTTCTGGCATCTCATTTCAAGCCATGGACTTTGATTAATAAAATCCTAAACTATTTATGTATTGACAAAGATTGTATTAAGGAAATAATAAAGGTTGTGGTTGTGCATTTATGGTAAATATGAGGTTTTCTAACAATAAAATTTTAGTATGCAATATCTCTACAGGGCCCATTTCATATTATGTATTGAGTTTGGAATATTATAATGTCTATCAAATAACCTACATTTATTAGGATATACTGTGGCACAAGTATAATATTAAAATTTGAATAAGGGAAGGAGAAACTATTTTGTTGTGCATTATAAATCAAGAGCAAATATTCAAAAGATAAAAGTTAGGAAGAATTAATTATTTGGACATATTATGGTGCTCGATTTGATTTCCAAATATTCATATTGATACCATCTTTCACCATGGACTAACATTAATCTAAAGCTATAGCCAAAATTTATCCAAACATTGTCGATAATATTTTATGAAGCTCAATATTGCAAAAGATTTTAACAAGCATCAAATCTCTGCATTGTCATGGAATTGATGTCATAGAAATTCATTGGGCCTTTATATATGTTTGGGAAAGAGTTTTATTAATAAACAATTGCTTCTAAAGAACCATGAAGAACATTAGAAACAATATTAATATTTGTGGTTTTTGTGAGTGATATGTTGGAGGTTGCTGGTAATCGTCATGAATATGGTGTCAGGATATGTAAACTACCTACAAATATTTTTAAGTCTATTGTTGAAACTAGCTTAGAACGACATCTTGTATAGCCTTCTATTACCATTAAGGAAGCTTGGAAATTATAATCAGCTGGAAAAGAGTGCATTGCATATCATCATCATGGTTCCCACATTACCATGCATCTTCATAGGATACCTTTGTTACATGTTCTGAAGGTTTCATGGAGTTATAGTCAATCTATAACAAGCAAAGAGGGATTATCAATTGTTATGTGAAGACTAAACCAGTTGTTCACTTCTTCTCCATTGTTCAAACTTCCCAAGGACAATTGGTATTGTAGATTATTTCTAGGTTTGATATTTGTTGAGTCTTGGGTGTGTTCAGGTGGTTAGAAAAAAAGTTTAAGTGATATTTTTAATGATGGAAGACAATTTTTCTCATTGGATTCTGATATGATAGCCTTACACTTTCATATTGATGAGTTGAGCAAGTTATATAGTCAGATTTAGTGTGAATATCAACATTGAAGCCTTCAAGGAAATTAAGGTTATCTCTAGACTTATGATAGCTTGTTTTCAAGTTGATATTAGTAGATTCCATTCTCAAATTTTATTGTCTTTCCAACATATGAATATATACTATTTGTGTTAAATTTATCATCATTGGCTTCATTATTATGGAATGAAACATTTACAAACTTGAATATACATAAATTGGCAAAGAAACCCATTGCTCTTAAGGAAGCATGCAAAGTGTTTGACAGAATACATAGTGACAATTTCTAAATAATACTTCTACACAAGTGTTTGATGAAATGTCTTCTCCATTAATGTGTAATTTATGATGAAATTTTGGGTCAGAACTAGTAAGGGTTCTTATAGTGGTATCAGAGCATCGAACTTGCCATCCTGTTGGGAAAATAAATACATTGAATTTGTGGACAACAAGACAAAAATTTAAACTATTATGGGAAAAATAACAAGTGTAGAAAAAATCATGAAGGATCTTGCTCAAGCATAAAAAGGTTTAGCTCAGAATTTGCAGCGTTATGAAGAATCTCTTTTAGGACAATCCACATCTCCAAGTAAGAGTTTAACATAGAAAGGAAAAAGGAAGCAATACTTAGCATGTTTAAGGAATATGATACTCTTCCTACTCATGTTAAGAAAGATCTACCCTTCATTGATTACATGAACTTTCATCTAAAGCTACATCAAAAGATTGTTTTGGCAAAGAACCAATATTGTAAGATAGCGCATAATCTACTTGTACATAGAGTTTGTAAAAATCCATATGAGGAAGATGGGCCAGCCAAGGAAGAGATTGAAGTAACTATAAGTATTTATGATGATTTTTCAATGGTCATTAATTAGTTTATAGGTGAACAAATTTTCAAACTAGGTGTTGAAGAAACAAAAAAATGAAGAGAAGCTTACAGGGTGTCCCAGTAAGAGCAAGAATATGATGAGAAGAGAGTAGTTATGTTTCACTTGTCAAGAATATTGGTCATTTAATAACATATGTGGAATTAATAAGTAAAATGAACTATTGCATCCAAGTATTGTGTTATGAACATACAAACAAATGTCGCTTCAAAATTTGATGATGGCTTAACTCAAGGAAGGAGTGTGTTTGAGTCTCGGGATGTATCTAATGAATTACTTGAAACTTCATATGATTAAGAATCACATGATAAAAAATACATAACAACAGCTTTAACAATGCAATCAAACCAACCCAGTAAAGAAGAAACATATGAGGCATCTATGCAAGAGGTATTCATGAGTCACATTTTCATAGAACATGCTGACTTAAGGCTTGAAAATGATGAATCACAAGAAGCTATGGATTCCACTAGTGCTTCTTTGACTGACCATGGTGTTTTCCCACCATTCATACTTGAGGAATGCAAGGCCTCAACTAGTAAGTTTGATGTTTTTTATGGCAGTATTGATCTTATAAGTAAAGACAATTATGAAATTTTATTGTGTGGCATCCCAAGTCACTTTGATGAGCTTAAAAAATTCAAGAAGTCTTTGAATTGAATGGTTTGTTTGTATTAACATAGTTGATAAACTGAGTTACATCAAAGTTCTTGGTATACATGATTTACATCAATACATATATAACATTTCGTAAGTTCTAAAAGTGGAGTACTAAATACAACTGATGCTTGTTAATACAAAAAGAGGACTGTAATTCTTTGAGAATCTGCTACACTGCAAAACTGGTCAAGAACAAAAAAGATGAAGTTCCCTTGCTAACTTTGTGTATCAGGTCATGGCATCCTTCTATCTTCAAGCTACATATCTTTGATGAACTGGTTAAGACTATCAAGCTCCCTCTGCTAAAGCATGTCTTTGTGCATGGAGAAGTATTGGCAAGAGACAATGTCGCCTTTGTGGATCAACAACTGCCCTTCTCTCATAAGGATCATAAACTTGTCCCTGGATATTTCTAAAGAAGGAGCAACCTATGACATGATGTGGAAATGTGTGATTTTACATCCAAACTCAGTAAGTTGTCTCCTTCACTTCTGAAATATCTCACTATTCCGCTCTTTCCATAAAACCATGGAATTTCACATGTAAGAATAGACCAAAAAGAATTCATTTTAAAATCAAAAGACTCAACATAATCGGAAAGAGAATTGAATGATTTTCCTAAATTGATATTTTCATAATTAAGACAATGAAATAATGGGCCTAAGTTGGAAAGAGAGAATTCTTTTTAGATTATGGATAACCCTCTTTGTGTGTTTAGTGTTGATTGGAGATTTGATAATCCACTCTTCAAGTTGGATGAGGAAGTTCAAGTCCTAACTCTAGTGATGAAAATGGGTTTGATTGCAAGATCTAGGACCTATGTGTAGCTTTTAGTGATGAGGTGTGGTCACATGATTGGAGTGGTGGATCAAATTCTAGAGCTAGTATTGTTTCCCACCTTTCAATTAGTTTACACGAGTTTGGATCCTAATCAATAGATGAGATGGATGAATTTTTTAGTTCAACAGTTGAGCAGTTATTGGTTAAGGATTGATGGTAGAAGTGATTTGGTCATAGGAGATGGATTTTCAGCTACTTCTACACTCATGACTCCTATGTATTTGGAGAATTCAATGCAGCTAGACATTCCTTGGGAACAACTCAATTATTTTTTACTTAGAGGTTAATTGTTGATGTTATGGTTTCAATTACTAATTACAAAAGTAATATTGGGTTGGCTACCTTTAAGGTTGGTTTTTTTTAGTGGTGTTTACCTACAACAATTGGTTGGAGGAGCTGGAGAGATTTGTATCATCTTCTCCCTGATAGAGGCTAGCATAATGATGAGCTCCCATCATCATGTGGCATTAGAGGTATTTATGGCTTCGTATGGAGGGAGGTTCTTAGTTGGATTGGGCATTATCATTCATGGCAGTAGCTCATGGTAGGTTGAGTTGACTGATTATGGACATGGGGTAATTTGGAATCTTGGTATTGGCATGTTCAATGCATTACTTCCGTGGGATCTTGATGTATTTCTTCACAACTCCAGGCATGGTGATGATTACATCAAAGTAGCGCAGTGGATTGGTGGAGCAACATTTCTAAGGATGATATGGGATACCAATATTTGGTTTCAACATGCAGGTGTAGATTGCTTGAGGGCAAGCAATCTCTATGAAGGGGGGATTGTAATGTCCCCAATATATTAAAGTGACAAATAATTAAATTAATTTTTATTAAGCTATTGACAAATAAATGAAAAATTTCAAATGATGACTTATTATTAACTAATTTAATTAAATTAAAGTAAAATAATAAAATATTATTAAATGTCACTTTATAAATATTTCCCTCAAAGTTCAATTTAAAAATTAAAAGAGGATAAATGTAACAATAAATAAAGGGAATTTCAAGAGTTTTCTCGAATCTTTGGCAAAGGATTTTAAAAAGGTAGCTTGGGCTTTAATTTGGGCATGTTCAAATATTATTTTGGATTTGAAGAATTTGTCTGATGCTTGGGCATTAGCTAGAATTTTTGGAGATGAAAACCTTCTAGAGTTTGTGAAGAGCTAGACAGAAACATGGTTCTTCTTAGAGTGGGTTCATAATGGATTCCACACTTGGGTGAAAATCTGTAAGGAGTTTTGTATATTTTTAGAGATTGTGATATTGCTAGAGTGAAATAATTGGTGCTTATATCTAATTTGAGGGAAACAAATATTATTTCTTGAATAGTATATTGTATGTGGATTAAAATTCGGTTGAGTATTACTATGTACTTTTCCTGGCATCTCATTTCAAGTCATGGAATTTGATTAATAAAAGTTGAAACTATTTATGTATTCATAAAGATTATATTTAGGAAATAATAAAGGTTGTGGTTGTGCATTTATGGTAAATCTAAGGTTTTTTAACAATAAAGCTTTAGTATGTAATATATTTGGGGCCCATTTCATATTATGTATTGAGTTTGGAATATTATAGTGTCTGTCAAATAACCTATATTTATTGGGCTATGCTATGTCACAAATATAATATTAAACTTTGAATAAGGGAAGGATAAATTTATTTATAGTGCATTATAAATTAATAGAAAATATTCAAAAGGCTATAGTTGGGAAGAATTAATTATTTGCACATATTATGGTACTTAGTTTGATTTCTATATATTCCTATTGATGTCATCTTTCACCTTGGATGAATATTAATCTAAAGTTGGGTGTCTACTGTATAGTCAAAATTTATCCAAACATTGTCGATAATACTTTATGAAGCTCGATATCACACGAAGATTTTAACAAGCATCAAGTCTCTTTATTGTCATGGAATTGGTTCCATAGAAATTTGTTTGGCCTTTATATATGTTTGGGAAAGATTTTTATTAATAAACTATTGCTTCTAGAGAACCATGTAGAACATTAGAAAAGATATTAATATTTGTGGTTGTCATGAGTGATATATTGGAGGTTATTGGTAATCATCATGAGTATGGTGTTTGGCTATGGAAACCACCTAAAAATATTTTTAATTTTTTTATTGAAGCTAGCTCAGAACAACATCCCATATAGCCTTGTATTTCCATTAAGGAAGATTGGAAATTATAATCAACTGAAACAGAGTATGCTCCATATCATCATCATGATTCCCACACATTATCGTGCATCATTATAGGGCATATCTGTTACATGCTCTCAAGGTTTCATGGATTTATAGTCAATATATAATAATCAAAGAGGGATTGTCAATCATTTTGTGAAGACTAAACCATTTGTTCACTTCTTATCCATTGTTTAGAATTCCCAAGGAGAACTGGTATTGTAGATTATTCCTAGGTTTGATATATGTTGAGTCTTGGGTGTGTTTAGGTGGTCTAAAATAAAGTTTAAGTGATATTTTTAATGATGGAAGATATGTCTTCTCATTGGAGTCTGATATGATAGCCTCACCCTTTCATATTGATGAGCTGAGCAAGTTATATAGTCAAATTTATTGTGAATAGCAACATTGTAGCCTTCAAGAAAATTAAAGTCATCTCTAGACTTATGATAACTTGTTTTCAAGTTAATATTAATGGATTTCATTCTCAAATTTTATTGGCTTTCCAACATATGATTGTATACTATTTGTGTTTCATTTATCATCATTAGCTTTATTATTATGGAATGAAACATCTACAAACCCGAATATACAAAAATTGCAGAGAAACCCATTTCTCTTAAGGAAGCATGCAAAGTGTTTGATAGAATAGATAGTGATAATTTCTAAATAAGACTTCTACACAAGTGTTTAACAAAATGTCTACTCCATTAATGTTTACGATGAAATTTTGGGTCAAAATTGTTGGTGTTTCCAAGTGATGTTTGAGATTAGCTTGAGGATTTTGCCTTCTCCTATATTTAGCTATCGCAAATCGTTGGCCAACTTCTTGAGGTCTCTCAAAGACAAGAGATACCTCCACTCTGGGTTCTGTAGGACCTAGGTAGGTTAACCTTAGAAACCTTTAAATCATCTTTGTACTTTAATAATCATGTTTTATATTAATAGAAAAGACTCTCAAATAGATTGATCACAATAATGCATAACATATATCTAAATTGGCTCTATTCTGACATATCTTTGATTTGCATTTATGTCATGAGAGATGGTAAAACCCTATTTCCTAAACAAGTAAATCAACTTAAGATATTGCAATGATAAGGACCTTTTAGATCTGAGGTTCATGAAACTAAAATAGAAATCAGACCATTGCTTTATCCGTTGGGTCAGAGTCTAACATCCAACCAACCTTAACAAGTCTGTATAGATATCATGAATACAAAATCCTATCTTGAGCATTCAGTAGATCCTAATACAAGTCATACTTTGAGTATATCACTATCACTTTTAGGTTATCCTTATGATCTATAATAAGCATTCAATTCCTTCCTCGACCTTGAATCACAAATCCTACATTCATAGTAAACCCATGAAGATGAATTATTCTTTCATTGATAGAAGAATTCATGGCATAACAAGAAAACAAAATAGGAGACAACTTGTAATATTATTTTCATTTAACTTCAAAAGATGAAAGAC
Organism: Chamaecyparis obtusa; assembly: GCA_027943335.1. Lineage (NCBI taxonomy): Eukaryota > Viridiplantae > Streptophyta > Pinopsida > Cupressales > Cupressaceae > Chamaecyparis > Chamaecyparis obtusa. The sequence goes on along the minus strand of BSBK01000740.1, from coordinate 1,229,322 downwards.
TTACACTAGTTCAAATGTATAAATCCATTAACATCAAGTAATAAAAACATAGGTATTTCTTTTATATGTGTTGGAGATTTTCCAGTAAGCTAGTGCTAACTATATGTTTGTCATTGATGAAAACATATGGTAAGTAGCATGCATGGAAGACTTATGTAGTAAGCTTTGAGTACATGTAGCATAGACATGTTATCAGCATGATATCATGGACACAGAGGTTAATAGTTAGTACAGACAATTATATAGCATCTTGTGTCAGCAGTGTTCCTGACAGAATTACAGGCAGTGTTATGTGTGTGATTGTTCATATAGTTATCATAGAGCCTTGCACCTTAGGATATGTGATGGGGACATATTAGTTATGCTACAATAATGGACACAGAGTCTAATGTGTAGTAGAAGTAAAATTGTGCAATCACTATTCACCAGTTACAGTTTCCTATGTTTATCCAGAAGAGCCGACAGAGATTATATTGGTACAAGAGTGGTGCCTATCATTTCGATATGCGCACTTAGATTAATGATTAGAGAAGAGTTAAGAATGTTTGGCTTAGGACCCATGAAGTAATTCAGCTTGATGAGAAAGTATGAGTTAATTTGGTAGAGCTGACAGTGTGTAGCGTTTGTTTACACTTATTGATTTATACAGGTCCCAGGTTGTGTTGCGTGCTTAGTAGAGCCGACTAAGATATATTGAAGAGTGTTATTGTTTCTCTATTAATGATTTCAAGGTGGTTCTAATAGGATGACTTGATTATATCATTTAGAAGAAAGATATTTATATGCAATCATTTGTGATTGCTAGGGCATGGTTCAGAGTTGATTATGAAGAGCATAGAAGATTGTGCGAAGTGTTGAGCCATCAGTAGGAGGTCTATGTGACCAAGTAAAGAGTTTGTGCTAAACATTGGAACTAATCTAGATAGTAGGTCAAAGTGCAATTCACCAAGATCTAGATATAGTGTGTATCTGTTATTCTAAAGGTTGTAGCCTTCACCCCTTTGAGCAGTGTGCTCTCGAATAATGCATCCTCACCCCTAACAGGGTTAATTGTAAAAGACTCCTAACAGGGTCTAACCCTTGACCAGGTCACTGTACTAAATGGATTGTAAATACAACTCCTAATAGGGTTAAGGATCTTCTAACAAGGATCATAATACACTAGTGTAGATTATTAGTGGGTGTCAATTCCCACTGGGGTTTTTACCTATTTGGGTTTCCCCGTAACCAAAATATTGGTGTTGTGTTCAAGTGTTCTTTCATTGTATTTATGCTTTATGATTAAGTTTACTTAATTGGATAAAGAATTGAAACTTGTACATAACTGATTCACCCCCCCTCTTAGTTATCTCTTGGGACTATTCCTAACAATTGGTATCAGAGCTAAGTACCTCAGAAAGAAATTTTAATAGCTTGAGGTTGATCAGATGGCATTCTTCAGAAAAGAAAGTCCTAAGTTTGATGGAGAGATTATCTTGACTGGAAGAACAAGATGGTGACACATTTGCAATGTATTGCTTTTGAACTTTTTGATGTGACTATCAAAGATGTCAAGATCCCTACTTTAGCAAATCTTGCAAAGGATAATGCTATTGACAAGCACAAGGAATTATTTCATCAGAATGCAATAGCCAAAGAGGCCCTTATCAATGTCCTATCTGATAGTGAGTTCTCAAAGATAAAGAAAGTAGACACAACCCACAAGATATGGACGCACCTAGAAGACATGTTTCAAGGAGATAAACAAGCAAAGGATGCACACAGAAAAACATGGAAGAAAAGATACAATGCATTAGTGATTCTACCTGAAGAAAACATTAGAGCTTACAACCAAAGGATTAATGAAGCGGTTGTAGGAATCAGGAACAATGGTGGAGAGATCTCAGAAGAAGACATTATGGATAAGTTGATGACTACTCTCACAGCAGAGTATGAAAACAAGATCAACATCCTTGATGAGACCATGTAGCTTACATCAAATTTCAAAAGAGAGACCTTGATCAACAAAATTTTAGCTTTTGAGATTTCAAGATTGAAGACAGAACCTAAAAGTGAAACAGCCTTTAAAGCATCAGTCCATGGTAAGAAATCTACAAACACTTCTGGTAATTTTGATGATGATGATGAAGAAAAAGCACTAGGTGATTTCATTGCTATGATTGCTAAAAGAGAAAAGAAAGGAAAAGGGAAACATGAAGGTCAATTTCCATTTAAATGTTTCTCATGTAATAAGATTGGTCACTTTGCATCTAAGTGTCCTACAAGAGCTAAAAAGTTCAAAAATGACTACAAGCCTAAGTATTCAAAGGAATGTTACTTTGCTGGAGATGGAGCATCAGATGATGATTCAGCTGAAGATGAAATTGGATTCATTGCTATTATAGAAAAAATGAATAATGAAATGGTTCATGAAGATGAGAAAAAGGAAGAAAAGTTAGCATTGATTTCACAAGTAGACATAAGAACAGATTGGATCATAGATAGTGGTTGTTCACATCACATGACAGGTGATAAAAATATTTTTGTTCATCTAGACAAATACAATGGTGGCATGGTTAGATTTGGAGATGATGTTGGAAACTGCTATTGAAGCAATTGTTGTATTGTCATTGATGTCAAACCTTAATTGGTAAGACTATTGCTATTTAAGAAAGTACTATATCTATTTGAGTGTTGCTAAGGGGATAGACAAGGTTGGTAACAACAACACCTGAGGAAAGGTTGAGTTATCTTGATACTTCAATGAGTACTTGATTATGTAGCACAATGATAAGACAATGTATTATTTATCTTAGTAAGAATGAAGACTAAACTGGTAGGCTTAACCGAGCATAAGTGAAGAAATCTAGTTTAAGCCGAGTGTTGTTTGTGTTGACTGAGCTAGTGAATGCTGAGTAAAAATAGTGTTGACCGAACACTAGTTAATTGTTGAGGAAGACAGTGTTAGCTGAGGGAATAGTTTTTGTGGTGACCAAGCTTTCTAGAGAAGATCGAGAAGTTGGACATAGTATTGATCAAGCATCAGTATTTTGCATTTGTTGAAGAATTCAGATTTCCAGTCGACATCGTTGAATTCTTGAATTATGTAAAATGTGTTGACTTTATTTATTGATTGTATGAAAGCATTTAATGCACTATAAAATGTTTTATTGTAAATCTTTAAGAGATTCGAGATATTTCAAAGATAAGCCGAAGAACATAATGTAGGATGGATTCAATGAATCTGACCTAACCCTAAGATCTACGAAGGAGATTAAGTGGCAAAAGATGTATTCACCTAATAGAGGTAGTATTAAGGAAACCTAAGCGAGAGGTTGAATGTGTAGATAGAAAGAAGTGAATGCTGGAAGTATTGTTATTGACTGTCTAAGTAGAAAAGGCTGAAGGAGAAGTGTTGTGATCACTTGAAGCATTCCGAGCAGATCAGTGATGGAGATGGAAAAGGTTCACAGTCAGTAAGCCAACATATGTGTACGGAATTGGATCTGATATTTGCAAAGTGAGTTGTATGTTTCTCATAGCAATATTACTACTACTTTCTAACCATTGTAACAGTCAAAATCCTTTTAACAGAGGTTGACCTAACAGTCATAGGTATAAATCCTTTGAACAAGGTTGCATTCTAATGGAGTGTATGTAAGTCCTATAACAAGGTGCACTTTTAACATAGTGGTTGAAATCCTTTAATCGGGTCACACCTGACAGTGTGTTTGTAACCTTTGATAGGGTTGGCTTTTCACTAAGCTCGCTTCAGAAGAGTAAACATAATAGTAACATGTTACAAAGTGATTTTTCCCAAATTGGGTTTCCACTATAAATACTGGTGTTGATACTTGTGTGAATGTTTTGGTTTGAATATTTTTATGTTTTAAAATTTAGATGCTTTTGGATAAGTGAGTTGCACTGTTATATGTTTCTATTATGCAATCAGTAATGACCAAGTAGGTGTTGGTTATTAGATCTGATTTGTTGAAGAGTTTTAAAAAAAAATTATACATCTGGACCTAAGAACAATTGATTCACCCCCGCTCTCTATTGTTCTAAATCATATTAACAATTGGTATCAGAGCTGTTGGTGCTTACAAAGAACAAGTTTGAAGGTACTTGAAGCAAATGATCAAGATGTATAAGGAGGTACCTAAGCTGAATAAGGAAAACTTTCCTGCATGGAAAAGTTTGATGAAGCTGCATCTGGCCAATATTGGTGATTCTGCTAAGTATTACATTGAACATGACTATGTCAAACCTGCTGCACCTCTGACTACCGAGGAAATGAGAGCTAAACAAGAGCACAACCAAGCAATGTTGGAGATTGCATCTTCCCTAAGTTATCTAGAATTTGAAGACATCAAAGACTGCAGTACCACAAAGAAAATGTGGGACACCCTTGCAAGCATTTATGGTGGTGATGTGAATGTGTTGAGAGCAAAAGCCGAGAGCCTAAGAGGTAAATTTGATGAAATGAGAATGCAAGAAGGTGAGAATATTGCACAATATTGTGGTAGAATAAAAGAAGTTGTAAATGCTATTAGAGGAGCAAATGGAACTATTGAGGATGAAATTGTAATACGAAAGTATTGAGAACTCTGTGTCCTATCTATGCAATCAAAATTTTTGCAATCTAGGAATCTAGATGTAACTCTCCTAATGTCCTTACTTTAGAAATTTTGGTTGGCAAGCTTACTGCTTTTGAACTTTCTAACTATGATAACTTCACTATTGGTAGTATTGAATCTGCTTTTAAGTCTCAGATGGTTTTGAATAAGTCAAAGAAGGAAAAAGAAAGATGCATCAGTGAAAGTGAAAGTGAAATTGAAAGTGATAGTGATAGTGACAGTGGCACATCTGATGAAGAACTTGAGGATCTAGAAGCTCTTATGGCTAGAAGACTGAAAAGGGGAAAAGGAAGGTACAAAGGTAAACTCCCTATTATATGTTTTTCATGTAATAAAGTTGGTCATATAGCTGCTAGATGTCCTGACAAGGATAATAAGGATGAAAAAAGAGACAACAAGCAAAAAGACAAAAGAGAAGATAGAGGTTACCGAAGATACAAAGACTACAAAGGGATAGGTAAGAAATCCTGCTACATTGCTGAAGAAGAGACTGACACTGATAGTGATGATTTTAAAATTGAAGTTGTCTATGTTGTAATGAAAGATGAATCTGATGAGGATGAGAAAATTGCATTAATATCTTATGTGAACAAAAATGATAAATGGATTATTGATAGTGGTTGTTCACATCATATGACTAGAGACAAGAGTAAGTTTGATACCTTAAACCATTATAAAGGTAGGAGTGTAAAGTTTGGAAATGATGCACCATGTCCTATTAGAGGAAAAGGATTGATTAAGTTGACTGATAAGATCTCTTATGAAAATGCTTATTGGGTTGAAGGTCTTAATTATAATATGCTGAGTGTTGCATAGCTTAATAGCATTGGCTACCAAGTGGAATTTCATCATAGGAAGGCCAAAATATTTGATGCCACAGGTGAACTAATTGGAAGTGGAGAACAGACAAGAGGTAATTTGTTCTATCTAGACCTATCTAAAGAAACATGTATGATTGCACAACTTGATGATATTTGGTTATGGCATAAGCGGCTATGTCATGTTAACTTTGATAATCTGGTAGAAATTAGCAAGAAAAAGAAAGTGAGAGGTATACCTAGATTGAAGAAACCTGAGAATGTAATGTGCAAAGAATGTTAGTTGGGTAAGATGACTAAGTCTAGTTTCAAGAGAAAAACCTTTACTTCTGAGAATATCTTATATTTGGTTCATACTGACCTTTGTGGACCGATGGGTGTACAAAGTTATTGTGGTGCTAGATATTTTATCCTTTTTGTTGATGATTATACCAGAATGATGCATGTAATGTTCTTAAAAGAAAGATCTAATGCTTTTCAATTTTTTAAGTGGTATGTGGCCAAGGTTGAAAAAGAGATAGGTAAAAACCTAAAGTGTCTGAGATCTGACCAAGGTGGATAATTCACATCAAATGAGTTCAATCATTTTTGCAATGATAGAGGGATCAAAAGAAAGATGTCTGCACCTAGAACTCCTCCACAGAATGGTATAGCAGAGAGAAGGAATAGATCTATCTTAGACTATGCATGGACATTAATGATTAAAAAGAATGTTACATAGAAGTATTGGAAAGAAGCTGTAAGTATAGTTGTTTATACTCTTAACCGAGTATAGATCAAAAAAGGTACAAATCTGACACCTTATGAATTATGGCATGGGTATGCACCGAATGTAAAATATTTTAGAATCTTTGGAAGTAAGTGCTACATATTAAAGGATAGTAGGAATGGAAAATTTGATGCTAAAAGCGATGAGGGTATATTCCTAGGCTATTCCACAAAAAGTAAAGCTTATAAGTGTCTAAATTCTAACACTAACAAAATTGTGGAAAGTGTAAATGTCAAAATTGATGAGTATGCAAAGAAAAATGAAGCTGACAATAACAGGGTACCAGAAGATTATAGATATTTTGTGTATATAGAGGAAGAAGAGGCAAGTGACAGACCTGCACCCGATGTTGAGTCTCAGGTAAGCAATGTCAAGCATCAGGATAACAATGCCGAGAGAGAAGAAGAATGTGTCGAGCAACAAGAAGAAGTTGCCAAGTATCAAGAAGAGGTTGTCAAGCATTCAGAAGTTGAATCTGACAATCTTGTTGGAGAACTTGATGAGCCAAATGAAAGAAGAGCAGAACCTGTTCTAGCACAATATGTAAGGAGACATCACAAGCCTGAACAAATTATTGGAGATAAAGATACCAGAATTCAGACAAGAAGCAAGGTAAGAGATCCAACATGTTTACTATGTGAATATGAACCTAAGACAACAAAGGAAGCATTAGAAAATGAAGACTGGATAGAAGCAATGAATGAAGAGATTGACCAAATAGAGAAGAATGATACCTGGACTTTGGTGCCGAGACTAGAAGATAAAAATGTCATTGGGACAAAGTGGGTATTTCGTAATAAGCTAAATGAACATGGTCAAATCACAAGAAACAAGGCTAGGCTGGTATGCAAAGGCTACACACAAGAAGAAGGAATAGATTATGGGGAAACATTTTCCCCTATAGCAAGATTGGAAGGAGTCAGAGCTCTGCTTGCATATGCTTCTTATACCAAATGGATGTCAAGTCTACATTTTTAAATGGTATAAAGTTTCAAGGTATACCAAATGGATGTCAAGTCTGCATTTTTAAATGGTATATTGGAAGAAGAAGTATATATTGAACAACCAGAAGGATTTTTTGATCCAAACAGAAGACACATGGTTTGCAAACTGAATAAAGCACTATATGGATTAAAGTAAGCTCCCAATGCATGGTATGAGAGGTTGCACAACTACCTAATATAGATTGGATTCTCAAGGACAAATGACACAAGCAATCTGTACATGAAAGATGAAGAAGGTAAAGGAATCTTATTAGCCAAAATCTTTGTAGATGATATTATATTTGGTGGAAAAGATGCCTTGTGTAAGAAATTCTCAAATGAAATGCAAACTGAATTTGAAATGAGTATGTTTGGGGAGATCAAATTTTTTGTTGTTTGCAAGTATATCAGATGGAGAAAGGAATCTTCATCACCCAGTCTAAATATGTTCATGAGATACTGAAAACCTTTGGTATGGAAGACTCAAGGCTACTAAGTACTCCCATGGCTATTGGACAAAAGTTATCTAAGAATGATGATTCTGTAGAAGTTAACCGGACTATGTATAGATCTATGATTGGAAAGCTACAATATGTTGTACATAGCAGACTAGATATTGCATTAGCTATTGGGATTGTGGCAAGATTTTCTACCAATCCTAAGGAAACTCACATGATGGCATTTAAAAGAATCATGAGATACTTGAAAGGAACTACTGACTATGGATTGTACTACAAGAAGCATGACAAATTTGAACTAAGAGTGTATACAGATGCTGATTGGGTAGGAAATGTAGATGATAGAAAGAGTACTAGTGATGGAGCTTTCTTTCTTGGACAGAGATTAGTTTCCTAGACAAGCAAGAAACAAAATTGCATTTCACAATCTACTGCTGAAGCTGAGTCTGTGGCTGCAGTTGTCAATTGTTCAAATTTGATATGGATAAAGTAATTGTTGGTAGGCATGAAAGAAGAAATCACTGAACCAGTTGTCATCTTTTGTGATAACACAAGTGCTATCAACATCTCTAAAAACCCAGTGATGCACACAAAGACCAAACACATTGCCATCAAGTATCACTACTTGAGAGAACTGGTACAAGATAAAGAGGTCCGCATGGAATATGTGAATACCAAGGAACAAATAGCAAATATATTCACTAAAGCTTTACCTAAAGAAGCTCATGAATACCTGAGAAGTCAATTAGGGGTCCTTCCCCTAACTGAGGCTACCTAGTCAAGCTAGGAGCACTGCATCAAGTGTGCTGCAAAGAACATCTAACATATTGATGCAGAGAAAGGTCACACTTTAGGAGCAGCCTAGAGTTGTGAAGAGCATAGCAAGTCAAAATAAGTCATAAGAAAGATGACAGAGGGAGAAATATTCTACTGAACTGAAAGGATGATATCTACATCTACAAGATGTATGTTTTTGTTGCTACTTTGGCATTTTTTTTGTCAAAGAGGGAGATAATAACAGATGAATACATAGAATGAGAAGATCAAGACAGTGAGATAAATTTAGTGGACGGTCATGCATGGCTAATTAATTCTATATCAGAATGAAGCTAAGGATATTATACATTTCTCTGATAGACATATAAGTTTTGGATTGGTTGGTAATTCATGTGATATTCATATGGTGTTGCCATCAATGCCAAAGAGGGAGATTGTTGGAAACTGCAATTGAAGCAATTCTTGTATTATCATTAATGACAAACCTTAATTGGTAAGACTATTTCTATTTAAGAAAGTACTATATCTATTTGAGTGTTGCTAAGGGGATAGGCAAGGTTGGTAACAACAGCACCTAAGGAAAGGTTGAGTTATCTTGATACTTCAATGAGTACTTGATTATGTGGCACAATGATAAGACAATGTATTGTTTATCTTAGTAAGAATGAAGACTAAATTGGTAGGCTTAACTGAGCATAAGTGAAGAAATCTAGTTTAAGCTGAGTGTTGTTTGTGTCGACTAAGCTAGTGAATGCCGAGTAAAAATAGTGTTGACCGAACACTAGTTAATTGCCGAGGAAGACAGTGTTAGCTAAGGGAACAGTTTATGTGGTGACCGAGATTTCTAGAGAAGACCGAGAAGTTGGACACAGTATTGACCGGGCATCAGTATTTTGCATTTGTTGAAGAATTCAGATTTCCAGCCGACATCATTGAATTCTTGAATTATGTAAAATGTGTTGACTTTATTTATTGATTGTATGAAAGCATTTAATGCACTGTAAAACATTTTATCATAAATCTATAAGAGATTCAAGATATTTCAAAGATGAGTTGAAGAACATAATAGAGGTAGTATTAAGGAAACCTAAGTGAGAGGTTGAATGTGTAGACGGAAAGAAGTGAATGCTGGAAGTATTGTTATTGACTGTCTAAGTAGAAAAGGTTGAAGGAGAAGTGGTGTGATCACTTGAAGGGTTCTGAGAAGATTAGTGATGGAGATGGAAAAGGTTCATAGTCAGTAAGCCAACATATGTGTATGGAATTAGATCTGATATTTGCAAAGTGAGTTGTATGTTTCTCAAATCAATATTACTGCTATTTTATAACCATTGTAACAGTCAAAATCCTTTTAACAGAGGTTGACCTAACAGTCATAGGTATAAATCCTTTGAACAAGGTTGGATTCTAATGGAGTGTATGTAAGTCCTATAACAAGGCACACTTTTAATAGAGTGGTTGAAATCCTTTAACCGAGTCACACCTGACAGTGTGTTTGTAATCTTTGACAGGGTTGGCTTTTCACTGAGCTCACTTCAGAAGAGTGAACATAATAGTAACATGTTACAAAGTGGTTTTTCCCAAATTGAGTTTCCACTATAAATCTTGGTGTTGATACTTGTGTGAATGTTTTTGTTTGAACATTTCTGTGTTTTACAAGTTAGATGATTTTGGATAAGTGAACTGCACTGTTACATGTTTCTATTATGCAATCAGTAATGATTGAGTAGGTGTTGATTATTAGATCTAATTTTTTGAAGAGTTTAAAAGATTGTTTTATACATCTGGACCTGAGAAAAATTGATTCACCCCCCCTCTCTATTTTTCTAAATCATATTAATAAATAATACTCCTAAACCTATCATTGGAAGAGGAGCTATCACATTGGATGGAAAGAACAACACTGATAATGTTCTCTATGTAGATGGTTTGAAACATAACCTTCTTAGTGTTGGGTAGTTACTTGAAAAAGGCTATCAGTCAGAGTTCAAAGACAACAAATGCATCATTAACAACAAGGATGGTGTTATGCTTGCATCAGGCTCAAAGACCAAAGGTAATGTTTTTCAACTTAATTCAGAGGCAAGTTATTTTGTTGCTAAAGTTGATGATAGTTGGCTATGGCATAAAAGACTATGTCATATCAATTTTGATAACATAGTAAAGATAAGTAATGTAAAGGTAGTTAGAGACCTACCTAGCATAGCAAAGCCAGTTGATACTATTTGCAGCGAATGTGTAATGGGAAAGAATGTGAGGAATTCATTCAGGAGCAAGTACATTTCAGCAGAGAACAAGTTGGATCTGATTCATACAGACCTATTTGGTCCAACTCAAACAAGATCATACTATGGTGAAAGGTATTTCATTTTATTTGTTGATGATTATACTAGAACGATGTGGGTTGTGTTCTTGAAAGATAAGTCAAATGCATTTGAGAAGTTCAAAATATTCAAAGCTAAGGTTGAGAATGAATCTAGACTAAAGATAAAATGTCTAAGATCGAATAGAGGAGGCAAATTCACCTCTGATAGATTCTATGAGTACTATGAAGAACATGGGATAAAAAGGTAGTTGAGTGCACCTAGAACCCCTCAGCAGAATGGGATTGTAGGAAGAAGGAATAGGATCATCCTTGACACAGCGCGCACCATCATGATTGAAGGAAAACTAGCACACACCTATTGGAGAGATGCGGTCAATACAGCAATCTACACCATCAATAGAATACAATTGAGGCCAGGCGCGGACAAGACACCTTATGAGCTATGGTTTGGTAATGTTCCCATAGTAAAATACTTCAAAATATTTGGAAGAAAATGCTACATCAAGAGGGATGAAGCAATAGGGAAGTTTGATGCTAGAAGTGATGAAGGTATTTTCCTTGGTTACTCTACTAAAACCAAAGCTTATAGATGTTTTAACTTGAGATTGAAGAAGATCATTTAAAGTGTCCATATTAGGATAGATGAAAAGTTTATGGTTGAAGAAAGATATGATGATTATTCACCTATGATTGAAGAAGAACCCAGACCTTCCATCAGTGAGACAGTTGTTGAAGAGATGTTTGAGAACATTGATGTATTGTTCAATGACCCTGAAACAAGTGAAGAAGAAACTCAAAAGGCAGATGAGACAGTATCACCTAAAGTTCCAAAGTTTACATCTAGATACCACTCTAAAGATGATATCATTGGTGATCAGAGTAGCAAAGTCACAACAAGGTCAAAAGCAAAGAGTTTAGCAAGCAATGAGGTGGTATGTTTATTATCTCAAATTGAACCCTTAAGTGTTGAAGATGCATGTAATGATTCAAATTGGCATGATGCTATGAAAGAAGAACTAGATCAGATTACCAAGAATGATACTTGGGAGCTATTCCCAAGACCTAGTGATAAGAATGTAATTGGAACAAAGTGGATATTTAGAAACAAGATGAATGAAGATGGTACAATAGTAAGGAATAAAGAAAGGTTAGTATGTAAGGGATATGCACAAAGAGAAGGCATTGATTATTCAGACACTTTTGCACCAGTGAGTAGACTAGAAGCCATTAAGTTGTTTCTAGCCTATGCAACATTCAAAAACTTCAAAGTTTATTAGATGGATGTTAAGTCAGCATTCTTGAATGGAGAGCTAAAAGAAGAAGTATACATTGAGCAGCCAAAAGGATTCACCCTATTAGATAAACCTGATATGGTATATAGATTGAAGAAATCCCTCTATGGACTTAAGCAAGCCCCTAGAGCATGGTATGAGAGACTTGATGGATATTTGACAAAAATTGGATTCAAGAAAGGAGTAGCAGATTGTAATTTATTCATAAGAGAAACATCTGAAGGTTTACTACTTGTAGCTATATTTTTTTATGACATTATCTTTGGAGGTAATGACAAACTTAGTGCAGAATTTGCTAAGGAGATGCAGAGTGAGTTTGAGATGAGCATGATTGGACCTATCAAATACTTTCTAGGATTAAATGTATAGCAGACAGAGAAAGGAATTTTCATAAATCAGTCAAAGTATGTGAAAGAAATATTGAAGAAGTTCAAGATGGATGATCACAAGCCAGTGGGTACACCTATGCTAACAGGATGTAAGTTTACAAAAGAAGATGATTTCCTAGTAGTAGATACAACATTGTATAAGTCTATGATTGGTAAGTTCATATATCTTACTCAAACAAGACCAGACATTTCCAATGTAGTTGGAATTGTTGGAAGATTTGCAGTAGAGCCTAAACAAATTCACCTCATGGCAGTAAAGAGAATATTCAGATATCTGCAGGGCACTATAGATTATGGTCTATGGTATCCTAACTCAAAGAATGTTGAGCTTCATGTGTATATAGATGCCGATTGGGTAGGATGTGTTGATGATAGAAAGAGTACATCAGGAGGAGTAGTGTTTCTTGGTGACAGACTTGTCACTTGGACAAGCAAGAAGTAGAATTGCATTTCTTAGTCAACAGTTGAAGCAGAGTATGTTGCAGTAGCTTTGAATTGTTCAACAATTGTTTGGATCAAACAGATGATAAAGGATTTTGGCATTCAGATTGATTATCCTTTTGTTATTCACTGTGATAACACTAGCACTATCAATATGTCAAAGAATCCTATGATGCATGCAAAGACAAAGCACATAGAGATTAAGTATCACTTCCTTAAAAAGAAAGTGGTAGAGAAAGAAGTCAAATTGGATTTTGTGAGTACAAAGGAATAGCTATCAAATATATTTACAAAGCCTTTTTCAAAGGATACTTTTGAGTATCTCAGGGAGAAGCTGGGAGTAATTCCCTTCCCTGATTCTGATTAGAAAAAGTAAAGAAAGCATCAGTCCTCAGTGACTGATGGATGGTTGACTACACTACCTTAGGAGTAGTACCAGAGCTTAAACAAGTGGCACCATTTTCCATTGATGTCAAAGGGGGAGTAATATATAGTCATGAAAAAAAACATTAAAAAGGAAGTAATATGAAAGGGGGAGTAGTAAGCAAGAGAAATATTCAGAAACAGTTCAGTAGAGGAAATGGAGAATATTAAAAGAATGTTGTAGAAACTGGAGGACTCATCCTTGGGGGAGTTTTGATGAGGAAATGGAGAATGTTATAAAAGAATTTTTTATTTGGATTGGTGTTTTTTTCATTCCATATGTTTCCATCAATGCCAAACGGGGAGATTGTTGGAGATTTTCCAGCAAGATAGTGTTGACTGTATGTTTGTCATTGATGAAAACATATGGTAAGTAGCATGCATGGAAGACTTATGTAGTAAGCTTTGAGTATATGCAGCATAGACATGTTATCAACATGATATAATGGATGCAGAGGTTAATAGTTAGTACAGACAGTTATATAGCAGCTTGTGTCAGTAGTGTTCCTGACAAAGTTATAGGCAGTGTTCTATGTGTGATTGTTCGTACAACTATCATAGAGCCTTGTGCCTTTGGATATGTGATGGAGACATATTAGTTATGCTACAATCATGGACATAGAGTCTAATGTGTAGTAGAAGTAAAGTTATGCAGTCACTATTTACCAGTTACAGTTTCCTGTGTTTATCCAGAAGAGCCAATAGAGATTATATTGGTACAAGAGTTGCACCTATCATTTTGGTATGTGTGCTTGGATTAATGATTAGAGAAGAGTTAAGAATGTTCGGTTAATGGTGCATGAAGTAATTTAGCTTGATGAGAAAGTATGAGTTAATTTGGTAGAGCCGACAGTGTGTAGTGTATGTTTACACTTATTGATTTATACAAGTCCCAGGTTGTGTTGCGTGCTTAGTAGAGCCAACTAAGATATATTGAAGAGAGTTATTATTTCTCTATTAATGATTTCAAGGTGGTTCTAATAGGCTGACTTGATTATATCATTTAGAAGAAAGATATTTATATGCAGTCATTTATGATTGCTAGGGCATGGTTCAAAGTTGATTATGAAGAGCAGAGCAAAGTGTGTGAAGTGTTGAGCCATCAGCAAGAAGTCTATGTGACCAAGTAAAGAGTTTGTGCTAAACATTGGAACTTATCTAGAAAGTAGGTCAAAGCACAGTTCACCAAGATCCAGATATAGTGTGTATCTATTATTTTTAAGATTGTAGCCTTCACCCCTTTGATTAGTGTGCTCTCAGACAATGCATCCTCACCTCTAACAGGCTTAATTGTAAAAGACTCCTAACATGGTCCGACCCTTGACCAGGTCACTGTACTAAATGCATTGTAAAGATAACTCCTAACAGGGTTAATGATCTTCTAACAAGGATCATAATACACTAGTGTAGATTATTAGTGGGTGTCAATTCCCACTGAGGTTTTTACCTATTTGGGTTTCCCCATAACCAAAATATTGGTGTTGTGTTCAATTTTTCTTTCATTGTGTTTATGCTTTATGATTAAGTATACTTAATTGGATAAAGAATTGAAACTTGTAGATAACTGATTCCCCCCCCCCCCCCCTCTTAGTTATCTCTTGGGACTATTCCTAACAGTATGAACTAAGTCCCAATTTTTTCTAAGTTTAGAACACCTAGTCGAATAACCTTGATTCCCTTTATATAAATAGGGATAAAAACAAGCCATTGTTTGTTGACACTTTTCAAAAAAATTATTCATTCTTAATGTAATATTCTCTAAAGAATTCTTTTACAACCTTAATAGAATGAAAGCAAACCACTACTCCTACAAAATTATTCGACACAAAAAACTACGCTGCAATCATAACAAAGGATGCATGCAGAATCAAAAGTAGTGGATAGAATGAAAAAGGACTACTACAAAGAATGGTATGGAAGGGAAAAATGAGGAGCACGCCAATCCATTTTTACACTTCTCTAGTCACCATCGAGTCCTCATTCAAAATTAGGCAACCCATGACTCCACATTCACACCTAGCTATCAGGATTAATATTGCTCTCATTGTCCCTTTCTTCCCCTATAGTCGAGCCCGCCTCACTCTTTTGGAAATATTATTTCATGACATGAATTAATCACAAATCCCATGAGCCAATTAAAATATTTGATTTCTGATACCTTATCACTAGATGTCTTGAATTTCCCATCAACTATTACTCGGACATCATGGATGAATTTATAAAATGTAGCATTAGTGGAAATGAATTGGTCTATAGCCTCATAATATAATTATTCATTTAGAACATATCCACCTCCCATTTTTCTAATGACTACATCAATAATGCAGTCATACTCTTTTGACCATTCATTAGTACCCTTCATAACATATTATTTATCAACAATAGAGGGAATAGTCCAATGTTGTAATTCCTTAAACATTCTAATTTTCTCTTTCATTATTCTCACATTTCCTTGCAAATATTTCATCTCATCCATTAACATTTCATGCTTCTTACATAGCTCCTCGATCTACTAAGGGATACTTAACATAATCTAAACAACAGTCTTGAGACTTTCAATTTCACTTTGCACCAATATGAGAGATTGACCCATTTCTCCCTGGTCATTCAAATATTTCTCACTACTAACAACACTTTCAAAGATAGCAGAAAAGGATAAATAGACATCAGGAAGATTACTAATGAGGCCCTTCAAAAAATGGGAGAGAGTTCTCCTAACCATGGTTTTAACCTTGTATTTGGCTATAAGTCTTGCTTTTCCGAACTTCGCTTCTTTTTGCACTAGTTTAGTAAGAGCTTCTTCCAAATTTGATTTTGTATTTGCTAATTCTTCACTAAGAGAAAATGGTTCTCCTTGTGTTAAGGAATATTTTGAGGCACCATATTGTAACTTCTCCAATGTAGCTGTTAATTGAGCATTGTGCACCATGGCTTTTATGTAACTTGCGTGGACCTCAACCCTCTCATCAATGAGCATTTGTAATTGCCTCTCTTGGAGTTTAGTTGCATCCCTTGTAAACATGATAGAATGTACTAAATATGTAGCTACCTCCATAGTAGTAGTAACTATTAATGTCCTTATTATTGCACCATCTCCTCCAGTTTCTTTTGCACCTATCATAAATTGAGGTTTCTATGTGCTAGGTGCGTTGACCCACTAATCCAATTCCTTTAATGTATGGTGGTGTCCTAAACTAGTAAACCCTCCACCCTTCTCAAATTATGTAGAAAACATGGGATTAGGCCATTGTCTGATCTGATCTAATAATAAAATCTCTAAATTCCACCCAAGAATCAACAACATCCCGCTCTCTTTCAAAATTTGTCTAGCCTCATCTAGGCTCACATAGCTTAGATCAATATTATCAAGAGTATGATTTTTTGGTACAATAGTAGATGGGCCTTTTACTTTCAACCACAAATCCTTGAAATTGGGATTGTTTACAAAGTTTTCATCACTCATAAAGATATGTGAAGATGTATCCCTCTCATCTTTCTCCTCTTCAAAAGGATCTTCTTCATCATTCTCTTCATCCACATCAACATTAAGATCTTCATAACAGGGACACTCCCTTGGAGGTGAATTTGAGGGATGATCCACCTCATTCTCATTTATGTTGAATTTTATTAGGATTTTGGTCACCTATTGTTCCTCCTCACCTATCTGCATTCCATTATCATAAATCACTTGTTGACCCAAAACTCCATGACCCTTAAGTGTAGCAGGAGGAGCCTTTATTTCAATCTTATCCCTTTCTTGGAATATCTCCTCAAAGTTATGAAACATGAGCTCAATCATTTTGACTATATTGGATTCATTAGGATCTAGAAGGTGGAGAAACCAAGATACATTCTTTTGTACTCATCCTCAATCCTTACTAGGATTCCCCACTTTTTTATGCATTAAGTAACCTCAATAGATTCCATGAAATTTTTCATAACATCTTCATTATGATATAGCTCATGCACATACGACCCTCTCTTAAGATGATCAAACTTTAACCACTGCATTAAACCCTATGGGTCATAATTCCACTTCTTTCCAAACTTTAGGGCATACTTAGAAATGAGGAAATTTTGCACTTCTTGCACAACATAATTTCCAACACTAAAGTGCCAACATCTAATCAATTTTGGAAGGAAATACCCCTTACTCTCATTTTTTAGATAATAATCATGCATCCATAGGAGCTACCAAACGAATTTAAGAAAAGATAACCTTGGGGGCACATGGCATGGGAGCTGGTGAGGAGCATGTGGGCATCCATATACTCTAATCAATGTACAATTTGAAAAGAAGAACCAATCAACATAGTTAAACCTACCAGTCTTATCTAACCTCATCTCTTTAGGCCTCATTACCTCCATGATCTTTTGAGGCAATCTTTCCATTGAAAATCCTAACCATCCATATATCTTCATGATGAAGGATCTAAGAAAGACAACATAATCTTCCAAATGACTGGTCTTATCCCATAGATAACACCACTTCTAGACATGGAGAGATCTTCCTATGTCAACATTAAACTTTAATCCTAATTCCTATGCCTAATCAAACCTATGATGGAACAACACTAAATGAAATAGTGGAGGCGGGTACATGAATTTACCTCTAGCATCTTATTCTTGACCTCAATGAGGCCTTCATTGATCTTTGTGAAAATGTAGGAGGCAAAATCATACAATATTGACATAATTATGTTGTATTCTCATTTCCATGAGCATTATCCACATAAGAACTCTATATTTTGCATCTAGCCCTAAAACATGGCATAGTGCATAGTATTTTAATCTAAAGTAATATTAAAACTTTTTCAATTCAAAAGGATCCTTCTCAAACTATGGGATTTGAACCAACTCAAAGTCCTTAGACATGCACCTAAAAAGAGGCAACTCCCTTGATCTATATGTTACTTTTCTCCTTTCATAGTCCTCTACAAATTTCTTGGGAGAGATTTCAACCAATGAAAGTTTGTAGAGGTAAAAACACTCCCGAATTTCCTACGGGCTCACATCCAATAGTACATAATTCGAGGCACTTCGGATCATATCTAGCATCCAAATTCCTAATCAAGTTTACTTCTACAAAAATCTTTGGAACTACTAGATTTTCCATTTCCAACGACTATGGGTTACACTTAGGGGTGATTGCATCTCTATTCTTATAGAAATAGGTGAATATATCCCATCCCCTCTCATGTATTCTTGCATCTCTACACTGAGCACATGTCTCTACAAATAATCTTCCATCTTTATTGCTCATGGAAGAGCCAATGAGGGAATTCAAAAAATTTCCTTCAAATGATAACTTGACAGGGGTTAGAGCAGGGGCCTCCACATTTACTTATGGAACTTGAGCATGTTTAGGAAGCTCTTCAGGCACCACTATGTGCTCAACATTTACAATCTGTGTTGTAGGTTTGTTTTATTTTTTCTTCCTTGGCTCCCTAGGATTTTTATATTTTGGTGTTGAAGGCTCTACAAAATCTACATTCCTTTTTCTTTGTAGTTTAGCATGGACTCTATCAACAACAACTGCTTCTTTTCCTTGAGCCTTTGGCTTCTCCCATTGTTGAAATTCTAGAGCTTGTGGGGTTTCAATAGGTTGAGGAGCTTCTGTGGGTTTTGAAATCTCTACAAATCCTCCTTTCATGACATCCCATGGTGGGTCATTTGGTTTCTTTCTGTAGACACGCAAAAATGGACAAGTGCTTTTTAAATTGCAAAAATCAATAAAATGGCTCAAAATCATCAAAATGCACTAATTCAATAAAAAAGGGATCAAATTAATTAAAATGGACATAATTAAATAAAGTTGGACAAAATCAATTAAAGCAAAGGAAAAATCAAATAATGATGTTAATAATTAAATCAAAGCTTAAAGGGGTGAAAAGCACTACATAATTGATTTTAATCAATTAATTGTATAGTTGTTTAAATCAAAAATCAAAATGAACCAATTACACTTACATGGCTAAATTTAATTAATTAATTGAATTTAATAATTCCTAATATCTTTCAACAAAGTTGAGCAACCATTGAAAATTGAGTACAAAAGGACACAAATCACTCAAAAAAGATGAATCTCAATCACTCATTCTAAACTTTCAATCTCAACCACTCAATTTTGTCCTTTTGTCCAAAGTTTTGAGAGAAACATTTAAATTGTCCCCCCATTTATGAACAAAGAAAAGTATTTGACTCAACCAAGGGTTAATCATGATTACTTCACTCCACCCCCTACCCTTGGGAATTTACTATAAATATGAAGCATTTTGAGAGCAATTAAGATCTTAGAAATTCATTTGCAAAGCATTGTTAATATAGGCAATTGAAGAGCATTCTAAGAGCATTTAGAGCATTTGCATTATACTTTTGTCAATTTGAGCTAGAATCATCATCATAGAAGCATTGTAGAAGCATTATAGCAGCATACATTCTCATTTTAGAAGTGTCACTAGTGGAGATTTGAGCTGAGAGCTTCACTTACCACATCTTTCTAGAGAGCCATGAGATGTTATAGATCTTAGTTTCATTTTTAAATAGATTTGCATTCTATTTACTTTAGAATTGTTGCTAATTTGATCTTAATTTCATGAAGGTGATTATCATCATCACACAAATGGCGCCCACCATGGGGACCTAGGCCTCATTTTATTATTTTCATCATAATTTGCATGCTTGTTGTGTCTATTTTCTGTGAATATTTTGCAGGAAACAGGTGAAGTCATGCTTACGGGAGATTTAATCACACCTGTAGTCATTTTACTGCCACTTAAGATCTCTATCCTGATGCATGTTAGCTGAGGATTCACGTCTGGCATACAACTTCTATTTTGCCTTTATTTCTTTACAGTCGCCTATGAATTAGAAGCTCACACCTATGAGATCAAAGCATTCAGCCTTTTGTGCTTAAAGTCACGCCTGTGACTTAGGAAGTATCACTTTACTGCAATTTGTTATCGCCTATCTTTACGCTTTGCTTCACAATTTTAAATAACAGTTACACTTATAATCTGTCAATTCATGCTTACTGTTATCAAATTGTTGCTTAGCATAAATCATTTTCTGCAACTTTAAATTTTGTTCACGCTTTGCGATAAATTGTTCACGCCTATGTAATTTTCAGTGTCACCTATGTCACCGCAAAGTGTCACTTTCTGTCACTAAAGTTACGCCTGCTGATAATTTATTCACACCTATTAGCTGGACAATGTCACCTGCTATGTGTTGTCTTTATTTACTATTAAATTGATTAAATCATTTGTCTAACTCTCTATTTACATGATTTGATGGTAAATGAGCAATCACAGAAAGGTACAGAAGCTGGAAAGTAGATTCAATCAAGAAGGAAAGGCGCTAACCAAGATGATTAAGAAGGAAAACATTGCACATATTAAGGCTATCCTTGAGACTACACAAGAGGAGGACAATCAGGTATTCCAGAACTATCTTGCAATTGTTGAAGCATATAAATCAAAATTTGTCTCTTTAAATTGGATTTTTAGTCCTTAGATCAAGTTTTCCTTTGAAAATTTGCAAATAAGTTCCCTAAAATTCATACACAATTGTTGCTTCATCAATTTTCAATTTTGGTTTCCCCTCATTTTGAATGGTTGTGTTGGACTAACTTGTTGGAGGAGGGAGCAGGAACGATCGCCACTAGGTGAGTAAAAGCAAGAGAAAAGGCAAAAATCACAAAAAAAGTGCGTAGCCATTGCTAGCTACAAAGGAAAAGGTATTCATCGAATCAAGCTTGCACTTGCTTAAATTGTGGCATTCATTGAATCTAGCTTAATTAAAATAAGGAATTTGACCAAACACCTCAATTATAAGAATCTCTTTGTTACGAGATTGAAAAAGAACATTGTTGTTTGAGTGTTTGAGAAACTAAGAGAAAGTTAGGGATTTGCTCTTCACCTTTTCGGTGAACCAAATTCCCAAAAACTTTCTTTTAATTTCATTTCATTGCTTTATATGAACATGCTAGTTAAAATAGAGAATTAGTGGGCTCGCCTCCTGAGTTGTGCCTTAACGAGGCTGGTGAGAGGGACAACCCAAAGTGGGATACGCTCACTTTTGCTACAGGAATCCAACCCACTCTAAAATGAAACGCATGCATCCTTAATGGGGTGTGCGACAAACGGATTTTAAATCTTTCAAATTTCCTCTAGTAGTCCTCACAGATTACACAAAATTGTACCTTGGTGCGTGTGGGAAACCCCTTAACATACTTGGGGGATGAAAGTTTAAAATCTATTTGAATGGAATCCACAATAAATCCTTGATAAAGTAGCAAGACCACCTTTTCGAGCCAAAATGTTAAGAGCCAAATTTGACTTTAAGTAAGCTACTTGGAATTCTTTCTTGTGTTATACCTATGGAAATGATCAAGAATATACACACTAGATTGTTTTAGGGATACGATGAATAATTGATGTGTGTGTTGCTATTGTCTTCTAATTTCAAACAAGTAGATTTCATAAGACCTGATCTTAAACGTTTAAAAAATTCAAAATTTTACAAATTGGTCAGCAAAGTGCCGCCTGTGCACAAAACAATACCGCCTATCAGAGGCCAAGTCACGCCTATGATTTTTATAAAAATGCGTATCAATAAGGAAGTCACGCCTATCACCTATTGAATCATGCTTGTTAAAACTAGAAAATCACTTATCAATAGCAAAGTGTCGCCTACATACTTGCAGTGTGCCGCCTAACAATATACCAGTTCACACATACGAAAAATTCAGTCACGCCTACACTCAGGTCAGTGACGCCTAGAAATCTAAAAGGGCAAACAAAGAGTATTTGCAAAGGGGGTCAAAAAATTTTGATCATATATTTAGATACCCTTTTCCGTGCTCTTACTATTCCAACATTCAGCCCAGTCATAAATCTTGTTCTACACAATTTTTGTAAATTTTACAAAGGATTTGACCACGGGCAATATTGACTCTTATTATGTTCATGTCTGATTTTACTAGATCCTATTACATCAAGCAAACCTTGCAAGTAGATGGGACTTATTTGAGTCAAGAGCTCCCTTACCCAGGTGATGATTCTACCACTCCAAGAGTACCCCAAAAATCACCCGAACAAGAAGTAGAAGACAACATGATGTACTACGGTGGTTTGGGTAATAACAACAATAGTGGCATTGACCCGAATAACCAAGGTGATGCAAATAATGGGGGCATTGACATGAATAATCAAGGCAATGCCAATAGTGGAGGGGCGGATCAAAACACTCAAGGAATTGATACCACTCACCAAAGAACTAATACCGAACCAACTACTGATGATGCCACCAATGACAAAGTTGATGAAGCCATTCAGTGCCCCTATTTCCTAAGACTCATGGACAAAGCAATGGCAAGAGATAAAGAGAAGTATTTCATGGACCTAGCCCGAACAGGTCTTAAGCTTCCACGAGATTATGATGTGAATCAACTTAGACCACCTGAAGTTGAAGAAAGTGCCATTAACATCATAAACAAATAGTTCAAAATATTTCAAATGCAACTGGATACAATCAAGAAAAGCGGGGCTCCTAAACCCTTTTCTATCGAAGCATTGTGTCCATTCCCGTTCGATAAAAGTATAGTAATGGCACCATTCCCGATCAATGTAGTGTTTCCCAAATATGACAAGTATGAAGGAACGTCAGATCCACAAGATCACTTATGGGAGTTTTGTGCATTGAGCTTAGAGTTCATGCACGATACCACCTATTTAATGAGACTATTCCCAAGAAGTTTAGGAGGCATGGCTATGGAGTGGTTTTCTAAGTTACCCTCTAGCATACAAACCTTTGAAGAACTAGCTTCAAAGTTTGTGGCCCATTACTCATACAACATCAAGCATGAGTTCATGATGATAACATTATGTAATACTAAACAAAAGGATGGAGAAGCATTCCTCACTTTCTTACAAAGGTGGAGGATAGTATTTGCTAGGTATCCTAGGAGTGTGCCCAAAAAGGAGAAAATGGATATATTCATTAATAGTTTGAGCAACAAGATGAACTACCGATTGAGAATGCAATGCCCCAAGACATTCCAAGACCTCATAGAAAATGGAGTAACAACAGAAGAAGTGTTGGTCAAGAGTGGAGAGTTGAAATTGTATAAAGATAACAAGAATAACTCCAACAATAGCACCAATCATAATAAGAATTGGTTCAATAGCAATAATCGGTATAAAAACAACAATAAGGGAATAGTCAATGACGGGGTTGTTGATTCTAGAAACTTGAAGGTGACTCCATTTGCTCTTACAAGAACACCTAATCAGGTGAATAATGCAAACTAGACCTCCAACGCACCTTCCAACAACAATGCTAATAGTGGCAACCAAGGAAGTAATCAAAGGAGTAATAAATCTAATAAATTCTTGGTGCCAACTCCTCAAAGGAACTTCACACCTGTGGGTGAACCCCTTGAAAAGGCATTAAAGATGCTCATAGCTAACAACATCATTAATCTACCTAGCATTCATCCTTATGAGCCATACAAAAGCCTAGCTGGTGGAGTGCAAATAACCATTGTGAGTACCATAGGATTCGAGGGCACGCGACAAATGAATGCTTGCAGCTAAAGAATGTAGTTCAAGACTTAATCAATAGTGGCATGATGACCATTGATGGACCTCAAAGCAATGAAGACCACAGGGTTTTCAAACAACCCTTCTATAAACATGACAAAGGGGAATCATCCAATGGCAAGAAACAAAGTAGCAATAACATTAATTTTGCACCACCCTATGATAATGTTGTGAATGCTATAGTGATCAAAGAACAACCTCAAAAAGAGACATCCAATGTTATCACTAGGGGGCAGACTTCAAGGGTTACCCTACAAGGGGTTGATCCTAAAACTATTAGCACTCTACAATCCAACATTGTGATCAAGAAATCTTCTATAGCAGCAAAACCGTATAGCTTGGTAGATTAGCTACAAAGAACTCCAGCACAAATCTCCATCTTGGAGCTATTGAAGTTATCTCCCAACCATAAGGAAATTTTAGAGAAAGCTCTAGTAGAAATGAATGTCCCTAATAACTTAGAAGAGAGGAAGTTTCAAAACATGGTAGGTCATCTCATTGCACCTCATTACTTTTCATTCTCTGACCAAGATGACATGTCCATTACTCATCCCCAAAACCTACCATTGCATATAGAGGTCTTGATTGAATGACATAGAGTCAAAAGAGCTCTCATAGATGGGGGAGTTGGCCTTAACATCTGCATGTTGAGTCTTGTAAAATCCCTAGGGTTATCTGAATCTTGCATTGACCTTACGAAAAAGATCACTATAAAGGCATATGATGAAGCTAAAAGAGCCTCCAAAGGAATGATCATGTTGCCCATTCAAGTGGGACCTGTCAAAAAGGACATAAATTACCAAGTATTGGACATGAAGCTAACTTATAATATTTTATTGGGGAGACCATGGATCCACGAGATGCAAGCAGTCCCATCCACGTACCACCAATGCATCAAATTTCCATACATGGGTGAAGAAATCACTATTGGAGGGGACTCAAATCCATTCCAATATTGCAATGCACTCAAACCCCTTCATGAGCTATTTATTCCACATAACCAAGAGGGAATTATCCAAAGAGCCACCATTGAAGATACCAAAATGGGTGATCCCATGATAACATTAAGTGCTACTTCAAACCATCCTCAAGCTAGCTCAATGACATCAACTAAGGGAAAGGAAAAAGTGAGCTACGAGGTTCCAACTCTAAATGAAGGTTTAGATCAAGCACCTAAATTAGAGATAGTACTTTACAAACCCACCAGAGAAGAAAAGGATAAAGCTAAAAAGGATAACTACAAGAAAATGAATGAGATGATGGATGCATTTGACAAACAATGTAAAATCAGCTCCAAAGGAGTAGGGGAATACTCTGTTTCCTTATTTGACTTGCCCACATCCACAAGATCACATGGAAAACCATCAAAATAACACCTACCTCATAAGTATAACTCTTACTTCCTGAGAGAAAGTGACAAAGTAGCATTCAACAAGGAGGAGAATGAAGTCCTTCAATGGCTTTATCATGACAAAGATGATACCTCAAGTACTCCCATACAAAGAATCTAGCATATCAACATTCAAACTGATCAGTATGGTAAAGGATTTGAGATAATGCAGAAAATGGGATACAAGGGAAGAGGACCCCTAGGCTGAAGAAATAGAGGTTTATTAGAACCCATTGAACCTGCTTGGAGGGAAAAAGAAGAAAGATCTGGAGTAGGCTACCAATACAAAGGAGAAAGCTCCAACCCAATGCAAGACTCATATCCTCAAGTGAACATGTTGGAATCTGATGTAGATAGTGATGACTCCTGGGATTATGAATGGGATACCTTATCCAATGAATCATGTCATGATAAGGAGATAGTCACAATACATACTTATGCAAAGATCCCAAGGCAAGAAACTCAAGCCAATGAAGAGCCTAATATACAAGATCTTAACATAGGACAAGCACCTACTAATCTACCATGGATAGATACATTTGGATGCCTTCGAAGGAGGGAAATTCAAACGTTAGTTTTAATTCACTCGTGGTTTTTCCCACGCTATTTGTCGTAGAAGTTGACGAGGACTCAAGTGAAGGGGATTTTGATCCTTCTTCCATGGACCATCTCAAGGAATCTCACATCATAGATCTAAATGACATAATGTATGAACCCTCAAATGAAGTCATGTCCATAAACCCAATTGATGAAAACTTGCCTAATGAAACCTTATCCTTGATAAATCCCCATCTTATTGATTGGACCAAACCATGCCAAGTGACTTGCTTTATTTTCCAAATAACCAAGCAATGAACCAATACCTTAATGCAGTTGAAACCTCTTTCACCAATGAATTCAAACCAAACATGATGAGAACAACGGGGGTCCAATCTCTTAGTCAAAAGAAAAAAATGAAAAAAATAAAAAAATGAGAAGTTCTAGTGATGAAAACCACTATGTGGCAGCACTAGAACCAAAAAAAGTAAAGATAAAAGATGTTTCCTGTGGTGAAAACCTAATTGTGGCACCAAAGGAAGAGAGATTGGATACCCTACCCAAGCATGAGGAAGAAAGGTCACCTATTCTCATAGAGCTGACAGAAAAGGTCAACATTGGGACATAATTAGATCCAAAATTTATACACTTGGCCGCATCACTTACACCTCTAGAAAGAGAGGATTTCATCAAGTTTTTCCAAGAACAACAAGTGAACTTTGCATGGTCATATGTCGACATGCCCGGATTGGATCCTGACTTCATAATGCATCATTTGAATGTTAGACCAGGGGTTAAGCCCGTCAAGCAAAAGTTGAGAAAAATGCACCCACATATAGCTCTCTTAGTCAAAGCGGAATTGGAAAAATTGTTGAAGGTGGGATTCATAAGAGCAATAGCCTATGCTGAATGGATATCTAACATTGTACCGGTCACAAAAAATGACAAATCCATTTGTGTATGCATGGATTTTTGAGACTTGAATCATGCATGTCCTAAGGATGACTTCCCACTTCCGAGCATTGATGCAATAGTCGACTTGACAGCGGGTCACTCCATGTACTCATTAATGGATGGTTTCAGTGGATATAATCAAATAAAAATTGCACCCGAAGACCAAGAGAAGATCGCTTTTACATGTCCTTGGGGTACCTTTTGTTGGAACGTCATGCCCTTCGGCCTTAAAAATGTCAGAGCCACATATCAAAGGGCAATGACAACTATCTTCCATGATATGATGCACACATTTTTAGAGGATTATGTGGATGACATATTGGCCAAGTCCCACAAAAGAGAGGAACACCTACAAATTTTGAAAAAGATATTCATTCGGTTGGAGCAATTCAAAGTGAGACTAAACCCAATGAAATGTGCCTTTGGTGTCCAATCCGGCAAATTGTTAGGCTATATAGTTTCAGCAAAAGGAATTGAAGTGGATCCGAAAAAAGTATAAGCAATAATGGATATGGAGATACCAAAGAACATAAGCCAAATGAGGTCTCTACAAGGCAAAATACAATCCATAAGAAGGTTCATTTCTCAATTGGCCAAAAAATGTCATTCATTCACAAGGTTGCTACACAAAGATACTATTTTCATGTGGGATGAAGAATGTGACCAAGTCTTCACTTTATTGAAGACTTATCTAATAAATCCACCAATCCTAATGCCACCATTCAAGGGAAAACTGTTGTTGTTGTACATATCCGCTACCAAAAGGTGTTTAGGAGTGCTTTTGGTGCAAGAAGATGAACAAGGAAAAGAAAGAACAATCTACTATTTGAGTAAGACATTGATCAAATACGAACTTAACTACACATTCATGGAAAAGGCATGTCTAGTGGTTGTCTTCGCATCACAAAAATTGAGACATTATATGTTGATGCACAAGGTGAAACTAATTGCCAAAATTGATCCTTTAAAGTATTTGCTAAGTAAAACTACCTTAACGGGTAGGATAGAAAAATGGGTCATGATATTGAGTGAGTTTGACATTGAGTATGTGGATAGAAAGGTAATAAAAGGACAAGTGATAGTAGATCACTTAGCTGAAAATCCAATGACTTCTACACAAACCATTCAAGTGGAATTTTTGGATTCCGCAATTGTCAACATAGAAGCAAAGATGTGGAAGTTGTACTTTGATGGCTCATATACTCCAGGAGGTTCCAAGGCTGGCATATTATTGGTTACTCCTCAAGGGTACACCATTCCTAAGTCCTAAAAGCTCTTGTTTCCATGTACAAACAATATAGTAGAATATGAGGCTCTAGTCATAGGCATCAAAATGGTTTTAGAATGGAACATCACCAAGCTACAAATATATGGAGATTCTCAACTTGTCATCAATCAAGTCAACAATGAATACAATACCAAAGATGAAAAATTAATGCCATATAAGACCATGATTGATGGATGGAAGAAGTACTTTACCTTGATCACTTTTGAGCAGATTCTGAGAGAGAAAAATAGAGCAGCTGATGCAATGGCCACCTTGGCTTCCTTATTACAAAAACCAAATTAGAATGAAAAGTATGAGTTCTTGGTGGAAGAGTTGGTGAAACCGGCATTCGACCTTCCCAAAACCCAAATTGTTTCCCTACTTCATGGACATGACTCACCTTGGTATGGCCCTATCTATAGATATCTCAAAGACCAAGTGCTACCTTTAGACCAATCTTGAGCCCAAAAATGAAATTTCATATGCCAATCAGCCCGTTACATAATCCTTTCAGAAACATTGTATCGTAAGGGTCTCAACAGGACGTTACTTAGATGGCTAAAGGAAGAAGAGTCTAAGTTAGCTTTACATGAGGTTCATGAAGGCATTTGTAGGTCACACTCAAGTGGTTTAAACCTAGCCAAGAAGATCCTTCACTTAGGGTATTTCTGGAAGACCTTAGAAAAAGATGTTTGTCACTTTGTCAAGATATGCAGCAAATGTCAATATCATGGTGACATTATGCATGTATCGGCACAAGAATTGCACCCATTTGTTACACCATGGCCATTCTATCAATGGGGGTTTGATTTGATTGGTGTCATATATCCACCTTCTTCAAATGGTCACAAATACATCATAACTGCAATAGAGTATTTCACTAAGTGGGTAGAAGCGGTTCCTTTGATCACGGCCATGGGTAAACAAATTTCCATGTTCATCTTGAACCACATCATTTGCAGATATGGTATTCCTCATGCCATAATAATAGATAATGGAAAGCAATTCAAAAACAAGGACGTGGATGAACTTTGTGCTACATTTCATATCACTCACCATTCTTCATCCATTTATTATCCTCAAGGAAATGGACAAGTCGAAGCCACAAATAAGAATATTTTGAAAATCTTGAAGAGATTGGTAAATAAATCAGGAAGAGATTGGCATGTGCAAATTAATCCATCATTATGGACCTATAGAACTAGCATTCAGACACCTACAGGAGCCACACCATTTTCATTAGTCTATGGAGCCGAAGCTGTTCTACCATTGGAGGTTGAAATCATGTCTTTATGAGTGTCATTACAAGGGTTGATCACAGATGAAGACTATAGAGTCACTAGACTTCAATAATTAGAGCTGCTAGAAGAACACCAAACATGAGCCTATGAGCACCTGAAAGTGTATCAAAATAGAATCTCAAGGAACTACAATAAGCATATCAAACCAAGAGTCTTTCAGGTAGGAGACTTAGTGTTAAGAGAAAACCCAAAGAATCAAGCTGATAGAGAAAAGAAAGGAAAATGGGAGGCTAATTGGCTTGTTCTGTTCATCATTGTGTCTTCATTTGGAATGGGAATCTATAAGTTATCAGATTGTGAAGAAGAGGAACTCCAAGAACCTATCAACAACATTCATCTCAAAAGGTTCTACACATGAGGGAGACAACAAAGAGTATAAAGAGTATCAAATGAGGAGCATCATATTTATTGTACATATTCAAAGAGATCTTGAAAAATACAAAAAAAATTGAAAAAAAGTAAAATACAAAAAAATTGAAAAAAGAAAAATACAAAAAAAAAAAGAAAAAAGTGCCTTTGTGAAAGCCTAACAATAGGCGCCTTGGTAGCAAAAAAAAGAGAAAAAGATCCAAAGGGTGAAAAGTTGGTAAACAAGCACCTTTTGTTCCCTTAAGTCTATCTTTCCAAGTCACATGTGTACATATTGCATTTCCAACATCCCATGTGTAAAACTGTCATTGCATCCGTCATTTGTGCATAGTCATAATAAAGTTGTTCAGTCACATTGTTGCATTTCCTATCAGCCCTAAGTTTGTCACATGATCACATTTATCACTTGGGGGTAGGAAAGGATTGGAAATTTGGTACCAAATGGATTCAATAAGTGCTACAATCAGTCACGTTAAAGAGAGACTTATCAGAGCTTTAGAAGAGTGGAAAGTTTGTTGAACCTTTGATGGATATCATTGTTCAAACACAAGTATTTTTATCCTACAACAAGATCCTTGAGCCTTCATTGACTTTATTATTCAGGATTAAAAATTGACAAAACAACTTAAAGATCAGAATGCTTGGAAATACTTTTTGAAAATCATGAAACATTGCAAAACACTTGAAGTTTTCTTTTGATAATCTCTATGAAATTGAATTTTTATCACATCTTTTGAGCTAATCGATGATGTTTCAACTAGATTAGCCATGATAGAGACATGATATTTTCTTGCCTTTGAGTGATTGTTTTGAGGAAGATTCATCAAGTTATGAGAGTTTGTCTAATGACATGGTCATCAAAGAACAATCGAGGACTATCCCATAAGAGGAAGGATTGACCTTTTCTTGTTTACACAAATGGATCCCTTGGCTATTTAGATCTTCCATATCTTAATACCAAAAATCCACTTGCAACATTGAATCCATTGACACCGGTATTCAAACTCTCATAGTTTGGTCATCCAACTAGTGAGGGTTGTACTAGGTTCAAAAAGAGGTTACCAAAAGCAATAAAAAGTGGTATTCATATCATCATGATGTGGTCAGTGATGATTGTACTTTCTTTCTAGTCCCAAAATGCTCAATGATGAAAATTTATCTCCATGGCATTTCTTTGCCAAAAGCTGGTGACACTTAGGTTGCATTGCATTGCATTATCATGTTAGATTAATTGCATTATCCTGTTAGATTAATTGCATTTGTTTGTGGTTAATTTTCCAAGGACAAGAGGGTACATTAATAATCTTGGTTAGTCAAAACATTAAAGAAATGTGGGGTTCAATCAAATGGTTTACTCTTGATAAATCAAAGAAAATGATATTATCTTTTGCATTCATGCATAGCATTAATCATTAATCATTATCCATATACCAGAAAAGAAAGAGAAAGAAAAAGAATCATACATCATTTGCATACATATAGTTAAGGATAGAATTGCATTGCATACATTGAAAACAAAATAAAAAATATAGGGGCATTTACATATGCATTTCCATAAAATATTTTGCACCAATACATTGAGAAATAGAGAAAAACATGTCATAAATCGATACATCATTGCATTCATTTATTTATATCATAAAATAAGATAACTGCATCCATAGCATGAATCAAAGTAAATGCATAAAACATCATATAGCTACATAAAAGATAATCTCATTACAACTCATCAAGGAGAACGAAGGAGTATATCATCATATATCATCAAAAAAGTGTTCATCAATGATCCATCAAATCAGTATATCAAGATACAATGTCATCCAAAGTGATACATCAAATGTTTTGATCAATCAAATAACATGAAATGTGCTACAAGGAACATCAACAAAGAGCACATCTATCATCAATCAATCAAGATCCTATAGCACCAGATCCATCTAGACCTCTACCATCATGTGGAGCAGGAGCCTGAGAAGTGCTCGCTTCGCTCTATCTCTGAACCATAACAGACATAAACTGCTGCATCAAGGTAGCAACCTAATCTAAATTCCCAACAATAGTGGATACATCTGTCCGCAGTGACTGCACATCCCGTGATAAAGTACCAATAGTAGGAGCATCCTATGAACTCTATCCCTAATCATATGGCTACTAAACCTGTGAAGAAACCTGTGTAGGCACCTGTTGTGCCGGAACCTCATCCTGCTGTGCTAGAACATCATCCTATTGAGCCAAGGAAACTCTCTACAGCTGAACCAAGGGATCTAATCCACCTGGAATCTACCTAGCAGCATCTACATGAGCCTGTCTCTCTCGTCTCTACTATTTGTGAGCTCTATGTTGTCTATATGTTGCTCTAGGATGTACATCAACTGCATCATCATGTCCTTTATCTCTATCTCTATCTCTAGCATGACCACCTCTCACCCGTACTTGACCAATAACTAGAGGATCTCTCTATCCTTTCCATCTACCACCACCACCTCCATCACCATCGCCACCATCACCCCGACCTAAGATAGGCTCTACTAGATTAGTGAAATGAGTAAACCTGTTACGAGCCCACCAATCTACATACTCATGAGACATACCAACATCTGTCATACCAGGAAGCATCTCCTATCTGCAGTAAGCCATACTAGCAATCTGATCCAATTTGAACTGATAATCAATGAAAGGACCCCACATAGATCTCTTTGTCTGTACCCGAGCATATAAAGTTGCACCCTGAGGCATATCCTATATCTAACCATACTGTCTAGAAACTCTACCAAAATAGAAGCACTCAATAGTAGTAGTAGTACAACCAATCATCTAGCGAGGGGAAAACATGTAAGGTAACTCATCATCATCCTCTCTCTAGCGCTCACAACCAATGTATGGTCTCCACTGAACCTGATCGAGATCATCTATCTGTCATTGCTAGTAATCTAGATGACCCAGATGGTGTTGAACAATCATACCAGTATATAGAAAAGCATATAGAAAACCATGAGGTCGAACCATGTCAGAAATAGGCCTAGTGATGGGAAGATGCTCCCATATCCACAACTAGAGAATAACTGCACCGACTGACAAGGACGCACTCTCTCTATAGACTACCTTGTGAAAATCATGATAGAGTTGGGAAAGAACACAAGAACCCTAATTGAAGCATCAAGGATGAGCAAGAAAATCCTCCAAAATCCTACCTCATCTGACAGAAAAACCATGACCTTGTCGATCGGGAAGAAGCAAACCATCGATCAGTGCACCAAGTACCGCTGGCAATGTAGGAAATGAAGCAAACTGAGGCCAGGTGATAGTATCATCATCAATAGAGTTGTCCCCAAACACTCGTCAGTAGACAATGGAATCATATATAGAATCATAATAAACTAACTCACCTCTACATGGGATACGAAGCAATCTATAAACATCCACAGGCATGATAGTCATCTCTCCAAAAGGCAAATGGAAGGTATTATGGTCGAAGTGCCATCACTCCACCACTACAGTCAACAAACCATGGTTCAACTAGAACTATGGAAGGTCAAGAAGGAAACTCAATCCGCACAACTCAATCACATGAAACTCAACATTCGTAAGTGTCTGACCCAAATCAATGACCCAAGATGCAACTGTCTGGATGTATAGAGTAGGAAAGTTTGTATGTTGGCAAAGCAAAGGAATCATATCAGTATACCATATCAAGGAACTATCTCAAGTCAATCAATTCTATCAAAAGTATCAAGCAATCACACCCAGTACCATTTGTTCGTGTCTTTGTGTCCTGATAACGAATTATCAACAGTATCAATCATATCAGTTTTCACACTAATTGATTTATCTTATCCTATCCTAATCAGATTGACAATCACATTCATTGGTACCACTATCCTGATATCATAATCCATTGTTTTGTTGAATGCAACAAACCTAATCTCATCATTCGAATCGATCAATGGAAGTCATCAAATTTTTCATCAAACACAATCAAGTACAAGTGTAAAAAAATTTCAAAAGTTTGTAGGCATGATTTTAATCATACCAGGTGACATTTCTCTTAAGCAGTACCAAAAGGATGTTACGTGATTCTTTGCAGGTGTTACATGATAGTTCTCATGTCAAGCGACATTGAATCATGCTAGGCGATAACAAAATCTAGCCTAGGCAACAGTGAATTGCTTGGGTTTCCTACGCGGTAAAATATGTTAAAATTGGCATTTCTGCCCTAGCTCTATGCGTGAACAATTTGTTCTCAAGTGAGAATGAAAGTTTCTTAGGCGACATCTTACTACATGGCTACGTGAGTGAAAAGCACGGATGTGACAGTGAAAAGTTCTAGGCGACAATGAAATATTCCTAGGCGTGAATTTGCATATTTAAGGCAATGATGAAATGAAAAAATGTAATAAATGCTAATAAATGAGCAATAAATGCAAAGAGGGAGTTTGAAATAACTCACTATAGGTCCCTAGTCAGGTGACCTCGCATATCACCGACACCTCTCGAATCGATGCTCTCGGATAGGGACAACCATCTCAAAAATCACCACGGGACCAGAGCAAAATCACCAAAGTCAAAAATGCAAATGAATAGTAAATCAAGGTTTTTCAACCTATTTAAGCTATTTTGACCTAATTTTGGAGGTGAAAATTGGCTTAGACCTATATATTGACCTATCAAATGAACCGGGGCATATTCTTGAATCATGGCATATCATCAAGATTTTCAGAAATGAAAACATATTGAATCAACATCATCAAATTTTTCAAATCAAGCAATCAATATATTTTAATTTCTGAGGGGGCAACAGAGTATCAAATCAAACATCATTGGAATCAATGGGGCATCAAAAAAATTTGTATCATTATTAGAAGCATATCAATTCATCAGTGGCATATCATATCAGAGGTAGTAATCATATCATATCAGAGGCAGCAATCAGTGAATCAATAAATCAACAATTAGGACCTAAAAGTGATCAAGACTTAAAAGAATCTTTGAATCAATGTTCTTCACACATCAATTCAAAGAGGGGCATTTGTAGACACGCAAAAATGGACAAGTGCTTTTAAATTGCAAAAATCAATAAAATGGCTCAAAATCATCAAAATGCACTAATTCAATAAAAAAGGGATCAAATCAATTTAAATGGACATAATTAAATAAAGTTGGACAAAATCAATTAAAGCAAAGGAAAAATCAAATAATGATGTTAATAATTAAATCAAAGCTTAAAGGGGTGAAAAGCACTACATAATTGATTTTAATCAATTAATTGTATAGTTATTTAAATCAAAAATCAAAATGAACCTATTACCCTTACATGGCTAAATTTAATTAATTAATTGAATTTAATAATTCCTAATATCTTTCAACAAAGTTGAGCAACCAATGAAAATTGAGGACAAAAAGACACAAATCACTCAAAAAGGATGAATCTCAATCACTCATTCTAAAGTTTCAATCTCAACCACTCAATTTTGTCCTTTTGTCCAAAGCTTTGAGACAAACATTTAAATTGTCCCCCCATTTATGAACAAAGCAAAGTATTTGACTCAACCAAGGGTTAATCATGATTACTTCACTCCACCCCCTACCCTTGGGAATTTACTATAAATATGAAACATTTTGAGAGCAATTGAGATCTTAGAAATTCATTTGGAAAGCATTGTTAATATAGGCAGTTGAAGAGCATTCTAAGAGCAATTAAGAGCATTTAGAGCATTTGCATTATACTTTTGTCAATTTGAGCTAGAATCATCATCATAGAAGCATTGTAGAAGCATTATAGCAACATACATTCTCATTTTAGAAGTGTCACTAGTGGAGATTTGAGCTGAGAGCTTCACTTACCACATCTTTCTAGAGAGCCATGAGATGCTATAGATCTTAGTTTCATTTTTAAATAGATTTGCATTCTATTTACTTTAGAATTGTTGCTAATTTGATCTTAATTTCATGAAGGTGATTATCATCGTCACACACTTGTGTGTGTCTGAATGTGGACCTCTAAATCAAGCACAAACACAACATAGTCATTGCTCAATCATGAGATGGTGAGTATGAACATGAATTGTCCATCTCACAACATCAATTGAATCAACCTACTACCTCCTATGTGGATGGGGTGTATAATTACTCTCAGAACGAGAGCCAACAACCATAGACCAATCCCACAATGAAGGATTTTCAAAACTATGATGATATGCAAAACTAAAATTAAACTAAGATGAATGCCATTAATCTAGAAATGCTTTTGAAATAAATATGAAATGCGGATTTATTTTAGAGCACTTGAAATAAAGATGATGTTATTCTAAGAACAAATAAGAAAATTTAATCTAATATGATATGCAATTATACTAAAATGAGATATGAGCTAATTAATGCAACAAAAGCTTTTGGAAACAATGAATTAAATGAGACTAAAAATTGCATATAATGTAGATGCTCTCAAAATTTGCCTTTTTTCAAATGAGAAAAAGAGGTTCATTAAATAGAAAAGCTAGAAGAAGAATGAAGAGTTTCTTGATTTGAAACTCCTGACCCTTCATTCCCAATTTGAGACAAAAAAGCATGATTTATTTAATTAAAAGAATGGAATTTGCCACATGTGGGAGGTGACCTTTTGAGTAATTCAAATTGTTAAATTCAAATAAAGAGGTGTCCATTCAATTAACTAAATATTTATTAATTCCTTTTATGGATAATTAGCCAAATGGGGTGGATTTAATTTAATTCTAAGCACTTAAGACTTAGGATTAAATTAATTATCATAGGGGTAATTTAGCTAATTAAAGTCAAGAACTTTAGGAATTAATTTTGATATTTGATTAATGCAATTTATGGTCTTTGCAATTGACATCAAGTCAAATTAAGTCAAGTAGGAGAGAGAAAATTGCCTAGGAAACTAGGACTTTGGAGATGTAAAATTGAAGATAATGCACCAAAATTAATCAAATTTAATAGGTGCCAATTTTAGGGTATTACATTTGCCCCTCTTTGAATTGATGTGCGAATAGCGCGTTGATTCAAAGAATAATCTGAAGTGACAGATGACGAGAAATTTAGAAGTCTAGGTTAGGTTGCCAAGACACCGAATAGATCAAAGCATGATTTTTTGAAGTCTAGGTTAGATTGTGAAGACAACGGTCTTGAGAGAAGATGAGAATCAGGGTTAGGTTGCCCCAATGCCCAAAATGAGATTTAGATGCAAATTTAGGACTGTCTCTAGAATCAAGGTTAGATTGCCCCAATACGAAGCTTAGCCCTCTGAGACCCGGGTTAGATTGCCCAGATAACAATTTAAGAGAGATTTCGAGAGCCATCTCTAGAATGAAGCTTGACTCCCAGGAATTAGGGTTAGATTGCCCCAATACCTAAAAGATTTCAAGAACCATCTCCAAAATGAAGCTTGATTCCCAAGGATCCAAGTTAGATTGCTCAGATACCTAAAAGATAGATGACTAGATAGCAAGATGCAAGGCACCGAGATGCCCCTAGCAATGAGAACTGATGATTCAGATCAAATTGATTCAAGAATTGATTCGACAAGATTCAAATGATGTAATCATCCTGCCCCCTCAGGAGTGAAATTGAAAGATGACATAAGAGGGATGATTAACAACAAGAGGTTGCAAAGCAGAAGTAATTAGACTAGATTTGAGAAGCTGTAGAAGCAAATTGGAGCAAAGCAGAGGTCCTGTTGACCAAGTTTGACCATGGTTGACCATGGTTGACCAGAGTGGACTAGAGTTGACTTTGATAAAAAGAGCAAAGATCTTGAGAACATGATGCAAAGATGAGGGTCTGGCATGAAGATGATGCCAGAAGGCTGATTGCACAAGCATCTGATCCCAAAGGGTCCCAAAATTTAAAACACAATTTAAAGCTATCTAGAGATGTCAGATTTTGATTTCGATCCCGAAAACTTGTGCAATCATGATGAAATCGGGACAAAATATGAGAACCTTTGATGAACAAGAAGCAATCAAGAG
Organism: Chamaecyparis obtusa; assembly: GCA_027943335.1. NCBI lineage: Eukaryota > Viridiplantae > Streptophyta > Pinopsida > Cupressales > Cupressaceae > Chamaecyparis > Chamaecyparis obtusa. Next base: position 1,191,623 of record BSBK01000740.1, on the reverse strand, counting down.
AGTAACAAAATATTGTCTCAAATCCAAGCTTAACATGCAAATGCAAGCCTAAATTAAAATGCAAGCCTAGAATGAAAATGCAAGCCCTAGGACTTGGTTGTTGGACTCACTGTATTTATCATCATCAAGTTCATTTAAGCACAGGACAATCACAAGATGTCATACAATCCTCACTAACATTGCAATTATGAGAATATGAATATGACATAAGTCTTAGATTTGTCGGAATGAGGTGTAAGCATTAAGGCACAAGAAGCCAGAATGACCTGAACACCTATTCCTTTTGATTTAGCAAGTTAACATAAGCATCAAGGCACAATTGCTAGAATGACCTAAATGTTGCTTGTGAATAGACACACTAAACATGTGAGAGTTCCTTCTTTTTCCAAAGAGTGCTTGCAGTGACCCTTACGTTCACTTAACAGGACGAGCATTAGCAATTTCACTTGTAGCAGAAAGAAGTCACTCAAAACAGACAAGGAGAAGCACCAACCTCACCAAAGCATCCATATAAAAGGGGTCGAGGTATGCATGGCCATCCAATATGAGATGAAGGCTCTTACAGACAGACACCCCTCTTAGATAGATTCCTTGGATCATTGGAACTAAACCAGCAAATAGAAAGCAAAGAAAAACATCATGCCCCCAGTTTTCACGTTTCTCAGTCAAGAAAGACATCTTAGATTCGCTCGAGGAGAAATGATAAAGAAAATAAACAAACAAGCAAAGTGAAAGCTCAGCATGCCTCAAAGGAACACAAAATCAATTTTCAGTTTTAGTTTTAGTTTATCTTGTGTTCAAGCGGATTGAAGTTGAAGTGGAAGCAAACAACATTCGAAGTCTCGATGGGATAGCGACAGCAGGCAGACACAGTGAGAACCACTGGTGACCGTTGCAAGAGACAAAGTCTCAAGAGGATGTCAAAGCACAAAGTATCGGCAGGAAAACGTAGCAAGAAATGCTAGTGACAGATACAAGAGAGATTCTCAAGGTGAGAAATCTCAAAAGATACTAGCAAAACATTAGTAGGCAGATGCAGTGAGAACCATTGGTGACTGATGTAAAGAAGGGATCTCGAAAGAGAGAGGTCAAATGAAAGCTAGGTATCAGTAGGTAGGCACAGTGAAAGATCACTGGCGACTGATACACGAGAGATCCTCAAGGAGAGAAATCTCACAAATAGCTAGGCATCAGTAGGCAGATGCAACGAGAATCATTGGTGACTAATGCACAAATAAAACTTTTGAAAGCGATAGGACAATGCCCCCTAGACCACGAAGATGCCCCCAAGCGTGAACCAATTCCAATCCATGAAGAGTCAAGGAAAATCTCGAAGACAATTGAAGGGAAGAGCATGAGCCTAGCAAACTAAAGCAGGAAATAAACTGAAGCGAGAAAGCGAGAAAGCAAACTAAAGTAGGAAAGCGGAAAGCAAACTAAAACAGGAAAGCAAAGAGACTAAAGTGGGAAACTAAGAGCCAAGCGATGCTGAGATGAGATGTAGCTTTAGGAAACAAGAGGTGCCTATTTACCAGGTTTTCACCATCTTGGCAAAGATTCTATTTTTGCTACCATGACGCCTGTTTACCAGGTTTTCATCAATGACACATTTTTCTTCTTTTTCTCTTTTTTTTGTACTTTTCTCTTTTTTCTTTTTTTTTTGTATTTTTTATCTTTTCACCTTTTTTTTGTATTTTTTCAATTTTCTATTTTTTTTTATTATTATCAAGGTGCCTGTTTACTAGGTTTTCACCAAGATAACAGATACATCAAAGCGCTTGTTTACCAAGTTTTCACTAAGATGATCATTTTTTTCAAGACATTTTGCAATTTTTAGGATTTTTTGCAATATATCATTTTTTTGGATTTTTTCAGGACCAATAAGTATGTACATGAGCATGTCAAGAATGTCTCAACTGTACAACTTCTTTAGATGAAGAGCGTTGATAGGCTCTTTGAGTTGCTCTCCTTCAGTGGTGGAATCTTTGAGAACATAGTATTTTGCAGTAGCAGTTAGCTGAGAAATTGTAGAATCTGAACTAGTAGTATCCAACTATCGAGAGATCCATAGTCAAGGAAAGATCACTTAAGTGAAACCCACAAATATCCTCATGGACATATCTTAACTCTTTGTCAGATTTCCCATGCTCTAAATGCTTAGGGAGAGTAAGTTCTAGATTTCTCTTAATCACATCATTAGGGATGAGGAGATGCTGATATGCACTTTGGGACAAGGCAAGATGGAGTGAAGAGGGTAAAATATGAGAGGCAAGGGGTGATGGAATGGAGGGAAGTATGATAATTTTGGAAGCTCGAATGGCAACTTTAATTTTCCCTTTTTTTTGGAATCCACATAGCTTTTGAACTTTCTCTTCTTTACTTTGAGGTGCTTTGATGACAATACATGTGAGATGGATTTCGAGATCCTATTTTTTTTATATTTTTTTTTTTGGCTTTTGATTGTCTTCTTCTCTTTGAGGACCTTTGCGGTCTTTTCAACACCTCTATTGCTTTTTTCTTTCTTCATAGTCACATGTCGATTAGATGGGACATGGTGACCTTGAGATATCAATGGATTCTTATTATTTTTTTTTTTATGCTACACATCCAAGTTACTTCCAAAAGACTCGGGAATGGTGGATGAAAGAATCTTATATGACTGGTTCAGGTGGAGGGGTGGAAATGGAAGTGGACGGGCCACTTTTCTGGGAGATGAAGAGGGAAGAGAAGTCAATGGGATGGGCTCAAGTGCAAATATATCAGTATCATCCTCATCATTCATGAATGCATCGGATAGATCAAGAAAGTAATCTTCCATAGAGCATTGTCGATTGTGAGTCATCTTAGAAGAGTCAGTTAAGTTTCGAGGAGTATTATGTGAGCCTAACCAAGATGGTCTATTCCAAGAGTTAGGTCCCCTTTTAGGTGGTAAGAGTGCATGAACAGGAACCATTTCAATTATGGATCTACCAATATTCCATGAAGCTATAACAGAATGGGGTCTTACATACCCGTGATTTGTTGGAGCAGTAGGAGTATAGCTTGGAGTAGATGGCCTAGGAGCCATAGGAATGATCTCTACAGAAGGGTGGAAAGGATCATCATCAATTTCTTGATCTAGAGGATTAGAACTTTCTTCTTTTTCAGAGTTGGTAGGAGCATCATATTTGTGTATAACCTCAACTGGTATCTTTGTAGTAGCATCTAACATATAATCAGCTAGAGATATAGTAGGTGGTAGATTTTCTTCATTGTTGTCATCTAACATAGGAAGTGTTTCTTTAATAGTAGGATCTTGTTCAATAGTAGAAGCAGCAGAGTAATTTGGAATAGGCATACCTTGAGGCATACCCAAGAGGAGGGAAGCATCCAACAGTTGTTCCCAATCAGTATGTGTGCCATTGGAGTTGGCAGCAGTAGGAGTCTGTTCAATAGCAGAAGTGGTGGAACAATCTAGAATAGGCATACCTTGAGGCATACCCAAGATAAGGGAAGCGTCCAATAGTTGCTCCCAATCAGTATGTGTGCCATTAGAGGCAATGACATATTCAGTAGTAGCTATAGTAGTAGAAATTTGTTCAATAAAGTGTATAAAATCCTCATGGTGTGGACCAAGATCATGTTCTTGAAGCACTTGAGAAGGTAGATAAGACTCTTTCTGGTAGTCTGAATCAAAATTTTGATCATTCAAAGGTCTTTCATATGTCATAGGTTGAATCTGTGTTTCTTCATCATCTAAATCTGCATGTGAGTGCAAGCTGCAGCTAGGTTTGTTAAGCTTATGGCCTTGATAGCCAATACCAAATTCATCTTCAGAAGGTTCCTCACAGGAATGTGGAGATGGAGGAAGAGTTGTCAATGTCAATATGGACTTAATCTGACATTCCCCCATGCCAATATCTTTGATCTTCAGGGTCTTTTTTATTTCTTTTAGCTTGGCATCATAGAACTCAGTGGACTCTCTATTGGTGGGAACAAAGTTGTTTGTTGTTTGGCTAAGCATCTTAGCAGAGCAAGTATTTAGGCTAGCATTATTGTCAATGAGGACGTGGCGAACATGCTTGGGACCTTCCATAACTTCAATGTGCAGGGGAACATCATGTGGATGGCTTGGAGAGTGATCATCTTCTTCAGAGAAGGATAAACAATGAGGCGAGGTCAAATGACCCACCATAGATTGAAACTGGTTGAGATTGAGATCTTTGGGGACATTTGCCTCAGTGAGGGATTTATCCATAGATAGTTTTGGTTTGGATGTCAAAGGCTCGAGACCTTTGAGAACAATCTTCGCACAAGATCAAGTGATAGCATTCACACAAGCTGAAGATGGTGTGGGGTTACAAGAGGGAGGCACAAGGCCTCGCAAGACAAATGGAGCTTTGGGTTTAGGAGCATCCTCACTCCTTGGAGCAATGATCATGTCACAGTATTCAACATCAACAGGTTTAATCATATTGATGACAATGTCATTAGTATCATACATATAGTTGACCACATCGTTGGTACCTTTAGACTTGGATAATTCACTTTTCCCATGAGGAGGAAAGGAGTCTTTAAATTCCGATGATCTGAATTCCTATTATGGTTCTGCACCAAAGTCCTATAAACCACATTGAGAGGTTCTCCCAAGGAAGTGGAGTCACACTCAAGTTGAGAGAGCCAAGGTTTGTTTCTAGCAAATCTTGAAGGTGGTTGAGTTTCTGTCATAGCCTTCTCAGTGGCTTTGATCGTTTGTATACTAGAGCTGAGATTAAAGATAAACTTTGAGGGTTTTGGCATCACATTATCAACAATCATGTCATTCATAACATCTATGTTTCTATTGACAATCTTATCCTTATCCCTGATCAAGGGAGAAGGTCGTTTCTTGTTGTCTTTGTTCAAATTCAATTCTCCCTTCTTGACCATAAACGCTTCTATCCTCATAGCCCACCTAATCATATTGACAAAAGTGAGGGGACCTTGTAATCATACTTGGTATCCAAAATTTGGGACAAGATTGTCCAAGAAGATATTGAGCTTTTCAAAGTCGGGTAATTCATGTGGATACTTCATGCATAGTTGTCTCCATCTCTGGAGAAATGTTAGGAGAGGCTCCCCTTGTCGCTATTTCAAATCACAAAGGTCCTGGATGTTGACCGGATATTGAATATTGTGGGATTGATCATAACTATTTTCATTTCGAGACTGACCATGACCTTGGTCATTTTCAGATTGCTCATGACTATCACTGAATTTACCTCCCCTTGGGAAGTGAAATAGATCCCCCATCTTGTTGGTAGTATTCTGAGAGGTCATGAAAATAAGATCGAAAGAGTCGATAGGTTCGATTCTAGAAAGTGACCCTTCAGAGCCTTGCTGGTGTTGAAATAATGGGTTACAATATTCTTGAAATAATAAGTTAGACTGTATCTAAAATAATGGATTGTAATACTCTTGGAACGAGGAGGAATGTGAGGATCTCTCACAAAGTTCAGATTTCATAACAGATTCAGGATGACCTCTTTCTTGATTAGGATATTCACTTCTATCTCGACCAATATTTTGAATGGGATAAGTTTTTCCACTTCTAGTCTTGACAATCATAGACAAAGATGAAACGAGAGAGGACTCAAGATAAAGCTAGACTCGGTCTCTAAGAACAACACAAAGGAGATAAAGGCTAGAACAGCCAAGATGCAAGATGGACCTGGTACAAATCATCAAAAGAGGTGGCTAGAATAGTCAAGACAAGACTATCGCAACACGAGATACAAAAGGCATAAAGAGATAAGGTAAACCAACGAGAGACGACATGAGTCTAAGCAAAGATTGACCAATTCCTAACTCAAAACAACTAGTTTTTGATAGCGAACGATAGGAAAGCAAAAAAATAGACCTCAAACAAAAAGAAGATCAGATAAAAGTCAAACGGTCAAATAGAAAATAGGTCTCTATTTTTTAAAATTGTGCTACAGTCTCGCGTGAGAAAGCACCAGGCCGTGCGAGAGAACACCAATCTTCACATTAGAAAATAAGGTCTCACGTGAGAAAGTGTTATGAAGTGTGAAACCTCACGCAAGAAAGGTACAAAATCTGATAATCGAGCACATTTTTCAAGATAAAAGTTGAATTTTGAAGTACAGTCTGAACTGATGTCGGATAGAAAATCTAGTTTCCTGACAAGTTTGAAGAACAGTTTAATCAACAAGTTCGTTTTAGGATTTCAAGCATTTGTTTAAAGACACAAAGGTTCAAATTAAGCAGTTGTGAAATAGGAAGTAGTCATTAACAGACCTATCAAGGACAAAGCAACTTGATAGCATCAGGGGAGTCTTTTTTTGATAATGACTGGACAATGTTTAAGACTCGATAACAAACACATAGCTTAGTCCTACAAAAAAAAAGGTGAGAAGCCAAAACCTTTGCCCCATTGCTTGAATGCATACATGCACCTCACACAGTCATGTCAACCCCTAGAGGGTGCCCATGTTTTTGGTGTTTCCAAGGACTCAATAGTGTACATTCAAAGGTTACCCTTGTAGCAGGTGCTAGTGTCACAACCACCTCCAAATGTCCAGGTGTATGCCTATGATGGGAATCTATGGGAGAGATTCTTCCCCCTCCCTGTGCAAAGATTATGACTCCTTTCGGAGGTGAACCAGGTAGGCCACTAGCTAAGGAAAGTTTTTAATAGGCTTTCATTCATGTTAACCTTCGGTGCCCCTGATACAGGGTTGAGGCCTCATAACCACACCAACACTTGAGAATCGTACACCCCCACAAGCAGGGCTGGGAGTGGTGCCGCTCAGTACAATAAACAAGGCTTACTCAAGATGATAGTCAAAGTATTGAATAAGAAGTTACCATGGCTTTGGAGTCTTTAGACTCAACAAAGCATTCTTTATTATAGTGAGGTGGAATCACCGACAAAAGGTGTGTACTCACTTGGGTCATTCCCAGAGGATCAATACCGACGGGCCCTCTAAAGGTGACACTAGACTTGGTTTAGATTCGGGGGCTCTCCCAAAGGGAGAAGAGCATACTTCGCTATCCCATTTCCTCACCCAAACACATCAAACAGGTTCATCGCCAAGTTAGCTTCACTCCACCACAACTACAAGCTTTTGGGTTTCTATTTCTCTCAAAGAGAGAATAGCATAATCCCCTCGCTAATAGAAGCATAAAGATTCACTACCTTTCTCCGCTTCCCCAAGAATTTGTCATATTAGTAAGATCATTAGGATTTTGGGTTCATTCATGGTCATCACCTCCATGTAATGAAGAGCCAAATTCCCTACTCACTATCAAAATCCTCAAGAAATTTTAATGGAGCCCTATTTAGACTATGTGAATAAAAGTAGGAAACAAACACAATGTTTTTAGCAATCTTCGACTATCGGCCTACAATCAAACCCTTAGCATGTTTTAGTTCTTGGTCAAACATCTTGCAGAAAACTGTTATGCTATGAAAATGACAGAAAATACTAAGCAACAGCAAGCAGAAAACTGTTAGAAATCTGAAACAAAAAGATAGAAAGCAGGAAAATTTAGGCCACTGTCCTGGAATCTCATGCAAGGAAGTACTGCTTGATGCGCGAGGAAACACAGGCTACCGCGCAAGGCCACACACTCTCACGTGAGGAAGTGCTATAGGGAGCAGAATCTCATGCGGGATGCTCTAGATTCTCGCATGAAGATCCATACACAGGCAGTAAGGATGCACGGTAGAGCATGAATTTTTATCAGAAAAAGATGAGAATGAGGCCAAAAATCAGATTTTTTGCCCCACGGTGGGCGCCAAAATGGGTGTGTCTGAATGTGGACCTCTAAATCAAGCACAAAAACAACATAGTCATTTCTCAATCATGAGATGGCGAGTATGAACATGAATTGTCCATCTCACAACATCGATTGAATTGACCTGTTGCCTCCTATGTGGATGGGGTGTATAATTACTCTCAGAATGAGAGCCAACAACCATAGACCAATCCCACAATGAAGGATTTTCAAAACTATGATGATATGCAAAACTAAAATTAAACTAAGATGAATGCCATTAATCTAGAAATGCTTTTGAAATAAATATGAAATGCGGATTTATTTTAGAGCACTTGAAATAAAGATGATGTTATTCTAAGAAAAAATAAGCAAATTTAATCTAATATGATATGCAATTATACTAAAATGAGATATGAGCTAGTTAATGCAACAAAAGCTTTTGGAAACAATGAATTAAATGAGACTAAAAATTGCATATAATGTAGATGCTCTCAAAATTTTCCTTTTTTCAAATGAGAAAAAGAGGTCCATTAAATAGAAAAGCTAGAAGAGGAATGAAGAGTTTCTTGATTTGAAACTCCTGACCCTTCATTCCCAATTTGAGACAAAAAAGCATGATTTATTTAATTAAAAGAATGGAATTTGCCACGTGTGGGAGGTGACCTTTCGAGTAATTCAAATTGTTAAATTCAAATAAAGAGGTGTCCATTTAATTAACTAAATATTTATTAATTCCTTTTATGGGTAATTAGCCAAATGGGGTCGATTTAATTTAATTCTAAGCACTTAGGACTTAGGATTAAATTAATTATCATAGGGGTAATTTAGCTAATTAAAGTCAAGGACTTTAGGAATTAAGTTTGATATTTGATTAATGCAATTTATGGTCTTTGCAATTGACATCAAGTCAAATTAAGTCAAGTAGGAGAGAGAAAATTGCCTAGGAAACTAGGACTTTGGAGATGTAAAATTGAAGATAATGCACCAAAATTAATCAAATTTAATAGGTGCCAATTTTAGGGTATTACAACACTTTCCCTTAGTAGACTGTCTATTTTTTGCTTTTCCTTTTCTTGAGGAAGCCTTAGTTCTTCTTGCTTTCCTTGACATTTTGATATCAAAATTGCTATTGTGAAACCCTAAGGCCTAGAAACTTCTATTTATGCAAATAATGAACTTCACAACCTTTATTAAATGTGTAAATTTAGATTATTTTAAGGAACAAAGGATAAAATTATAGAACTTACCAATTAATTCGATGCACCTGAAACCACTAACATGCTTCTGCTTCCTGAAAATTTACCACAATCTTCTTCTAAAGACTTATGTTTGCAAACTTTTGAATAGGGTGACAAAAAAACTCTTCATAATGAACTTGGCTTCACATGCTTCTATTTTAATGTCATAGCTTATGCATTTATGATAACCATCCTTGAGAATGTAGTTGTGAACCTTTTAGTATCAACCATTGATGTCTCAACTTTAGCACTAAAAATTTCTTCAGCTAGGAGGAGGAAATTTTTTTGCTTATGGTAAAACCCTGGCACCTAGATTTTAATCCCTCCACTGAAATTTTTAACAATATTCCTATTTGGGTTAGGCTTCCCAATCTCTCGCTCCATTTCTGGCAAGTTTTTGTCCTGGAGGAGGTGGGGGAGGCTTTGGGGGAGTTTCTGCTTATTGATCATGACTCTTCTAATATGTACCATTCTACCTATGCCCGCATTTTGGTAGATATTGATTTATTGTAGGGTCTTCCAGTTGAAATTAAAATTGAATCATCTAAAGGTTATTGGATGCAACAATTGGACTATGAGGGCATCCCCTTTAGGTGCTAAAAATGTTTTAAAATAGGTAATCATGCTACACATTGCAATTCTGACTTTAAAAAGAAGAAAGTCTCTCATACTTGGTGGAAGGATGTTTCCATCAAACATTATATTGTCCTAAAAAGTTCTCGTTAGATTTTGAAGGAATCTGATCTTGTCTCGAGCTCTCAAAAGCCTATTGTTGAAGAAAATGGCTTGAATCTTGTTCTGACTCTTTTTGATCCTATTGGGATTGATGTTGATATTGTTTCTAATCTCCCTGCTAAGCAAGGACCCTCTTTTCCTTTGTTGGCAAATTCTAGGCTCACTGCTGGTGGTTTTGTGGTTGTTGTTCATGTCGGCCCTGCTGGTGTGTTGATTGTTGAGGATTTTGGTGTTCCTATCTTACTTGGTGAGATTAATTTTGGCCTTGATTCAGAACCGAGGTTGGGTGCTAGTTCTTTTGTCTTGAATTCATTGTGCTGGCAGGATGAGGCTAATAGAGTCGAAGATGGTTGGATCACTATAAAAGGGAAAAAATCTAAGAAATCCTCCTCTTCTTTTGACATGACCCTTCATTCCCAAAAAAAGGGGAATGACAAATAGGTTTGTTGCTATTTTCTTTGGACTGTTGTTTGTAATGATCCTATTTTGCAATGTTATGAGTTCATTGTTTGAGTGTCCTACCTTTTGCTTTAGCTGGTCAGATTCATTCTGGGAGCTTTTAAACGTTCTATCTTAAGGTTTTATTTGTTAAAGAGTTTCGAGGGCCCTTCAAAACCTATTGTTACCTTAATAAAAAAACTTTAGCAATGATTAGACGATGTGACTATGCTTGACCTCCACCATGGAATTCACATAACCCAATGAAGGACATCTCGCTCATCCACACCGCTACTTATTTTAATTGGTCTTACCCCACAAAGATATAGGGTCCACAAAATTTCCACCTTTCATTTTTTATTGGGATCACCCCGCTCACCTGCTACCAAATACATTATGCATAATTTAAACCTGTGGAATCCTGGGGTACTACTTTGTGACTTAAAAAGAAATGCCCCGCAACTCCACAAAGGGAATGTTGGGATCTCAAAATAAGCAGTAGGAACACAGGATGGTTCCTTATCTACTAGTACCTTGCTTTCCCTATTGTTACACATGCACAACAATATTCGATGACACACCTTGGTGGAACCCTGAGGTACACTTTGTCAAACAAACTTATCATTAGTCCTTCCACCTCATGCTTCTGCTACATATTTTTATTTGGTTCTCCTTACCTTGTGGACCAACGAGGTATCACACATAGCACTAAGAAACGTTGACCCTGCTCTTCCATGATAATTTTGATAGCTATTGAACAAAAGTATAGGAACACAGGGTAAGATTAGACATTGCTTCAACCAGAAAACATATTGATTACCTAAGGTAAGGGGCCAACTTTTAATGACATGAGACCCTTTGTTTAATGACTTTGACCAAATAAGGTGGTCAATACTGAATTAAAACAAGACACACCAAAGGTATCATAAATGGACCTATACTTAGCCAAATTTTGGGTTTAAGGGCACAACTATGGGCATTTATACTTGTAGCTAGAATGACCTAAATTCATTAATAATTTGGAAGTCCTAACAAGAACTAGTAAGGTTTCTTACAACCATGGAATCCATTTAGAGGAACTCAACCAACCATAGTATCCATTTAGAATGACCTAACTTCATCAATAATTTGGGATTCCTAACAAGAACTAGTAAGGGTTCTTACAACCATGGAATCCATTTAGAGGAACCAGTTCCACCAGTAGCAAAAGGTCTAAAAATTCCTATGTACCAACCTGAAGCAAAGGCACTTCGCAATGGCAAAACTAAGTGACAACATTGATAATCTCTTCCCTTGCTAGAATGGTGGTAAGGGGCCTACGAGTATGGGGTATGTAAACAACACATGAATTAACTATAACTATTCTTTGACCGCCAGATGGAGAGCAGACACCGAAAACAAAGAGGTTTGACGACAATCTAGCAACTGTACAAAGGGCATTTCCCTAATATTGTAATTTAAGAACCTACAAGTGGACCACTTCCAATAAAATTGTTAGCCTACACTTGAATCTAAAGCATGGATTATTGCAAATACAAAATTTAGTATATAAAGAAATATTTATATCAAGAGATTTGTGAGAAAAAATAAAAACATTTCTCTCTTTTCACAAATTGAAGAGGATTTCCACCCTGAAAGAATTCCAAATTTGTTTAAACTTGAAAGGAAGCTAAGGAGATTCCCCCAACAAGATCATATTCTAGGAAAAGGGCTTAGGCCAAAAAGGTTAGAAAAAATCAGGTATCTATGTCCACAACTATTGGGCTCTTCTGCAATAGTAAAAGAGATTTATAGAAGTCTTAGGTTACCCACAAAATTGACAATGATGATATAGAACCCCCATATGCTTAAGGCGAGAGCCCAATGACAAGCCTTGGAAAAGAATATGCTAGGTAAAATGAGCTTGCTTAGGCTCAACAATAGCAGTCCAAATAGCATGAAACCTGTTGATAGGACTGTAAAAAAAATTATTGTCATGTTGAGCTTCCTTGTATTGAGGTTTTATCTTTTGGTTGTATAGAAGTTGTTTTCCCACGTTCTAGTCTCATTCATGATGATTAGGGTTTCTTATTTTTATTTTTCCTTAGTTGGCTGGTCATTTAGTGTTGAAATTTGAGTTGTCATTTCCTTATTGGTCCATGTCATTATCAAATTTGGTCAAAGGGTTCATCGGGCATGTTTTTCCTTTATCTCTAACTAGAGGATCAATTTTTTGTTTAGCATTTCAAGTCACGAGTTAGCGAGTGTTGGGTTATTAGTTTAGTCACGAGGTCTCTAGCTTTTGAACTATTAAATTTTTATGTTAGCGAGCTGGAGAGTGTTGTGAAAATTTTCTTTGGTCGCATTATCACATTGTTATGTGATGTCTTTGTTTGTAACTACAAGAATTAGCAAGTAAGTCTTGTGTGCAGTTGTCCCTAGCTCTCAATTCATTTTTATGGTAGTAGTTTTAAGTCACAACCTAGCGAGTGGATGGTTTGTGGTTAAGTTTTGTGGTTATCGCCAGCTCGTGAGGATTCGAAGACCTAACATTTTCACATGGATAAATCTAGATTGAACTTATTATCGACTCATCATTGGGCCATGAGTTTCTTTGAGAGAGAAATTTTGTAATCCTAGAGCTAGAGACTGAGCGCCATGTGTCCAAGTGGCCTTGTCATGACATATTGAGATATAAAAAAGAGAAAAGGGTTTGATAAATCAAAGCTTGACATGTGGAATTCTTTGCACCTTTTGTTGCTAAAATTAGAACTTTATTCCATAAAGGCATTTTTTTGAATTCTTGCATACAACTCATGATGATTTAATTAATTCCCATGACTAGTTTGTAGAGTTGATGATTGCATGTATGAGAATTAATGGTTGAGCTAATCACAACCACTAATCTATAGCTCAAAGAGTTATAAAGGTATGATTGTCTTGGTGATTTTCTTACAATTGCAATCTGATTTCTGAGTCTTGGTGTAAGAGATGATGGTGCTTGAAAAGTTTTTCTCTACAACTATGAATTTTGAGTAGGTGTGAGTTTTTGGGTTGAGTTATGATTGTCATTTCTATGTTTGCAAATGTAGTGCCCACCCATAGTTTTCTTTTTTATTTTATATTTCCAAACTCTTTAAGGCCACTTTTATGTGTGCATTGATATTTTAGATATTATATGGTTTTGGATGTATGACATTACATGGTGATCTTAATAAATGAGTAATTGTAGCTGTTATATTCATGCAGTTAGATGATGTTAGTTATTTTATGATGATGTTTTACATATTTTAAAATTATTCTTATGATTATGATTATGTTTACCCCATACTTGCATGTGTATGGTTATCATGTATGCTTTTACTTTCTTGTTTGACTTGTTTGATATGGTTGCTCGAGACAGAGTCATAGTTACCTACTTGTGAGATCCACATGATGTCCCAATCCCCATCATTTCTTGTTTTATATATATGTATGTACATGCTAGTCTTGTATACAGGTTTGCAAGTATTGGGCATCAAGTTCCCTAAATTGTCAGGATGAGTGTGCCCTATCGCAAGTCTCAATGGTAAAAGAGGGGAGATAATAATTCAAATCCAAATCCTAACCTAAGCCATTCTATTGTCCTAAAATAATGGACAAGATTATGACGTTTTACCCTTTCCAAACTCATCTAGGTGACGTGAGTTTATAGTCCCTTCCTTGAGCATGGTTATGGTTCTTCAAGTTCAGTTGATTTTTGGTTATTGATGTGATTGCTATAATTAGATAATTTATTTAGATTAATTGTGTAATTTAAATAAATTAGATTTTTGCTATTTTTAGCTATTTTAAATGTGAGAGTATTTATTTAATTAAATGCAGTTATTAAATTTAATGACTTTTAATTAAAAGGCTTATTGTGAAAATGGAGATATTTAATTAATGAAAATTAATTAAATACATTCACTTTAGATTTAATTAGTTGTAAATTTAACTTTTAGAATAAAAGGTATTTATTAATTGAGAAATTAAATAACATGTGGAAAATTAAATTAGACTAAATATTATTATTTAATTTAATTCTAATGCATTAAGTTGCACAATCAAAATTAAAATAAATTAAATTAAAAGAATTAGTCAATTTGAGTTAAGTGGTTTAACAAGACCAATTAGAAAATTAGACTTGAGTTCAAAACTGAAATTAGAGGAAATTAGGAATTGATGGAAACAAGGTTGTGAGTGGAGTTGAGTTCCAACCTTTGCATGTGGAATTCAATTTCCTATATTGTGAAGGTTTGGCCATTATTCTCAACACAAAAGTTTGGAGAATTTTTGGGTGAAAGATTTCAATTTAGTGCAAAATTTTTGAGAGCTTGGATTTGTCTTTGTTTATGGTCATCGTCGAATTTATCTATTTGGTGTTTGAGGTATGGTTTGATAACCTTTTTGGTTTTATTTTTGTATTTTTAGGAGTGTTTTATTCGTCCCTATCAGATCTAGATGTTTTGGATTGTTCATGTGATTTCTCTTCATGTTGAGTTTTATGAAATTTGATTGTAGGAAATTTTGGTATGCATGTAATCCTTGATTTAAATTCTTGTTTGAATTCAATTAGGGGTTGAATTTATGGAATTGATAGAAATTAATAATTGTTGAAATTCTATAAAAGAATACTTTGTCTGAAAACCTTAGGTTCAATTTTACGATAGATTTATTTGGAGAAAACTTAGATCTGACATTAGAATAGAAATGAAAGTCTCAATCAAACCTTAGAAAATACCCAATTGGATATGTGCATCTGAGGTTTTCTATTTAACTGTAAAAGAAAAAAAATGGTTATAAATTTGATGTTATCAAAAGAATAATAATGTATTCTTGCTTGCTTTTTCTATTAAAAAATAATAATATGCACCTGGTAATATTTATTGCATATCTATGTTCTTTTTCAAAAAAATAATAATAATAAATAGGGCAAGCTCTCTGCACTAGGGTACAATAATTAATTACTAGTACCATATTTAAAATAATTTATTTGAAATTTTTTATTATAAAAGAAAAAATTTATTAAAAAACTGGGAGAGGAGGCAAGGGCCACCCCAACCTCCCCCTGCCGAAATGGTAGCTCTAAGAGCTGTTGGCAGCAACCCTTAGGCTATCATCGGCAGGCCTTAGGTTGTCACACGGTAGCCTAGTCTGCCATGAGGTCAGCTTGGGGGAGGGGCCCACGGGTCCCCCCTTTGATTATTTGTTATTTGGTTTTGTTTGTTTTAACTTAAATTTTTAAAAGTATTTAATATTTAATAGTTTTAAAAGCAAAAAAAAGATATATATATATATATATATATATATATATATATATATATATATATATATATATATATATATATATATATATATATATATATATATATATATATATATATATATTTAAAAAATAATAATAATAATAATAAATTAAAATATTAAGATATAAATAAATAAAAGTTATTTTATTTAGAATAGTAAATAACAGTTTAATGCATATATATGATTAAATAGGGAAATATGTTTTCTAGCATGTGTATATATTTCTAGTTGGGCATTTCATGTATTTATTTGATATTTATTTATTTCAATTGGCTAAATTATTTAGATGAGGTTGGCATGATATTCATTATTTAAATCAGTTAATTTATTTAGACTATAAAATTATATTGGGTTAGTAATTTTAATTCCTAAAATCAATTTATGTCGTTAATGTTATAAATTGATTTTTTAGGGTTAGAATTTAATCATTTTTAATGTAATTATAGTCTACTAGTAATTATTGGGTAAATTAATTTCATGATGAAATTTACAAATTAGTTTATTATATTAAATTATATTATTTTTCTATTTATTTGCCTTTTGTGTTTGGGATTAGAGGGGATTATTATGTCAGCCTAGTAGGACTGTTACTAGAGACAGGATTAGAGATTATTGTTTATGTTTGTTTGGTTTGCATACTTGAATGATCATTGATCAAATATGACCCAACCTTTTGGAGTTGATTTTATGATGGTAATTGAATTATGTGTTCATGTTACTCCTTGGAACCAGTTTTGGATATTATGAGATTATGCTGACTTAGAGTCATGATTTGAGATTATTAAACCTAGGGTAGGTTATCTAGGTGTTAGAAGTGAAGTGGCTTTCTTTGGAGGTGTCGGAGCTTGAAAGTGGCTACCTGGGTATCCTTAGTAATTTACTTAATCAAGTGATAATATTAAATTAAATGGGGATTAAAATGAATTAATAAGATAATGATTTCTCACCCATGCCTTGAGTGCTAGTATAGGCTAAGGATGGGAGTGGGAGAAGATGCTTGCCCATCTAGTAGTGATGGTGAGTCTGGCATAGTTGGTTTTCCTTGTCTGCATGAAAGGACAACTGAGCCACATAGAGTCACTAGGGGGCAAAGTCCAAAGAGGCTACCATGTGACCATAGAGTTGACTCATGTGATGACACTTCCCTAATTTTATTCTAGGTTTCCAACATGTATTTCTTGCCTCTAGGTTATTATGTGTACCTTGACTTATGAGTTGTACCTTTGAGATAGGAGCTTCTAGGATCCTTGCTTAATCTACCTAATGGATTAGTATTGTTATCCATATGGGATTTGATGTTATCTCCTCAACATGGTGGGACTGGAACCACAGGTTTCCACAAGGTTGGGAGGTAGTGATTCTTTTACCATTTGAGACTCCAACGTCCTTGTTCCAGTGCTGGATGATCTTGGTTGCAGTTACTTCCTTTTCCATCTTCTTGGAATTCTATTCTTGATCTTGTACTTCTCTATTTGTACTTTTTAAGTTATTATAATCACATACCCTACGACATGTGCAGTGGATGTTGATGAATATGTGTATTTTATCATTCAGTTATAGTTATGATGTAATATGTAATTTATGGTTGTAATTGTATTTAGTAGTTTCTACATCAAGGAACCCTTGAGATGTGTAATATACTATGGAGATTGTATTTATGTTTATGTTCTTATGGACTTTATGTTTTACTTCTGCTTGTTTATTCATCATTGTTTGTAAATATTTAAGAAAAAAAATTATTCTGCAAACTTAGTAACATGTTTTAGGTTAATATATCCTGGGTTCCTTGGCAGGGCATTACACTTGGTATTAGAGCCCATGCTTCAAACACTGGGAGCTCTGGGAATATTGTATGCCCATTTGTTTTCTAGTGGTCAAAACTTGAAAACAAAACTTAGACATATAACACTCTTTTATTTCAGACTAATATTTTTGTAATCTTATCATGTTTTATTTATTTTGTCCTTGTTCTTATGTTGTAGGAAATATATTCACCGAGACTAGATTCATGGCTAGAGGTCAAAGTGGAGGTCTTAGTAGGGGACGTGGAAGAAGCAGACTTCTTATCTCTCATATTAGTTAGAGATTTGAGTAGAGCAGGGAAGAGGATGGTAGAGAACAACATGGTGATTCAAGAGCACTTAATGCCATGCAAATTCTCTAGACCATTTTAGAGTGCATACCTATGCAGAACAAGGTCGATCAAGAAGCATCACATCATTCTGATAATGAGGAGAGACAAAGATCTAGAAGTCCAAAAAGGAGGGACACTACCCTTAGTCAGGGAGCCATAAAGGCTAATTAGATGAGAGACCTTTTGAGATCACGACCACCTCCTTTTAATGGTCTTGGCACCTATTTTGAGGTAGAGACCTAGCTCATTGCTTTGGATTGTTGTTTCACCATGTAGCAATTTGTCACTAATGTTAAGGCAAGATGTATCATTGTGAAGCTTGAGGGCTTTGCAACTTCATGGTGGAAAAGAGAGGAGTAGAAACTTGGACTTAGTATGGAGACTGTCACTTTAGAGCTTTTCCTTGAAAGCTTCTGTGAGCGATTCTTATCAAAATAGTGGCAACGAAAGCACACAGATGAGTTCCATTATCTGTGGTAGATGTCCATGACTTTTCAGGAGTACGAGCAACATTTCTTTAAGCTCAGACCCTATGCAGGATACAGTGATCAGTCACCACTCTTGTTACAACATTTCATCAAAGGACTCAATGGTCATATTATCAAAGGGGTTATGGTTTTCGAACCCAAGACCCTCAAGGAAGTAGTTATTAAGGCTACTTTGATTAAGGCAAATTTGGCCTCAGGACATGGTGGACATATAGAGGTTTAGACGAGAGTTCCTTTATCTTCAGGCTTTAAAGGAAATCAGAATCAAGGTGCGGGAAACTTTAAGAAACCCCCTCCCTACTTTCGTAGTCAACAACAGAAGGACACTAATCCTCTAGCACAAAATGGTGGTTCACACTCTAAGAACTTCTGTAACTTTTTGCACAACAAGCACAATCAGAACAGTTAGCTTGCACAGAGCACACATTCAGTTGTGAGCAGAGGCAACTATCAGTAGTCTAGTGCACCCTCTATTGGGAGATGTCATGGTAGAGATAATGGTTTCTTCTCTTATGGGAAACATGGTCACATTGCAGTGAATTGCCCTCATTGTGCATCACAGTTTTCAGGATAGAGACCTGCAGCTTCTGAGCCTATTGTAGGGGATGTCACCAGATCTCACAGGGTATTTGCAGTAGTGGACCATCATCAAGCAAAGCATCAGGGTACTATGGTAGAGACTTATGGAGCTGCTAGAGGTATTCCTCTTTCTATTTTATTTTATTTAGGAGCTACAAATTCTTTTATATCTCCTTTTATAATAGAGAGATGTGGGCTAGTGGCAGTAAAGCAAGATATTGGTTGGCAAGTAGAGTTGGCCTCTAGGGCAAGGATATCAACAGACTCTCTAGTCCATAAGTGTAATTTAGACCTAGGTAAATTCACCACCACAATAAAACTTTGTGTGATTCTTTTAGGATCATATAAGGTTGTTCTTGGAATGGATTGGTTAAGTTCTCATAGAGCCAGCATTGATTGTAGGCAAAAGTTAATCAGATGTAAAGATGATGTTGGTAAGGATTGTGAGATAGTGGGAATTTAGTTCCCTATATCTCTTCATATGATTTCTTCTATGCAACTCAAATGAAACATGTAGAAGGGATGTCAGGTATTTGTAGTAACTATGAATAAGATGGATGAAGTGGAAATAGAGAAGAATACTCTTAATCATCCTATACTTCAAGAATTTAGTGATGTCTTTCCTAGTGAAATTTTGAGTATGTCACCCAAGCGTGATATAGATTTTTGCATTGATCTTGTTCCAAGAGCACAACCTATATCTAGAGCTCCTTACCGAATGACCACTTAGGAGTTGAGAGAGATTAAGCTTCAATTAGAGGACCTTTTGGAAAAGGGATAAATTCTTCTAAGTGTTTCTCCAGGGGGAGCACCTGTACTCTTCATTAAGAAGAATGATGGATCTTTACGCTTGTGCATTGACTACAAACAGTTGAACAAGGTAAGGATCAAGAACATGTACCCTTTACCAAGGATCAATGATCTCTTTGATTAGATAAAAGGAGCTAAGGTATTCTACATGATTGATCTCAAGTCAGGATATCATTAGTTGTGCATTCATAATGAAAATATTCACAAGAAAACATTTCATACTCACTATGGACATTATGAGTTCACACTTGTTCCTTTTGGTTTGACAAATACTCTATTTGTTTTCATGTGCTTAATGAAGGGATTATTTTGTTCTTACCTTAACCATTTTGTTCTTGTCTTCTTAAATGACATATTGATATACTCTAAAAATATGGAAGAACATGAGGAACATCTATGACTAGTTTTGCAGTGTCTTCATGACAATCAGTTGTATGCTAATGCAACAAAGTGTGACTTTTTTTAGTCAGAAGTGCACTATTTGGGGCATGTAATCTCAAGTGAGGGTAGTTCAGTAAATTTTTCCAAGATTCAAGCTATATTTGATTGGCCAACCCCCACCAATGTATATGAAGTCTTCAGTTTCATGGGCTTGGAAAGATACTATCACAGGTTTATTAAAGACTTCTCTAGAGTTGCTTATCAGATTACTTGCCTCTAGAGGAAAGGGAATAAGTATGTCTAGATAGAGAAGTGTGAAGAGGCTTTCCAGAACCTCAATAAGTGTCTGACCAATGCACCTATTCTAGCAATTCCAAACCCTAAAGGTGATTTTATGGTGTGTGTTAATGCTTTTCTGGAAGGTTTATGAGCGGTCCTTATCCAGGAAGGATGGGTGATTGCTTATGAATATCACAAAATCAAGGAGAATGAATTGAATTATCATACACATGACCTTGAGTTGGCATTGGTAGTCCTTGAATTAGTCCGATGGAGACATTTTCTACTGGGATACTGATTTGAGCTTCATATTGATCATTGCAACCTACAATATATCTTTACCTAGCCTAATTTGAATGCCATACAAAGGTGATGGATGGATTTTCTTTGTGAATATGACTTTGAGGTCAAGTACATCTAGAGTAAGAAAAATGTGGTAGTCGACACCTTGAATCGCAAGAGCCATGAGATATCATCTTTGACTCCTGGTGTAGATTTGTGGAGTCGTATACTCTAGGCACTTCCTTCAGATACTTGGTACAAGGATGTGAGAGCTGAGATTGAGTCAGAGGGACATTTGGAGGGCATGTTTTTAGGGTATGTTTTGGAGCCCAATAATCTTTTTGCATTACATGAGCTAAATATATACACCCCCATCAGATGATCTTTGTACCTTGATCTTATCCGAGGCTCATTGTACACCTTACTCGACACATCTAGGTGTCAAGAAGATACATGCGAACCTTTGACAATTGTACTATTGGTCTAGTAAGAAATGTGACATTATTGATTTTGTGGTCATATTTTTAGAGTTTCAAAGGGTTATGGCATATCACCAGCATCTAGCAGGTCTTTTATAGCCCAACATCATTCCTTCATGGAAATGAGATATCATTTTAATGGAT
This sequence comes from Chamaecyparis obtusa, assembly GCA_027943335.1. Classification (NCBI taxonomy): domain Eukaryota; kingdom Viridiplantae; phylum Streptophyta; class Pinopsida; order Cupressales; family Cupressaceae; genus Chamaecyparis; species Chamaecyparis obtusa. Next base: position 1,170,568 of record BSBK01000740.1, on the reverse strand, counting down.
TTCATTGTGGGTTTTCCTATGACACCCCACAGACATGATACCATTATGGTTACCATTGACCAGTTGACCAAGGTGGCACACTTCTCTTTTATGAGAACATCCTATATAATAGCTATTGTAGCTAGGGTTTTCATGTAATATATTGTGAGGTTACATGGTATTCCCTGCATGATTATATCAGATAGGGATCTAGTATTCACATCTGCATTTTGGACCTCTTTGCAGCAAGATCTTGGAGCATTGCTAAATTTTAGTTCAACATATCACCCTAAGACCGATGGTGAGACAAAGCAGGTTAATCAAGTGCTTGAGGATATGCTTAGGATGTATGTCATGGATAGACAAACTCATTGGGAGGACTATTTGTATTTGGTCGAGTTTGCCTACAATAATAGATATCATAACTCTATTGGAATGTCACCTTTTTAGGCTTTGTATGGTCATCCTTGGCGTACACCTTTGAGTTGGAATAGGCTAGATGATCGTATTATGTTAGGTTCTGAGATGTTTCAATATATGGAGCAATAGGTGGATTACATCCGTGATCATGTGACCAAAGCTCAGGATAGGCAGAAGAAATATGTAGATGCTCACAGAGTGGACAAACAATTTGTTGTTGGTGTTAAGGTGTTCCTGAGAGTGTGTCCACAAAAGATTCAGATCCATTATGAAAAGGGTTCAAATTTGGCACCTCGTTTCATAGGACCTTTTGAGATTCTTGAGAGGATAAGACCAGTTGCTTACTATCTTGCTTTGTCACCCAACTTGTCTCGCATTCATGATGTTTTCCATGTTTTAGTACTTAGACAATATATACTAGATGTTGCACATGTACTTGACTGGAGTGCTTTGTAGGTAGAGGATCGACAACTGAATTTGGAGCCCATTTGCATTCTTCAATGGCAAAATCTGACCCTTAGGGATTGCACCATTGAATAGGCAAGGGTCCAGTGGGACCCTACTAATGAGTCGTCAATGACTTGGGAGGATGCAACTAGATTACAAGATTTATATCCCTATTCATTTACAGGCTTCCAAGAGTAAGCCTAATTCTAAGGGAGGTGGATGTAGTGCCCACCCACAGTTTGCTTTTCATTTTTATATTCCCAAACTCTTTTACGCCATTTTTATGTGTGGATTGATATTTTAGTTATTATATGGTTTTGGATATATGACATTGATTTACATGTTTTAAAATGATGCTTATGATTATGATTATACTTACCCCATACTTGTATGTGTATGGCTATCATGTATGCTTTTTGTAATCACCTAAAAATGGACAAAGACAATTTAACGATAATTCAAAGAAAATCAAGTGAAATCAAGGCAAATTGAGGAAATAATTGAATCAATTGAATCAAAATGCACAATTAGCCAATCAAAATGAAAATCAAGTCCTAATTCAAGATAAATCAAAATCGAGAGCATTTTAATCAAGTGCAATCAAATCAAATACAATTAATTAATTAATTGTATAGTCTTGGATTAAATTAAATTCAACCCATTCAAGGGGTACATGGCTAAAATAAATCAATTAAATCAATTAATAAAAATCAATTACTCTCAACAAACCAAAAAGAGAGGAAAATCAATCAACCAATGAGATTAAAGGAAAGGCATTCACATGGATCAAGCCAAATTGAATCTCAATCACTCAAAGTGAGAGAGAATCTTAGCCATCCATCTTGTTTACTTGTCCCAAGCTTTGAGGACACAAACTTTTCTTTGTCTTCAAAGGGTGGAACCAAAGACTTAACCCCAACTCAACCATGATCAAACACAACTACACCCCCTCACATTGGGAAAATCTATAAAAGGAAGGCTAAAATCCTTCATAATTCATCAACCACCTATCTGAGAATTGCATCAAACCTCTTGCAATTTGAGTTTAGAAGAGCATTTTAGCATTTAAATTGATAATTGTTAGCTTTAGCATTGTTTATTTCAATCAATTCTCATTCTAGAACTGTCATTATTGAGAGCTTGCTGAGAGCTTACTTCATTAACATTCTAGTTAGAGAGCCATAGGATGCTGAATTAGTCATTGATATTAGCTAATAGTTGCTCAATTGTGGTTGTAATTTAGTTACTATTTCAATTATTGTTGATGATTAACATTAATTCTATGAAGATACATTTAGTTGTATACAAAATGGCACCCACCGTGGGGTAGTAAGCCTCATTTCATCAAATTTAGCATTTGGATCATTTTTGTATGCTTTTATTTGCTATTCTCCATGTTTAATTTGTAGGAAATAGGTTAAATGTCACTTACAGAACATTCATTCATGCCTACAAGCATTGGAGTCATGCCTGTGAGCACTGTATCGACACCTATTTGTTGATTACTCATGCCTAGTTGATACTTCTACTTCTGTCTTAAATTTTCTCCTGTCACCTAGAAGAAAAGCGTTCACGCATCTGAGACAAAGTGTCATTGCCTTTACGTCATCGACTCACACCTTCCAACTAAGAAGTGTCATGGATCGACAATTCGTTATCGCCTTTCAGAAAGCTTTGATCCACAATTGATCTAATCAATCACGCTTACGATCTTTCAGCTTACGCTTTACATTAATTCATTATTGCTTTGAGTTAATTCATTGTTGCTTTGGCAAATACTATTTACACTTTTAAATAATTTTCTTACACCTGCTTAATTTTCTATGTCACCTGGTACACTGTTAAGTGTCGCCTGATAACAGTAAAGTTATGCCTACGAGAAATTTACTATCGCGTATTTGCTGGACAATGTCGCTTAAAGTTTTCTGTCATAATTTGTTTTCAGGTTGATAAATTTGTTTATCTAATACTTTGTTTTCATGTTTTGATAGTCAATGAACAGGCATCCAAAAGTACAGAAGCCAGAAGCTAGATTTAATCAAGAGGAGAAGACACTAGCTAAGAAAATCAAAAGGGAGAATAAAGCACACATCAAAGTTGTCCTTGAGTTAACACAAGATGAAGACAATCAGGTATATCAAAAATACCTTGCTGTAATTGAAGCTTATAAACATAAATTTGCCTCTTTAAATTGGATCTTTAGCCCTTAGTTCAAATTTTTGTTTGAAAGTTTGCAATTAGAGTGCTCAAAATTCAGTTTATAAATCTTTGTGTTGTCAATTTCAATTTTGGTTTCTCCTCACTTTGATTGTTAGTGTTGACTAACTTGTTGGAGGATAAGCACATTGGAAGGAGCTATTGCCAAGGTGAGTGAAAAATGACAAAATGCTCTCAAAAATGCCCCTAGCTTTATGCTAGCTACAAGAAAAAGGTATTCTCCTAATCAAGCTTGCATTTGATTAAATTGTGGCATTTCATTTGGATATAAGCTGGAAATCAAATAGGAAATGAATTTCACACTTCAATTCTAAGAATCTCCTTGTCAAGAGATTGGGAAAGAACAAACGTGTTTTTAAGTGCTTGGAACAAAGAAAGACAATAGGGATATGCTCTTCACTCTTTGAGTGAACCAAACTCCCAAACTTGTCAGCCTAAGTTCATTTCTTGTTTTCATATATATGCTAGAGCAATAGTGGGCTCACCTCCCAAGTTTGCCTTAATGAGGCTAGTGAGAGGGACAACCCAAAGTGGGATACACTCGCTTTTGCCGTGGGAATCCAACCCACTCTAAAATGAAATGCATGTATCCTTAATGGGGTCATGACAAACTGATATTAAATTTTTTAACCTTCCTCTAGTAGTCCTCACAGATTGCGCAAAATCATACTTCGGTGCATGTGGGAAGCCTCCTTGGAGGATGAGAGATTGAAGTCTATTTGAATGGAATATATACTAAAACCTTGATAAAGTAGCAAAGATCACCTTGTAGAGCCATGTTTACAAACCAAATTTTGTGCTAAGGTAGGTGCTTGAAGTGTTTTCTTGTGAAAAACCCGTGACAACATTCTAAAAATCAAACATTTTGTGTTTAAGTGGGTAAAAGAAACAAGTGAATGTGTGGTTGTTGTGTTTGCAAATACATAAACAAGTGAGAGATATCCATTGAAAAGCATCTTATATTTTTAAATCTCCTCAATAATAAAAACAACAACTCTCATATCAAGGATAAATTCCAAAATGAACCCTTGTTGGAACATGGTCACAAACATATAGGGGATCATTACCAGGTGATAGTACTATCTTTGCAATCCCAAGGCAAGAAGTGGAGTGTCAAAGTGAGTTCAAAGATCCTAACCAAGAAGAAATTTTCATGAATCTATTTGAATCAAGAGTTGAAAAGATGGGTGATATGAATTCAGCCTATCACAATATCAATAATGCCAACTATAACACTAAGGAGACACTTGAGGAAAGGGTTGAGAAAGTTTCCCAAGATAATGATTTCCTAGAGGTCATGGAAAAATTAATAGACAAAGATAGGGAGAACTTCTTCCTAAGCCTAGCACAAAAGGGGGTAAAGCTGCCCTATGACTTTGACATTGACCAACTTAGGAAGGATCAACACCAAGATGATCCTATGAACATCATGACTAGGTAGATTAAGGCCTTTCAAGAACAAATAGATACCATGAAGAAGGTAGCTGAACCTAAGGCCTTTTCCATAGAAGCTTTGTGTCCTTTTCCTTTCGACAAAAGCTTAGCAATGGTATCTTTTCCCTTTAATACTATCTTTCCCAAATACGATAAATACATGGGTAAAACAGACCCCCAAGATCATTTAAGGGAATTTTGTGCCCTAAGCATAGAGTTCATGCACAATGACACTTATCTAATGAGACTCTTTCCTAGAAGCTTAGGAGGGCCAGCAATGGAGTGGTTTTCAAAACTAACTCCCAAAATAAAATCTTTTGAGTTAGCTTCCAAATTCATAACCCATTACTCTTACAACATTGAGGATGAGATCACTATGCTCAATTTATGCGATACCAAACAAAAAGATGGGGAGTCCTTTTTAGGATTCCTACAAAGGTGGAGGACCATTTTCACAAGGTACCCAGGAAGTATCCCAAACAAAGAGAAGATGGAGATCTTCACCAATAACTTGACCGCTGAAATGAACTATCGATTACAACTTCAATGTCCTCCAACATTTGAGAAACTTATTGAAAATGGAATTAAGATTAAAGATGTCTTGGTCAAAAGAGGTGAGATTAAATTATTTAAAGACAACAAATCCAACAACAACAATAATAATAATTATGTTCCTGAATATTTTAATCAAGGGGCCAACAATCACAATGATAAATCAAAATCATGGAACAAAAGTAACAATAAAAATCTTGTGAATGATGGGGTTGTGGAGTCACACAACTTGAAGTCTACCCCTTTTTTTCTACCCTATGGAGCGAATACTTCAAACAATGTTAATCAAGCAAGTAAAGCTCCATATAATTCCAATAATTATAACAACAACAATTCCAACACTTCCAACAATAAGACTTGGGATAAGTCAAAATCAAACTCCAGCTATAATAAGATAAAATTCACTCCCTTGGGTGAACCTTTGGAGAATGTACTAAGAACCTTGTTGGCTAATCAAGTTATCATGCTACTCAACATATCAAATTATGAACCTGAAGTTAAACCTCATTGGTGGAATGCATCTCATCATTATGAATACCATCGAAAAAGAGGTCATCCAACCAACGAGTGCATGAAATTGAAGCACTTAGTGCAAGATTTGATTAATAACGACATCATCCAAATTGAAGGACCTCAAAACAATGGGGATCACACAGCCTATAAGAACCCCTTTTTGAATCATGAAAAGGGGGAGTCATCCAATGCAAATCAAAACCATAAAAAGGGTAATGATAAAGTGAATTTTTTTCACACTTATGACAACACAATAAATACTATAAGTGAAGAAGATCAAAGCGTAAATGTTGTTATAATAAAAGGCAAATCAAGAGAAGCATCAAAAAATGTGGTCACTAGGGGGTAAGCATCGAAAATTGTTATACCTAATAATACTCCTAAAGTGGTGATAGCAAACCAAGCTTCCACATCATCATCAAAACAATACAACTTGGTTGACCAATTGCAAAGAACTCCCGCTCAAATCTCTATTCTTGAGCTGCTTAAACTATCACCAATTCATAAGGATATCTTGGAAAAAGCCTTGTTGGAAAAAAATCTGCCTCTAAATTTGGAGGTAGATAAATTCCAAAACATGGTGGGGCATTTAATTGCACCTCATTGCCTATCATTCTCCCAACAAGATGATATGTCTCTTAATCATCCCCAAAATCTGCCCTTACACATAGAGGTGTTGATCCACAAGCATAGAGTGAAAAGAGTCCTTATAGATGGAGGTGCTGGCCTAAATATTTGTACCCTTAGCTTGGTAAAAGCCTTAGGATTTTCTGAGGAGGCTATTGACCCAAAGAAAAAGATAACCATAAAAGCCTACAATGATGAAGAAAGAGCATCAAGAGGAGTTATAGTCTTTCCCATAAGAGTTAGTCCTATGCAAAAAGAGACCATATGCCAAGTATTGGACCTCAAATTGACTTATAACATTTTGTTGGGAAGGCCATGGATCCATGAAATGCAGGTTGTTCCTTCAACCTACCATCAATGCCTAAAATTCCCATATCAGGGCAAGAAATAATGGTAAGTGGAGACCTCAATCCCATCCAATATTGTAATAACGTCAAACCTATCAATGACTCATTAGTTCCACACAATGTTGAAGGTTCTATACCCAATCAAATGGAACAAGGCCAAAGTTCTAAAGACATCCTTTTGCTAAAATGAAAAGAAAAGATGGAAGAAGAAATTGTTGTTCAAGAAACTCCAAAACTCGTTAACCAAACTACATCGACCAAAGGAAAAGAGAAGGTTAATGAGAATGATATTAGTGAAGAAGAAAAAGAAGAGTCCACCAAAGCTGTTTCAAGATATCTTAAAGAATCCCATTACCAAAAGATGGATAAAATGATGAAAAAAATTGATAAGCAATGCAAAATCAAACAACAAGGAGTAGGTGAATACTCCTTATCCACGATGGACCTCCCCTTATCACCAAAGTCCTTTGGAAAACCTCCAAGTCTACCTCATAAATATAATGAAAACTTTGTAAGGGCAAGTACATCATCCACCATGAGTGAAGAGGACAATGAAATCCTAAATTGGTTATACAAGGATGAAGAATCAAGTGCTCACGTCAAGCACATTCAAAATATAGCCATCCCTACTCATCAATATGGAAAAGGTTTTGCAATCATGCAAAAGATGGGGTACAAAGGTCAAGGACCTTTAGGTACAAGAAATGAAGGGCTAATTGAACCCCTAGAATCCACATGGCGAGATTCCAAGCAAAAAATAGGTTTAGGATATCTTGAAGAAGGATATACACAAAAACACTATCCCAAAGTATATGATCAAATACTACAATTAGAATCTCATAGTGATATAGTGATGAGGATTCTAATGAATGGGAATGGGAGACCTTATCAGATGGGTCATGCCAAGACAAGGGTATTGATGTCATTCATACCTATGCTTCTACCAAAAATAAAGGACTAATGGTGGAATCACCTCTAAATCAAGCATCTAGTTCTAGTCAAGTAATTGAAAATGATGTGCCAAGCATAGAAATCAAGATAAATCAATGGGTAGGTGAACCACACATTCCTTCATGGAGACCTACTATGGAAGAATCGAATGCTAGGTTTAATCCCCATGAGTTTTATCCAACAGAAACCATAGTGGAGTCTAGTGAGGAGGATTTTGATCCTTCTTCTTTAGAGCATTTAGAGGAAGCCCATGTTTGAGATCTTCAAGATACAATGTATGAACCTTCCAACAATGAGATATACACTTTAAGCCCAATCAAGACAAACCCAAGTGTTGACCCTTTAACTCTCATTCGGCCAGACCTAATTGAATGGGATGCCATTGAACTTGATACCTTGCCAACTTTCTTGAACGACAACACGCTGTCCCAATACCTTCATGCGGTTGAACCTTCTTTTACCAAGGACTATCAAGAAGAAATGATCAAAGGGAGCATTCAAACTCTTAATCTGAGAAAAAATGAAAAAATTAAAAAAATAATAAAAGGAAAAGGAAAAGGAAAAGAATCGAGTGTTGAAAACCACTTTGTGGTAACATTAGATCAAGAAAAAAACAAAGAAATAAAGGATGTTTCCAAAGGTGAAAACCCAACTAAGGCACCTATGGAAGGGAGTTTGGATGTTCTACCAGATTACTATGAAGAAAGGTCTCCAATTCTAATTGAGCCAATAGAAAAGATAAATATTAGATCAGAAATAGAGCCAAAGTTCATCCACTTAGCATCATCACTATCCAGCAAAGAAAGAATAGAGTTCATTAAGTTCTTTAAGGAAAAGAAAGTTAACTTCGCATGGTCTTATGATGATATGTCAGGGTTAGACCCAAATTTGATAATGCATCACCTCAATATAAAGGAAGGAGCTAAACCAATCAAGCAAAAACTAAGGAAAATGCATCCTCATATAGCCTTACTTGTCAAAGTGGAACTAGAGAAGCTATTAAAGGTGGGGTTTATAAGAGCCATTGATTATGCACAATGGATCTCCAACATAGTGCCGGTATCAAAAGTGAATAAGTCAATCAGAATCTACACGGACTTTAGGGACTTAAACTTGGCATGTCCTAAAGATGATTTCCCACTCCCAAGCATTGATGCTATTGTAGACTTGACAACGGGACACTCCATGTTTTCACTAATGGATGGATTTAGTGGCTATAATCAAATCAAGATAGCACCCGAAGACCAAGATAAAACTGCCTTTACATGTGCATGGGGTACATTTTGTTGGAATGTCATGCCTTTTGGCTTGAAAAATGCCGAAGCAACCTATCAAAGAGCAATGACTACAATATTCCATGATATGATGCATAAATTCATGGAAGATTATGTGGATGACATACTAGCTAAGTCACATTCAAGAAAAGAACATCTACCTATTTTGGCAAAATTTTTTGAAAGGTTAGAGGAGTTCAAAGTGAGGCTTAACCCAAAGAAGTGTGCTTTTGGAGTTCAATTTGGTAAACTTTTAGGTTACATTGTATCTGCCAAAGGGATAGAGGTTGATCCAGCTAAAGTGAAGGCCATAATGGAAATGGAAGTGCCTAAAACCATTAGTCAGATATGATCCTCAAAAAGATGTTGTCTTGGTGAAAACCTAGCAAATAGGCGCCTTGATAATATGAAAAAAATTTGAAAAAGAGAAAAATACAAAAAAAAATGAAAAAGAAGAAAAGTGCCTTGGTGAAAACCTAGCAAATAGGCACCTTGGTAGCAAAAAAAGGGAAAAGCTTTAAATAGAAAAAAAGAGAGCTTGATCCATTCAATCAGTGAAAACCTGGTAAATAGGCACCATTGAAAGTCCAAGTCAGTTGCATACTTAGAAGGTCACCTTGTTAATATTGCATTCACCAGCATTTGTATATATTGCATAATAAAACCCCACAGTTGCATTTGCAAGTACCTTAAGATTTTGGTCACCTAATCGAAAAATTGTCCCGAGTCCCATAAACAAAATCAATATCAAACTAGGGGCAATCTACTCTCAAGGAGCAAGGATTCATCAACAAGCTTTATTCAATCAGAGAATCAATTCATCACACTCAAAAGAGGAACACTTAATCAAATCTACGTTCCAATCCAATATGAGCCTAAAAATTTGATCCAAGAACTTAAATGACATTATCTTTATCAGGATTAAAAGTATGAAATGGATGGAACTACATTTGAACTATGGATTTGAAAAACATGGCCAAATTTTTTTCTAAGTGTTGATTCAATTGATGAAATCATTTCTTTCTAGCGAATCGATGAAATTTTTAGACTAGACAAGCTATGATGAAAGGATGATATTTTCTCGATTTCTGAATGACTGTCTTAAAATCAAAGTTTTAAATCATGTATTATTTGTCTAAGGACGTGATCATCAAAGAATCATCGAGGACTTGTACATAGGATAAAACAGAGATTTCTGCTTGTTTATGCAAATGGATACCTTGGCTATTTTGATCTTCAATATCATAATACCAACATCCACTTGCAACATAGAATCTGACAAAATCGGTATTCGCACTCTCATGATTGGCTTCAATCAGTGATAGTCATACCGAAGAGACCGATGGGAAAGCAAGGAAAAAGGCAAAAGTATTCATATCATCATAGTTGAACTAGTGATGATTGTACTTAAAAACGGGATCCAAAAACACTCAATGATGAAAATAAGCTCTAAATCTTGAATAATGACAGTTAGATGCATACATGTTAGATTAAGTGCATTGTATATATTTGTTTTTCTTTTCTTAGCTTAAATTGCAAGAGGGAAAATGAAAGGGGAGGGTTCAATTCAAACATCATGATTCTAAGATCTGAAACAATGAAAATGAGATTATCTTTTGCATACATGCATATCATTAATCATTAGTCATTATACATAAATATCTGGAAAGGAAAAGGAAAAGAATCATAACTCATACATCATTTGCATACATGTAGTTATGGATAGAATTGCATACATTTGAAAATACAAAAAATATAGGATCATCCATATCCATATGATCATAAAATAATTTGCATCCATACATTGAAAAATAGAGAACATCTCATAATATTCATACATCAAAGCATCCATATATCTATATCATAAAAGTAAGATACATTGCATCTATAGCATAATTAAAGGTAAAAGCATAAAAAAACATCATATAGCTGCATATAAAGACAATCTCATAAATCAACTCATCAAATAGAGACAAAGGAATGAATCATCATATATCATCAAAAGATGTGTCTCAAAGGATCCAATACATCAAAGTATATCTAGATACAATATCATGAAAGTGGTACATCAAAAGATCTGATCAATCAAAACATATGAAAATGTGAAATAGAGGATATCAATCATATATGAATCAATCACGATCCTGTAGCACCAGAACCACCTGGATCTCTATCATCCTGTGGGGGAGGAGCCTGAGAAGTGCTCGCTCCACTCGGTCTCTGAATAATCACTACTGAAAGAAACTGATGCATCAAGGCAGCAACCTGATCTAAACGCCCCATAATAGTAGATATCTCTGTCCTCATAGACTGCATATCTCGGGCTAAAACATCAATAGTGGGAGCATCCTATGGACCCTGTCCCTGATCTTGTGGCTAATGAGCTGACTACAGAATTTGTTGTGCTGGAACCTGTGGTGCCTGAACCTGCTAAGCATCATCATCCTGCTGTGCCAAGGCAACTCTCTATAACTGTACCAAAGGATCTAAACCCCTAGGAACCTACCTAGCAGCATCAACATGAGCTTGTCTCTGGGCTCTCTACTGTTAATGAGCTCTATCCTGTCTAGCAGCTCTAGGAGGAACTGTCTGGCCCGCATCAGCCTATATATCTCTGGCTCTACCTCGATCATGTCCATCCCTCACCCATCCTCTACCCACAATAATGAGAGGATCTCTACATCCTCTACATCTCCGATGTCTACCTCCACCACCACCACGCCCATCATCACCACCACCACCACCACCACGTCGTGCTAGAATAGGCTTAGCTAGATCTATGAAATGAATAAACCTATTCTGAGCCCACCAGTCTGCATACTCATGAGACATCCTGACATCAACCATACCTGGTAACATCTCCCATCTACAAAAAGCCATACCAGTAATTTGATTCATGAAAAACTAAAAATCAATACAAGGGCCCACATAGATCTCTTAGCCTGTACCCGTGCATACAAAGCATTGCCCTGAGGCATGTCCTGAATCCTACCATACTATCTGGAAACTTGACCAAAACAAAACTACTCAATAATAGTATCAGACTGACCAATCATCCAACGAGGAGCAAACATATATGGCAACTCGTCGTCATCCTCCCACCAACCCTTACAACCCAGGTACGGATGCCATATCACCTGATCAAGATCATCTATCTACCGTCTCCAAAAATCCAGATAACCTAAATGATGCTGAATCACCATACCAATATATAAGTAAGCATAAGGAAATCCACATGGCCGTCTCCTTTCAGAAATAGGTCTGGTAATAGGAAGATGCTCCCAAATCCATAACTGAAGGATGATAGCACCAGCAGATAAAGAAGAACTCTCTCTGTACACCACCTCATGAAGATCTCGATATAGCTGCACTAGTACACATGAACCCCAATCAAAACATCAAGGCTGTGCTAGTAAATCCTCTAGAATCCTACCCCAACCAACAGAAAAACCATGACCTCGTCGGTCAAGAAGGAGTAGACCACCAATCAATGCACCCAGAACTGCAGGCAATGTAGGAAAGGAGGCAAACTATGGCCATGTGATAGTATCATCATCAATCAGATTGTCCCCAAATACTCGTCAGAAGATAGTAGAGTCATAAATAGAATCATAGTAAACAATCTCTCCGCGACAAGGAATTCGAAGCAAATGATACACGTCCTAGGGCGTGATCATCATCTCACCATGAGGAAGATGGAAAGTATTGTGGTCAGAGTGCCAACGCTCTGCCACAACTGTTAGTAGTCCACGGTTCAACTGGAACCGAGGAAGACTGAGAAGGAAACCTAAACCACAAGTCTCAATGACACGTAGCTCAACGTCAGTCAGTGCCTATCCAAGATCAATCACCCAGGATGCAACTAATCGGATATATAAAACATCAAGGTGAGCCTGTGTGGCACAAAAACAAAAGAATCATATTAGCATAGTATATCAAGGAACATCTAAAGTTGATCAAGTTATTTTAAAATTCATTTTCTCATCAAGAGCATATCAACACTCCTAACTCTATATCGTGAGGAAGGAAAATCATTGTTTTATTTCTCTAGATCTTGAGAATAAAATATTAAAACCATCACCCTATCATAACAGATTGACAATTAAAATTCGTTGGTATTACTATACGGATATCCTAATCAATTTTTTTGTACAAATATAACTGACCTAATTAAATAATTCAAATTAGTCATTTTGACGTATTAAATTTTTCACGAAAAAAGTCAAGTACAAAAGAACATTTTGAGAAAAATACCGTAGGTGTGATTTTAATCATTGTAGGTGACATTTTTCTTAAGCGACACAAAATTCTTGACAAGCGACATTAATTTTGTCTTAGGCAACAAAATACTCATAGGCGACACTAAAATAGCCTAAGCGACATCTAATTCCTCATAAGCGACATCAAAAAGAGAGGGTTTCACAGGTGGTAAAATACATGGAATTTGGGTTTTTTTAACCTAGGTCTACGCGTGAATATTTCACACACAAGTGACAATAGAAAATTGATAAGCGATAGCAAAATGATCATATGCGACATTAAAAATCGCGAATGCGACATTGAAATTATCCTATGCGTGAATTAAATATTTCAAAGCAGGGTTTTAAATGGGAAATGCAATAAATGCTAATTAAAGAGCAATAAATGCAATACCAAGGTTTGAAAAGTACTTACTGGAGCTCCATAATCAGGTGGTCTTGCATATCTCTGACCTCGCTCGAATCAATGCTCTCGAATAGGCACAACCATCTCAACAATCCAAGCAAAACTAGAGCAAAATCAAAGAAGTCAAAAGTGAAAATGAATAGTAAATCTATGTTTTTCAACCTATTTAAGCTATTGTTGACCTAATTTTGAGGAGAAAATTGACCTTGACCTATATTAACCTATTGCATTAACTAGGGCATATCATAAAGTGTTTTTCAGAAATGAAAACATATCAATCAATCAATCATTTCAATCTATCTATCGAGAAACGACTATATGTTTCATTTCTGAGGGGGCATACCATCAGATAATCAGATCAACATCATCAGTAACATCAACGAAAATGAGAGATCGATCATCAAATCAAATCAAATCAAAAGTTGTTATCAGAAAATTTTTCATAATCAAATGAAAGGGGCATTATATTAATCATCAAATCAAACATCATATCAAGATTAAACATCATATCAGGATCAATCAACAAATCAATCTTTATATCAAGAACGATCATCAGAGAACCATATCAATCAAGAGTTTCATATCAATCATACTGACATCAATCTCATATCAAGAATTAGACTATCGACCATTGAAAGGCCAACAAACGACATCAGAGATCGACTATCAACAAAGCAGGACCTATCAATCAAGCAAGATCAGAGTATTCTTTGAATTGACATGCTTCGCATGTCAACTCAAAGAGGGGCATTTGTAATCACCTAAAAATGGACAAAGATGATTTAATGATAATTCAAATGAAATCAAGACAAATTAATGAAATAATTGAATCAATTGAATCAAAATGCACAATTAGCCAATCAAAATGAAAATCAAGTCCTAATTCAAGATAAATCAAAATTGAGAGTATTTTAATCAAGTGCAATCAAATCAAATACAATTAATTAATTAATTGTATAGTCTTGGATTAAATTAAATTCAACCCATTCAAGGGGTACATGGCTAAAATAAATCAATTAAATCAATTAATAAAAATCAATTACTCTCAACAAACCAAAAAGAGAGGAAAATCAATCAACCAATGAGATTAAATGAAAGACATTCACATGGATCAAGCCAAATTGAATCTCAATCACTCAAAGTGAGAGAGAATCTTAGCCATCCATCTTGTCTACTTGTCCCAAGCTTTGAGGACACAAACTTTGCTTTATCTTCAAAGGGTGGAACCAAAGACTTAACCCCAACTCAACCATGATCAAACACAACTACACCCCCTCACATTGGGAAAATCTATAAAAGGAAGGCTAAAATCTTTCATAATTCATCAACCACCTATTTGAGAATTGCATCAAACCTCTTGCAATTTGAGTTTAGAAGAGCATTTTAGCATTTATATTGATAATTGTTAGCTTTAGCATTGTTTATTTCAATCAATTCTTATTCTAGAACTGTCATTACTGAGAGCTTGCTGAGAGCTTACTTCATTAACATTCTAGTTAGAGAGCCATAGGATGTTGAATTAGTCATTGATATTAGCTAATAGTTGCTCAATTGTGGTTGTAATTTAGTTACTATTTCATTTATTGCTGATGATTAACATTAATTCTATGAAGATACATTTAGTTGTATACACTTTTACTTTCATGTTTGACGTGTTTGATATGGTTGAGGGACAGAGTCGTTGTTACCTGCTTGTGGGATCCACACGATGTCCCAATCCCCACCATTGCTTATTTTATATATATGTATGTTGTATGTTGGTCTTGTATGCAAGTTTGTAGGTACCGAGCATTGACTTCCTTGAATTGTCAGGATGAGTGTGCCCTATCACAAGTCTCAATGGTAAAAGAGGGGAGATAATATTCAAATCCAAATTCCAACCTAAGTCATTCTATTATCCTAAAATAGTGAACAATATTTTGATATTTTACCATTTCCAAACTTGTCTAGGTGGACGAGAGTTTATACTCCCTTCCTTGAGCATGGTTATGGTTCTTTAAGTTCAGTTGATTTTTGGTTATTGATGTGAATGCTATAATCAGACAATTTATTTAGATTAATTTTGTAAATTAAATAAATTAGATTTTTACTATTTTTAGTTATTTTAAATGTGAGAGTATTTAATTAATTAAAATTAGTTAAATATAGTTATTAAATTGAATGATTTTTAATTAAAAGGCTTATTGTGAAAATAGAGATATTTAATTAATGAAAATTAATTAAATACATTCACTTTAGATTTAATTAGTTGTAAATTTAACTTTTCGAATAAAAGGTATTTATTAATTGAGAAATTAAATAGCATGTGGAAAATTAAATTAGACTAAATGTTATTATTTAATTTAATTCTAATGCATTAAGTTGCACAATAAAAATTGAAATAAATTAAATTAAAAGAATTAGTCAATTTTGAGTTAAGTGGTTTAACAAGAGCAATTAGGAAATTAGACTTGAGTTCAGAACTGAAATTAGGGGAAATTAGGAATTGATGGAAACAAGGCTGTGAGTGAAGTTGAGTTCCAACCTTTGCATGTGGAATTCAATTTCCTATATTGTGAAGGTTTAGCCATTATTCTCAACACACAAGTTTGGAGAATTTTTGGGTGAACGATTTCAATTTGGTGCAAAATTTCTGAGAGCTTGGATTTATCTTCGTTTCTAGTCATTGTCGAATTTATCTATTTGGTGTTTGAGGTAGGGTTTGATAACCTTTGTGGTTGTATTTTTGTATTTTTGGAAGGAGTGTTTTCTTCGTGCCTGTCAAATCTGGATGTTTTGGATTGTTCATGTGATTTGTCTTCATGTTGAGTTTTCTGAAATTTGATTGTAGGAAATTTTGGTATGCATGCAATCCCTCGTTTAAATTCTTGTTAGATTTCAATTAGAGTTTGAATTTATGGAATTGGTAGAAATTAATAATTGTTGAAATTCTGTGAAAGAATACTTTGTTTGAAAACCCTAGGAATTTGTTTGAAAAAAAATTATTATAAAAAAATAAATTTTAAAGAAAAATTATAAAAAAATTGGGAGAGGAGGCAGGGGCCACCCCAGCCTCCCCCTACCTAAATGACATCTCTAAGAGCTACCAACAACAACCCTTAGGCTGTCGTCGGCAATCCTTAGGACTGGCATGCGACAACCCAAAGGTTGTCGTCGACAATCCTAGGGACTACCACACAATAGGCCCTAAGGTTGTCGCAGGATAGGCCTTAGGCTATCGCACAATAGCCTAGGCTGCCATGAGATTAGCCTAGGGGAGGGGCCAGCGAATCCCCCCTTTGATTATTTGTTATTTGGTTTTGTTTGTTTTAATTTAAATTTTTAAAAGTATTTAACATTTAATTGTTTTAAAAGCAACAAAATTTTATATATATATATATATATATATATATATATATATATATATATATATATATATATATATATATATATATATATATATATATATATATATATATATATATATATATATAAAATAAAAAATTAAATAATTAAGATATAAATAAATAAAAGTTATTTTATTTAGAATAGTAAATAACAGTTTAATGCATATATGATTAAATAGGGAAATATTTTTGCTAACATGTTTATATATTTCTAGTTGGGAATTTCATGCATTTATTTCATGTTTATTTATTTCAATTGGCCAAATTATTTAGATGAGGTTGACATGTTATTCGTTATTTAAATCAGTTAATTTATTTAGACTATAAAATTATATTGGGTTAGTAATTTTAATTCCTAAAATCAATTTATGTCGTTAATGTTATAAATTGATTTGTTAGGGTTAAAATTTAATCATTTTTAATGTAATTATAGTTTGTTAGTAATTATTGGGTAAAATAATTTTGTGATGAAAATTATAAATTAGTTTATTGTATTAAATTTTATTATTTGTCTATTTATTTGCCTTTTGTGTTTGGGATTAGAGAGGATTAGTATGTCAACCTAGTAGGATTGTTACCAGAGGTGAGTTTAGATATTATTGTTTATGTTTGTTTGCTTTGCATACTTGAATGATCATTGATCAAATATGACCCAACCTTTTGGAGTTGATTTTATGATGGTAATTGCATTATGTGTTCATTTTAATCCTTGGAACCGGTTTAGGATATTATGAGATTATGTTGACTTGGAGTCATGATTTGAGATTATTAAACCTAGGGTAGGTTATTTAGGTGTTAGAAGGGAAGTGGCTTACTTTGGAGGTGTCGAAGCCCAGAAGCAACTACCTGGGTATCCTTAGTAGGTTACTTAATCAAGTGATAATATTAAATTAAATGGGGATTAAAATGAATTAATAAGATAACAATTCCTCGACCATGTCTTGAGTGCTAGTATAGGATAAGGATGAGGGTGGGAGAAGATGCTTGCCTGTCTAGTACCGATGGTGAGTCTGGCATAGTTGGTTTTACTTGTCTGCGTGAATGTAATGTCCCTATCCGGTTTTAGATTTTTGAGACTGATTTTTTTAACATCCAGAAGAATTTCCACTATGAACCACACTTATCAAATCTAAACATAAATAATGAAATGTGTTTGAGATATGTACTTGTATATATGAGATATCCAAATATGTTGATAGAATTGTTAAGATGTTAAGGATGATAAGAGTTACTCTAATATTCTTTTCGTTGATTGTACTTGTATCATATGTGTCTCTATTCTTGCTGACTGTAAACATATTCTAAATATAGTTTTATTATTGCTAGCTGGAGTGCTAAAAGTCTGTCTTATAAACTATTCAATACCGACTCTTAATACTTGGTATTTATTCCCTATCATTCAAGAAATATATTCTTAGTTTGCTGATGTATACCAGTGGTTGTAACAGCCAGTGATTTATCTCTGTTCTATTTATCTTCTCTTCACATTATCTCCGATATATAGATAAATATACATTTCGATTTGCTCATATGTATATATTTATATATACTTATAAGTCCAATATCAACATCATATATATGTTATATTAAATGACTATAATCATAAGAGTTCATTGTTAAATAGTTCGGGATTCTCTCAGTTTACATATATATTGGTTCCTTAATATTTTTTTTGTTTAAGCATATATGTCGGGTGGCAAAACTACTATCAGCATTTAAATATGACTCGGCGCACATACTGGTTTTAACACTTACGCTGCCACTTTCTTAAAAGAATGATCCCGATGGATATGTAATGAAGATGTTATATGTTTCTAGCAGCGTGTAAAGAATTAATCCAATGTCTTCATGCAAACATCTATAGGGTGGATTGAATTATCACTGAGACTTGTATCGGTGAACTCTATCAAAGATTACAATGATAGATCCTTGGCCAAGAACGGTAACTTCAAACTGTATTATTACCCTGCTGGTAGACAGACTAATGCCACCGTGTATAGTACTTATACATATTTAATTCCTCATTGTGAATTGAGGTCTTTGTCTTTGACTTAGCACATCTGTTATCATCTTATTCAAAGATATTTCTTCCTGCTTTTCTTTTTCTGTCCTCCCTTTTCCCTAATGATTTTATCCTCCATATTATGAAGGTCGCTGCCTCTGCATAGACCTGTGTGTGAGAGGTCGCGACCCTTTAGAGATAATATAGTTTTATTTGGTATTCGATAATATTTAATAGATTACATTGATCTATTTAATATTTGTTACTTAGAAATATTATTATATATTATTAATAGTAATTATATATCATATTTTATAATAATATACTTATTATATTTATTGATTAATAATATTATATATAATATTATTAATAATATTTTCTTTTGTTATTATAATAATTTTATTATTTATATATTATAATTTATTACTATGTTTTAATTATAATTGTATTTATTTATTTCTTCCCTTCATTATTTAATCTTATATTAAATTCTTATTATCATCAAATTACGCTCTGGCAAGGGGACATTACAATGAAAGGACTATTGATCCGCATAGAGTCACTAAGGGCTGGAGTTTAGAGAGGCTACCAGGTGACCTTAAAGTTGACTCATGGGATGAAACTTCCTTGATTTCATTCTAGGTTTCCTACATGTGTTGGTTTCCTCTGGGTTATTATGTGTACCTTGACTTATGAGTTGTACCTTTGAGATATGAGCTTCAAGGATCCTTTCTTAGTCTACTTGATGGATTGGCATTGTTATTTGTATGGGATTTGATGTTATCTCCTCAACACGATGGGAGTGGAACCACATGTTTCCACGAGGTCATGAGGTAGTGACTATTTTACCATTTGAGACTCTGACATCCTTGTTCCAGTGCTAGATGATCATGGTTGTATTTACTTCCTTTCCTATCTTCTTGGAGTTCTCTTCTTGATCTTGTACTTCTCTATTTGTACTTTGTAATTTATTATATTCACATACCTTATGACATGTGCAATGGATGTTGATGAATATGTGTATTTTTTCATTTAGTTGTAATTATGATGTAATATGTAATTTATGGTTGTAATTGTATTTCATAGTTTCTACGTCAAGGAACCTTTGAGATGTGTAATCTACTATGGAGATTGTATTTATGTTTATGTTCTTATGGACTTTATGTTTTACTTTCGCTTATTTATTCATCATTGTTTTTAAATATTTAAGAAAAAAATTATTCTGCAAACTTAGTAACATGTTTTAGGTTAATATCTCATAGGTTCCCAAGTGGGGCATTACAATGAACATGAGTCACACAACAACCAGTGGTGGTTCTCAGTCATCTGGTAAGAAGAAGGAAGGAGTGAAGAAGTTTTATGAAGAATTCATTGACTTACTATACTTATAGCAGTCTTTCAATGAATGAATTTTCCTAGAAGGATGCATGCAGCCAATGTTGAAATCCAGAAATCCCTAACACTTCTGGAATGTCTTTATTCTTATATTTTTGGACTAACATAGTAAAGGGAGTTCCAATGTTGAATCCTTGGGAATTTAATATGGCAAAGTTGGTTGTCCCTGATGTGTATATGGATGTAGACTTGGTCAGAGATTTTCAAAAGGCTTACTACCCTATAAGTTGGGTTATAAGGAGAAAGGACAAGTCTACCCTAGTAACAATCAACAGAGCTAGCTTTGTGGAGGAATTCCATATATCTAGGGCAAATTGCAAAGATATAGACTTGGATGGAGAAAGGAAGAAGTACACATCCCACAAGAATGTATTGAAAAGGCACACTCTCCCATGATACATGTCTAGGGTCAGAAGGAAATTGATACCAATTATAGATAATGTAGAGGATCCATGTGATTTGAATACATTTCATTTTTACATCAAATAAGAGAGCTGAATGAGAATCTTGCAAATGCTATGGAAGAAAAAATAAGAGAGCTGAATGAGAATCTTGTAAATGCTTCATTGTCCTCCCATATTGCTAAGATGGAGGATGCTACAATAGATGTGCCAACAAACATGATTCCTACTTCTACAGAGGTATATTTTCATGATGAGGTCAAATCCAAGCTTGAGGAATATGTAAATAAAATTGAGAAGCTTGATGAAGTGAAAAATGTAAGTGGGGTAACTACTTTAATGGAGGTCTTACAACATAGGATTTTCATCCTAAAAGGAAAGTTAGGTGTATTACATGGTCTACATTTTTATTTAAAGGATGATGGTAATATTTATGCTGATGCCATGTCATTTTTGGAGCCCTTGTTCAATATTTGGTCTAGCAGGAACGTATTGATGGAGAAGCTAGAGACTTCCATGATATATAGGGATAATATTCCTGAGAAGATTAGTGAAACTAAAGATATGGTAGCAAGTGTGAGTTATTTATTTACAGTTTTGAAAGGAAAGGATTTGTTGATCAAAGGTAAATTGTAAACTTTTGTTGAAAGTTACCAAACATTTATTCCCTCAATATATGACAAGGAGGGCAGTTTGAAACATGTTGACTTATGGGGTTTTGAGTTTGATTTGATTTTGGAAAGCACATAAATTTTGTTGCACCTAGGCAAGGACATAGATGCTCATGGGTTTAATGAAGTGTTGGACTCTCTTTTTAGATCTGAAGTAGATTTTACAAAAGTTTATTGCGGATGCACGGGCAGTTACATATTCTCATTCATTGGAATCTATTGCACGGTTGGAGGAAGTTAAGGGGTTCAACTGGCCAACAAATAAAGAGGTTTCCATGTGGGAGTTGATGTTGAAGTAAAACAAAAAGGCCTTATCTTAATTTTCTCTATTTTTTCTCCTTATTGATAGGCTAGATGATCTGGCCATTCGTAACTGTCAAAGAAAATTCAAGATGCCTTTTTAAAATGTTCTTAGGCAGTTGCGAATGGCCTTCGTTAAGAAAAAAATGTTATTTTGAATACCTATAGACAAAGGTGCCAAGTTAGAGTTTCTTCTCCTTTCTCAATATCAAGTTCGAAGGTTTTTGTTGTTGTAGTTCTAGTTGTTTGGCAGTTCATTTTCTTCCTTTGGTTATAATATTTTTGCAACATTTCTCCCTAAGTGATTTGAAGCTTGTTGCATTCCTTGTCTATAAAAGGAATTCCACAATCACTTAGGAGGGGACTGATAAATTTTGTAAAGTCTAGATTTATTGAGTCTTAGGTCTCAATCAATTGATAGAACAAACAATATGAATATGTTGTAAATGTTTATAGAGCAAATACAAGTATGATTAGAATTTTTGAATACTTTGAGTTGCAAATTTTAAATCTTTGAACATTGTATGATGGAGGTGATTATATAATATCAATACAAATATGATTTGTAGCTTATTTCTCTCCTTCGTGTTAAATCAGTGAGTTGTCAATAATATGATTCAAAGTTTTATATTATTCAGTGCATTATTATGATGTGTATATTTTATTGTTACGCTTTGATCAATGGTCAATTAAATGCTTAAAAATAATCCATAGCTTCACTGATTTAATGCAAGGATCTTTATAAGAAGTGTAAGTTCTAATCATAGATAAATATTATTATAATGAAATAACTCTTTAGATCAACCACTTAAGGTCAATCCATTCATACAAAGTTTAAATTCATGATCTGTTGCCTAATTTAGATAAGGCACTGGTCAATTGTTGTAATATTTATATATCTTCATGTTCCTCACATGTGTCTGTGTTTTGTCACAATTTGAAATAAAATCTTTAATCAATTTTTTTTTCATGATTATGGTATGGATATCTATCACACACTCTACTTTAAGTTGTAGATCAATTAATGATTAGCCATCATTTAGTATCTCCCTAGATTATTGTTGCACCTTTTATGGGATTTATCTGCTTAAATGATTCAAGAATAAGTGTGGTACAAAGGTTATTTGAATGAATCAAGGTTAACCAGCCTAGGTTTTGTAGAGCCTAAATTGTAGAAGGATAATAGATCCTTGTCAGTTGGTCCAATCCTCTTGATAATTTCCATAATTGAATTTGGCATCTTCATAGAAATTAAATAGGCTATATTGGTAGCTTTGAAAGCATAAAACCCATTTTGGGAACCAACACATGTGATGCCACATAGACTGGGAGGATTGCAAATGGCACCTGAGATTCAAGGTTGGCACCATAGGCAAGTGTTGAATAAGCCAATGGTTTACCAACCTGGGTTTATAATGATAAAAGGAGGTGTTGGGAAATGACCACCAATCCTTCCACCATAGTCTAACTAAGTGGATGCCTAGCTCGTGAAACATATTCAGAGGTAGTAGTAACACAACCAGATCAAAAGTCTAACAAATTGGGTGGTTGAGCTGGAACTAGACCTATAAATATTTCCAAGAGCAAAGATTCATGATAGCTCAAGAGAAAACATCTCAAGGAGTATATATGTCATGCTTATGCAAAACACATGAATTTTAAGGGCATGAGCCATAGGAAGTCCTTGTGCATGTATGAGAGGAAACCACTATATATTATGCTAGTTAAAAGAGATGCCACCTTGAAAACTAACCCCATCCTAGTGGAGCTACAAATTAATAGCTTCCTAGGGCCACCAACCTCCTTCATAACCAGAAGGGTTTGAAGGCCAATCCCCTTATACACTGACTTATGACCTAGATATCTTGAAGAAATACAATGCATGAGAAGAATTTTATAGTCCTTATTGCTATAAATGGTAGGAATAACCCATTTGGTACACAAGGAAAGGCCTTGTTTTTGGGTTGAAAGAAAGCCAAGCCCTCCAGATTCCCTATGGAGATAATAGTATTCCTAGGCAACCTTGTGAAAACTATGATGGTCAGCTCCAAAATCCCACAAAACTTCTTGCAAGAACTTCTCCAATTTACTATAAGAGGCCCTAGATTGGGCCCAATAGGAAGAGTAATACACATGGGTGGTGACCAACACTTTGGAGCAGATCTAGAATTTACCAACCAAAGAAAGAGGCTTAGTAATCTAGAAAGATTTTTCTCTATCTTGGCCAAAATTGCATTTCATAGATCAACTGTAACACTATGAAAGGAAAAGAGCATGCCCGAGAACCAAAAACTTTCCCCATGATGTATCCACCTCCACCCATACTAGATAATCTAGGGAGGAGTAGGGGGAAAAATTTTCTGTAAACTTTGGTTTTGTGTCATTGAATCTCTGACCTAGAAGCCAAACAAAAAGTGTCAAGGTATTGAAGTGTTGCCTACACATTATGCTCATCCTCAATCAATGTGAGGAAATAATCATCTACAAAATGACCATTGATAAGCTAAGAAGGTGACTCGGGCAAGGAAATTATCCTAATGTGTTCTACCAATATAGTAGAATCAAGAAGATAACTGAAGCCCTTAACAATCAAAACATATAAGAAAGGGGCCAAAGGAAACCTTGGTGAATGAATCTAAACATGCCAAAAGCTTTAGACTACCGCCCATTAATGGTGATGCAAGATGAAGCATCCCGAAAAAGCATTTGTGCATACTGAATGAAATGAGGGTCAAACCCTAAGGCTTTAAGCATCGCAAGAATGAAAGGTCATTCAATATGGTCATAAGCCTTAACAAAATCAATTTTGAAAAAAATGACATTTTTCTTAAAATGCCTAGCCCATTTTATACCTTTCCAAACTGCAATAATGTTGTCCAAGATAAACTTAGACTTGATGAAGCCTGTCTGCTTAGGGAAAATAATCCGCTGAAGAAGATGTCTAATCTTGAGAGCAAGGGCTTTAGCAATGATTTTTTAGGAGACATGAGCAAAGTGATGGGCCACTAATTGCAAATATCTTCTGGATCCCCAACCTTAGGTATGAATTTAATATTTCCTTTGTTAATAGGCTAACCTAGAGATTGAGTATGAAAGGCCTCCAAATAAACCTTACGTAGATCGAAACCAACATAAGGCTAGAGAGCCTTGTAAATTCACAAGGGAAGTCACCAAAACTAGGTGCTTTGTCATCTACCATTAAAAAAACAACCTCTTTGAGATCCTCAAGGATAAACAATTGGTAAAAAATGCCTTTTGGGATTCAAAAGATGAGAAGGAACAATAGAAATGTAATAATTCAGAGATTGATCGCATTCAGGTGAATTTTCTTATTTAGTGAACACCTTCTCATAATGTTTGACAAAGGCTTGAAGGAAATTTGACAACTTTGAGAGCACTATATGACCTTTCTTGATTCTTTTGATGTATGACATGTTGTAAGAGCAAAAAAAACCTCTTTAGATGCATGATCTCACACCTTGGGCCATTGCAATCTAGCTTTGATTCGAGCGCCTTGGGTGACATGACTGTCAATAATTTAATTTTCATGGCAGAGCTAAGCAACCTAAACCTACAAGTTAGGGTAGAAAGGGTTCACATCTAGAGCATTTGTGGTGGTACACAAATCCTTAGTGGTCTCTTCATAGATTTATCAACAATACATGACCAGGTGCCTACCATAAATGTGGAGAGAATACATCGTGCATTGTATAACATCATTCTACTATGTAATCCAACCTGTCAGTTAAGTGGGCCAACTTTCAAGATTCTAGACCCTATGAATATGGGCTATTGTGGGTGGGTGATTCCATACATAAGTATTTTTAAAAAATGCATTTTAGGACATATATGTCTCGTCTTCCATTTAATGTTGAACTTGATGGCATAGTGGTTTGACAAAGTGACTTCATGGAGTGGTAAAATTGGCATATCTTAGTTTTCTCTTTCTCCAAAAGAAAAGGAAGATTGTGCCAAGATCATGGCACACTCAAGCCGTTTAAATTTTTTTTCAGGGTACGCCCTATAATTACTCTAAGTGTGCCAAACACCTTGAGGATGGTGACAATTGATATTAAGATTGAAAAGACCTAATTTATTGTGTATGTAGAACCATACCTCTCTTTCTCCAACTGTCTAGCAGAAAGACACAAAACCCTCCTTATTTGAGGCCACCTCAACCATATTAAAGTCTCCCAACATAACCCAAGTGGCAAGGGGTGATGAATTAGTTGTCCACTCCCACCAATAAGGTCTTTCAATAACATCATTGGGGGCATTAACATTAATGATCCCCAAAGAATTATTATTAATTGACAAAAGGACCCACACAAGCCTCTAAGTGGGATCTAACCCATAGACCACAATAGAAGGATGTCAGCATGGAAAAAATGAGTGTGATGACACCTTCTTCACTAGCTTCATGTTTTGAAGAAAAAATTGTGCCATCTAGCCAAATCACATGACATGCAAAAACTAACATGAAAGTTGTAATTTTAATTTCCTAGAGGCAAAACACATCAATGCCAGGATATTTCTGTCGAGTATCTTGCACAAAATACTTCTTGGAATTCATGATTCAAAATCTTGCATGTCATCCTCGTCCTTAAGAGAGGAGAAGCTATTCTGCAAGAAGTCGGAAACTAGTCGAAAGCTAGGGTATGAATCACCTGGAATTACCTTGCATTTTTTTGGACCCTCGTCAACATTCACCTCCTATCTAGAGGGACGACGAGAGTGACATAATGAGGATGAATGAGTAGATAACACTAAAGTGATCTGAGGAGTGTGAATCCACAGAAGGTGAGAAACACTATCAGTTAAAACTTTCCACTGGCCATTAGGGTTTGAAACATCTTGAGCTTGAGGCTGCATCTTAGATTATGGTCATGACTGAGGTAGTTATTGTGCTTGTGGCTGTGCAGTAGTGACGTTAGCCTATTTTGTTGAGACAACTGAAGAACCTTTTCCTTTATGAACAATAATACTCCAACCCTCCTCACTCTTAGCAACCTTAGAGGAGCCAGGAGGAGCTACCTCTTTAAGAGGAGACTTAATTCTTGGGATAGTCAGTGGGCAATCCTTAATTTTGTGCTCAAAGAATTGGCACTGATAGCAAGTGTTGATCCCTAAGTTTTTTTGTTTATTAGTGTCTTACACTTAGTCATTTTCTAGGCAATGTTGGTCGGTCATCACTACAACTGAGTCATCATGTATATGCCAAGTTAAGTATGACTTGTATATTTTACCTTTACTGAGAAGTAGCTACTACCAAGCAAGTCAGAAGGTCACCAAGTACTTCAGTAATAACTGAGCAAGCTTATGCTGAGTTGTGTAGATATGTCAGTGTCGAGCACCAGGGTATGAAGAACAGTGAAAGCTGAGTGTCAGAGATTTCAAATGTCGAGTAAGCCATAATTGATATATGTGTTTTTAATGACACAAACACTTAGGTAAACCATTTTGGCCAACATCTACATTATATTTATTGTTTGTTGAGGAAATCACAAAGGCTATTATGCCTTAAATTATAATCATTGATCCCTATGTAACCTATGGAACCAATCAGAATTAGGGAATGCTTAAGTGACATAAGTAGACAATCTAGATCGTTGATCTTGATTCATGGAGTTGATCTATTGTTTATATAAGATGAGATCTGAACCCTAAAACGTAACAATATGAGGAGTAGAGTACAAAGGAGATTTCATACATGCAAAACAGAGAAGTGTTTTGATAATCAGAAGCAGAGATCAGTGACCGAGAAGATCAGTGAAGGACAACACATAGATATATTTGATAGAGGAGATCAAATCTATATTGGAAGGAGAAGATTTGTTATCAGCATCATAGTGCAAACTGAAGGATCAAGTAGTGAATTATTCTAACAAGTGAATTAGGGAGAATCTCTTAACATAGTGGTTTTAACAGACCTAAGTAAATCTCTTAACCAAGTGCTTAGTTTGTTGTAAGTTTAAATCCTTTTGCAAGGTAGATTATATAAGTCTTAAAGCTCTTAGTAGGGCAAACCCCTCACAGGGTAGATCATTATTTTATGATCAAACTTTGTAGCCCTAACATGCAAACTTTAATACTGCAGTAGTGAAGATTTGTGGGTGTCATCCCCACCCCAGTTTTACCTTTCAAGGGTTTTTGGGTAACCAAAATCATTGTGTTATGTTTCATTTTCATGGATGAAGATTAGGATGTTAGATCTATTTTAGTATTAAATTTGATGTTTGTGTTATGCAAGTAAGTTTATGTCAAAATGGAATTATTGGTAGATATCTGATTCACCCCCCCCTCAGTATCTCACTTTCCCATAATATATTTCCAACAATTGGTATCATAGCTAAGTCTCTTAAAGGAGTCTAATCACTTGTGAGTTAAAGATCTTGAGATGGAGGTTTATAAGTTGGGAAAGATCATAGAGAATCATAAGATTGAAATTCAACTTGCACTACATCAGCTTGAAGCAGCTAGAGATGAACTGAAGAAATCCTTAAGCAGAAGAAGAGAATTGGAAATACAACAGAATGAAACTCAATACCGAGAAGAAGATACCAAAGGACTATTTGAAAGTGGTAATTCTAATGAAAGTGACAAAGCTATAAAAGATCTACTAGAGAAAAATAACGTACTGTGTGAGGACATCATAAATCTGAAAAGAGAACAAGAAATACAATCAATAAGACTTTGTGAAGTTGTTGAATAGAAAAAGAAAGCTAATCTTGGAAAAGGATGATGATGAGGAAACTGATAGTGATGAGAATATCAAGAAGAAGGCACTACCTCAAAGGAAGCAACTAACTATAGATGAGATATGCCACAACATCAAGAGCACTGTTGGATTAGTAGGCTTTAAACAAATAAAATTTGAGAAATTGAGCATTGAGGATAAAGATAGAGTAGAGGAAGCTATGCTTGAGATGCTTTGTACATTCAAGATGACACCATTACAAATGTGGAACCTTATTCTTGAAGAATTGTAGAAGAGGATAGCTTAGAAATGAGAGTATGCCTTGATGATAGAGAAACAAATAAGGGAGAGCACTCTAGCTTAAGTCATGCCAGACTTATCCCCTGATTATATCAAGCAGTACATGGAGTGCAGTATAGAAACATATTTGCTCCCAATCTCTGAGCATATTCCATTCTACAACATAAGGTTGAAGATATTGTACAACATAGCACAAGGTTGTGGAAAATAATTTTTGGACTTATAGTTGACAAAAATGCACAATCGAGTGGAAGTACATCTAGTAAAGTAGAATTGGACAATAAGGAGGATATTGAAGAACCACATATTGAAAAGGAAACATGACAGAAGGCTGAAGCCAGTGAATCACATGATGTGATCACTATTGTGGATATCACCGAGGATACCCCAGTGAAAACAGATGTGTTAACTAGAGGAGGAAATTCAAAAGCAAATACAAGCCGAGGAAGCCTTAGATAAGTTTCTACCGAGCACCAATCCAGTACTAATCCAAGTACAAGATTATCCACGGATTGAGAGTACAACAATTGTTGAAACAACACCATTTAGCTCCCATAAGGTCACAGTTGAAATTCAAGCTTCACAGAGTACTAGTGCCGAGAAATAGGACAAGTCGACAATTACACCTGAGATTAAACTTATCAAGGAGAAATAGAAAGAGCAAGCTGAGAAGACTCTTAAAGAGCAAGCAAATTAGTCTGCATTAGTTGTGATAAGTTCTCACGTGGAAGATAAGGAAAAGGAAAAGATTGAGAGAGAGAAGGAAAAAGAAAAACTAGAGCCTAAGGAACAAGAGGCAATAAAAGCTCTTATACAGATGCCGAGTGGAAACACACCGAGGAAGAAAACATAAAAAAAGAAGGAGAAATCTCCTGCCACACAGGTGACACTCGATGAAGTTATAGCAATTCCTAAGTGGGACACTGATAACTTGACATATGAATAGATGCAAATATTGCAAGATCTTTTGAAGAAGAAGAGCAAACAAGAAGAGCTGAGAAGAGAGCACCAGCAAAAGAAGGTATTGCATGAGATCAAAAGTATTTCCATTGATGCTTTTGAAATGGATGATGCAAATGAATCCAAACCTATTTTGGAACAACTTGTACATATTGTTAAGAAAGTAACTGATGATGACAGTGAGGCAAATGATAAGTTGTTACAATGGTCTGAGAGAAAGTTTGAGACCAAGGTACTTGACAAAGTTTCAATTGACATTGTAGTTAAACATGTAGAACTTTCTGCTTTAGTAACAAATTTAGAAGAAGTTGTGCATAACGCCCATTCTTTGTACAAGAAATTATGCAATGTTGAAGAATTTACAAAAGACAATCAAGATTTGATAAACAAGTTGCAGCTAGACTTGAAGTCTACAAGACATTCATTGAGCATGGATGCAAGTTCTAGCTCCATTCATTTTACCAGGTTATTACATGCACAAGGTAGATTAGCTGAATTTGTGGCTAATGATGGAAAAATAAGGGCTAGACTAATTTCTATACAAACAATGTTGACACCTCATCTTGAGGTAATGCAAAAGGAATTAGTTATGACAAAAGCATTAGTGCAGAACGAACCTCATCTTTCTATTGCCAAGAGCCTAGTTGAGCTAGCAACCGAGCTAGAAATAAAGTCACGGGTTTTGGAGTCTGTAACCAATTGGGACAATGCATTAGCTATGGTAATGCAGCTTCATAAACCATTTTTGGACAAGTATTTCAAAACCCCTACACCCCAGGAACTTCAAGTGATAAAAACAAGGGGAAATGAAATGACATGACATAATATTAAAGGTTAAAAGGGGAAATAACATGACATAACCAGATATGAAAGAGAAAATGACAGAGTTCAAAAAAGAAGAAACAAGGAACTGAACCCAGAATGGTATGACATACTATTTTTGTAAATGTATATATTTGGTTGTATGTCAAACGAGTCTTATGTACATATATGGGTAGAATATTTTCAAGACTGAGTCAAAGTCTTAGGGGGAGTATTCATATAGGAGTTTTTCATATTACTAAGTACTAATGTAATGTAAAGTCAAATGCAATGACAAAGTGTTTTTGCCACTAATGTCAAAGGGGGAGATTGTTGATCCCTAAGTTTTGTTGTCTATTAGTGTCTTACACTTAGTCATTTTCTAGGCAATGTTGGTCGGTCATCATTGCAACTGAGTCATCATGTATCGACCGAGTTAAGTATAGATTTGTATATTGTACCTTTACTGAGCAGTAGTTACTACCGAACAAGTCAGAAGGTCACCGGGTACTTTAGTAATAACCGAGAAAGCTTATGCCAAGTTGTGTAGATATGTCAGTGCCAAGCACCAGGGTATGAAGAATAGTGAATGCCGAGTGCCAGAGATTTCAAATGCCGAGTAAGCTAGATTTGATATATGTGTTTGTAATGGCACAAATACTTAGGTAAACCATTTTGGTTGACATCTACATTATATTTATTATTTGTTGAGGAAATCACAAAGGTTATTATGCTTTAATTATAATCATTGATCCCTATGTAATCTATGGAACCAATCAGAATTAGGGAATGCTTAAGCGACATAAGTAGACAATCTAGATCGTTGATCTTGATTCATGGAGTTGATCTATTGTTTATATAAGATGAGGTCCAAACCCTAAAACATAACAGTATGAGGAGTAGAGTATGAAGGAGATTTCATACATGCAGAACAAAGAAGTGTTTTGATAATCAGAAGCAAAGATCAGTGACCGAGCATAGCAGTGAAGGACATAACATAGATATATTTGATAGAGGAGATCAAATCTATAGGAAGGAGAATATCTGTTATCAGCATCACAGTGCAAACCAAAGGATCAGGTACTGAATCATTCTAACAGGTGAATCAAGGAGAATCTCTTAACATAGTGGTTTTAAAAGACCTAACTAAATCTCTTAACCGAGTGCTTACTTTGTTGTAAGTTTAAATCCTTTTGCAAGGTAGATTGTATAAGTCTTAAAGCTCTTAGTAGGGCAGACCCCTGATAGGGTAGATCATTATTTTGTGATCAAACTTTGTAGCCCTAACATGCAAACTTTAATACTGCAGTAGTGAAGATTTGTGGGTGTCATCCCCACCCCAGTTTTACCTTTCAAGGGTTTCTGGGTAACCAAAATCATTGTGTTATATTTCATTTTCATGGATGAGGATTAGGATGTTAAATCTATTTCAGTATTGAATTTGATGTTTGTGTTATGCAAATAAGTTTATGTCAAAATGGAATTATTGGTAGATATATGATTCACCCCCCCCTCTCAGTATCTCACTTTCCCATAATAGATTTCCAACAAGCAAGTGCTAGGCAAATTTAGATAAAGCACTCGTTGAGAGTAGCAGTGACCTCCTATCTGAATTTTAATAGTTTCTTTGGGGTCTCGAGACAAATCAACTTCAACACAAACCCTTTTCCAGAGATAAGCATGAAAAAGTGGTTAGATTCTATGTAAACCACATTGCCAAGGGATTGGGCAATGATTTGCCAAAAATGACCAACAAGGCAAGGGTAAACTAGGAAACTCTATCTAGATTGAGACCTTGAGCCTTTTCTCATCAGAGATGGTAAAGTCTTGCGATCATGGCTGAAAAACAAGCAAGGACAATCGAACAAACTAGGGTCCATGTTTGAGGATGCCCTTAACATGGGTGAGATTGGAAAAGCAAAATAGAAAAAAAACCTTTTGTGAGATTTTGGACGCTATCCAACCATACCCCATGAGGGGCCTAGGCTTTCACAACCCAACATGCAACACACTTTTAGGTGGAATTGTCCCCACAAAGTATTTTATTAAAGTATATTTTTCAAGCCATTCATAGGCACTATCAAAATCTTGCACAAGCAACACAACATCAAGGGTACCATAAGACGTACCTCATGAAAAACCTTCGGAACAAACTTGCGAGACCATTTGTTCAAGGGTGCCATAATTGCTTGACACCAAAACTCCAACACAAACATCAACTATTGAATTGAGGTTGATTGAAACCATTAAAAAAGCTTAAAATAATCTTGCACTAAATACAAGACAAAGGTTACAAGACAAACAATATAACAATACAACCAACCCAAACCCAAAAAGAGCTCATCCAGCCCCAAACGAAAATCACAAATTTTACCAATTGTAATTTTTTTATCTTATATTAATATTAAATTTTTATAATTTACTCACATTTAAAGAAAAGTTAGAACCAAAAAGACCACTTCCCAATTTATAAGACCTTCTATGGAAATTTGAATCTGCAGAACCCTTACACCTCCATTCGGATTTTTTTTCTTATGCTTGTTCATAAGGAGAGATCTGACAGTAGATTGTTCCGTTCATTCAATTTGTTCACTATTCGAGGAGCCCAGTGTCCAGTTGATGGCCGTCGGTCCGCCTTTCGAGAGAGGTGGCTCGGCGCAGTTGGGAATTATGTCTACCGGAGGTACTCGACAGCAGCCCCCGGCAACAGCACCACCAGGTTCCCGATAAAGGCCGTCATCTTTGACATGCTCTCCTTTATTCAGAGGACACCCTCAAACGCAATCTCTCCAACTGAGTCTGCTTCTGCTTCTGATGACCAAAGAGACTTGAGCAATCTCATTCCTACCTCTGCCAGTATCAGTTCTTGCTCTCCTGCAGTGACTGCTTTTGAGGTGGCACATAGTCTCGGGGTTTATAATCCTCCCGAGTTGCAAGATAGAGTTTTGAAAGAGGGCAAGGAAAGGCTGGCGAAGAAGCAGATGCTGGAAGAGGTCATGGGCAGAGGGGACAGTGTGAGAGCCAAATACATGGAGCAGATCAGAGCCAAGAAGATAATGGCTCAAGCCAGGAGAGAAAGAGAAAGGTTTTCCAAAGACACCAACACTATCGCTTCTTACCCCGTTCAATCTACAACTTCTCACAAGGCCTGGCGTGTCACACCCAATTCCGCTGCGCTCCTCCTTTATCTCGAGGTACGTTTATCCTCTGCTACTCTTTCAATCATATCACGCGATAATGCATTTTTGTTTTGAGTTTACATTTGTTAGTAAAATATCTGGAAAAAATTGCAAGTCATCACGCCTCAGACTGCCCCGAAAGCCAATTATTTTCAAACTCGTCATGAATCTGTAGCGCTAATATCAGAAATCGTGATTTAATCACCAAAAACACGACATTAATCTAGTCGGTATTGAAATTTGAAAAATACAGCATTTTTTTTCTCTGTTTCATCTGCACTATGCTTTATTGATATTCCCATGGAAACATAGGCTGGTTACATTGTATGCTTTACCAACCTGTTATCCAGAATCTCAACTCCTTGTCTGGTGTACTTGCCATGAATTATTAAAAGTTGCAGTTTGTCGTAGTTATGATTTCATTGTTGCATCTTATGAGGCGAACCTTAGAAATGCATGCTGTATCAACGTTATAACATTGTTCAAATAAAAGATATCAATTGATAAGTAGGAGATATTTTCCACAGCAAGTCAAATTGTGATATTGCTATCAGGGGTTTAACTGTGTAGTTTTTTTGAGTCAAACTCATTGACCCATGATTCATGAGTAGTGGTTCACCGAACCCATCTCTCATGAGAATGAAATGGAACACTTAGCACTCATTGGATCTAGGTGATGCTCACAGAGGTGATGCATGGAGTAGTACTGGGATGGGTGACCTCCAGGGAAGTCCCGGTGCTTCACCTTTGTGAGCATCACCTAGATCCAATGAGTGCTAAGTGTTCCATTTCATTCTCATGAGAGATGGGTTCGGTGAACCACTACTCATGAATCATGGGTCAATGAGTTTGACTCAAAAAAACTACACAGTTAAATCCTGATAGCAATATCACAAAAGATATCAAACCAAGTGTATAGAGCTAGATGAGATTGTCATAATTAGACATTTAATTTGTTTTCTGGGATTTGAATCGTTCGTGCTCCAGTCATGTGAAGATGTACTCCACGCGTGGTAATTACTGTAATGACAGTTTTCCTCACGTATGGGGATAATAATTATAAGGGAGGAGACCCACTTAGCACACAAGTATCTAAAAGCATTCGGAATTATTTTTGTTTTCAAGTTGGTGTTGCTCGAGATCAGGTTTTTTTTCTCCAAACTTGATTCCTGTGGATGTCTCAAATTTGTTTTGGTTTTCCTTTTATGTGGATGTTGCATATGGCACTCTATACTATGAAGTTTGGTGCCTTTAGCTGTTTGGGTTCCTAAATGGTTTCAGAATGACGGAACTTCGCTATTTGCTAATGGATAATTTTCTGTATACAAAAGTGGATTAATTGGAATTCCATATACATAACTACCAGAGTAAGCTGACTTATCTTTCAGCATGCTATATCCAGGGGGCAAAAATGCATTTAAACTTTCTCAAGGTTAAGAAGATGCAATGCAGATCTAAAAGCAATGATACCCATTTACACTAAAAAAACATAAGATGTAGTGCAGGTTGCTTGCCTTAATATTTTAGTTCTTACTCAACATAAGATGGAGAGCAGGTTGTTTGCCTTTCCTATTTTACTCTTACATAACATTACCAAGTTGTTTGTCCTCAAAGCTTTTTTAAAAGCAAATCATTGGGCCAACTCTAACTGAAGACACAAACAGGGGCGTCAATTCTCTAGCCCTGTGTAGGTTGCCTTAACATGGCTAGCTTTATTGCCCATGCACCTAGGGCGCCCTCTGGCTGTAGGCTGCTTGACATGCTCAGGAGATTTGAACTTTGTCTCCTCTATATCAATGTACTCTGTTAAAAATTACAACAGGTTTTTGGACTGTGCTTGTTTAATCTTTAATTATTTGAGCTCCTTAAATTATTGAATTCCGAGTGAGCAAAAGTTGATGTGTTCTTTACTTTTGTTTGGAATAGTTATATGGAGTCTTTGTTTGAGTAATCAAACTTGTGATATAATTTGTTTTGGTATGTTTGTTGACATGGCACTGTTGAATTATGTTTCAACAGGAAAGGGGAATACCACAAGCACTTATAGCACGAGGAGATCAGTCACAGCTTAATGAATTGCTAGAAGAACTCAAAAATTACAAGTTCCAGTATTTAAGGAATTTAGAAATAGACGAAACAGAGAAGTCAACTTCAGAAGTTACAAATTCTGCAAATCAATAGTTTGTCCCTGGCCTATTTGTTTCTTTGAATAAATTTTGTAAAGACAATTTTTGATATCATTTATATCTATTTAATGACAGCCCCTAGTACATTTGCCTCTGCAGTAGTGAGATTCTGAAATCATTTTGTGCAATCTGGGACCTTCCTCCATGGCAGGTGTTACTGGTGAGCATTTCATTTGTATGCTTCAAAACAAACAATATAAGTGCACTATGGGTGGTCTTAGTCATTAAAATATTTTTCATGTTTTGTGTTTACTTCTGTGTACTTTTCACAAGTGCACTGTCTTGCATGTGCGTGCTCACATACTATATCTTTTCTGGGAATGGGATATACTTTTGCTTATTTTGAAATATCTATGTAAAAGCAAACTGGGACTTACTTTAGTGAATATTGTGTGTGCATATACTCGTTGTACGCAGGGTTTTACTTTTGTAAAAGCCACAGGTCTTCAAGTTTCAAGGGTTTCACGGTCACCTTATATAACTCGAGCTTTTTCATTTTTATTTTTTAACATTACACATGTAAAGCCCTTGAGACTTTAACTGAGATATCAGAATATCTCAAAATCTTTTTGCCCAAATCAAAAATTAGGAAGCAAAATAAACCTTTTAAGATAGAATATTTAG
Source organism: Chamaecyparis obtusa (assembly GCA_027943335.1). NCBI lineage: Eukaryota > Viridiplantae > Streptophyta > Pinopsida > Cupressales > Cupressaceae > Chamaecyparis > Chamaecyparis obtusa. The sequence continues at coordinate 1,134,240 of BSBK01000740.1, read as the reverse complement.
TAGGACTTAAAAAGTGTTTAGATTATAAAAAATGGTTGGCCCAAACCTTCTCAAATACACGCAGATATATTCTACAAATATTATTTTGATCATGCCATGTTGTATTACATTGTAATTTTTGTCATTTATCATGATTCAAATTCAAAACAATAGCAGGTTACATCTATTGTAGTCATGTCGGAAATTGCAATTATCAAATATCATGGGGGGAATTCTAGTTGCCCTTTCTTGTCTTCTCCTTGCGATTTATCATGATTCAAATTCAAAACAATAGCAGGTTGTTGAATCCTGTAGCTTCTATAGAGACTCGACTGGTCCCCTTCTCGCCTACAACAATGCATTTATCAAAGTTATTGTATTTCGTATTCTACAGTTTGCGTAACTGTTCCAACGGTTGTTTTCAGTTAAGCACTACATGGCTGTCGTGATTGTATCTAGCCCCTGCTTTGGTCATTACCGTTAATCGGTTTACTGCTTCGTAGTATACATTCACGTAAGCTACACCTGGCATGCCGTCTCTCAGCATCAGATAATCTCCTTCTCCAGTAACGGTAGAGCGGTGGCGCTTCACCTTGCTGGCTGTAACGCCAAGCAAGGTGAAGTGTCACCTTGCTCAATGCTTTATTCCTGAGATGTGATCACATTGTGCTTAATGGGAATATGATCAATACAATCATTCTCGAATAACAGAGATATTGCATCAGGCATCCTTTTCATCGTGTGTGATCGCCTCCGCACTTGTATTATTGCTCGACTTGTGTACGAGTATATTTTCCGGTGTATTACTCTTCCAGGCAGCTAACGTCCTTTTGAGCTTCGGTATATTCTCTGCATATTGCTGTGTATTGTGCTAACAGTGAGGCACTGTTCGTATTGCGTTATGAGCTTCAATGTATCCAAGAAGATAGTGTGATTGCATTCCTTCATGCATGCTTATCACAGAGCCGCGATCTCCTCCTTACATTCGTTCAGTGAGCCTTTGATTGATTCTGTGATCTTTCATTCGAAATTCTTCATCTGATGTATTTTATATACTGAATATAAATAAAGGGGCACTGCTTTTGTGGGCTGGGTTGTTTCCCTCTGTCCAGAGGGTTTTTTCCAGGGTAATCTAAGTGTATCATTTGGATTATGTTTCATGCATCTTTCTAGTTCAGTTTTTAACACAGGTTACATCTATTGCACTCATGTCAGAAATTGCAATTATCAAGTATCATAATTTGCAAATTTGATTTCTCTTTACATAAAGTTTGGAAGGTGTGAAAAATTACAAAGATATAGTGTTATTGATCAGTCATGACAAGTGAACATACTTAATAGTAATCTAAATCATACTGAATGAAGAAATCATCTTAGAGTGCTGTACTCTCATATTTGTTATTGGTGGATTGGGAACCAGTAATGGCTGACGAGGGTGAGTTTTGATTAGGGGCAAGCACATATAGAATGCTTATTTGATCTCTTGCTGAATTTGCAATAGAAGGCATCTTTTGTATCATCTTGAGGGTTCAACTTTGTGCTTTGGTTGCTGTTAAGATAGAACAGAAAGAAGAGGTCTTGTGTCTTTTTTAGGTAAAGCAATTCTACATCATGGAAGGAATGAATGTATATTCGTTGTTCTGATGTTCCATCATCTTCCAAGTATAATGGGTGAATGGCTTTGATTCTTGTTTGATTGGATGTAATAATAATTAGGACTAATTATGTATTTTTTGCTAAGTTACCCATCTTGGTTTGTGTTTGGGGGCGGTTTGGTTTTTGGATTCAGTCAAAAAAATTTTGTTGACAAGTTTTTACCATAGAAGCAAAAAACTCCAAAAAATCCTGATTATACCTGATTTTTTGCAAATTGGCCCTTCAAGTAATTTTCTCCAATTGTCTCATCTTATTAAGAAAACCGTTGATTGAAATTTTCAACAAATTTTTTGCATTTAAATTGTGTAAAAAACATGTTTGAAACCTTAATCCAACTCGTGAAACCCTCAAAAACCATGAAATGGCAGAATGTTTTATGAATAATGTAGTGGTGTGACATTTTTAAGGCAAAACTACAATAGAAAATGCAAATAATTGCAAATTTGCAGGGAGTTGGGAGGCAACACCTGAGCTAGAAGTAGGTGATTTTTTTCTGTAACATTGCTGCAAATACATTCTATAACTTCACGCCATATAAATAGTATTTAGTATTTACACAAAATTCAACCAGCATATACAAATAGATTAATTATCTGTTAAATAAATTTTCAATGTGCACATTACAAGGAACTTCCAATTAAACAAGATAAAAAATGTTAATCTATTAAATTCTGGTGGGGTTATGTCCAAAGAGATATTATTTTACTGTTATATTTCAGCTTGCTGTTCAACTTCACATTTCCATGCCCTAAAGCTCAACCGGTAGTGGGTCTGTTGGTTCCCAAAACTGTGGATTGGAAATCCTAGAGCCTGCTAATTCTCCAATAGGATTCCAAATCAGTTCTGGCCAACAAACGGGAATAATTCAAATTCCCCTGCACTTTAGGCTTCACTACACCTAGGCGGGTAAACCTTCACCTCGAACTTGATCACTTTCTTCAAGGTTTTTCTATAGCCTGGCAAATTCCTCGAACTCGATCAATACGAAATTGAATGTTGAATGTTTGAATTAAATGTTTTGTGTAATGATTCTTAATAATGTATTTGAGTTTTGTACGAAGGAATTGATAGATTTTCTGACTTCACATATAAACCCAATACTTCAGAAATAAAAAGACCAGTGCCACTGCTCATTCGGGGGATAGAGTCAACTTCAGTGAAGATTACGTACAACTTTATAATGTTCTACGCACTTATATTGCCAATCAATTAAATAATCAAGATGCGACAGATCAAATATTTATGCAATCTTAAATTAGCCCAGATTGAACTTTAACTCCTCAGAGACAAACTCGACACAAATTCGGAAACAATTAAATATTTCACGATATCTGTGATGATTGAGTTTAAGATGCTAAATGACCATGCCCACTTATCTGACATTTAAATTGTATACAAAATTCAAAAAATAATTACAAAGGACGGTTCATCTGCAGTTTAATTCTCCACACCTTTAATAATAAACAAAGGACATTTTATTTATCTTTAAAATAAATAATTGAATAATAATAAAATAATTGAATTTATATTACAAAGTCATATTATTGCTCCTTATCCCTCCATACAATTAAATATATATGCTTGTCCGAATATGTCCCCCTTTTATCGGATTATACAATCCTTATTTATATTTGGTTTTACAAAGTGACGCTTCTTTTCAATATCAAAAGTCATGTCTCTTTTATTAAACAAACTAAAGGTTTTATATTTTAACTAATGGCCAACATAATCTTATACTTGTTAATGATTTGTAAACCAAAATATGAGAATGCAATAGTCAGCACCTTTCAATCAAAGCACAAGAAAATCAGACACAAATTTACCCTGGGAAAACCCTCCTACTTGAGGGAAAAACCCAGCCACACCCGAAAAGTAGATCCCTTTATTGATTTCTCAAAATACAATACAAGGATTTCTCACTTATGATTGAAGACATTAACCTTTCAATCATAAGCCTCACTGCTAAATAGTTGATCATGTACAGATCATACATATAATAAAGCTCTTACACTTGAATATAACATCATCATGAACTATGCATAAAACCACTTAGATAGCTCACAAAACATGAGCAATTGGATTGCTCTCCCAGCACACAAGCTACTTCCCAGCACCCAAAAATAGAAGCACCCTTACAGCTCTCATATTCACAAGCTGCTCACAATGCACACCCATACAGGCTGCTCTAGATATACACATGCAGAGAAGTATTCACGATACTCAGAAAAACGATGAAGTTGCTCACCCGATAATGATATCTCCTACAGCAAACTTAATAACCAACAACTACATCACCGGTACCCAAGAGTAATTGTTTTTCCCTATTTTCCATCCAAACAACACCACGATATGACCAAAGTACTGCTTGCGGCAGTTCGAGAGACCACCGTTACATACCGACAACGGTAAATGTTGAATGGACGATAGCAATACAAAGAGACAACGATGCCATGTCATTGTGTATATAGTAGTTACAAATGAATACAGATGGGTATGAAATAAATATGGGAACCATTGCCAACCGGAATCCCAACAGCCATGATGATGAGCCAAATCATGATGCCAAACGATCATGGTGCCATGTAGACATAAAACCAAGCAGTCACGATGCTATGTAGACATAAGGAGAGTCCATAAATCTCTCTCGCAGCTATCAATACATTAACAATACTACTTTGAGTATATTACTTTTAAATCTTTCTTGGTGAATAATCTTCCCGTGCTTCTCCATGGCCAATACACGGCAACGATACATCTTCTTTATCTCCACATCCAATCTAAGATTGCGGGAGTGGTTTAGACTTGATTATTCTCGTATCTCCTTGGCGTGTGCATTTATCTGCCTGGGTGTGTATATTCGGAAAGGTATATAACCATTTTTTATTCCTTCATGATTGAATAACCGGCTGCTCTGAACATATATTGAATTGACAGTCAAACTTTCTGTCTGCTTTCGTATCCATTACACCTCCAAGCGCTTTGACATCCTTAGGATGCAATGGACGGCATGTGCAAGGCTCATGATGAAACATTTTGTGTTTGCGATATCATTCCAACATCTCAGGCCTGACAGTTCCTCCGCATTGGCCATGATACTCTCTCTCTCTCACCTTATCAACATATTGCGATTCACACCTAGGAACTCCACTTTGTTCTAGAAAAACTCTTATCTCAAATTCTATGAAATGATGGGCTCCTATACTGTGCATCTTCGTAAATATTCTCTTGCAGCAGAAATAGCTATTGATATCTTTCACTATTTGTTATTTCCATTGCTAGACTATACAAGATATATCACGCATGATGAAAATGTTCCAAGTGTGTGTTCTTCACTGTATCACCATCGACTGATAGGAAGACAACTTTATTGCTCTGCCATTTTGCATCATAGAAAACCCTTGTAATTACCTGTATGTCTCTGATTGAATCCTCTATCGTTCATTATGCATAGTTGTGATACAAGAGATACATCTTTTCTAGTCCTTCTTTTGACAGTGATGTTGGTACTTGTGATCTGACCTATTAATAGCATTATATAATCATGAGTCTCCAGTATTCTCTTGACTAGTATATTGTTTTAATCATAAGTAGTGGGTAAGATCTGAAAATTCTCTCCTTTGGTGTGATATTTGGGACTCTAAAATTTTGCCAAATTTTGGAGTTCCATCAGGGTCTATGGCTCTAAGGTAGTGTTTGGGCAGTTAGAGGTGGGTTCATTCCACTTTCTTTATTGTTTCTATTTGTCTCTTTCTTTTGTTTTTATTTATGGCAATGGAGATAAAAAATACAGTAAACATGAGTCACGAAATGAAAATGGAGGATTAGTAATCATGAGACATGAAAAAGGAACTGGAGGGTTTGTGGAAACAAATCATTCAGGGCAGGTAAAAATTGAACCTCAGAAACAAAATGGAAAATGGCTTTTGGGTAAATGCAAAATAGTTTTGGGGTATTTTAAAGCACAGATTTGCCTAGTTTAAATGTGAACAAACAAGAAGAAAACAGCTCTGAAAGGAAAAGAAGGCTGTACTTGATCGTATCTCAAGTATTTGGCGGAGGAATATAAGTTGCAACTATTACTTGAGGAAAATCGAAGTGGGACTTTGCAATCGAGAGGTAATATTTCATATTGCTGTGTGAATGAATGTTTGCGTATTTCTTAGTGGGGCCTGATATCTTTGGTTGGCATATGAAATAAGCTCTGTTTTGCTGTGAACCCCTCTTGGTGGTTGTATTAGCTGAAGAATTAAAGTTTGATCAAATATTGGTCTGGGCAAATTTATTGGAAAATTATTGAGTACCCGGGCTAGAAGTTCATCTGCCGTAGATGCAAAATTAAGAGCAGCAAGGGATGGAGGCCAATAGGCATGGTTTTGAATGGTAAAACTGTTGTTGTGATATTGCTATCAGGATTCAACTGTGTAGTTTTTGAGTCAAACTCATTGACCTATGTTTCATGAGTAGTGGTCACTAGAACCCATCTCTCACGAGAATAAATGGGACACTTAGCACTCATTGCATCTAGGTGATGCTCACATAGGTGAAGCACTAGGACTTCTTGGGAGGTCACCCATCCCAATACTACTCCAGCTCAAGCACTCTTAACTTCAGAGTTTCCTCCAAGATTAAGCCCACTTTGCTTGCAATCCCATTTGCAAAACCTTCAGCAAGTGTTGTGCCTTATGAACCATTCATTATAAAGCCCCTACTAATCAAAAACTGTTATTGTCTGTTTCGGGTCCCACAAAGAGCAGGGAAACAAGTTGACAACAAATTTTTTATTTGATCCGATAGCAGGAAGGAAAGCAATAGAGAAGAGAAGAAGTGGAAAAATTAAGAGCAGCAAGGGATGGAGGCCAATAGGCATGGTTTTGAATGGTAAAACTGTTGTGATATTGCTATCAGTATTCAACTGTGTAGTTTTTGGGTCAAATTCATTGACCCATGTTTCATGAGTAGTGGTCACAAGAACCCATCTCTCACGAGAATGAATGGGACACTTAACACTCATTGCATCTAGGTGATGCTCACATAGGTGAAGCACTAGGACTTCCCGGGAGGACACCCATCCCAATACTACTCCAGCTCAAGCGCGCTTAACCACAAAGTTTCCTCCAAGGTTAAGCCCACTTTGCTTGCAATCCCATTTGCAAAGCCTTCAGCAAGTGTTGTGCCTTATGAACCATTCATTATAAAGCTCCTACTAATCAAAACTGTTATTGCCAATTTCGAGTCCCACAAAGGGAAGGGCAGCAAGTTGACAACAAATTTTTTATTTGATCCGATAGTAGGAAGGAAAGCAATAGGGTATTTTTGGAAAAATAAAAATGAAGTTTCAGCTTTGAGTCTTATATGTCAAAATAAATAGCAATCAAGGCCTTCCCAGGCCTACTTAAGTATAGTATGTTGGATTTGTAGAGGATATCCGTGGAGAAGGGGGCTGGGGTTAGGACCTATTCTTGAAGGTATAGAGATAATTTGTCTCACAAAAACACATGAAGATGCAAGATTCCTACATTTGAAGGTTACATGAAGTTGGTGGTTTGGAATAAGCTAGCGGGGAATGGCAAAGGTTATGGTGGTGCAGTGGTACTAGTAAAAGATAAAGATGGGTGTATCATTCATTTGGAGAGGGAAGACCCAAACAAACAATATATCTGGTTTAAAATTGTTGAAATTTAAAATTACATAAGAATTGCAACATGTTATTTTGCTATAAATCTAAAAAATTTACAAAAATAATGGGCTAGATAGCAAAGATCCTTTTGTAGCCCTAAGAAAATAAACTATAGTGCATTCTCATTAGGGAGAAGTTCTTTTAGTGGGAGATTTCATTGCCAAGACTGCAAACAAACGAGCTAGCTTTCTTTGTTACAAAGAGGATCGTGATCCCATCTAGCTCTTGGAAGAGAGAAATCACTGGTGGTTAAATCTCTACAACAACCTCCTACAAGGGCCAGAATTCTTTTGACACAAGAAAATTGTTTGGTCTTCAAGGCAGCACTAGAGAGGTTAATTAAGAAGGTTAAAATTCATTCACAAGGTCTTAACAGTTATGAGTTAACAAATATAATTCAAGGAGTGCTTGGGAAGTGGAAAAGAACTAAAAATAAGAAATCGGAAACAAATGGCTTTACAGTTAACCCTTGGTTTGATGAAGAATGCAAAATTGCAAGAAGCAGCTTGAATGAGATAGCTAAGCAAAAGTTAAATGCCAAATTGTACAAGCAAATTTTAAGAAGAAAAAAATTCTGAATTCTTGAGCACAAGGCAGGAAGAGTTATTTGATCTTGGTAAGAATAACTAGAAGCTTTTTTGGAAGGAGCTTCAGCCAAGAAAAAAGAAAATTGAAGATAACATTTCAGCTAGTCAATGGTCTGAATATGCAAGACAACTTTATGAGTAGGACTCAGAAGTTAACTACCCTCATAAGTCAACACCACAACTAAGCTTTTTACATTGCATGAAGTTGAGATTGGCATAAAAAAATTGGGGTTGGTAGAGCTAAGGGCTTGGTTGAACTTCAAGCAGAGTTTCTAAAATGGTTTGTGAGAACTCTCGTGCCGCACATCATGAGAATATTCAACAACCATTATTCTAAAAGGAGTCAACAATAGGGTTGAAAGAAGAATCAACAAATGGGAAGAAATAAAAAGAAAAACGTGCAAACGGTTAAGCAGGTTTTAGGCCTAAGCACTCTATGGTTGATCATGGTATCACTCTGAGGCACATCATTGAAAATTATAGGGTGAACGGGAAGATGCCTTTTGTTGTTTTGTTGACTTCAAAAAGGCTTTTGACACAATCCCTAGGGACAAACTATGGAGTACAATGGAAGAGCTTGGTATTTCTATGCATTTAAGAGTGACTATCCATAGACTCTATGCAAAAGTTGAAGTCAAAATTAGAACTTTGGTAGGCATTTTAGAAAGCTTTAAGAGTGACATTGGGGCCAAGCAAGGGTGTCCTCTTTCCACAACACTTTTCAGAATATATATTGACAACCTTGAAGAATGGTTGGGTAGGCAAGGTAAAGTTGGTGTGTGTTTGAGCAAGTTTGTGATAAAGCTTCTTTAATACATTGATGATCTTATTCTATTTGCTAAATCAACTCATGGATTTCAAGAACAATTATATGCCGGTGAACATTTTAGTAGAGATGTAGGGATGCAAGTCAATGCCAACAAGACCAAAATCATTATTTTGAATTTTCTCCAATAGTAGAAAGAAATCTATGTATAAGTTCTACATTAGAGGCAACACTCTTGAAATAGTAATTGAATACAAGTATCTTGTGATTGATTCCAACAACAAGCTTAGTTGGGAAGGCTGTGGAAAGAAGAGAACTTTGGGAGGTTGGAATGATTTATTTGCTCCCCAAAATAGGTGTAGAGAGGTAGAGGAATTGAAAAAACATTTAGATTCTTTTTGGGTTTTTAGTGCTTCTAGTAGTGTTCTATAGATGTGAATTGTGGGCTAGCAATACCTCAAGCTCAAAGCGGAAACAAATTTAGGAAGCTCAAAAGTGTTTGACCACAAGCAAGTTCAAAATAAAAGGTTCGTTCCATATGAGATTATGTTGTGTGAAATGGTGGCAAATCCTTTTGAAGCAATTCTTATGGCGTGTCTAATAGGATATCTAAAAAAGAATTGAACAAATGGGAGTTATTAAATGGCCCAAGATTGTTTTCAATGGCACCATGACCAAGAGAAAAAAAAATCGGATGAAGTAAAACAATGGATGATTAAATGGAATATTTACTTGAATGCTCGTCCCATGAATAGAAGAGATAAAATATTTGTTTAAGATAAGCTTGGCAAGTGTATATGGGGCAAAGTGAGAGTGAGAAAAAACAAAACTATCTTGAAGAGTTCAACCCCATGTGTTATCATCGACAAAAATCACACATAGCAGCCAATAATCCATGGAAAGCCAAGATACTTATTGCTCAATTAAGAACCAACTCTCATCAACTCTGGTGTGAAACAAGGAGGTGGAAAAGAACAAGGCTGGCTGTCACATAGGCTATTTTGAATGAGAAAAGGATTTAAATGTAGAAGACCAAAATAACAAGGCTGGCTGTCACATAGGCTATTTTGCAGACTAATGGATTTTAAAAGTTCTATATACGTATCTATCACATTTTGTGTTAACTTTATCATGTTTTGATTTTATCTATGTTCAAATGCTAGGATTTTTGTCACTATTGCCAGTACCCCTTCAGGTATGGTTTGATTGTTTACTTTGTATTTACATCGAATGTCCTAATCATTCTTGATTTTTTGCACAACTAAATTGATGTTGTGAAGATTGGTTGGTGATTTGGTCCAAACAACATTTGATGGTCTATATTTTTCTATAGTGGTAGCCTTGTAATTAGGTCTCGAAAAAGAAATAATTTGTTTTCTTGGCTAAATGGCTTGAATTTAATGCGAATTTAGGCTTTTTTTTCATATCATTGCTTTGCTTGATGAATATTGCAATGCTACAGTTTCATTACTAAAAGTGAAGAGGCAATGTTTTGTTGGTCATTTTTGCCTTCATAATGTTTTTCTCTCAAGTTGTAATACAAATGCACTCGGTTGCATAAAAACATCAGCTTGACCTTTATACATAATTTAGCATTTGCTGGTTAACAAATTTGTCACTGCGATTGTTTCTCTAAAACCGACCCTGTTTTCCCAAAGAGCAGTGACAGTTGTTCCAATAGTTGGAGAGATTGCTATGGGATAACAATCTTCCTCTGCATTTGAGAGAGGCAGCGTTACATCCTTTCCTTATGAACCTTTTTAATAACTGTAATAACTGTTTCATGTGAAGTATGATTATAGTCACTTGGTTTTTATTTATTTAAATTAAGGAATTGTGACCATTATGATTCAAATTTCGTCTATGTGGAATATTTAGTCAATAATTTATATTTGAGATTTTATTCACGGATGGATAATGTGTAATGTCCCCTTTTTAGCGTGACCATGACTATGGATGGATTAGCCTATCATGTGACCCTCATAGGCTAATGGGGATGGACAAAGGGTCTCTTTCAGTGGGCATCTACTTCAGGATTCAGTATGCTTTGGTTTGGCGTCATTTGGACTTCATTTGTTATAGTTTTGCCACGTTTACTATTTATAGTAAGCTTGATGTTGTTCAAGGACCCTTTCTATTTTTGGAAAGTGCATTTGGTCACGTGGAGAAATAATAGGTGTGACTCGTGTTTCAGACGACATATTTAAAGGATACGTAATTTGGGAGTTATTATTATTTTAGTGGCCAAATTATTATTAAATCATTAAATGGCTTATTATAAAGTTATAATTTAACTTTATAATTTCACTTAAGTTGAGGGTTGAGTCATCATTGGAAGGGGCCCATTTATTCAATTAATTCATGAAAGCTTAAGCCAAGGTATTAATTAAAGTATTGGAGTTAATGAATTATTAAAAGGAAAAAGTATATTTATCCCACATTGGCTGGAAAAGTGTGCGAGTCTCTCTCAAAAGTTATAAAAGACTCACATTAGTTCTTTTTCATTCATGTTGAATATGTCTTTTGAAATTGGTGAAGTTTATGAGAAGAAGAAACCAGGGTTTCAACTTCAGCCATTGGAGAAAGGAATTCTTCAAGGTTTTCGTTGCAATTAGAGGTGGTGGAAGATCCACTGATTTTTGCTGTTAGCTATGGCTTCATACAAAGGCCATGATTGTGTTTAATGGTATCGAAATTGGAGGGGTTGATGTATGTTTTTTATTAGATTAAGTTGCAGAGATTAATTAGTAGACAGCAGTAATAAACGCTGCCTTTAGAAGAGAGATCAGGGGTTTTAAAAGGTAGCCACTTCAGCATATGCAGCCCACGTGAGCCTTCCTGCAATTGATGCCAAGCCTTCAACAGTAATTGCATGACAACTAGGAGTTGTTCATTCATTCCAGATTTGACGCCAAGGGGGACATTTGCTTTGTATGAAAGTTTTGATTTATTTGGGATCGAATTACAAGAGCTGTGATCACATTCCAGAAATTAGAACCAGCAGGGTTCTTACATAATGTATTTACAATTCTATAAATAGTTTATTGTTATAATTTTGTAATGATGATGGTGACTAATCCTTGTTAGCAAATGCAGGAGAAGATCAATCCTACGAGTGGGGAAAGAGTATCATCAGAGTGAGGGGTTGTGGACACGTGGTGAAGGTTAGAAATGCCATTTGAGTAGGGACCATAATTGAATAACTGGTTATTAGGTTTGGGCAGGGGTGTTTCCTTGGTTATGTCTAGTTGGTTGTCTTTTATTATCTGTTGTTTAATAAAGAATATTGATCCCTTTAATTAATTTAAGTGCATTGGATCCTTCCTATGGATTTAAAGGAACAACCATGGTAATCTCTTCATTCTTATTCATTCGGTAGTATATATATATGTGTGTGTAGATATAAATAAATGTATGTGTATGCCATTGATCATTAAAACGTATGAATGCTAAGCTACACAACCATGGATAGATCCATGCATATAGTCATATTCTAAAATGGCCATGTGGATGTATCTATGATGATTGAGCAATTAAGTACGGAAAGTGTAAATTGGCAATAAGTCCCTAGCACATATGCATTTAGTTATATAAATACATATAAATAATATGCATAAGCATATGCTATATGTATATAAATACATTATTGCATCCTAGCACATTGGGGACTTTATATTATTATGATTATTTGATTATCATAGAACCGAACTAGAGATTATAATTACCTTTTATTTCTTTTCAGTGTTGGCTACTGATGTGGTGGAGTAACTCCTCTTGCAACCTGATGGCAAGAAGGAATTACTCAAGAATTGTGCGAGCTACCTTTTCCTTGGAGGATCGGCTAATTTTGGATTCATTTAGTGGTTTGCCTGAGTGCACTCTAGATACTTTTAGGTCCTCTTTCTTTTAACTCTGCATATTTTTTCTTTTGGTGTTTTGGCTTGGGGAATCATTTGTTACAATCAAGAAGAGACATGCTCGTTTGGAATCATTGCATCAAGTTTTAGAGTCGATTTCTATATTCTCAAGCATGATCTTTTCCTTCATTTGTTAAGTCGTATTCTTGTAACTATTGCAGACAACATTCATTTATAAGTTAAACCATCAATCTCCTTGCAATAGGAATGGTAGTCGGATTTATCTATCTACATATATCTCATTGTTCTTGATATGTATCATGCATGTTTTAATCTTCCATCACTATGTCGAGACAACTTGGTTTCTTGATTAATCAAATTGAATCACTAGAATGCCTTTCTTTTGCATGGAGGTCATGACATTGATTTGCATATATCTTTTTTTTCTGATCAACAATCATGAAAAGATATCTTGCTGTGGACTTACATTCATTAGCAGAAAATGTTACTCATGATTCAGTCCTCTTTGGGAATCAATATGCTCTGTTCGAGCTTGGTTTAGTTATTTCATTATATTGTGGATGACCACCATTTCTTCTTTCGGCAAGAACCATGCAAATAATCCTACCACTGCAGTACCACAGTATGTGGATTAATTAGTATTCCATAAGGGGGAGATTCCTTAATCCAATGAGAAATATTGTTTGGGCAGTTTGTATCTATTGTATCTCTGTATGCTTGACAGTCTGGTATTAATCTGATCCGAACTTTAACTGATCTTGATTGAAGTATGGTCTGGGTCGACCAGTGCCCTCTATGATTCCTATTCTATCTTCAATTATTATGGCTTGTTTAACATGGGTAGAGTTTAAGGGCCTGTATATCTTGGATAGGACAACAAACTACCTGATCTGAACCATAACAGTAAAGAATATCAAGATAAATCATGGTCAACCTAGAGGTGTAGGAATATTATCTTATGGCCAAGTGATGTTGGTAACATAATTGCTTTTGGACAATGAGTCCATGAGGTCGTGGAGACCTGATTAAGAAGTCATACTGACTCTTAACGAGTCTGGTGGTGACAATGACAACACAAAGTAAAGTTCTTGTACCTTTAAAACCTTGGCCAAGGTGGTACTATGCTACGGGTAGTAACCGTGAGTCACTAGAACCAATAGGGCAATGCCTAGCTAGGAAGGTCACCCTGATAGGTGAAAATGTCTATAGGCTGGCTGGCTAAGATGGTTGTGGGTTCTGCACCAAGTCTCTAATGACATAAGAAAATTGAATCTCGTACCCTCATTCCTTGGGTAGGGCCTGGCCACTTCCATGTGGAAGTTGTATGGGTGACCATTAGGTCAAGATCGTAAGATCAACGCTTAAGTGGTAAAAATCCCCAATAGTACTCTTTTTCCCCTGAGGAGGTTAGGAGCCAAGAAAGATAACTGAGATTGAACCATCAAGTTTACTTTGTTCTAAGGTTTATATTTTGGTAGTTATTCAGTTTATACTTTATTTCAATTAAAAGAAATGAAAAATAATTAATTTCCTAAGCATGTGAAAGCACTTGTTTAATTCCTTCCTTCAATGTTAAAGAAAAGGAATAAGTTAGTTAATTCGATTTTCATGTGAAGTTAGCTGTAAATCCTCTTTAGTTAGTTAACAAACTTCTTTATTCATGTTCATAGGAAAAAGATAGCAGTTATTTCTATTATATTAGTTTTAAGCTTATTTCCTATACTCGTATGTTAATTTCATTTCATTCTTCTTTTTTCGGGTAGTTATAGTTGGTATGTTAAAGGCAGCTCCCTGATGTAATGGAGTTTTTAGGATTTTTGTGTACTTCTAACTTGAAAGTACAAAGAGAATAAAGAACAAAACAAAGTGAAGATGAAGAAAAGAAACTTGAGTTGTAGACATATGAGTACCAACTGAGATTCCACAAGAGAAGACAGATCACAAGAGGGTTCAAGAATATGTTTTAGGTGTGCAATGATGGTGAAAGAAGGATAACGGACCTCGACATACGAAGTGATAGGTTATACTTGCACATCCAAAATAGGCTACTAGGAGATGGGTGTGTTTCATTACATCAAATACAAATTATTAATGCTTTACACATATGCACGAAAAGGTTACCAACTTAATATATGAGAAGTCAGCAATGATAACAGAGGAATACATGTAGAACACACGAACTAAATTGCTTTCTTCATTATCTTTCAACATTATTCAATTCCAAAATATTTTCTCTACATAGTGTGAACATAAAAGTTCAAAATATTTCTGAAAATTTCTCTAGAGTTTTTCCTCTGTGTCAGAATCTCCCCTTTACATTACAATTGCCTTTTAGTTATAGGCTTCACAAGATAACTACCTAGTAACTATCTTGATAAGTACCTTTTGATTGCGTGAAAATGAAATAAGCTTTATTCAATTTTATCAAATTCTTGATTTTAAGAAAATAAAGCTTATTTAATGTCCTATTGCATGCATTTAGAAAAGTCACTTTTCCTACAAGACAATATGAACAATTAAACCATGTGAATTTGACTTTTGACTGAAACAATTAAATAAGAAACTTCTCTCTCTTTCGCTCCGAAATCCTTCCTTTACCCTACATCCTTTTGTCCCAAATATTAATAATATTGACAATTAAGGCCTTTTAATCTCCTTGTCGAGAGTTTAATAGGTTTTACAAACCTATGGTTTTGCCAATCTCCAATTTTCCCTTTAACTCTTTGCTCAATTCCTGTGTCTTTCTTTTCCTTTATCTTCTTCTTTGTCAAAGTATACACATTAATGCAAGAAAACATGAAGCATACACATTATTAAATTCAATTCTTAAATCCTGTATTTCATATTAAGTAATTTAATTTCATATGCTATCTATATTTCTTGTTGCTAAACTTGATCCGATATCACTTGTTCTAAGGAGAGAGGAGGTCTGAATACAATCCAAGGCGCTTAGAGACCACTTGATAGATTCCCTCAAAGTTTACAGATCCAAGCCCTTAAGCCTTTCTTGGTACGATGCCCTCAAGGCGCCCAGGGTCGCTGATCCCCACCCTATTTTGGGAACTATCCTTTTGGGATTTACACCGCCATTCCTTAAATTGCTTCATCCTTCCTTCTTAATTACTAGGGTAATATGGAGATCTTAGCCATGAGATTCATCACTTATTTAACATGTTTTCAGGCTTCAACATTACCTGTACAGAACAGTCTGATCCCTTTTATTGACTAAAATGATTCATTAATTTGTATTTACCCTACAAGATGGCAAGATCATGGCTTTGATACCATTTGTAATGCCCCCTGTCGAGACTTTACTTGATTTATCTTAAATTTCTTGATTAGGGTTTGGATTATAATGTCCATGATAGAATTAATCATTTATCTCATTAGATTTAAGTTATCTTTAATGGTCATGTCCAACTTTATTACTATTCCAGCTCAAGACAGAAAGAGTAGGTGTTAACAAAGTTGCCTAGACACCACTATCAATGGATTCCCTCAAAGTTTATAGATCCAAGTTTGTATCACGAAGGCTTACGGAACGCTGACCCCTACCCTATCTTGGGACAAAGATCCATTGCTTGCATTTATACAAGCCCCTCCTTAGTAATATCACAAACTTCCCTTCTATTAATCAAATAGTAATAGGATTGAAATATAATTTTTGTATACAATTATAAATGTTTAATTTATTTATCGTGAAAATATATGTTCTTAATTTATATAAGGATTTGTGATCCTAATAGAATGCAGGTATAATATTCTGCAACTCATCATTGATTTACAGATAAATTACAGCATTTCACTATGCTGTCATATGAGATTCTTGCCAACCATTTAATATAAAGTGAATCCTCTTTATTAAGGCGCTATGTAAATGATTATTTCTTTCCTATTTCGTTCGGTACTTTGAGAATGAAATTGATTTGTATTATATACATGGTCTGTGTACCCTTTGGTATGGGTTGTGACTTCTCTTAAACAAATCAGATTTTGTATAGTCACACCCCTTAGACAATTGTTATTGCTTCTATACTTCATGTGATTTGCTGAGCATTGTATAATCATTTTATATTATAATTTATTTGTTTATTTATTTATTTTATTTATTACTTATCTATTCATATAGTACCATTGTTATTTCAATAATATTTTAATAATAGATAATCATATTAAGATTATTATATTTATAATAGTGACAATCTTTGTTTGTCATTTAATCTATTGGTTTATATAATAATATTTTATTCAACTATTATATTATGTATTTTATAAAATATTTCTTTTGCGATTTAATTAAATTATTTATTATCAAACTCTAGGATGGGGACATCACATTTAGTTTTACAATTCTGTATATTTCTCTTATTTTTTTTGTATATATATATATATATATATGTACCATAATGAATTTTTTTTTCACATACCCACGTACTAGGTTCTCGTATCCGAACCCGTCCCCGAACCCGAACTGGTGACTTAGGAATGAATAGTTGAGAGTTCTCTTTCATTATGTCACTTGCACAAGGATCAGGAGATCGGCAAAACATCTGGAGCATGGGTTGCCGTGCAGTTTTTATTCAGAGCCGAATAAAATTCTGACTTTGGTATTTGAATTGTGTTGGCCTCATATTCTCTTCCCTAGACAACACCATCCAAGGTGCGAGAACTCTGAAACATCACCATAGGGATGCTCTACTCAATACAAATCAGTGTTTAGCCATTGAAATCATGAGAATGCTGCTAAAATTGGACCACAGTTCTTGACTGTGTTATTTCATCCCTTGTGCACGGAGTCCCAGACCACCACAGGTTGTTAGAATGGTGGAATGCCATCATATCCTTCTGGTTCAAGCTCCTTAACCTTATAATAGCTGTCCAGGAGTATTGTTTGGAATACTGTTTTCTTCTTCCTTAATACGGATTGACTGTAAACTGTGCCAAGCAATATAATTATATTTTGGAGACCTTCAGATTTAGTGACGGAACTGTGAGCTGCTGTGTGGTTGTAGAATGGAGGTGAGAAAGATACGACTTGGTCTAAGAGTGGATACTGGGAGTCGGGCTCATTATTTCAGGGGTTCTCAGACTTTAGCAGGCTTCATATTAGGGGAAGTAACATCTCTTCTTGGCTCGGATAACTTCTCCTTTAGCTAGCTGTCTAAGTGCTGGTCGTTGATGTTAGGGGAAGGAGTTGTTAACTTATACTCTGCGTTATTCTGAGATTCCTTGCAATAGATGTATGAAGGAAGGTTTGCTGCGAGAAAAGCCCTAGTTAGGGATATTGTAAATTACATTAAGGTTGATGATGTCTGGGCGTAATTTTACTATCTGCTGATAAAGCATCCATTGTGTTTGTAACCACTTTGGTCAATGCCTAACAATCGATGCAAGTTGATCCAATGCACACATATTTCATTACTGTGATATTGGAGATTACAGGGATATTTCTGTCTACTAAGACTTCCAAAGAGTTGCATGTTCACTGACATTAACAACATTGTCTCGGACCTGTAGCTTCTACTAATGATAATTTGGGAACATTGATACTGCAAACAGAGGCATTATTTTGGGACATGGACTGAGTTTCAAGACAGGTTAACTGGTAAGCTTTGTCACTGCCAGTGCTGAACAGATTGATCAATATATCATCTGTTTATTGCTGATATTGAGAATTAAGGGGATCTCCTTCACTCTGCAGTAAATAAGCTGATTATATGAAGGATCTGAACTATTATTGTTAGTAAATGCATATCTCCTATTTGTTTATGAACATCAAAATCAGTCCATATCTTATCTCTAAATTTTTTGAAACAATACAATATCTCCTCCAAGCAAACTGTTGATAAAATTACACGAGTGAAAAGGAAAAAAACAGTAGCTAACTGGGGTTGGATACTACAGTAACAGTTAAATTTGAAGTTCAGAGAACAGAGCAGGAAACTCAGTGATCACCCTGCGAGCAAACTGTTTGACAAATTAACAGTGTGTACAAAAGGTTAAAATTTAGTGGCAAACAACAATAGCATCTTACGGAGGAAGTGTGCATTAGATTTTGTGAAATTCACAAAGATTATCTAAGGAAACAAAATGAAGACAATGATAGATCAGAAAAGTGATATTTTCTAAAAACAATTCAATGATACATTAAGTGGTGATCAACTAAGGGATTTACAGAAAGGCAAATCCATAGGCAAGTGTGAGGAATCAGATTTCAATGTGTGCAACTCAGAATTGGGTCAAGATGAAATTTGCCTTTGAAACCAAATTTAGGGTGCTGATTGAGGTGAATAAGTTCAAGATAAAGTGGGGGATGAAATATTGAAGTAGAGGAAATTCCCTAAGAAGTGGCGGTTTCTGCCCTCTTCTTGGGATTTCAGTCCCAAACCCACCTTCATTTCTGCCTCCCCAATCAGGCCTTCAAAGCATTGGATGATGGAGTTTTTTATTTTATTTTTTATAACCTGATAAAACAAAGAGATATGCAAACTTCCAAGGCAGGATTGAAGTTGAACGCAGACAAAGAATCCCAAGAGCATGAGGGAATCCGCTGCTCTATTGGGAAAATTCCCAAGAACTACAGGAATTCCGCCTCGAGGAGCATCCAAGGTATCAAGACATGGATCTAATGGTAAGGAAGGGAGGTGTGAGCAGGCCCAATTGCAATCAGGCCCATGATTATTTCAAACCACACTCGGCGAAATGAGAATGAAGAGAGGTTAAATTAGCAGGGTTTTGAGAGGAAAATGATTAAGTCTTGGGAAAATTCCCAAAGACATGATGGAATCTGCCCAATCCGCTGGCTCTTGGGGGAGAATTCCCCAACCAAACTCAATTTCCGCCCTCCAAACATAAGTTAAATCCCAGAGGTAACTTGACTTCCGCCATGAATTAAGTAAGAAGGATTGAAACATGTCTTGATGCATAGTGGAGGTTGAAAATGATGGCAAGAGCAATTGAAGACAACATTTTGGTGAATGAGGGTGCAAGGATGAATCAGATCAGACCCTGAAACAAGATGATCAGACCTTAAAGAAATCAAAGTTTCAATCTAAATCATGAGAAAAGGCAAGCGAATAAGGTAGAAGAGGCTGTGAAGTGTTGCAAGTTTAAGAGGACATGAATTTTGTCCCAAGAAGAGGGCGGATTCAGCCCTCCTTGGGATTTTTATCCCAAACACCCCTTCATTTCTGCCCATGTGTAGGACTGCAGCGAACAAGGCATGTGAGGGGAGACAAACATAAATCTTAATTACCATTTCGCCTCCGTGTCTAGTTTGGCCAAGGTAAGGATTTGAAAACAATTAAATTTAATAATTTTATTGACCATAAGATCCCAGGTCGGCCCTCCTAGAGAGTCATGCCTCTTGGCGCCCCCAAAACGCCTATATAAGGAAATTCAATGACCTCATTTCAACATCATTTCAAAACAAACTTAGCTCTGCACTTGGCAGTGAACTTCCTCTGCAATACACAGCGAATTTTGTCAAAAGAGGGCAGCGAATTGCATCCTCACTAGCAGTGAATTTTCCATCAGAATTGACAGTGATTTTTTAGTGGAGAAGGCAGCGAATTTGTTCCTTAATCAGGTTGCCAACCATTTCACGGTGCTGAAGTAATATAAGGGATTGATAGATCAGATTCAAAAGGTGGTAGTGCTGGGCAAATAAAACAGATCTCCTGCGATAAATTAGATTTGGAAGGTGGTAAGAAATAAAATACGAAGGTGTTATAATACTAAAGACCACTTAATATTTCCAGGTTTTGATTTTTTTTAATTCATGTTGAAGGTCTGGATTATTTGTGATTCGATTTCCATTCTTTCTAAGTTGGAATGCTAAACATTGTATGAAAGGGAAAATCAGAGTTATATACAAACAAATTTCAAATCTTCTTTACATTTGAATTTGATTAAAATTGAATGTAATCTGATTTGGATTCTCATTTAAATGCGATAAGTTCAAATCAAATGATGGAGATCAATCAATCTAATTGCAAATCAATATTTTAGTTTTCTTTACAAGTAACTAGATCATCGCAAAGGAAAACTATAAGATCCACTAATGAGGATATTCATTAGAATACTCAAGGAAACATTTCAAAGATTTAACAAGCTCGAATTCAAATCAAATTCCTGGCATGCTAATTAAAATCTAAACTCCAAAGTCTAATTGAGAATTTGTTATGGCAAGGAGGCATGTCAAGCACTAAGGCTGCGAATACAAGGAAAGACAAGTCCAAGTGAGGAACGACACTGAAGATATGGTGCTAAAGTCTAGGTCCACCACAGAGCATGAGAAGATTGGGGATACCAATCTTGTGCCCTTTGATATGATCCAAGTAAAGGATAGGATGTCTAGAGACCCAAATTCGACGATGGCTAAGATAATGATGAAGAATGGGATAGTTCAAGCAGCCGCTTCCCTCCTACCATGCAGTGCATTGAACTGGTTCTCGAATGTGAAAAGAATTACAACCCTCAAAAGAAGTCAATCGAGTATGTAGAGGAAAAGAAGATCATAATTGTCCTATCAGAGAAGGCTATCACAATGGCTTTCCACATACCATCCCACAAGGAGGGAATCTTTATCACCAAGGAGCAAGCCTTGAAACACTATGAAGATCAAGTAGATGCATGCGTAAAGAAGATGAATGGTGAGTGGATAGCTGAGCCTAGAAGCCGTTACTCCAAGATTTTGAGGTTGACAAAGTTAACCAAGTCAAACTTCAAGCAAGATATTGTCGACCTCATTGTGATGCTAAATCGAGTAGTGGGAGAACCACAAGGTGGTATTTTTCAGTCTTGGATGTACTACTTCATAGACAAGATCTCTTTCGGAGAGGTGATGTTTGCATGGGCAAAGATTATCAATGATAACATTGATCACCAACTAAGGATGATGAAGAGCCCTAAGACATTTAACATGACATCTTACCTTGTCTATATGCTGGCTAAAGTATTCAAATACTAAGGATTGGCAAGTTTGGGGAGGTGTGGAACAACTCAAGGGGAATATTTAGTGCATGCGTGCTATCCACAACTATACCTTCACAATCACAAGGACTTTAAAATTTTCAATGATGCATTTTCCATGAAGATTGTGTGACAATTGCAGGAGGCTCCATAGGTGAGGCTTTTTGAGGAGGCTAAGAAATTGATTGAAGAGCCTGGATCGTGGTACATCCAATACCCTAAGTTCACCTACATTTGAATATTGGAAAGTATAGTTTGCCCAAGGAAGCTTCCAAGGTATCCAACAAACACGATGGTCATCATGGAGGTAGTAAGGCAACTTATTGCCTATGACAAAATTCTGAAGAACAAGCACAAGTAAGGAGTTAAATTCGAATTCAATTTTGGAAGTGAGACTTGTCCATTATAGGCAGCAACTGAGGCAGTAGATGAGGAATTTGAGTACTATGGGATAGGACTCTATGAGTCAAGAGCAAATTTTGATCCTAAAAGGAAGATCAAGAAGGCATATGGGAACAAATATCTTCACATTACACACTTAGAGGACTACTGGGCTCATGCAAAGGATGATTTGGAGGTCAGAAAGAGGTCATTCTCAAGATTGACAGTGGATATGATCAAAAAGTACAAGTGGAAGGGGATCTAGGATCCTGATTAGTTAGAGGAGGATGATAACATCATTAGAGGTGATTTCAACACTACTACAAACCATGAGTTGGACACAATTGATTGGGAGGATGATAAGGAGGTTAGCCTTGAGGCTTTGATGATTCCAGTTTCCCTCTTCACTCAACAATGGTTGGATGGGAAAAATCAGTTTAGAGGGACAAATCCATAGGCAAGCGCGAGGAATCAGAAATCAATGTGTGCAATTCAGAATTGGGCGAAGACGAAATTTGCCTTTGAAACCAAATTTAAGGTGTTGATTGAGTTGAATAAGTTCAAGATAAAGTGGGGGACAAAGAGGAAATTCCCCAAGAAGGGGTGGATTCTGCCCTCTTCTTGGGATTTCAGTCCCAAATCCCCCTTCATTTCTGCGTCTCCAATGAGGCCTTCAAAGCATTGGATGATGAAAGAGTTTTTTTTTTAAAACTTGATAAAACAAAGAGATAGGCAAACTTCCAAGGCAAGGTTGAAGTTGAATGCAGACAAAGAATCCCAAGTGCACGAGGGAATCTGCTGCTCTATTGGGAAAATCAGTTTAGAGGGACAAATCCATAGGCAAGCATGAGGAATCAGATTTCAATGTGTGCAATTCAAAATTGGGTCAAGATGAAATTTGCTAGTGTGTTGGGACTGAAATCCCAAGAAGAGGGTGGAATCCGCCCCTTCCTTGCGAATTTACCTTATACTCACCATCCCGGACTTAGTCATTTTCATGGCTTTCAAAGCCCTCCCTTTCAAACTTAGACTTAGATTCAAGGGCTTGACTGACCCTTTTACTTCTTGACACCTCGACCTTTTAGCGACCTCATCCTAACCCAAGAGACAAACCAAACTTGCTCCAAAAAAATCTAGTGCTATAGGGGTAGTAAGGCAAAAGAGGGCATCCCCATTTGCAATGGGGTGATGGTGTGACAACCTCACAATAGGTTGCAAGCTCCTTTCTTGCCAACTACCTTGGTCTCAGCGACATTATTCTTGATAGGGCATGGGTTGGGTATGATTCCACCCTTTTCATTCGCTTTCAGTTTGTTGCAGTCTGTCTATGTGCTCTCAAGGCCAGATGTAAGCTTTTCCCACTGCCCACGAAGGTCTACCTAGATGAAGACCTCACTAAAACATAGGTGGTTGAGCTTAAGCATTCAAGGGAGCTTGTAGCAGTAGCTAGACGTAATGGTAAATGGGCGGTTATTCAGAATCTCAAGGCTATTATTAGGGACTCTCTCCCCCCTAGGTGGGAATCCGCACACCTCGCTACTGCCACCAAATGACTCTCCCACCACCTGCGGGTGATTAGTAGGAGGATAGACTCCGTCCTCAATGTGAACAACTAGAATGGGAATGGGTCCTTTTGGTCGTCGTTAGGCTTGCTCCAGGATGCCTTGGGCTCCTCCGACATCCTCTTCCTTACTAAGACTCATGAGAGCCCAGTTCGTCCTCTGCCTGGCATTGCCAACTATCACTAGCTTTCCGCTTTTAGAAGCGAGATGAGGTGCTTTGGAGGTGTCCATGGATCTGGTGGGGTCACATTTCTTGTCAGGGATCACCTTCAGAACTGGGTTTTGGTTGTTTTGTCTGACACTTGGGCTAGATTCTTGTGGGTTTGGTTCTGTCATGTTGCTCCCCATCTCAAGGACCTTTTCACTGTTGTCTGTTACTTTACTTCAACTTCCTCTTCAAATGCTATCCACAATGGTCCCAACGGTGCTCCCTTCACCGACCTTTATGATAGCATCACTCAGTTCTCGTCTGCAAGGGATATTGTTATTCTCGGGGACTTCAATGCTTGTCCTTGGGTTTCTCAGACTCCCTTTCGTGATCGGGTCGTAGACAATTTGTGCATTAATGATATGGATTTGGCCACTTTGGGGCTGCTTAGGTTCTCTGATGACGCTTCTGGACCTTTTAGTAAGTATCGTCGACATCTCCAGCTTAGCGAGTCTTTGGATTTGGTGGTTTGTAATGAGCTTGCTTGCTTCCCGGGTTCTCACTTCACTTGCAGACCTCACGGTGGTGGAGATAGTGTGGTTGATTACACTCTTTTCTATCAGTTGTTCATTCCATCCATTTGCCACTTCTTCATTTCCCCCATCCCTCTGATTGATCATTCCCTCCTTAGCCTCTCCATCCATTACGCCCCCTCCCCTCCTGCCCATTGCCCCCCACCTCGTCCACCTCGCCTGCCCCCTCCCAGTACCTCATTTTGCTTTGATGAGGGCAACCCTAACCTCTTTGTCCTTTATCTCAGACAACTTACTCCCAACTTCCTCTTCTTCCCTCTTGAGTGCATTACCACCAAGTCTTCCCATTTATCCGCTGTCATTTGGGAGGCCGCCTTTCTTTCTTTCCCTCATTACAACACTCCCTTTGCCCCCCTTCTAGGCCGAAGCATTGTTGTCCTATGAACTGTGAGTTCGATAAGGATTGTAAAGCCCTCCATCAGCTTCTTTGCTTCTCTTTCACCCACCGCCACCCTTCCTACCCTGGCTGAAAACTTCATACTGCTACCTCCTTCACCGCAAAAATGCCTTTTCATCTCACATCATAGGAGTACCCTTTGGACATCCCTCTTCCGTTCCCCTAAGACATTTTGGCACACTCTTTTCTCCCGCCACTCCCCCCTCCCTCGACCTAGACCACAACTTGTGGGTTTCCCACACTTCTAGACTCTATGACATCCTTGGTCAGCTCCTCATCTAGATCACAATCCCCTCTCCTATTACCTTTTCACTTGCACAATTATCATGGAAGCTGTGAGAATCTTGAATTCTAGTAGAGCTGTTGATGAGGAAGGCTTCCAAGCTGAGTTCTTCAAGCACGGGTACATTGTTCTTGACACTTATATTACAGAGTTCTTTAATCAAACGGTTTGCATGGGGTTCCCCCCCCTCTTGGTCCCATCACATCATTCATCTGATCTATTAGACATGCCCTACTTTTGATCCCAATAATTATAGTTCTATCATGGTTGGCCACACTATCTCCAAGCTCTATGCCACAGTTCTCAACATTCTCCTCTCTAGGGAGTTGGATCATCGCCACATTTGTACCAGGGGGCAGGTTGGTTTCAAACCGAATTACTAGACCATGGACCATATTTTGACCCTTCGTACCATCATTGAGGAGGCTGGCCATCGCTCCTCAAAGGTTTATTGCTGCTTTGTGGACTTCTGCAAAGCATTTGACATGGCTTTGTAGTGGGCTCTGTTTTAGAGGCTTTGTGAAATCGACATCTCCAAGGTTCTTTTGATCGCCATTATGAGACTATGAGAGGGTCTAGGGCTGCCTCGGGACTTCTTGTGGGTTTTCAGAGTTATCAGCAGCACCATTGGGGTTAAATAGGGCTGCCCCTTGTCTGCTACTTTGTTTGGGATCTACATTGATGAGTTGGAGGAGTTTCTACTTGAACATTTGTTAGAGGGGGATGGTTACCTTCTCCACCAGGTCCTGATCTCCATCTTTCTTTCCGCGGATGATGTTGTTCATTTGGCCTCCTCTTTGGAGGGTTTAGAAGGACAGTTGGATTGTTTGGCCTCTTTTTGTGACTTGAGACAATTGACAGTTAGTTTGGGGAAAGCAAAGGTGATGGTCTTTAATGGTCTTAAGACCTCCCATCTTCACTTTTTCTTTGATGGCTCTGAGATTGAGATTATTCTGTCTTATACCTATCTTGGGGTTAAGTTCTCCGGTTCTCAATTCAGCTTGAGGCCTACCATCCATCCTGGGATCAACAAGCGGTATGGTTCCTTGACCCTTCTTGAGAGATAGTGCTTCCAGCATCACTTCCATAACACCTCTTCCAAAATGACTCTTCTAGACTCTCTCTTCTATACTATGGTTCTTTATGGCTTTGTGGTTTGGGGGCCTTTTCTATTGGAGTCGGACTAGGTTTCTATCGAGCGGGTTCAAATTCTTCTTCTTCAGTGTCCGGTGTAAGTAGTCCACATCTCATAATGTCATTTTGGCTAAGTATGGTGCCCGCCCCTTCAAATTTGAGGCCATCGTTGATCTCATTTAGTTCTTACACCACCTCTATGGTTTTGGTGATTCTAGTATGGGGTGCCACAAGTACCCTTACCTTGGTTACTGCTCCTCGATGTTTGTTGCCTCTCATGCTGCACCTTTTGGTCAGACTCACAATTGGTTTGTTGGGGCCTCGAACTTCCTTGGCTCTATCGAGATTGAGATTGATCGTTTCCCCCCTTTCTAGTATTCTCTTGGGGCTCCTCACCATATCCTCTGTTCTAGGAAAGAGCTGAACAAGTGTATCAAAAGTTCAGAACTGACATTTACAAGTAGTTTATTCATACCACATGGGTCAACCCCCATGGGGGCCTTCGCCCTAAGATGACATTCTATGCGGAACACTTTCTTGAGTTGTAGGATGGGCTTATTGTTTGTCCTTACATCTCTTGCCATTGGTCGCATTCCCTTAGGATTTTTCTTGGTTCTTTTAAAGTTGGCTCTCATGGGCTCCAGGTTGAGACAAACCACCACTTGGACATAATTGACAAAGTTTGCCAGCTTTGCAACCTCAGTGAGGTTGAGACTGAGGAGCATTTCATCTTCACTGCCCTATTTACTATGAGATTAGAGGGAGATTCTACTGCCTTTTCAGAGGGACCTAATCCCTCTCCACCATCTTCAGGTTCACAGATCAGAGATGCCTTGCACTCTACCTGCAAGAGGCCATTAGACTTCATGATCATTTGCTTGAGCACCCCTCGTGCCCTCAGTCTTGCCAGCTCATTACCTCATTTTTCTCCAAGACTTCCCACGCGCGGCACCAAAAGGCAATTGGTTATCTCTCCTAGTCATTTCTGGTCCGTGAGACCCCGCAGGGGCTACATGCATAGATCGCCCTCTTCCAATCGGACTCAGAACATTCAGCGGATTTGGTCTTGGGGTTCTTCTTTTCTGCCCCAATTTCTTAGTACTGGCTTGTGGTTTGGGATCTGGTCTGCCCCTCCTGTTTCACTGCCTATCTGTCTGTGGTTGCTGTTTGTGTTTTTCTTTGGTCACCGTTTGGTGTTTCTGCGGGGCGCTGCCCCCTTGTTTGTTCTTTTCAGCCCCCTTGACCCGTTTGTGGTCACTTGTTGGACATTAATAAATTTATCTTTATCTTTATCTACTTCATGTTGAAGGTGGCAACTAAAATAAAAGGGGAAATCTGTAGTAATGCTGCTGTACACTTCCAAGGTGCTGCCGCAGGCTTTTGAGGGGTAACAAATATTTTATTTTTGGTTGCTTGACGGATATCAAAGAGTTCATAGCCTTTGTTGCTGCTCATCTCAGATTTGAACAGTTGAACCATGAAGGGTATATGCAGAATTTTGAGTTTAGTGTATATTTCAGATCTTAATATTACATTTCCGTAGTTAATATTAAGTCAACTATACAGTTCATTAGAATAACATTTTAATTGTAAATTTTTGTGCAGATTACCACCAAAAATAATATAACTATTTATGATTTTGGTATTGTAAGTCTGGATGACTGCCACCACAACATTAAGAATTATTTTTGTTTCCAACATTGTTAATTTTAATTTAAGGTTCTCCGATGGGTTGAATATTTGTAATTTTTTCTTGAATGCTTGTTATATAAGCAGCTTTAGTTATTTTTAGTTATCAAGGTTTGTCACCAGAAAAAGTATCTCATTTTAAATTTGTGTCAGCTGCTATATGGGAACTGTGCGCCTTGTTGCCAATAAGCACTTTTTTGTAATAATGGGTCTAACTTCTTTCACTATATATTCTCACCTTGCCAACACAGGGATCCTAGTGATCAAAATGGTTAAGGTCCATGCATTGTACATTGTGAAGTTGCAAAACTGGGATTTTTTTTAATTCAAGTCATTATATTGCCCCCAAATGCAAGGTTCAACATAGACAGTTGATTTATGCATGATGCCTGCAAAGAAGTTTTAACTTTTTATCATAGTACTTCCCAAGGTACCATGATAATGGTTTTCAGTTTTCACTATTGGATGAGTATTTCTTTGTGATTTTTGACTTTTTTGGATTACTTTAGATTTCTGCCATTTCAAATGTCAAGTTCATGTCTATTTAATGTAGCTAATCTAGATGCTTTTGTCATGATGTGCCAATAGTATCCTACCTCACATAATTGTTTTGCTAGGATCATTTTACTGATGTACAATTTGCAGGTGTTGTGATGTCTGTCATGTCCTTTTTTCAGATTTGAGCAGTTTGTTCAATCTAGGGCATCCAAGTGCAAAAATCAGGGGTACACAGGGACATGTCCCCTGGGCCAAAAACCTTTATTTTGTTCAAGGTTATAGAGGACAAAAATCCTCTTGGATTCCACATTTGGAATCAAGGATGAAAACCCTTGCTTCTAATCTTTGGGTTTTTCCACCCAGGAATCACTATTGTGTTGTTTTGTGGAGGGCTTGGAGATATTTTCAGCTTGCTACAGTGATGTTAAACTGTTGTCTTAGTATTTTTATCTTTTTTGCAAGTAAATGTCATGTATTGTTGTCAAAGCATGATTGAGAATTTTTAGGTGAATTTTTTGGGCATCAGCTAGGGCAGATTTGAATTATTAGCTTTTATTAAAGCTAGTTGCCACATTTGGAGGTGGGAATTAATGTTTATCAGTCAGATCTAAGGTTATTACAGTTAAATGTTGGGATTTTAATTGTGTTACATGGGTGCATCCCTATCCCTCAGATGCCTATTTTCATTCCCTTAGGCATTTTGGGGACACCATGATAGGGGACACCCTCCCCAAACAATGAAATTCTTGAAACATCTAAAAAATGCATCCCCATTTTAGGGGATGACAACAACGTTTAGGGGATGGCCGGCCGTCCTTGAGGTGGCCAGTGATGGTCGATCATCTCCTATAGCAAAACAATTTTTTATAATTAAAAAAAATAATAATTCATAACATTAGAAAAAGATTATAAAATATATTATTTCAACAGCATAATATGACCACATTGTAACAACAATAACAAATATATCAGGGCAGCAGTATAACAACAATTAAATTAATCGTGACAGCATTGACAGCAATAATCTGCAGTATAACTGCAATAAATATATCATGATTCAGACTTAGAGTTAATGATATAAGCTATATAGCAATTAATACTAACAAGTCTAAACTTCAAAATTCTTGAAATGACATTCGTCAGTTGTGATTGTTAGTTGCAAAAGAGATTGAAGGTGCAATGGCCATGTTTACAATGTGGTATCATGTGAGAAGTGCAAACAAGCAATTTCTTTTTGGAAGGTGATTGGCATGCAGGCTTCTACAAACATCATTTCATGTATTATTACTACTGTTCATTTACTTGTAGAAATCTCTCTCTCTCTGGTTTCCAAGCTTCCAAACATGGTCTCAAACATCATTCTAACTAAAATTCTTCTGTATATGGGTGCTTCTTCAGACTTTGAGAACACATCAATATTGAAGAGAAATACTAAAAAAGATTATCTATAAACCAAACCACTTTGAAACGGAACTAATTGTCTTATAAAGCATCTATTTTTTTTGACAAAAAAATAAGATTTAAAAGAAAGAGAGTTTCAACACCTCCCATTTTGGTACCATTTGGCAATGGCATTGGCCCAAAAGTGGGAAATAATTTTTCAAAGTGTCCTTCGATCAGGTACTTGCTGTTGGGCTGTTTCACCCAGAGTTGCCTGATCCATCTCTTTTTCAGTTACAAACTAAAAATTGCTTTCTACATCATTTAGAAGAAATATACATTGTTCAGGATTGCTTGCACCTTTGTAGATACTGAGAAGTTCCAACCTGTTTTAGAAAATATTAAAAGTGATTTACATAATCCTGGAAAACTTAAGAGAGCCCTTATGAAATGCACGAGTTTCATTAGACAAGCTTGTAATGCTGATTTTATATCATATTCTTTTGGTAACTAAAAGAGCTGCAATTTGACCAAAAGTGCTTTTATATAGTGTGCTTTCATTCTAAAAGAGCTTATGCTGATTCTACTGATTGTTTTCATATAGTCTGCTTTCGTTCTATGGTTCAGAATCTAATATCTTTATCATTTCATTTTTACTCCCTAATAGGTGGAATTTTCCTGCAATTTATTTAAATTATTAAGAATTTTATGGTGGCAAGTTTTTATTTCTTATCGTTTTCTGTTTAGCCTGTTCATTTACTAAAAATACTTTTAATGTTCGATGTGGACCTTATTTGAATTGAACAATTTAAGGAGGTTAAAATAAAAAAATTATAACCTTGGAAACATTAGATATTACTCAATCATGATGTAAAATAACTGAAAATGACTCGAGGATAGTAGATGGGCAGTTGGGAGAAAACACCTACGGTTACACAGAAGTAATCCCTTAAATATTTGCTGCCTTCTAAGCAAATTATATTTATACCATCTTGACGTAAGCTATGAGATTTATTATATTTATAGCATACTTTCTGAACAGGCACCGACGTTTAATTCTTTTGTCAGAAAATTGCTTCCGTT
The DNA here is from genome assembly GCA_027943335.1 of Chamaecyparis obtusa. Taxonomy (NCBI): domain Eukaryota; kingdom Viridiplantae; phylum Streptophyta; class Pinopsida; order Cupressales; family Cupressaceae; genus Chamaecyparis; species Chamaecyparis obtusa. Next base: position 1,103,576 of record BSBK01000740.1, on the reverse strand, counting down.
TGCTCCTTTATTGTTGCCAGCGGCCCAGCTGTACAATGCCTCATCTGTTGTCATATATTTTTTGGATTATTATATTCTTGAATTTCAAGGTAGATTTGATATTGTGAGCAACAGATATAATGCTAAATATAAATCTCCACAATTGTAAAGAATATGTTGCAATCAAATGGTTGATTACACTTAACTTTTAATAAGTTCTATTTTTCAAATTGGTGTTCATTGCAATTTCTGTATAAATGCAGATCGTGGATGGTTCATAACTTTTTTCATATTCCTAACTTTTTTAAGTGATTAGATATTTTTCATGACAGAATCTCATGTTTCAAGGATACATGCCTTATTTTTTTTTGCAGGTCATTGGTGATGATGCACAAGATGAATCTCTACGCAAGGCAATTGTAGGTTCACAATTATTTGTTTGCAAGGTCAGAAACCTATCATACCCCAAATATGTGAATTCTGCTGAAAAAGAACTATCCCATGTTGGGCATTCCAAGAAATCAAATTATAATCTAGGACTTTTTAAATGGTTTAAAGGACTTTCTGAAGGTACATTGCACAAGGGTGATGTTAGAGAGAGTGGTGGGCATCTCTCAAAAGATTTTCATTTTGAGGTCACGGACATGAAAGGGTTGAAATTGATTATAGAGGATATGAATGGTGTATCTTATAGAACGAGTACCTCTATCCAAGAGTTTCAATAAGGGAGGAGTAAGGATGTAGAACTAATAGCTATGTGCGAAATAAACCATGTACGATTGTTTTAACTTTTACTAATGTTAATAATAACTAAGCTATGAGTTAATTTTCATTGACATTTTTGAAATTTTGTAATTGTGAGATATATACTTGTGGTTCAAGAGTAATTATCTTGAAATGACCTGGAAGATCAAAAGTACTAAACATGATATGTGTGAAAATATTTTATTGGTGGAATGAAATGTAGAACAATCTCTAAAGATTTCCTCCTTCACTAGGAAGACACCCTTCTGTGTATCTGGTTAGAGCATCTGTAGATGATGCCTCTGTTGCTGGACTCTATCTTGATTGTTGTGGTTCATTCGCTAGATGCTGAAGTGAACAACTGATTTATAACAGGGATATATGCTAGACTAAGAATGATTTTTTTGAACACTAGTTGTGATGAATCTGATGATTAATGTGGTAGGTGTAAACCTGTTCACCTAAATTATGATCTGTGCATTAAGATGTAATCTGGTTTATGGAGATACTGAAATGATGGATTTATTGTGATGTTATCTAACTCTCATGGCAATTCTAATGTTAAATTATTTTATGCAAGATGCCAGGATGCTGTTTGGTGCATATTACAGGTAAGAAGATTTTCCAAACAGAGTTGAAGGGGGGTTTTCAGTTCCATGGGGTAGTAACTGAGTCAGCGGAGGTGGCTTATGTGGCAGGAAGAAAATGAGGAAGTTAGTTCACAAATATTGCAGAAGCAGGACTCCTTAATGATGGCGTGAACTTCAAGATGGTGATCATTGATATACAATACTTGGATCTTGAAATCAGTCCTTAAGAAACTGTAACTGCAGAAGGTAAAGCTCTGACAAAAAGACAATAGTGAAGTGAATGAAAGCACATAACTTGAGCCTCAAGAACTCTTATGAGCATCCTTAGAAAAGACGAGGACATGGAACTCAGAGTTCGAGAAGCCTCACATGAATTAAATGGGAGAAAATTGGAGTTAGATGTCTATTGAAAGAGTCAATGAATGAGAAAAGCAGGCCTCTCGTTTTCAATAAAACAATTCTGCAGAAAATTCAAAGATATAGCCTGCCTTATCTGTAGACAAATTCAAAGATATATCCTGCCTTGAATTTGAATTTGATGAGTGGTAGGAAAAAATGTTACGCCCACGGGGTGGTGAAAACAATTAATTAGAGGGTTAAAATTGACAATGAAAAGGAAATAACTGGTGTTGCTTTAGTAGTGAATGATCATCAACTCTCCAAGGAGAGGAAAAGAAAAGATATAGGAAATCAGCAGAGGAAAGGGGTTAGCAAAAGTTAGAGAATCAATCTAATGTCTTGCTAGTGTTTCAATTATTAGCATGTGAACTAGCTGGATGCTGAAAGGAGGAAAAAGAAGCCCGATTGTTTAAGAGACCAAATTCTAATCTTGGTGTTGTTTGTGTCTAAGATGAGCTATTGTTTGCTTTAAAAGCATTGTTGTTTTGCTTTAAAAACATTGTTGATCTGTTCCAGTCTTTTGAGACCGTAGACTGTTTTTTTCCCTCTTGTCTGCATGTTTGAATGCGTGAACTCTTGTGTACACTTTTGTCTTCACATAAAGAAGAAAAGGGAAAATTAATTCCAAGGCACTTGTGGCATAGGAAATGACTTTAATTGAAGGTTTGAGTGATTGTGTTTTAATAAATTCAAAGGAAATTTTGTTTTCTTCTGTGAAATAGGGGATTTTTCATACCTCAAGGTCCTTTGCGGCGTGTGGCTTGGCACAAACAAAATTATTGATCAGCTAGCCTTGGTTGAGTTGGATTACTTGGTTTATTGGGCTAGCTGATACAGATTATATCCTTAGTACAAGCCAATAGGCACTAGGCACAGAGGCGGGGAAAAGCCTGGCTAGTGGCCATGTTATTTTCTTCAATGCTTATTAATGTTTTTTGACATTTCGTTGGCCAGTTCAGTGGATATTAATTTGTTATTGAAATGCATGTGAGATTCTTAAGTGTGCTCCATTTGAAATTATTTTCTCAAATGGGATTGGCTGAAATCTGTCATATGTGCGAGCCTGTATTTGTCTGTATGTTACCTTTGAAATTGAGTTTGGTTTTTCCAGGGTGAGCAGAAGGGATGCATGGAAGAAAATACAGAAGGATGCTAGAGCTGTAAGGTATGATCAAAGGAAAGTGGATTTGAGTGGTAACCTTTAATTGGAGCGACGTAAGAATTTGCAAGTCAAATTTTTTTATTATCCCCTATGAATGTAGCACCGGCTGGTTGGGTGGCGCAGTGAAATAGCAATTCCACTCTCTGATTGGCATGAAGCAGTAAACTTATGGAATGGACCATGAGTGTCAGGATAAATCCATCTCTTTTTTTGTTGTTGATGAAAGTAAATGTGTATTTAAATTAAGAACGAAAGCTTTAGAGTATGAGCACTCCTCTTTGGTTTACTCAATAAAAGGCCTAACGTAAATATGCTCTCTGTTATAACTTATATTTCTTTAAGGAGATATCTGGATATTGTAGGAAGCGTCCCATGAGCAATTTCAGTAAGGGAAATTGCTTGAAAATATTTTTTTTGAGGGTTAATTGTAGGATATAATGCAAACTTAGATATAAGCTTCAACCCATTCCGTGTTTAAGGAAATGTGGAGTTGTAGCTTAGATGACTAACCGTGTGATTGAATCATTGTTTGATACTTAGATTAGAGTTATAGAAGCCCAAAGAATTTCTTGCAAATTGTCTTGTTAATCGTAAAGTTAGATTAGATAAAGATATCACATGTAAATGGAGCTCATCAACTTTAGTCTCCTAGAGCCCAATAACTATTTGTTGGACGTGAGCTCATTTAGGTGATAAGTGCAAATTGGGCCCGATCTTTTTTTCTTGCAAGTATACGTAATATTCAACCCAAGTGGATAGGGGGTTTGAGTGCTTTACTTCTTTATGACTTTTGGTTTCTAATATTAATTGTATAATTACTTGTATCAAGTAGAGGATTGACGTTTTAGTTAAATATTTTGGAGTCTTGTATGTTATGCTTTGAGGATTAATTTGAGGAATTCTTAAGAGATCCCCTGGAGCACCTTGGTGTAAAATGACGTTTTCTTATTCCTTTGCAAGTGGACAAGTAGGTATTTAAAAAAAAATTGAATAATCTTATCGTGCAAACTTGCAAGATAAAACTTCTAATTATTGTTTGCTATTATATTCACTTTGGATTGCATTCTTTCTTGTTTGAAATCTTTAAATCCTTCTATGAAGTTATAACATATGTTATCATTTTTCATATAGGCAATGGAATAGTTGTCTCAGATTTGATGATGCCTCCTAAGAGGTAAAAGAGAACTATCTGAGGCTCCGGTGTGAATTTGTTCTACTTATGTTAAACATATATATTTAGATATAAGTACACTCATTTTTAGTTTTTTAGAGTTTGTCAACAACTTTGGGTTATTAACTTGTATTAATTGTCTTTTACCTATTACACCCCCTTTGAAACTTCCCACTGATGCTCTACCATTCCATTTCGTTAGAAGTCATACTCGTCAAAGATGGTTTCCAACACAATAAAGGGAAGATCTATGCTTGTTTTCTTAACTCCTTTTTACTAAGTGCACAACAAAGTTGAAACCCTCTTGTTAACTTCTTTTGGATTTCTTTTTTGTTTGTTTGAAAGTCCTACTTCTTGTATGGCTATAATATCTTTTATCACTTATCATATAGGAAATGATTGTAATTGATTCATCAGTGACTTTTCCTTTTATGAGCATAGGAGATCGATCTAAGGCTCTTGTATGCATTTTTTTAGTCCATGTATTTTTAGTTTTTTAGTGTTTCTTGACATATATGTTATTATCTTGTATTAATTTTGTTTTACCTATTACAACCCCTTTCATGACTTCCCATGGATCTTCTACCTATCCTCATAAGGAGTCCTGATCATCGAAGAGGAGGTCCAACACAAAAGAGGAAAGAGGTATGCATGTCTTCTTTGTTGAAACCATCTTTTCAACTCATTTTGGATTGCTCTCTTATTTCTTAAAAAGCCTTGATTCCTCTCTATGACTATAACATCTTTTATCACTTACCATACATGAAAAGATTGTAGTTGATTCATCAGTAGTTGTGCCTCCTACTAGTATAGGAGATCCATCTAAGACTCTAGTATGCATTTGTTTTTTATTCCATGCATTTTCAGTTTTTTAGTGTTTCTTGACATATATGTTATTAACTTGTATTAATTTTGTTTTACCTGTTACAACTCCCTTCACGACTTCTCATGGATCTTCTACCTTTCCTCATAAGGAGTCTCGTTTTCCCACGAAGGAGACCATCGACTTTACTATACAACCCAAGTGCAAGAGAAAGAGATGAGGTAATCAACAATTCAATTGCCAACAAATTACAGTTCAATATTTAGTTATTTTGAGAAAATATATCTAATTTAGCATTTGAATTGTTCTTGTGCAGACACCTAGTGAGCCTCACACTGCTTCGAAGAGGCTCAATTTTGATGAACCAACACAGTCATAGATATTGATAGAGACATATAGATCTAGTTGTGGTCATTGAATAACCAATTTTTGTATACATTTGACATTTGTATTATATGTATCGACCTTGACATGGTACATGCCACATTTTTGTAACTATTATTGGTTTGACATCTATGCCATTTTTTGATATGTACACAATTATTGTTCATTTTGATATATATGAAAATTGATATTCGATCCAATTTGTTCATTGTGTGCATATCTTTGTACTTTAAAACTTAGTTATTTGCAATTGAAATGTTATCAAATTTGTTCATTGTGTGTATGTATTCATACTTTTAAATGTATAGATTTACAATTTAAATATGATTCAATTTTTTCATTACAAGTGCCATCAACGTTGCTAAATTTTACTGTTGGAATATGCATTAGGAACTATTAATTTGATATATCTGTCTCTTTCAACACCTTTTGACATGTTTCAACATATAAAAATTGTCAATTTTGTCTATTTGAACCTTTCCTAGGCTATTGGAGTAATTTTGTTTGGTTTGGGAGAGTGTTTAGAGGGTAGTTACTTTGTAAAATAGTCACAATTAGCCCTTAGATGCACTTAGGGAAGCAATGTTTATGTTCATTATGGGCACAAACTGACACTTCCATCACATTTGATTGGACAAGTTTACCCTAAGCATGGTCCCACTTTTCCTCTTGGCATGCCAAAATGCTTGCCGACATACCCTATCGACAATGTCTCTTGTGTAACAGACATGGAGCAGCAACGTTTATGTTTATTGTGAGCACAGACTAACACTTCCATTATGTCTGTTTGGGTAGGTTTACCCTAGGAATGGTCCCACTTTTCCTCTCAGCACGTAGGAATGCTCGCTGACATACCCTACCAACGATGTCCCTTAGGTGACCAAAGTGCAAAAATTATCAAACTTTGACATGTTATTTCTTGCAAACCATGGCACTTTCACCCAATCTGGTTGAACCTATGGGGTCATGTTAGGCCCCCCTACAATAATTTGTCTTAGGTTTTGAAGAATCAAAGTTATTTTTGCACAAAAGCAACTTTTCTATTGATACAAGATCTATCAAATGCACTTAGTGAAAAGTCACCAAGTAGCCCATATCATGTTTTGTTCATTGTGGGCAAACGAAAACTTCCATCACCTCTGGTTTGGAAGGTTTTCCCTAGGCATGGTCCCTCTTGGCATGTCGGAACACTCGACAACATACCCAATGGTGCATGGTGCACCTTAGGGACACTTTAGTTTGGCATGGTCGCGAATGTTCGAGCGGCTCCACGGGTGAAACAAGATTGTTCCTGGGGTTTAATTGGCCAGCCAGAGCTAATGGAATAGATGGTTTGAGGCCACAACGAATGGTTTGAAAGATTGTGAGTTTTGACATAAACAAAAATTGCCTTGCCAAATTAAAATGAAGTTTAATCTCCCAAAATAAAGATAGGTTATTGTAGGTCTCCATAACATAGTCCTATAACACTTGATGGTTTGGCGATACCTCACATGAGCTTTGAGATATGGGCCTCAAAAGATCGCTTCCCAATGTTGCTTAGTGCACCTTAGGGGCACTTGGGTTCGGCATGGTTGCGAACGTTTGAGAGACTTCGTGGGTGAAATGAGGTTGTTCATGGGGGTTTACCCAACTAGTTGGAGCTAATGGCATTGACAGTTTGAGGCCATGGCGAATGGTTTGAAAGATACGTAGTGTTTCTCATTTCAACAGAGGCACATTGCTAGTTTTGACATATACAAAGATTGGCTTTCTAAATTAAAATGAAGTTGAATATCCCAAAACTAATATACGTTATTTTAGGCCTCCATAACATACTCTTGTAACACCTAATGGTTTTCTGATACCTCATAAGAGGTTTGAGATATGGGCCTCAAAAGATTGGTGCCTAATATTGTTTAGTGCACCTTAGGGACACTTCGATCTAGCATGGTCGTGAACATTCAAGAGACTCCGTGGGTGAAATGAGGTTGTTCCTAGAGTTTACCCAACCAACCAGAGCTAATGGTGTAGATGGTTCAAGACCATGATGAACGGTTTGAAAGATATGCAGTGTTGCTCATTTCAACTAAGGCACATTGCAAGTTTTGACATAAACCGAGATTGCATTGCCAAATTAAAATGAATTTGAAATTCCCAAAATTGAGATAGGTTATTATAGGCCTCCATAACATGGTCCTGTAACATGAGATGGTTCAATGATACCTCACACAAGCTCCTAGATATGGGCCTCAAAAGATCACTTCCCAATGTTTCTTAATGAACCTTAGGGACACTTCGGTCCAACATGGTTGTGAACGTTCGAGCAACTCCATGGGTGAAATGAGGTTGTTCCTAGTGTTTACTCAGCCAACCAAAGCTAATGGTGCAAACAATTTGATGCCATAATGAAGGGACACTTTCCAACATAACTTACCGGTAGTCCCTTAGGTGCCCTAAGTGCACAAAAGTTATGAACTTTGCTAGGTTATTCCTCTCAATTTTGGGGCACCTATGTATGATCCATCTAAAGCTATAGGATTGTGAGATTCCCTTCTCTAATAGTGTATCTCATATTTTGAAGACTCCAAGTGGTTTTTTTTAGGGCAGAGATTTTTCTATTGATGCAAAAACTATCAGAGGCATTCAATAGAAAGGTGCAAGGTAGCCCAAACCCATGTGCGTTCTTTTTGGGCATGAACCGCCACCACCAACACATCCAGTTGGGTGGGTATACCCAATGCATGGTCCATTTTTGGCTTCCCACTCATTGAAACGCTCACCAACATACCCTACTGACAGTGTATGTGACAGAAGCTCTTCAGTGCAAGGAATATTCTTGATGAATATGGGATTGTAGCTACATCTATCTCTTCAATGCTCTTCATTTCCACCTTTAGAAAGACAGTCTCACTCCTCGTTTTACAAAGGGTAGCCATCTATAGTCCAAGGTTTTAATTTAGCTAACATTAACATGAAATATGAAGTATGAAATGACTTCAAAGATTCATAATTAATATTTTGTGCACTTTAATACATCATGTAGGGCATCGAGTTATTTTGACCATTAACATAAAATATGACTTCAACTATTTTGAGCATTAACATGAAATATGAGTTCAAATATTCATAATTACCACATGGAGGCATGAAAACAATTTTTTTTGCACTTTGCATGGCATGAAGAGGATACAAATGTAACAATAAGAAATTCAATAGGTATTTACAATCAAATGGTACAAATATGGGCTCTCATTATTTGCAAATCATCCCCATGGGCACTTATTTATATATAATTGACATCTAATATGCATGATCAAGCTCATTTTTTTAATATATATTTAATTTTACATCTAAATATGCACATTACAACTCATTGTTATTTTTATATACAAAATTTAGCATCTAAATATGCACATTACAACTCATTGATGTTTTTATATACAAAATTTGACATCTAAATATGCGCATTACAACTCATATGCACATAGAGCACCTCCAAAAAATCAAAGTTACAATGTTTCGCAAAAGATATATACACAATTGTTAAAATTATTCTACCATATTGTAGAATTATTCTTCTAGATGGCCCAAAATCAATCAAGTGAACCTTTTGGACCAGCTCTAACCCTTAGTGTCTCAAGTATTGCCTCGTGGTTAGATTCATGAACTTTCCACAAATTTTTGTTAAGAGGTGTCACACTCCACTAGGGAACCCAGAAGGACAATGCCTAAAGTTGATAAGTCTTGCAACTAATTAATTTTTTTTTTCTTTTTTCTTTTGCATATTTAAATCGCATTGTTCATCTAACCCTAAGTCCCTTCAGGTTCCCCAACGTTAATTTACTTTGCTTTCATTAAATCACTAACCATTATGTTTTGATATTTATTTCCAATAAAATAGGTTGATTTCCATCCTAGTAAGATTCTATTACTACTTAGTATTCTTTAAACATGTTTAAGTAAGAAGATTTAATTACTATTTCCTTTATTTGAAACATAAATATTCTTTAAGTAGCAATACTTTACATTTCCTTCTATCCTATTGAATTACCACAACATTTCCTCCTTTATCATCTTTACTTTTCATTTATCATTTAATTATATATTTATATTTTCACAAGAGAATAGGGTAAGATATCTCATTATCGTTAATTCAACTAAGATAATAACACTCTATTTTTTTGCATACAGATAACTTTGCCTTTATTTACATATTTACCATGCTTTTGATACATGTTTCCTATTCCAAGTTTAGATGAGAGAGAGAGATAGGGTAGAGAATCCTCAACATATATTTTCATCACAACTATACATTTACATATTACAACTTTCCCTTTGAATCATTTTCCCTAAGTCACCCTTCCCTTTTACATTTTTTTTTCCTTTAAATACATTTACACAAAAGTTACCCTTTTATGGCTTACATGAACTCTTTACATATTTTACAACATAGAAGAGATATAATAGAAATAATCATCATCTCCATCCAACATTCCAATCTTGAGCCACGAGCAATACCTTGAAATATTTCACCACCCAACCATGTGAAACTATAAATGGTCCACTCCCCTATGCTAGGAGATAGGACCAAGATTCACATAATTTCTAAGGAAAAACTAAGGTTAAGAACATCCCTTCCCAAAACAATCACGAAGACAAAAGAGTAAGTAGGTACACAAAAGACTACCAGAGGCAACAACATCAAGAGTTAGGGTTCTAGAGTACTGACTAGGTGAGTGTCATCGCATAACCTTTCTTGTTAGGATCCAGCCTAGTGATCATGGCCAACTAGGTGCACTCAAGCCTTCTCTATGGTTGCACATGACCCTGGTACCCCAACAAGACATATGCGGCCTTAAGAACATCCTTTTTTATCTTATTTTAATATGATATTCTCAACCCCCCATTTCCCAGTTAATTTTATTAATGTTTCCACTTGATTACCAACTCACTCGTAGGAACCAACCTACTTTGGGCCATGGTCTCCTACTTCATAGGATCTCCTAGTGACCACTTCTGGGTCCTAGCACCTATGGTGAGCCACTCACCTAGGGCACCTAGACATCCCTACTCAACAATCATTCAAGATATTTGGTTACACAAAAATATCAATACGTCCAACACAAAGTTTTAGGAACATTCTTGGGTACAATACCCCTAAGATGAACCTAAAACCTAACCCCACAATTAGGGTTCCAAAACACACCAAGAAGGTATACACAATGAAGGTTTACGACATAACCAAATATTCAATTTAACACACACAATAAAAGATTATTAATTGTTAAATATTGATAACAACAAGACTATTTATTAATATTAATGATTATTGATAAATTATTTGCTAGTTAAATATTAATATTTATTAAATTATTAATATTTAACATTGTTAGTAATAATGAAATATTCTTTGACTAAACTTATTAAACGAAACAACTTTAACACACACACACACACACACACACACACACACACACATCTTTTCATTGTTGCAGAGCTTCTTAAAATTGATAATTTTGATTGGATAACTACTCAAAATGATTTGATTATGTAATATGGGGTGTTAGCTTCAATTTAAATCAAATTGGAGCATTGTGAATTGTAATGAAAGATTTAATGGATTTTGTATAGGCTGTTTTCTGAGTTTTATGACAGTCAAATTGGGTCTTTGTGCAGGGGCTGTAACTTTTTATTGAGCCTTGGATCTTTTACAATTCGGGATAGTATTTCTTATCCTAATTATCTATAAACTCACCAGAAAGATTGTCCAAATTCTGTAGAGGTTGAAAGGTATTGATGACAGAGTACAAGTCTAGAAAATATGGAGTATTAGTTCAGGATTTGTTTAGCTTTGTTTTGATTTCTAACTAAGGATGGTCACTAAATATTTAATGGAATTGTATTATCTATTATCCACCCAATAAAGTTATCTAATTCCATATTTAAGTGTTTTTATAGGGATTCTTGAATCATAATAATTGTCAAGAAAATCATCATAGGTATAGGGAATGACATTGGCAAGTGATTTGAATATGAAATGGATGCAACTAATGGATTGTTTGGTATTTGTTGAGTGAAGACAAGTTCGTAACAAAGTGTTGGAATGGAATTCTCTAATTATTGGTTTTTAGACTCCAGTACAGACATGCAACATACAAGCGATAATGTCACTTCCAACTATTACAAATATCATCCAATACATGAATTTATAGTTTGGTAAACATCACAATTGCTAGCATGGTAAACTATGGTGTACAACCAATATCACATAAATATCTATTCATACTTATTAAATAAAATTAATAACATACACACAGAAAGATATAAATGTATTCTCAAACCTTTGTATAAAACCAAAAAAGAACACACAAGCATGACCAATAGATTTCTAGGCTCCGGGCCCTACCTGGAGTCCTATGGAGATTGTCCTCTGATGTTGAATCCTCTAAAGCCTCTTTACACGTCCAGACTCCCTCTACCCAACCTTCAACTTAGGGACTCTCTCTTTCTCACATAATGATTTTATTTCATAAGTTCTTCTCACACTCTCCTCCCCATTAAAATTTAGTTTTTAATTTACCTGATCCTCTCCTCCCTTTTCTTTTTTGAGAATCTCCTTCCAAATTTATAGGCAATCAATTGGTTGGAGAAGTTCCTTCACAGGAGGCAATCGTCCCAGCTATAATGGTTGGATTTTATTTAATGAATACTAGATTAATTAAATAGTTTCTTAATATATTATATCTTAATGTTTATTTATTTATTAAGTTATTTTGATCTTGTTACTTTCCATAACTAACCTTCCAATCATATGTCGAGAGTGATTAGGTTTTTACTTTTTAATTTTAGTAATAAATACTAACTTAGTTTATTAAATATACTACTTTATGGTAGCATTTTCAAGGAATCCCCATAGCACATCGGTAAATAACAAGCTTCACTTATAGGAGGTCTTAAGTTTGAACCTCCTAGAATTAGGCTATTTACTAATTTTATTAATTTAAATAACTAATTAGAATTAATAATTATAATAATTGTGGTTATAGATATCAAAAAAATCCTTATAGCACAATGGTGATTAGTAAACTTCATTCCTAAGAGGTCTTAGGTTAGATATTTATATTTTTCTTTTTAGTACTTTTTATTTTAATAACTTATTTGTTTATTTCTATTTTAACTTTTAATTTCTTCTCATTTAATCTTTTCATTTATTTACTTCATTTTCTATTTCCAATAAGCATAATATAATAACATAAGCACACACACATTCACAATATTTATACATATTTTTAATCTAATAACTAATATTTGTTAGATAATTGAGGGGGGGGGGGGGGGGGGGGGGGGGGCGGAGGTTAACCAGTTAAGTTCAGTTATCCTACAGTCCCAAATACTCCCAGATGTATATAAAAAAACTTTCAAATCAATTAATCAATTCGGTAAAATATCAACTGTGCCTTTCTCTTCATCTACCGATTACCAATAAATTAAATACTGTGTTTACCGATCAATCCAGTTATAGTAATGTGCAAAGTAAAATAACAATCCAACACATCCATACACATATAACACTTAGATTGTTTTACATGGAAACCCTGTTAGGGGAAAAAACACTTGGGACTAGTAACCCAAAATAATTCACTCTTTTGAAGTGAGCTCGGTTAAGAGCCAACCATGTTAAAGGTTACAAAACACACTGTGAGGTGTGACCTGGTTAGAGGATTTAACACTAATAATTCTCCCTTGACAAAACATTGACTATGGGGTCAACAAGAAAACAATCAACATTCATTGAATGCCATATTAAAATATAAAGACTGTTAAGTACCACTCGGTTAAGAGATTTATTTGTAGCAATGGTTAAACTGACACAATAATGATTTGATTCAAATACAACTTGATTTGTAGATCTATGCTAAGCTCAAAAATACCTCTGATCAATAATCTATCCAATCTCTTTGTTTCCTCCAACTTTGTTATGCTCAGTTATGGATTTCTCTTACGCTCGATGTTGTCTGTAGAATTGCTCAGTTTTGTCTTCAACCAGTTTGATCAGATTTGCATGAATTCAATCTTTTCACGTGAATTCACGTGCAACAAACTCAATAATGAATCTATTGTCTCTTTATATAGACATCATGAAATAAACCATTTTATTTCCATCCATATATTTTGCCTCTTAATCTTCACCATTGATTTTTCCACTTTAACCTTCCTTGACAGTTGTGTTAATAACACGTTTCATTCTCCTTCATCCGATCATCTTTGAATTTTGTCAGCCATTTGATCATCATAACAAACATCATCATTTACTTCAGAATCATAAACAATTGTCTATCTCATCATCTTTAGTCAGCATTCATAAGTTTCATTTATTTCTTTCACTCGGTCAATACCATAATGTGTTGGCTGAATTCTTCATTTATCGACCACATAAACTTGTTCATTCTTGATCTTCAATCCATAATAGATTCATGTAATACAATCAAATTACTAACATAATGCCATAGTCTCCTCAATACGTTACCCAATGAATATCATATATAACTTTCTCATCCATCTCATCTTCATGTAGATATCTCATTCCTTCATCATTATTTCCTTCTTAAGATGTTTGTAACCATAATGATAAGTATAGTCAAAGCTAGTTGACATCAATGACAATACATTAATTGATTTAATGTCTTACATATACATTAGTAGTTTGGTGATCATCAATCACTATCTTTCAAATATCCGATCTATTGTCAAACTCTCCCTCAAGATATTCAATCAGTTGTAGTCTATGAATCTCTCCCTTTGGCATTGATGACAACACAATATGAAATATGTCATAGAATACCAAACCTATTCTACAACTCTATATGCAAATTTTGTAACTTGGTAAGCTCTCCCTAGCTTGTACATTTAATATGTTGAATCACTATAGAACATCAACACTCTCCATGCAGTCCCTCCCTGCAGATTTAATCTCTCCTTGTTTCTTATATGAATCATCTCTTCATGTAGATAAATATTTCATTGAATCTTCTCTCCCTTTGACATCAATGTCAAAAAGAAAATAAACAACTCTTCAGTATCCAAATCAATATATCTATTCTTCGGTTCAAATCAAGTACCTTGCATGTATTGATATCCAGTTTCAGTTTGTCTTCCATCTTTCAGTTTTCACAACCTTAGGAAACCCAAAGTGTGAACAACATGCATCAACATCATTTTATATTATGATAAAGTGTAGGTTGATGCAACCTCATAATCACCTTAGTGACAGATAGACAAGGGATGGACCCCTAGTCTACTCCTCAAGTACTCAAATGTGTCCTTAGGTAAGGGTTTAGTAAATATATCAAGTTGCTCTTGTGATTTCACATACTCTAGTCTTACTTTTCTTGTACTTGTTCCCTCAAGTAGTGATACTTTATAGATATATGATTTGTCTTTGCATTCATCACCGGATTCTTAGAAATATTTATTGCACTAGTGTTATCACAATATATTATCACTTGGTCAGTGATATCTTCATTCATACCTTCCAAAAGTTGTTTTATCCATGCAATGTTCGAACAATTAGCAACAACAACAACATATTCTGCTTCTGCAGTGGACTGATAAATGCATCCGTGTTTCTTACTTATCCATGTAACTAATATTTCTCCTAAGAAAAATGCTCCACTAGTAGTGCTCTTTCTATCATCAATGTTTCCAGCCCAATCTGCATTTGTGTAAACTTTCAGTTCAAAATTGCCTTCTTTCTTGTACCACAAACCATAGTTTTCACTATTCTTCAAGTATCTCAAATTTTTTTTTACAACAGTTATATGTGATTCTTTAGGATTAGCAGAAAATCTTGCTATAATTCCAACCACATGTGCAATATCTAGTCTATTATGCACAACATACATCAATTTACCAATCATTGATCTATACAATGTTAGATTTACCTTAGTTGTCTTGTCATCCTTTGTCAATTTGCATCCTGTGACCATAGGTGTACTGACTGGTTTTGAATCCTCCATACCGAATGTCTTCAATACTTCTTTTATGTACTTTGATTGAGTAATGTATATGCCTTCATTCTGTTGTGAAATTTGCAAGCCAAGAAAAAATTTAATTTCTCCAAACATTGAAATTTCAAATTCTTTTCTCATTTCATCAGAAAACAATTTGCATAGGTTATCATGTCCTCCAAATATGATATCATCAACAAAAATTTCAGCAATAAGAATCTTGTCATCAGTTTCACCTTTCAAATACAAATTGTTGTTGTCACTTATTCTGACAAATCCAATACTAATAAGATAGGAGTGCAGTCTTTCATACCATGCTTTCAGTGCTTGTTTCAGTCCATATAATGCTTTGTGCAACTTACATACCATATTCCTCTGATTAGGATCAACAAAATCTTTAGGTTGTTTAATGTATACATCTTCTTCAAGTATTCCATTTAGAAATAGAGATTTAACATCCATCTGATAAACTTTAAATCTTTTGTAAGCAACATATGCAAGCAATTTTCTAACTCCTTCAATTCTAGCAACGGGTGCAAAAGTCTCACCATAGTCAATACCTTCTTTTTGTGCATACCCTTTTCATACTAGTCTTGCCTTATTCCTAGTGACATCTCCATTTTCATTCAATTTGTTTTTGAATATCCATTTGGTTCCAATCACATTCTTGTCTTTCGGTTTCAATACCAAAGTCCATGTTTTGTTTTTTGTATCTGCTCAATTTATTCATTCGTGGCCTTAATCCATCCATCACTTTTCAGTGCATCTCTAACAATTTTAGGTTCAAATTCACAAACTAAGCATGTGTTGTTTCTCAACTTACTTCGTGTCATCATGCCATCTTTCTTATCTCCAATAATCCAATTTTGTGGATGATGTCTCCTTACGTATCTTGCAAGTACAGGTTCAGTTCTTTGTTCTTCATTGTGTTCTCCACTCAATGCATGATCATGATATTCATCGATAATAGTTTGTTGATTCTTGATCTTTATGGACTGATGCTCGGTAGTATTATCTTGTTGCTTGGTAACGCCATGTTGTTTCTCGGGTAGAGTGTCAGGTTCCTCAATGTAAACAAATCTACCACATAGTCTTCCTGTTCCTTTTTACTTTCTTCATCATTCTTCTCAGCAAATTCATCAACTCTCACATTTTTACTTTCAATCATCTTGTTAGTAGCTTTATTCAAACATTTGTAAGCTTTTCTCTTAGTATAATATCCTAGGAATATTCTTTCATCACCTTTTGAATCAAATTTATCATTTCTATTATCTTTCAGAATGTAACATCTGCTTCCAAATATTCTAAAATAACTTACATTAGGTGTAACCATACCATAATTCATAAGGTGTCTTATTTGAATATTTCTTTAGTTGAACTCATTTCAATGTGTATACAACAGTACTAACAACTTCTCTCCATTATATCTGTGCACAATCTTTTTCAATCATTAGTGTTCTAGCACAATCCACAATAGATCTATTTCTCCTTTCAACAATCTCATTTTGCTGGGGTGTCCTCGGTGCAGAAACCCGTCTCTTAATTCCATGCTCATTAAAAAAATTAGTGAACTCATCATAAATAAATTCACCACCTCTATCTAATCTCAAGCATTTTAGTTCTTTACCACTTTTTCTTTATACCATTTAAACATCTTAAAAGCTTCAGATTTTTATTTCAAGAACATGACGGTCATCATTCTAGAGAAGTCATCAACAAACACGATAAAATATCTGTCTCCATAATAACTTTGATTTCTCATAGGACCACACGAGTCAGTATGAACTAACTCCAAGATGGCGTTATAAGAAATTTTTTTGCTCTTAAAACTAGATTTTGATATTTTTCTCATTTGACATTGTTTGGACATAACATGGTCAGGTTTAGATATGCTCGGTAAACCTCTAAATCTCATTTTATCACTGATCTTAACCATGTTGTCAAAATTCACATGACATAACATTTTGTTCCATGACCACACATCTTCATTTTTAGCCAACAAACAAGTCAAAGTTTTAGCATTGTCAAGATAAAATAGATTACCTTTAGATTGTTCACCAGTACTGACCAAATTTCAAGTTTCATCATAGATTTTCACCTTTCTATTCTCAAATGCAACTCAGTGTCCTATGTTATTCAGATGTGCTACACTCAACAGATTATAATTAAGTCCTTTCACCCAATATGCATTCTCACATTTGATCTTATTTTTCAACAATATAGACCCTTTTCCTTTTACCAAACAAGGTGTATCATTTCTCATTTTAACAAATACACCATTATAATGTTCAAGGTATTCAAATTTCTCTTCATCACTAGTCATATGATGTGTACAACCACTATCAATAATCCAAGTATGATTCTTGCTAACTTTAGAGATAAGTGTTGTTTCTACATACCTTTCTTCTTCTTCTGAATTTTCTTTCAAAGCTACAAATACCACCTCAATGTATTCATCAGTGTCGGTTTTGGGTATTTCATCTTCATCTTCAACAAGGTAACATGCCTTCTTTCCATTATCTTTGTAATCACAGTTACTTCTTTTATCATACTATCAGTTACCTCTGTGTTCTCAGTTATCTCTTTTGTCATACTTTCTTTCATTAGATCTTTCATTAGTTATCTCATCTTCTTTCTTGTTAGGACATCTAGCAACAATATGGCCAATATCTTTACAATCAAAGCATACTGAAGGTAATTTTCCTCTATATCTTCCTTTACCTTTTTGCAATCTTCTAGACATTAATGCTTCAAGTTCATCAAGTTCATCCTCTTCACTATCACTCTCATTTCTTATCATATGTTTGCTGTTTGATTTACCAATGTTTAGAGATGACATAATGCAAACTCAACAGTAGGAACAATACTATTGTCAAAGTTATTCAACTCAAATGCAGTCAGTCTACCGATTAGACTATCAAGTGTAACATTATTTGTAGGAGCTGCTCTCATTT
Organism: Chamaecyparis obtusa; assembly: GCA_027943335.1. Taxonomy (NCBI): domain Eukaryota; kingdom Viridiplantae; phylum Streptophyta; class Pinopsida; order Cupressales; family Cupressaceae; genus Chamaecyparis; species Chamaecyparis obtusa. Next base: position 1,085,381 of record BSBK01000740.1, on the reverse strand, counting down.
CATGTATTGTAGAGACTCTAATAGCATAAGCATGTAACAAGGTTCTAAGAATTTTACTTACAACAGTGTCTTCATCAATAATTCCACCCACTCCTTAGATAACATTCACAACCTTCTTGACTCAGTTACTGTACTGAGATATGTTCTCTCCTTTCATTCTCATGTCATCAAACTTCCTCTAGGACTTTTAGCTTTATCCCTTAGCACATTTACATTTCCTCTGTGAACTAGTGTAAGCTTTTCCCACATTTGTTTAGCAGTTGTACATGTCTTAACATCTTCAAATTCAGCATGTGATAAGGAAGAAGAAATCTCTATCATCATAGCATTGTGTTCCCATCTTTCTCTCATCTGATCAACAGTCAGAGGTCCATAGGGTAAGATGAAATCATTTTCCAAGTAGTATGTTGTAGACTCACCTATCCCTGATAGATACAATATCATTCTAATTTTCCATGTCGAGAAGTTGTCTTTGTTAAGCTTTGGTTCCTCTCTCTTATATATCTTGTGATATTTAGCTTAAGTCCTTCAAAATTTTCCTTCAAGCACTAAACACTATGATACCAATTGTTAGATAACTGAGAGAGGGGGTGAATCAGTTAAGTCCAGTTATCCTACAGTCCCAAATACTCCTAGATGTATATAAAAAAACTTTCAAATCAATTAATCAACTCGGTAAAATATCAACTGTGCCTTTCTCTTCATCTACTAATTACCAATAAATTAAATATTGTGTTTACCGATCAATCCAGTTATAGTAATGTGTAAAGTAAAATAATAATTCAACACATCCATACACATATAACACTTAGATTTTTAACATGGAAACCTTGTTAGGGGAAAAACCACCTGGGACCGGTAACCCAAAATAGTTCACTCTTTTGAAATGAGCTCAATTAAGAGCCAACCCTGTTCAAGGTTACAAAACACACTGTGAGGTGTGACCTAGTTAGAGGATTTAACACTAAAAATTCTCCCTTGACCAAACATTCACTATGGGGTCAACAAGAAAACAATCAACATTCATTGAATGTCATATTGAAATATAAAGACTGTTAAGTCCCACTCAGTTAAGATATTTATATATAGAAATGGTTAAATTGATACAGTAATGATCTGATTCAAATACAACTTGATTTGCAGATTTTCAGATCTATGCTAAGCTCAAAGATACCTCTGATCAATAATCTTTCCAATCTCTTCATTTCCTCCAACTCTATTTTGTTCAGTTATTGCTTTCTCTGACACTCGACGTTGTCTACAGAATTGCTCAGTTATGTCTTCAACTAGTTTGATCAGCTTTGTATGAATTCAATCTTTTCATGTGAATTCACCTGCATCAGACTCAATAAGGAATCTCTTGTATCTTTATATAGACATCATAAACCTTTTTATTTCCATCTATAGATTTTGCCTCTTAATATTCATGGTTAATTTTTCCACTTTAACCTTCCTCGGCAATTGTGTCAATAACACATTTCATTCTCCTTCATCCGATCATCTTTGAATTTTTTCAGTCATTTGATCATCATAAAAAACATTATCATTTAACTCAGAATCATAAAAAATTGTCCAGCTCATCATCTTTAGTTGGAAATCATAAGTTCCATTTATTTCTTTCACTCGGTCAATGCCATAATACGTCAGTGATAACTAGCTTGGTTAACACTATACTCAGTATACACTACACTTGCTCGATGTATACTAAATTCTTCATTTACCGACCACATAAGCTTGTCCATTCTTGATCTTCAATCCATAATAGATTCATGTAATACAATCAAATTACTAACATAATGCCATAGTTTAATCAATAAGTTACCCAATGAATACCATATCCATAACTTTCTCATCCATCTCATCTTCGTGTAGATATCTCATTCCTTCATCATTATTTCCTTCTTAAGATATTTGTAACCATCATGATAAGTATAGTCAAAGCTAGTTGACATCAATGACAATATATTAACCGATTTAATGTCTTACATACACATTAGCATCTCGGTGATCATCAATCACTATCTTTCAAATATCCAATCCATTGTCAAACTCTCCCTGAAGATATTTAATCAGTTGTCTCCAAAAAAATGTGACCATGATGCCTACAATTATGTTTCGAGAATAGTTTAATTAACATTCTCTACTTAACAGGGCCAACCATGTGAAGGTGGAAGCTCATTTGGCCCCTCCTAGGAGCCTCTTCTGACCCTTTACGACATTTTAAGACCTCTAAGATGTATTCTTAGAGGTCGTAAACCGTCGTAAAGGGTCATAAGGGGTCCTAGGACACAACAGCTGAGAAACATAAATGTAGGCATCATGGTCACAATGTTTTGGAAACACAACATAATTGAGTGGTATACCCATACGATGCAACACAACCACTACTCCTGTAGTTCTAAGTTGACACTACGGGAACTAAAAACCAAAGATAAGGAATCTATATATGGTTTTTGGATCCATAGTGTCAACTTAGAACTGCAGGAGTAGTGGTTGCATTGCATTTTCTGGGTATAGCATTCAATTATGTTGTGTCTCCAAACAATTGGGACCATGATGCATACATTTATGTTTCTTAGCTGTTGTGATACCTACATTTATGTTTTGTAGCTATCATGTTTATTTGCATGTTCTTTGTGTTTGGCTTCTCTCCCTCGCATAAAAAATAAGATTTTTCCCACTCTAAATTGAGAATGCGCGTGCAACACAAGCAGAATATGCACAAATAGCAAGTGGAGTTGAAAAAACACAACACGTTTACATTTTCGCGATGGTCTATAACTTAAAATATGAAATTAAAGACCTCTATCAAAAATGCAACCCTGTTGTGTTTTTCAACTCCACCTGATATCCATGCATATTCTGTGAGATTGCATATTGAACTAGGCTTCTCCTTCTACATTGCCTGAAACCAAGAGACCGTCACAGTTAACATCTAAATGGCACGTCTCATCATCACAAATAATCCACCTTAATAAATTGAATATGTTTGCTTGTATTAAATATTCATTAATAAAAATTTGAATAGAAAATGTATACCTTGAGTACTACAATTCACATTAGAATCGATGCCTCCATTGTGCTCAGCCGGTGCAATATCAATATCAGCAAGCTGCATTCCAATGTAAATAAAATAGATGTAGATTTAGATGATGATATCGCAAAAATCCCTAATTCACAGTCTATCGTTTGTTCTCTGAAACACTAAATTAGGGATTTCTGTGATATCCTCATATGCATCTACAACTATTGCCTTTGTTGTTACATGTGCTTTTCCCCTATTTGATATTTATCTTCAGGTGTCCACACTCGTTCTATTGGTTGTTGCCAGCTTCTCTTTGTTTCGAGAATAGTTTAACATTCTCTGAGAAACATAATTGTAGGCATCATGGTCACATTTTTTTGGAGACAATGTAATTGAGTGGTATACCTAGACGATGGAGAGCAACTTTTGCACCTCCGGTTCCAAGTTGTTCTTCATCCCATAGTGTCAACTTGGAATAGTTTCATCCCCGATGTAACCATGATGCCTACAATTATGTTTCAAGAATAGTTTAATTAACATTCTCTACTTAACATGGCCAACCATGTGAAGGTGGAAGCTCATATGGCCCCTCCTAGGAGCCTCTTATGACCCTTTATGACATTTTAAGACCTCTAAGATGTATTCTTAGAGGTCGTAAATGGTCGTAAAGGGTCATAAGGGGTCCTGGGACACAACAGCTGAGAAACATAATTGTAGGCATCATGATCACATTTTTTTGGAGACAATGTAATTGAGTGGTATACCCAGATGATGAAGATCAACTTTTGCTCCTTCGGTTCCAAGTTGGCAATGCGGGATCCCAAGACCATAGATAAGGAATAAATTTAGAGAGCGGAGGCGGTCCATAACGACAAAAATAATACAGGACAAACCTCAAGTTAAATGAGGCAACTGCAAACATTTTAATAGAATTTTATTAAAATCTTTACAGTTGCCTCATTTAACTTGAGGTTCGTCCTGTATTATTTTGGTCATTATGGCCCTCCTCCACTCTCTAAATTTATTCCTTATCTATGGTCTTTGGATCCCGCAGTGTCAACTTGGAATCGAAGGAGCAGAAGTTGCTCTCCATCATCTGGGTATGAAACTCAATTATGTTGTCTCCAAAAAATTGTGACCATGATGCCTACAATTATGTTTCTCAGCTATTGTGAAATCTACATTTATGTTTCTCAGTTGTCGTGTTTATGTGTATGTTTTTTATGTGTTTGGGAAGACATCTTTCTAGCCTGAGCCTAGATCCTTTGGCAATTAGCTTATAAATAATGTAGATGACAGATGAGCAATTAGCTTTTCAAGAAAAATCCCATAAATGAACTATATGTACCCCAATTAATGTGCCCTCTATGCGTACCCAAATGATATATTTGAAACAACAAGGGTAAGGCTAAATTTACCCTTGTTTCAAATATATCATTTAGGTATGCGTAGAAGGCACAGGAATTGGGGTACACACAGTTCATTTACAAGATTTTTCTTGGGAAGCTAATTGCTCAGCTCTCATTTTCTTCATTTATTATTAAGCTAATTGTTGAAGGATCCAAGCCTAGGCTAGAAAGACGTCTTCCCATTCTATTTAAGCCATATTCCTTGTTCTTGTCAAACTTCCTTGGTATGGTAGGCTTTCTCTCTGTAGTACTCTTCTTTAGCGAGACTTCATACCATGATGTGCTCAAACTTCAGCGAGACTTCATACCATGCATTGTCCGTAGATTATGTTCAATGCGTTATTTACACTTGTATTGGTGGGAAAACTCTTGAAAACACGCAAAAGAGATTGCATTCAACCATGCTGTTTACATGACACATGTAGTTTACCTCCAACCTAAATCAGTGTTAAATCATGTGATTGATAGCAGATTGGGGCTCACCTGAGCCATAAACATGAAGAATTATTCTAAAAAAAGATGTAAACCATATATATGCGCACTTGAGGAAAAGAGAAGTTATGTCATATCAATATTAAAATATTAGTTACAATATGAAAATACTAAACTAACTAATTCCTGAGTTCATCTCTGCATATGGTCGCAACAAATTAGATATGTGATTACAATATAGAGAAGGCATCGTAAAAATATAATTTTAGAATTTTCCCTAGTCTGACATGTTTTGCACTCAAATCCTTCATCGCGGATAAGTGGAGATGGGTGGATAGATGCAGATGAGTTGTCATCGACCCAACTAAAGTATCCGTAGCCATTATTTCCTTGTGATACCCAGTCTACATTAGTTCTTATATTATAATGAATAGTATTTACATTAGAAACTTTAAATATATACACATTAGCAACCTTTTTTCGATTAGGGCAGTACCAAAATTGTCATCTAGGGTTTTTCAATGTCTGTGAAGTCTTCAACACACACTTCCCACCACCACATTGACAGTTTGGCACATTGACAAGAGTCATCGAACCTATATCAATAATGCACCACACCATCATTACTACATTTATTATTTTTATATGATTATTTTTACAGTCCAAATACACCAAGGAGTACCATCAGAAATATTAACCATTTACAATAATGAAAAGTAAACCTAAATCAAATAGCTCATTTTTTTATCAGCATGTGTAGTCTGTGTGTATATGAAAAATGAAAGAAATATGAAGCTGAAATAAAATAGTGAACAAAATAGTATTCCACATAGAGTGAATGAAATATACCATCAAAAGAAGGTGACAAAATCCTGTCACGAAGCACAGACATAGGAAATCAAAAAGGGACAAAAGACAAGAAATAAGAAAAATCATTATGACTATAGAAAAATCATTTATACTATAATAAAAAAAAGAAACACTCTTTGTCAACAATTTCCAAAATCATTAGGACTATAAATGGATGGTTCTGATATTGCTTTTCCATTACAACAATTGAGCATTCATCATTTGGTACTTCTTGGTGTATTCCATTTAAGTTTTTCAGTTGCCGTGTTTATGTGCATGTTCTTTATGTGTTTGGCTTCTCTCCCTCACAAGGGATACGTCGATAGGTAATTGATTTGAAAGCATAATGATTTGACAGTCTTTTTTTAGGATAGGCGTAATCATCCCACCAACCTTAATTAGCAACATTGGTGTCCTATCATTGCACAAGTGCAAGACGGTAAGGGTCTATTCAAGGAGGGATGAAAAAAAGGTCATTTTAACCTTGCAAGGCAAGAGAAGAGACAGTCCAAATAATTCTATGGTGACTTTCCAAAACAACAGACAAATGATGGAATTGTTAACATGTTTTCTTTTCATGTTTCTAACAAGTTTGTTGCGATGAGGCTAGTGTGGTCACAATTGAAATTGTGAGTTTCTCTTGGAATTGAATAGCAGACTTTATCTGTTGTGCAAAAAAACATATGTAGGATTATTATGGTCACAAAGTAATTGTCTTAGCATCAAAATTTCACTTCTAATATAATATTATTAGGAATTTCTTACCATTGATTGTCAAACTGATGGAACCATGAGGCTATGCTTTGTTAATACTTTACCATTGTAGCGAATTTGCGTATTGTTTTCAAATATTTGAATGATTTTAATGGGAACTTTGAACCAAAGATATAAGTTTCCTAAAGAGTGATACTTCAACTTCCATGAAGGATTTAGAAAAAGGGAATTGAACTACAGTGGCTCCTTGTTTACCAATTTTCCATATAACATGAGGCATGTTGTTAGTTTTGTCAGAATTGTGAGAAGATTAAGGGGAATTGTGAGAAGATCATACTAAGGAATAGTGAGGAAGTCATCGAACAAGAGGATAGAATGTGTTAAAAGACCAATTTAGTAATCCAGCTGGCTGATTAAACATACACTCAACAATCAACAGTAACATCAAAGTTGGAAGAATATCTTTGGTACAGACATAATGTAGAACTCCAATGCTATACAGTAAACTAAGACATAACTAGATCAAAAAATTAGGGGTTCTAGAATTATTATATCTCAGAAATTATGTGAATAATAGAGCCATAATTACATTAACAGAGATAAAAGAATAAATCTCATCACTATTTCATAAGGAATAAATCTGGAACTATATATAATTAACATATAAGACCAAATCAAAACATTTTATGTTATATTGTGAATGAAAACTTGTTCAAATTTGCAGAGAATCAAAATATGTTATATTGTGATTATATCAAGTTTTATGTAGGTGTTGTCTTATTTCCATATTATATGACCTCAAAATACATCAACCAATGTTTACAAACTTGTATTAATCACAATGAATATTTGAGCCCTACAATCTTAGGATAATTCACAAAGATATGCTCATTATTTTATAATATCCTAGTCCCCTCATATTTCTATTTTAAAATTATCTATTTTTTATTCAAGTTTATACTATGATTAAGTATATATCCTTATATAATTAAGACCGTGACTAAGTAAAGTTACATAGCATATCCCCACTCTTATATAAACACTTAGCATATATAGAGACAATGAAATATCATCATACATATTGCAAGTAATGTAATGAATAATAGGACTCTCTTCAAATATCTATAAGGAACTTTCCATGACTTTCTGATAGACTCAAATATAATAGACTCTTCATTAAATGTAAGGGTGACTTTTAATCTTCACTATTGATCTATATTATTCTTTAAGTACTACCCTTAACTAAATGTAAGAATGCCTTTTGTCTTCACCATTGATCTCTATTTTGAGTATTCTTCACTAAGTTATATGATTTAGTTACCGAGTTGTGAGTTTGGAGATCTTTATCTCTGCAATGTAGAAGTCGAGAATAGGGGGTATGAGAGTGGAGAATCGGTGAAGAGAGAGATCAATGGGAATGAGATGATCAATGTAATATGTATGATGAATGAAAATAATAGTCTAGTTTTACATTTGATTCTTCTCTGTGATTGTTCAGTGTTTCCCGAATGTTTCATTTTTATTATTTACAACTCATTTTGTTTGGTTTGCTCTTTTGGTTCGATAGTCTAACACCCATATTGTTGTCACAATCGAGCACATCTTTATTATGAATATGCTGTGATGGAATTTGATAACAAAGAACAAATATTTATTTAAAATGTTTTATGTTGCGTTTGGATGTAACTCAAGTCTTAGTATCGAGTTTATTGAAGAAGTTTATCAACTTGTGGAAACCGTTTCTGTGCGACAGAGAATGCAATTTAAATTTGGTCATTAATTGAGTCGAGAACGACTTCCAATAATCATTGCACAATTATTACATTGGTTTGGAGTAATTTTATTTCATTTTAAACAAGTTATGGCAGTTTTATTTCATTGGTTTGGAGTCTTATTCCTTTTGGTTTGGAGTAATTTTGAATCCAATCTTGATCTTGATGATCCAATCTTCATTTAATCATTCAAATAATTTAATAAAACTGCCATAAATTATTTAAAATGAAATAAAATTACTCCAAACCAAAAGGAATAAGGGTGGTGGTATTCAAAACATAATGAGAATTGGTAATTTCAGAGATCTAGGCACTCTAGCCTATCAACAACCTCAAATGTTTAAAAGATTTGACCTGTCAAGGCCTCCACAATACTACAAAATGATGGATTAGGTTTCCTAGGCTTCAAACCACTTAGACTCAAGGAATTCTAAGACTCTGTTTTAATTCCCATGCTTCCAATACACAAAGTTCTTTCAAACTGTTCCAAAGGCTTAATAGGCTACCAATAACCCTACAATAGACTTAGGATGGTAATAACTTTGTCTTCCCTCAAAACACTTGACAAGATGAAAACATTTCTACACACCCTTTTCAGAGTTCCATAACACACCAAAAGCTTTTACAGGGTTACTTTGGACCAACACACCTAACCATGACTGAACCCCTATTTTCAATGCATGAAAATGACAAAATTTTCAAAGCAACTACTCTCCTCACATTCCCTTATCCCACCAAACCTTCAGCAGAGTTATAAAATGACTCAAAATGGTTAAATCCACAAACAATTAGACTCACAGGCCCTGCAACACCAAAATCCCCAAATCTTGACTCTAAACCCTAGTTTGCTAGGGCTTCCCCAATCTCATGTTACAACTCACTCCTGCATCAAATTAGTGATCGAATCACCATTCATTCAACATGACAAAATGTTTTCAAACATAAAAACCCTTCCTTATTCGGACAGATCATCCATTGCTACACATTGCATCCAATTTCATTGTATTTTCTCACTGTTCTTTAACTATGATCACCTTTACTCCACACAACTCTGCATATGCACGGTTAATGATCTAATAATACAAGTTAGAATTAACATTCCATGGTTAGAATGGTTCTCATTATTAGATAGACCATTGGCATAACAATAGTTAGAATGGTTCTCATTATTAGGTTAGAATGGTTCTCATTATTCTAAGTTCCTACTGCAATAACAGTAAACTAAAATAAGAAATGCTATTAGATAGACCACTGAAGTAACAACAATTTCAATATAAAATGAGACTCATTCAAAAATGGCATGAATTGAACAAAGAAATGTTGCAATTCCTTTAATGCATCAGAATAACCGAATTGAGACTTCAAGATGAATGAATTTTGCAGAAAATAGAGTATTTCTATTGCTTATGGTTTTATCCATTTTCAACTTATATAAATTCTAAACAACTAATTCAACCAACTTTTTCATAAATCCTAAATCCACAGTTTATATATAGCATTTGATTCTTATTGGAAATCGATTTGACATACCTTAACCCTCTGGTTCAACTCTTCACCCTGTTAGCTTCTACCGGCTCCTTCGCGCGTGCTGAAATGAAATGCTCAAATGAAGTTTCAATGAAATGCGCCCACAACCAATTTCTGGGCATTTCAACCTAGTTGATCAAATTAGGTTGGTGTCAACTGAAACAAATTGTGAGAGGGTACCTAAGATTGGTGTTATTGTTGTATTAATCCCTTTTCATTCACTGTTGCAGACATTTGTTTACTTCAGTGGTTCCACACATTGATTACACCCAAACTAGGGCATTGACCATGAAGCGTAGTTAATGTCTTTCCCAATTCCGAGCACTGAACAAGTTAAATAACATTACCCTAATTTGTTTTTTCATCCAACGACATGGCATCTCCATGATGAAAGCACAAATTAGGGCCACGACTTCATAGTAGAGCTGACACGGTGTACCCTAAACCTCCTTCGCTTCTACCCTTCTCTAGCTTCTACCTCCTTGGTGCGCGTTGAAATGAAGTTTCAAACTTTTTTTTTTTTTAATACATGCCCGTGTTGGTCGCAATTTTGACTACAACTGTGTTGGTCAAAATTGCGACCAACACGGGCATGCATTAAAAAAAAACAAAAGTTTTCCTTCTATAATGCGACCAACCTAAATATTTTTATTTGGTAGTCGAATTGTTTAGTCAAAATTTAAGTTCAAATGTACTAGTGCTCTAGATCAACAACTTCTCAATGATTTTAAGGCACACTCAACCATGTGTAGTCAGGTGGATTCAATGTTCGATACCTGCAAATTCCTGCATCATCAATACAACAAAATACACACACACACACACACACACACACACACACACACACATATAAGAAGATAGTAAAAAAAGAAGAAGGAGGAGTGCGACATCGTGTAGATCTCCCACAGAAGTGACTACGACTGCCTCCCCTCATCCTACAAGCACATAAGACAATATCCCACTAAAGCACAATTTGGATTGGGCTAATACTGTTAGCCCAAAATAATCATAGTCAAGTAATACATCAAAAAGGGAGTGAATCATCATTAGTAATGAGAAAAACACTATTTAAAGTCTTTTAAAAACAATAATAAAACATAATACATTAACTAGCATGAAGATAAACATGTTATCTAAACTTAACCAAAGATAATCCCATCATCTTAGTTCTCCAAAATACTTACTAGGGTTAGAGGGGAATTACAAGAGGTCTACCATGATATTTAATTAATTGAATATTTTTTACAACAACAAGGTTTGAGTAATGAAGAATAGGTCTATGTGTCTCAAAGTCCTCAAACAACTAGGTATTAGAATTTTTGATAGGCTACCTTCATTTTATAAAAGGGTAAGTTAATGCCAAAAACAATGCAAAGTGTAATAAAATGAGTTTTAAAATGAGTTTAAGAGGTCTCAATACTACTCAACACAACAACAATACCTTCTAAGCCATGTCCCTATCACAACAACAAATCCTATTGGGTACACAATACCCTCTCCATCAAAGACTATAGTTGTCAATTTATTTTTGGACTCAATACAACGAAACAAAATGTAATTTATTTCTTTTGCATTGTTCTCATATGCAATAAATGCATATAGATGACCTGCATTTAATAGAAGGATATAAGTTAATACCAACATCAACATAAAGCACTAATAAACAAAACTTAAAATTAAAATTACTACAAAAATTACCTAGTTCAACTAACTCGGATACATGGTCAAAATTCGTTGATGCTTCAATCTAGTTCAGTCACAGTGCTCTAGGAAGTTGATATGTATCTATGGTTTTCAAAGGTCTACAAGACCATTGGTCAACCCACTCTTTTGATTCATATTCATCCCATACAAAATGAATACACAAAGAGAAAAGTCATGCAAGTGTGCAACAATATAGATAGTTTTCAATGTTAGATTCATGTATTTACCAAAAATATCTAGAAACTACAGACTTACCTGCATTACCTTGTCCCATTTTAGATTTACACCATTGCATAATTGTTTCTACATCTATTAACATTGCACCACCTTCCTACTTCAATTCCTCTCTAGTAAGATATCTTTTCACACATTCTCCCGCACCATCATGCTCTCCCTTTCCATTCTCTACCTTAGTGAAATTCTAAAAATGTTGCACACCCCTTGTCATATTCATCCTACTCAACTAGTAGAACATCCTTTCATTCTTGAATTGTGAGGTACAATTGTCTAACAATATTAAGTGTTGGTTGTATCTTATATATCTTTCCCTTAAACTATCATAGAATATTATAAAGCATCCTTGCACAAAATTTGACAAATGAGTACAATAATTGGTGATATAGAAGTAATATTCTCTTATAACCTTTGTGTCCTCTATGCTATCATGTGCATGCATGAATTCTATGTGTACAAAAATTATAACTTGTGTAGAGTGGTAATAAAAGGTTGTACTTCATTTTGATATTTTAGTGTACAATTCTCAGAAAAATCAATGACATAGACAATAGTACCAATGGGGAAAGTGTCCTCTCACAACTTGAATTTCTCATATAACCACCCAACTCTATGTGTGTGACCTATTTACTCATAAACTAGTTTCTCTTCAAATGTATTCATAAAATCAGCTAGACATATATCCCTTTTCACTAACTCGTACCTCTTTAATTATTTTCCATATTTAACACCATATGTGACTGACTTTTATTTTCCAATAGAAACTAGCCGCTTACCAATTTCATGTGTGCTATCTAGATGTAGGCATCTATGAAATTATTGCAAAGCACCACATGTATGACAAGAACCTTTCAAACACATCATCTTATAGTAAATGCACCCATCATCTTATTTACATAGTACACTTGAAATAAATCCTCTCAGTGAATTAGGAGGCTCTTGTAGACCACATTCTTGCAAAAAATCATTCATGTGAAAAGTACAACATATATAATGATAAATATCATAATGCATGGAAAATTCAACATGGACCCTACAAAAAAATGTAGTATGTGCATGATTAATCTTAACATAAAATGGTTTTGTCATCTCAAAAAGTCTTTGACTAATATTAATTTGAGGAAATCTTTGAAGAAACCTTTCATAAAATTGTGATTGAGTCATATCTAAATAGTGTTTTGGATGTGGCTCATGATTTCTAATTCCAATTCACCTTCTAACAACATCTCTTTGGTTGGGTGAAACCCTTGTGTTGTCATTCCAAAAAAATTCAATTAATATTCTTAGTACATCAACAACAACCTTGTCCCTGTGCAAGAATCTACCTGAGAATGCCCAAAGAGAATTATTTTATTCTTGTCCTTGTCCTTGAATAATTTTCTCTCACCTCTCTAAGGAATTGCTTAATGTTTTTCTACTTATCCTCAATGACTTCCTTGTTTTTCTTATTAAAAGATATATTTTTCATTTCCTTTCCCATTATGGTTGATGTGAGGAAACGACGAGTAACATTAGCATCTTTAGTGCATTTTTTTCGAACCAATGGATTGGTATGCATCAAATAGATTTATCAAAATTGTTCTTTCACTACTATTTTCAGATGTTCTTAACCCCAAAATTTTTATTCTCTCTAAATTTCACATTTTTAATCATTTTAACAACTAATAGGCATCTTCCATTTTGGTTTAAGTTTTTAAAAATAGTTATGCCAAATTCTTCTAATCATTCTTCTACAATTTCTTTTAGAAATATTATCATGCATTGGATTCATAATATTTTCATCAATGTCAATTAGAAACTTTGGTTTTCTATGAATTATTCTAGGAGGTGTTAAGATCGGGGAATTCTCTTTGTTTTCATTAGGTGCATTATGTGCATTAATCACATCAAATTGAAATGGTGTATCTTCTTTAAATTCATTAGGTGCATTAGGTGTATTCATCACATCAATTTAAAATTGTGTATGTGTAAGGAAACTCAGGTGCGGAAACAACTTCCTACGCTAATCTCTATAGGAGAGTATTGTGCAAATTCTTATAAATCCTTACAATTTCAGATTCGTTAACTACTTTAACAAAGATATTTCTACCACATACAATGCATACAGAAAAATAGAGAATGACACAATGATATACCCTAGGGAAAACCTTTCGGTAAAAAACCCCAGCACTCCAAAACCTGCACAATGTATTATCTTCAACACAAAGATTACAATACACTTGCAATGCAAGTTCTTTTAGGAAAATGAGAGACAAAGCCAACAAGACTTAAATTTCTATGATATTTCTCCCATAGGAGCAGCATCATATATATAGACTCCTCTGGACCCAAAAATAGGCACAACCACCAAGACCCATGCACAAAGCCACATGTACATAGTTGTTACATGCAATCCCAAGAATAGGCATCCATCCCTAGAATAGACTATGACAGCTTGTCATAGAATCCGCCAAAAATAACGGTCACAAGAGAAGTGTAAGAGAATCTGTCATACCAACCTATTTTTGGCATATTCTCTTACACACACCAACCACTTCTTCTTGGGTGCCCAAATAGGCCCAAGTCATAAGATGCTCTTACACCTATCATAGCACATTCCTTAAATAGTTCTTACGCGTCATAGGAATCCATCATGACCATTTTAGTCATGATCTCCTTACGCACAAGATGCTGACACATCAAGTGGAGTGACACATCAACATGCCAACTAGACATGTACACTCACACTTAATTACATTATTTGCAAAAAAATACATTTACAAAACAAATAATAAGAATAGGAATTATCCAAGGTTGAGACACCTTATTCCTAATAGTATGTTCATTGCATTCATTAGGTGCATTCATCACATGCATTTGAATTGGTGTATGTTGATAAATTCCATTTGGTGAATTAGGTGCATTTGTCACATGTATTTCAATCGATGTATGTTGATAATTTTGATTTGGTGCATTAGGTACATTCATAATATCAATTTGAATTATTGCATGTTCATCATTTTCAATAGGTGCATTAGATGGTGTACCTCCATGTAATTTCCTCATATGCTCCTTTTGTCTTTCCTTTGTTGGCTCTTGTTGTTCAATTGATCCTCTCTTTTTCTTTCCTATTGTTTCAATATTGGTTGTCCTACACATAACATACACAATAAAATACCAACAAAGCAAAAAATTAGCATCATTTGATTATAATATCAAGTAATAACTATAAATTAACTTCAAGAAAAAGAAAAAAAAGAAAAGTTAATCATTGCAAAGAAAATTTGACAATAAAAAATGCAAACCTGACTGTTAATGTCACAGAATATCATGTGAAATAGTAGTGGGACCTCCATACAAGTTGTATTGTTGGTTTTTAGGCCACTAGGAGTAAAATATAAATATTTCTTCATAACCCATAGGGGTTATGGAAGCCTAAAGACAACATCCATATTTTATCATAACCCGTACAGGTTATGTAAAACAAAAATTATTGGTCTTACTTATGCATAACCCGTGCGAGGTATGTAGAACTATAACCCAAGAGGAAGTGGAGAGAGAGAGAGAGAGAGAGAGAGAGAGAGATGCTTGTGGTATGTCAACTACATACATAAGTAAAACCTTTATCTTCCAAATGCTTGTGTTGATCCTTCAATCTAGAGTCATTACACATTTTGGTATATGCATTGAAGATGACATTTGAACCAAGATCCTCAATATTACAATGGAAAAATCATCTTATATCTTTAGTTAACAACACACCATGGGGTATCAAAGAAAAATATCCTATGGGATCATTCTCTATTGCCTTCAAATGATGTAACTTAAATACTGGCCTTGGTTCCTCTGTAATCTCAACCAATGTAGGAGTATCCATAATGCCAACAATAATTTTCTTCACAAAAAAAAGTATAGAACCTTTGAAACATAGAGAAATACCATTTGTTTTTTGATAAGGCTTCTTCAAACATTGCTCCAATTCTAGCACAAGATCACAACTATCAATCACTTTAAATCACCTTAGTGTCTCTTGCAAGTGGATTGCTTATGTTGTGGAATGATTTTTTACAAATTAACTTATCTTCCAAATGCTTGTGTTGATCCTTCAATCTAGAGTCATTACACATTTCAGTATATGCATTGAAGATGACATTCGAACCAAGATACTCAATATTACAATGGAAAAATCATCTTATATCTTTAGTTAACAACACACCATGGGGTATCAAAGAAAAAAATCCTATGGGATCATTCTCTACGGCCTTCAAAGGATGTAACTTAAATACTGGCCTTCGTTCCTCTGTAATCTCAACCAATGTAGGAGTATCCATAATGCCAACAATAATTTTCTTCACAAACAAAGTATAGAACCTTTGAAACATAGAGAAATACCATTTATTTTTTGATAAGGGTTCTTCAAACATCTGTTCAATTCTAGCACAAGATCACAACTATCAATCACTTCAAATCGCCGTAGTGTCTCTTGCAAGTGCACTGCTTATGTTGTGGAATGATTTGTTACAAATGAACTTCACTTTTTTCCTTTTAACGTTTCATTTCCAAGTAATAAATGAAATGTTCAAATAGTAATTTTAACCAGTTTCTTCTTGATCTTATCCATCATTTCTTTTGTAATACCACTCTTCTTGGCTAAATCATCAACTGTTTCCTAACTCTTTTCTCTATCACCGGTGCCATTAACTGTGAATGGATTTTTTGATAGGTTTACTCATAAGTACTAAACCTAGGAGTACTGGCATTAATCAGATTAGATAATAACTCATTAACATGAAGTGATACAATATCACATCTACCCCATAACCCATCGGTAGATCCCAAGAAGTTCTTGGTTGTACTGCCTACATCATATATGTATCAATATTTACAATAAAACATATATCTTATTTTTACTTCTCCACTATACTGATTGGGATCCTCTCCCTCTCATGCATTCCTTTCTAGAAATATTTGAAATAACCTCACTTTTCACTATTAAAGTTATTTCCTAACATTCTTATGCATTCCTTAATCTGCACTACTATTGGTTTATCAGTTGACCACTGAACATTACCGATACTAGGGAAATGATTTGTCAAGTAGAAGAATATACATACCAGCAACAAATCATACTTGAAAGTTTTTTTCTCATCCTTCTTGATTCTCTCCATGTTGACAAAGAAGTGACTTCTCATGACCTCACATAGACCGTATTGTGTATTATCCTTCACCATTCGATATGCAACATGAATAACTCCACCGAGCACACTATTCAATTGGCTCGATTGATATACTTTATAATCAATCACCATAGATGAAAAATTGACCTTGATTTTATTGCATAGTGACCTTTTTATGTTCTAACCATTGAAACTAGTTAAAATTACTATTTGAATGTTGCATTTATTACTTGGAAATGAAACGTTAAAAGGAAAAAAAGAAGTTCATTTGTAACAAATAATTCCACAACATAAGCAATGCACTTGCAAGAGACACTAAGGCGATTTGAAGTGATTGATAGTTGTGATCTTGTGCTAGATTTGAAGTGATTGATACATGTGATCTTGTGATCAAGGTTGATTTTTCATCTATGGTGATTGATTATAAAGTATATCAATCAAGCCAATTGAATAGTGTGCCCAGTGGAGTTATTCATGTTGCATATCGAATGGTGAAGGATAATACACAATACAGTCTATGTGAGGTCATGAGAAGTCAGTTCTTTGTGAACATGGAGAGAATCAAGAAGGATGAGAAAAAAACTTTTAAATATGATTTTTTTCTGGTATGTATATTCTTCTACTTGAAAAATCATTTCCCTAGTATCGGTAATGTTCAGTGGTCAATCGATAAACTGACAGTAGTGCAGATTAAGGAATGCATAAGAATGTTAGGAAATAAATTTAATAGTGAAAAGTGGGGTTATTTCAAATATTTCTAGAAAGGAATGCATGAGAGGGAGAGGATCCCAATTGGTATAGTGGATAAGTAAAAATAAGATATATGTTTTATTGTAAATATTGATACATATATGATGTAGGCAGTACAACCAAGTGTATATTCTAAATGTGGGCCTCTTCTTTAGCCATACACTTCAACATAATCCTTATTCATAAGTCAAATACAAGAATGAATATGAGATCATTAATCTTGCATGCCTGGATGATTTGACCTGTTGCCTCCTATCTAGGTAGGGTTTTGAGTAGCTCTCAGAATCGAGAGTCCAACAACCATAGACTAACTCTAGAATGGAGGGTTTCGAGATTGAAAGAAAATGCAATTATGCTAGGATGAAAGTATGCAATTAATCTAGAATAATGAAAGATGAGCATTAATCTAAGAGAAATTAAGAATAAACCAAGCCATATTATTAATCTAAAAATGACATTAATCTAGCATGCAAAGTGAAATTAGCTAAAGCTTGAATGCACACAATTTGAGATAATAGTTCGATAGAGGTTTGATACTCAAAATATGTATCCCATGAATGAGGAATAAGAGAATTCTTTTATAGAATCCTAGAATAAATCGAAGATTGAGATTGAACGAGACAAACGGTGGAGATTGAAAGGAAGTTCAGTTCAGAATGGTAAGTTTCCTATAGAGAGACAGTCAACTATTTGCTTTTTGAGTGAGTGGAGTATTTAACTTGCTTGTTGCACTTTTGGATTTCCAGTTAACTCAAAGTTTCCTTTTATGAACCGAGGTGAGGATTTTGGAGAGAATATTTGGTTAAATAAATATAATATGACCTCATAAATGAACTTTCTCAATTTTTTGAATAATTAAATTCAATTATTGAAATGAGGATATTTATTCAAAAACCAAATATTATTTAATTCCTTTTTATGTGTTTTAGCTAAAGAGGGTAAATTTAATTTAATTAAAGTGCTAGGACTTCATAATTAAATTAATCAATCATAGGGTTTATTTCACCAATTATAGTCGATATTTAGGAATTAAATATAACATGTGATTGATGCAGATTTAGGGTTTCCTGCATTTGTCACTAAGTCAAGTAGGGTCAATTAGGAAGACAAAATTGCCTAGGACAATAGGACTTTGATGATTCAGAATGAGACTAAAAATGCAACAAAATTGGTTAGGGTTTGCAAGATGCCAATTTTGGGGTATTACATTTTGCCCCTCTTTGAATTGATGTGTGGGTAGCATTGATTCAAAGAATAGTTTGATGTGACAATTGATGAAAGTTTAAGGGTTGTCTTCAAAATAAAACTTAACCCTTAGAAGTCTAGGTTAGATCGCCAAGACACCAGTCAGGATGAGCTTTAGAATCATCTCTAGAACGAAGCTTGATTCTCTGAAGTCTAGGTTAGATTGCCAAGACATCGGTCAAGTTATCAACTTTCGTAAGACTGTCCCCAAAATAAGGCTCAATCTTTAGGAGCCAGGGTTAGATTGCCCCGATACCCATCTATTGGATGATAACCGATACATATTTTATGACTATCTCTAGAACAAAGCTTAGTCCTCCGAAATCTAGGTTAGATTGTCTAGATGTTGGTTAAAAAGAGCTTTTGAGAGCCATCTTCAGAATGAAGTTTGAATTTCAAGGATCTGGGTTAGATTGCCCCTATACCTAGTAGTGAGATTTTGAGAACCATCTCCAAAACAAAGCTTGGTCCCTAGGGATTTGAGTTAGATTGCTCAGATACCTAATAGTAAGATAGAAAGATGTAAGGAACAAAAATGCCCCTAGCGATGAGGACTTTTTGATTTAGATTAGATTGATTTGAGAATTGATTTAGTGATATTCAATAATGCAATCATCCTGTCCCCTCAGGAGAGAAATGGAAAGATGACAAGTCACAAAGGTGATTGACATCAATAGGTTGTAGATATAGAGTGAATCGGAGGTCTAAAAGAACTCAGAACAAAGTACAAAAGATCCAAGGAGATGTGGAAGCAATTTAGAGTGATTCTGAGGTCCTGTTGACCAAGTTTGACCAAGGTTGACCAAAGTTGAATTTTGATGAAAATGTTGAAGATGTCAAGAAAATGTTGATGTGATGTGATTCTGACAAGAAAGTGATGTCAGAAGGTCAACTACATAAGCGTCTGATCGCATCGGCCCAAAAATATTTTAAATGCAATTTTGAGTGATATAGAGGTCTTAGATTTTAATTTTGATCTCGAAAATGGATTCAGAGTGGTCGATTTAGCCAAGGGTAGAATTTTTGTGCAAAATGGAGCACTTTTGAAAATTAGGTCAAAACCTATATAAGGCCTAAAAGAGTCATTTTCAAATCATTTGAAACATTTGACTTTGGTGAAAAAGAGCTCTGAGCAAAAATAGGAGTCCCCGTGAGATCACATTGATTGAGTGTTCGAGGTGTCACAACTAGCCACCGACGTATGACCCACCTGTGAGTAGTCAAGAACTTTGCCTACATTTCAAAAATTTATATGCTTTGATAGATTTAGTTTATTTTTAGCATGTTTTTAGGAATCAAGCCGTGGATTCTTACGCGAGGAACTAGGTTCTTCACACAGGATGGTGAAGATCCTCACATGAGAAAGTACTAAAAAGCACTTTCTTGCGTAAGCCACTCCACAGGCTCGCACATAGAATACCCATAATTTTTGTGAGAAACCCTCGGGATGGGAGTTTGCTTGCGCGACTTGATGGGGAAGTTCGCATCATTGTGAAACTTCACACGAGACCTGTACTTCCTCATGCATGATTTTGCATGAAAGGAAAATCTTCGCGTGGGAAAAGGGGTCAGACTAAGAACTTTACGACTTGGTTTTTCATGCAATGAGCCAATTAGGTAGTCTGATAGCCATGTTTAGGATAGTTGCATAATTTAAAATTTTGTTTTGCATTGATTGGCATCATGATTTCAGTCAAGTATTGATCATGTGCTATCATTTGCATTGTAGGTTGATTTCCCAGATATTGTGTTCCGATCCCATCATCCAGTGATTGGTGAGCTAGTGAGACATCTAGATGATGTGGAGTTAGCACATATAGATGCCTTAGGCCTTACACATCTTTGTGATGTACCTGACATTTGGGTGATTCACAATCTCTTGGGTGCACTGGTGGAGTGTTTCCATTTGGAGACGAACACTTTCCACCTTCCATAGGGTGAGATGACAGTGACGCCTGAGGATATATACATGATACTACAGATACCATTCCACGGGCCACACATGGAGTATAATGTACAGCCACAAGTAGGGACTATTGCATTGAGAGATATCTTTCAGGATGATCTCTTGATAGGCTAGTCGATCCCATGGGAGGAGTTGATCCGAGAGTATGGGCCAGGATACAGGTTGGCCATTGTATTAGCAACATTCTTGGACTGCTGTCTAATGCCTGATTGGGGGCAACATGGACTGGAGTGCGGGTGGGGTAGGATGCTGCAGCGGATGCTCGGGCAACCTATTCACTATGGATGTGGTCAGTTCATGCTGGCCCACATGTATCATGAGATGCATGAGATTATTTACAGGGAGGTGAGGAGAATGACAACAGGGGTTTTTGTACTACAGGTATGGGATTGGGAGCACCTCCTGATATGTAGGCTGGTTTTTGATGATACACGACAACCTCTTGAGCTGTACATATATAGGTATGAAGAATAGATGACCCAGCCTGCATTGGATAAGACAAAGTAGTGGCGAGCACAGCTTGATGATATGGTCATCATAGTATGGCGGCCATGGAGAGACATAGAGGTCTGGGATAATGCTAGGACTCAACTTGGCTACATGTTATGCTCGTGAGTACTTATTGGCTAATCCATCTCAATGATTGAGCGATTCCCTTTGACATGGGTGTGGTGGCAGTTTGGCCAACCACATGATATTTCACAGGAGTACTGCTCATATGCTCACTTTTTCGATGAGGTGAAGAAGGGCTGGTTAGCGAGGTTAGATCTGAGGCATTTGATGATTGATGCATGGGTAGCACTGGCCTGATGGGAATACATGGATGGGTTGGCAAATGTCAGTATGACACCAACATACCGAGACTACTTAGCTAACCATCTATTCCCCCATTTTACTGATCTGGTTGGCATGGGCATACTAGCATTGGTGCAACAATAGATACCGCAACAACATATACCTCAGTAGCAGGTGGTTTAGTAGCACATGCTGTAGCAGGAGGTACTGAGGTAGAGGACCACATAGGTTTCCATCCCTACACGATGAATGAGGATAGACCAGGTGTTAGAGGTGGCAGGTCATAGGAGAGAGCCTCTCGGTAGAGGACAAATGATCCACCCATGCAATAACTAGAGATAGAGGCACAGGCTCACAGTGGTGATGAGGAGATGTAGGAGCAACCTATACAGGGTCCCATTCTTGGAGACATAGTATTACAGCTACAAGAGGCACTACAGAGGAGTCAAGAGAGGGTGCAAACTTCTCAAAGGCAGTAGGGGACCTCTAGATATAGGTTGTTGTTAGGGATGCTCAGCTAGCAAACAAAGATGAGGAGGTTAGGGAGTTGCAGAAGGAGTTAGCATGGGCTTGGATAGAGACTCGATACGAGGCTGTGCAAGAATCATATTATTATGCAGGATATATTGGTGTGGTACTTCATGCAGCTGAGTAGGTACCAAGGTTCTCTGAGTATGCAAGAGCTCCAGATGCTACACAAGCGCCTCCTTGTCCTGACCTGCCACCTCCTCCTCCTCCTCCTGGGGGGAAGACTAGAGCTAGACTGATATAACATTGGTTTTGATTTAGTGTATCATGATGTATCTGATGTAGAGGCATCCTTGTACTATACCATTCTTTTGACAGACTATGCTCGAGTAGCACCCATTTTTGTATACTGACACTTTGATATATATATATATATATATATATATATATATATATATATCTTTGTATATATATATATGTATGTATATATATATATACATATATATACATATACATATATATACATATATATCTATATATGTATATATATGTATGTATGTATATATATGTATATATATACATATATGTACATACATACATACATATATATATGTATATATATACATATATGTATATATGTACACACACACACACATAGATATATATATATATATATATATATATATATATAAGCTCTATTCTTAGTATCATTGTATGCGTCATATTTTTCTTTTAATGTATATGCTTTATGAGATGTTTCCCAGATGAGCAGATATAAAATATATGAAATGTATGGATATGTTATGAGATTTATATGGTTTGTTTTTTATGTATGAATGAAATGCACATGTTTTTCTTAATGTATGTCTGAAATGCACATGTGTATATGTATGTAGATGTATGCAAATGATTTATGATAATGCACTTTGTGAATGAAATATGTAAATGCAATGGATATGGTGCTAACATCTCATGTAGGATATCACAACATATGATAGGTACTAACCAAAAGAACTTACTTGAAGATCGAGAGTGAGGATCAAACACTTGTACGGTCATGGTGAAGTCAGGATGTGAAATAAGAACCCCCCATCATACAAATCTAGGAGAATGCAATGAAATGATCATCGACTACTGTCATGATGCAAGTCTAGAATGAAAATGCAAGCCTAAGCTTGATGCAATCCCTAGGACTTGGTTGTTGGACCCATTAGATATTTTTCATCACCGAGTTGTAGTTATAGGATGGTCACAAGATGTCACATAACCTTCACTAACATTGCAATCATGAGAATATGAATATGACATTAGTCTTAGGTTTGTCAGAATGAGGTGTAAGCATTAAGGCACAAGAAGCCAAAATGACCAGAACACCTATTCCTTTTGATTTAGCAAGTAAACATAAGCATCAGAGCATAGTTGCTAGGATGACCTGAATGTTGATTGCGTAAAAACATGTCAGACACATGAGAGTTCCTCCTTTTTCTAAGTGATCCATAAGCATACTAAGGATTCTCCCAATGACCCTTACGTTCACTTCATAGGATGAGCATTGATATTTCACTTGTAGCAAAAAGAAGTCACTCAAACAGACAAGGAGAAGAACCAACCTCACCAAAGTTTCCATATAAAAGGAGTCAAGGTACACATGGCCATCTAACAAGAGATATAGGCTCTCATAGTGGACACCCCTCTTATATGGATCCTTTGGATCATTGGAACTAAACCAACAAATATAAAGCAAAGAAAATGATCATGCACCTAGTCTTCGCATCTCTTGGTCAAGATAGACGTCATGGAGTTGCTCAAGAAGGAATGATAAAGCAAAAAGACAAGCACATAGAAGAAAAGCTTAGCATGTCTCAGATCAGAGAGTTTCAAATTCAGTTTCAGTCTCAGAGGATTGATGTTGAATCAAAAATATACATTGTATGCAAGAAGTCTCATTAGTACAATGACAATAGACAAACGTAGTGAGAGCCACTGGTGACTGACATGAGGGAGATTCTCAAGGAGAGAGATCTCAGTGATAGCTAGGCATCAGTAGGTAGATGTAGTGAGAACCATTGGTGACTGATGCGAGAGAGATATTTGAAAGTGATAGGATAGTGCTCCCTAGACTAGGAAGGTTTCCCCTAGAGTATGACCAGTTTCAATCCATGTAGATTCGAGCAAAGTCTCGAAGGTAACTGAAAGAAAGTGCATGAGTGAGAAAACCAAAGAAGGAAAGTGGGAAAGCAAAGAGAGACTATACATAGCCAAGCGGTGCTGTGATAGATATAGCATTGCAGAACAAGAGGTGCCTATTTACCAAGTTTTCACCATCTTGGTAGAAAGTCTCTTTTTGCTACCATGACACCTATTTGGTAGGTTTTATGAACTGAGGTGAGGATTTTAGAGATAATATCTGGTTAAATAAATATAATATGATCTCATAAATGAAATTTCTCAATTTTTTGAATAATTAAATTAAATTATTGAAATGAGGATATTTATTCAAAAACCAAATATTATTTAATTCCTTTTTATGTGTTTTAGCTAAAGAGGGTAAATTTAATTTAATTAAAGTGCTAGGACTTCATAATTAAATTAATTAATCATAGGGTTTATTTACCCAATTATAGTCAATATTTAAGAATTAAATATAACATGTGATTGATGCAAATTTAGGGTTTCTTCCATTTGACACTAAGTCAAGTAGGGTCAATTAGGAAGACAAAATTGCCTAGGACAATAGGACTTCGATGATTTAGAATGAGACTAAAAATGCAACAAAATTGGTTAGGGTTTGCAAGATGCCAATTTTGGGGTATTACATTTTGCGCCTCTTTGAATTGATGTGCAGGTAGTCCATTGATTCAAAGAATAGTCTGATGTGACAATTGATGAAAGTTTCAGGGTTGTCTTTAGAACAAAGCTTAACCCTTAGAAGTCTAGGTTAGATCACCAAGACACCGGTCAGGACGAGCTTCAGAATCATCTCCAGAATGAAGCTTGATTCTTTGAAGTCTAGGTTAGATTTCCAAGACATCACTCAGGTTATCACCTTTCATAAGACTATCCCCAAAACAAGGCTCAATCTTCAGGAGTCAGGCTTAGATTGCCCTGATACCTATCTATTGGATGATAATTGATGTAGATTTTATGACTATCTCTAGAATGAATCTTAGTCCTCCAAAATCTAGGTTAGATTGTCCAGATGCTAGTTAAAAAGATCTTTCAAGAGCCATCTTCAAAATGAAGCTTGACTTTCAAGGATCCGAGTTAGATTGCCCCGATGCCTAGTAGTGAGATTTTGAGAACCATCTCCAGAATAAAGCTTGGTCCCTAGGGATTTGAGTTAGATTGCTCAGATACCTAATAGTAAGATGGAAAGATGTAAGGAACATAAATGCCCCTAGTGATTCGAGATGCCCCTAACGATGAGGACTTTTTGATTCAGATCAGATTGATTCAAGAATTGATTTGGTGAGATTCAATGATGCAATCATCCTACCCCCTCGGGAGTGAAATAGAAAGATGACACGTCACAAAGGTGATTGACAACAATACATTATAGATATAGAGTGAATCAGAGGTCTAGAATAACTTAGAATGGAGTACAGAAGATCTAAGGAGATGTGGAAGTAATTTGGAGTGATTTCAAGGTACTGTTGACCATGTTTGACTAGAGTTGACCTTTGATGAAAATTTTGAAGATGTCAAGAAAATGTTGATGTGATGTGATTCTGACAAGAAAGTGACATCAGAAGGTTGATTGCATAAGCATCTGATCACATCAGTCCAAAAATATTTAAATTATAATTTTGAGTGATATAGAGGTGTCAGATTTTGATTTCGATCCCGAAAATAGATTGAGAGCGGTCAATTTAGCCAAGGGTGAAATTTTTGCACAAAATGGAGCACTTTTGAAAATTAGGTCAAAACCTATATAAGGCACAAAAGAGTCACTTTCAAATCATTTGAAACATTTGAATTTGGTGAAAAAGAGCTCTGAGTGAAAATGGTGGGAGTCCTCGTGAGTTCACATCGATTCAAGCATTCGAGGTGTCACAGCCAGCCACCGACGGACCCACCTGTGAGTGGTTGAGAACTTTGCCTGCATTTCAAATTTTTACATGCTTTGATAGATTTAGTTTATTTTTAGCACATTTTTAGGAATCAAGCCGCGGGTTCTCCCGCGAGGAACTAGGTTCTTCGTGTGGGATGGTGGAGATTCTTGCGCGACAAAGTGCTGAAAAGCACTTCCTCGCGTAAGCCTCTCCATAGGCTCACATGTGGGATACCTAGAATTCACATGAGAAACCCTTGGGAGGGAAGTTTCCTCATGCGACTTGATGGGGAAGTTCACATCGCTGTGAAACTTCACACGAGACTCGTACTTCCTCGTGCAAGATTTTGCATGAAAGGCAAATCTTCGCACAAGAAAAGGGGTCAGACTGAGAACTTTGTGACTTGGTTTTGTGTCCAATGAGCCAATTAGGTAGTTTGATAGCCATATTTAGGATAGCTACATAATTTAAAATTCTATTTTACATTGATTGGCGTCATAATTTCAGTCGAGTACTAATTGTGTGCTGTTGTTTGCATTGCAGGTTGATTTCCTAGATATTGTGTTTTGGTCCCATCATCCAGTGATTGGTGAGCTAGTAAGACAACTAGATGATGAGGAGTCAACACATATAGATGCCTTAGGCCTTACACATCTCCATGACGTACCTGACATTTGGGTGAATCACAGTCTCTTGGGTGTATTGATGGAGCATTTCCATTCGGAGATGAAAAATTTCCATCTTCCATAGGGTAAGATGATAGTGACACCTGAGGACATATACAAGATACTATGGATACCATTCCATGGGCCACGCATGGAGTATGATGTGCAATCATGAGTAGGGACTACTGCATTGAGAGAGATCTTTTAGGATGATCTTGTGATGGACCGGGAGATCCCATGGGAGGAGTTGATCTGAGAGTATGGGCTAGGATACAGGTTGGCTATCATATTAGCAACATTCTTGGGCTACTATCTAATGCCTGATCAGGGGCATCATATACTATAGTGCGGGTGGGGCAGGATGCTACAATGGATGCTCCAATAACCTGTTCACTATGGATAGGGTTAGTGCATGATGGCCCACATGTATCATGAGATGCATGAGATTGTTTATAGGGAGGCAAGGAGTATGGCAGCAGAGGTTTTGTACAATAGGTATGGGCATGGGAGTACCTCCCGATATGCAAGCCAATTTTTGATGATACATGATAGCCTCTTGAGCCATACATATATAGATACAAAGGACATATGACCCAACCTGCATTGGGTAAGATAGAGTAGTGGTGAGCATAGCTTGATTATATGGTCACCATAGTATGGCGGCTATGGAGAGACACAGAGGTCAAGGATGATGCCAAGACTCAACTGGGCTACATGTTATGCTCACAAGTACTGATTGGCTACTATATCTCAGTGATTGAGTGATTCCCTTTAACATGGGTGTGGTGGTAGTTTGATCAACCACAAGATATTTAACAAGAGTACTATTGATATTCCCACTTTGTTGATGATGTGAAGAAGGGCTGGTTAGCAAGGTTAGATCTGGGGCATTCGATGATCGAGGCACAGGTAGCACTGGCTTGATGGGACTACATGGTCGGGGTGGTAGATGACAGTATGATACAAGCATACTGAGACTACTTAGCTAGCCATCCGTTCCCATATTTTATTGATCTGATGGGAATGGGCATACCAGCAAAGGTGGTGCAACAATAGATACCGGAACACCAGATACCTCAGTAGCAAGTGGCTCAACAGAAAGTGCCACAAAAATGGTACCGAGGTAGATGACCACATAGGTTTCCATCCCTACATGACAGATGAGGATAGACTCAGGTGCCAAAGCTAGCGGGTCATAGGAGAGAGCCTCTTGGTAGAGGACATATGAGCCACCCATGCAGCAACCAGAGATAGAGGCATAGGTTAATAGTGGTGATGAGGAGATGTATGAGCAGCTTGCATAGGGTCCCATTCTTGGAGACATAACATCACAGCTACAGGAGGCATTGCAGAGGAGTCAAGAGAGGGTGCAGATTGATAAGAGGTAGTTAGGGGACCTCCAGATATAGGTTGCTGTCAGGGATGCTCGACTAGTGGAAAGAGGCCAAGAGGTCAGGGAGTTGCAGGAGGAGTTAGTGAGGGCTCGGACAGAGACTTGATACGAGGCTCAACATACATGATATTATTATGCAACATATATTGGTGTGGTACCTAATGCAGATGAGCAGGTACCGAGGTTCTCTGAGTATGCATGAGCTCTAGATGCTCAACAGGAACCTCCTCATCCTGACATGCCGCCTCCTCCACCTCCTCCACCTCCTCCTAGGGGGAAGACTAGATCTAGACTGATATAGCATTGGTTTTGATTTAGTGTATCATGATGTATCTGATGGAGATGCATCCTTGTACTATACCATTCTTTTGATAGACTCTACTCGAGTAGCACCCATTTTTGTATACTAACACTCTGATGTATATACATACATACATACATACATACATACATACATACATATATATATATATATATATATATATATATATATATATATATATATATATATATATATATATATATATATATATATATATATATATGTATGTATGTATGTATGTATGTATATATATGAGCTCAATTCTTGGTATCATTGTATGCATCATATTTTTCTTTTAATGTTTATGCTTTATTAGATGTTTCCTAGATGAGTAGGTGTAAAATGTATGGATATGTAGATGAATATGTTATATGATGTATATGGTTTGTTTTTTATGTATGAATGAAATGCACATGTTTTGCTTTATGTATGTATGAAATTCACGTGTATATGTATGTAGATGTATGTAAATGATTTATGATAATGAACTTTGTGAATGAAATATGTAAATGCAATGGATATGGTACTAACATCTCATGCAGGATATCACAACATATGACAGGTACTAACCAAAAGAAATTACTTGAATATCAAGAATGAGGATCGAACACTTGTACAGTCATGGTGAAGCTAGGATGTGAAATGAGAACCCCTCATCATACAAATCTAGGAGAATGCAATGAAATGATCATTGAATACTATCACGATGTAAGTCTAGAATGAAAATGCAAGCCAAAGCTAGATGCAATCCCTAAGACTTGGTTGTTGGAACCATTAGATATTTTTCATCATAGAGCTGTAGTTATAGGATGGTCATAAGATGTCACACAACCTTCACTGACATTGCAATCATGAGAATATGAATATGACACCAGTCTTAGGTTTGTCGAAATGAGGTGTAAGCATTAAGGCACAAGAAGCCATAATGACCAGAACACCTATTCCTTTTGATTTAGTAAGTAAACATAAGCATCAAAGCACAGTTGTTAGGATGACCTGAATGTTGCTTGCATTAAAACACGTCAGACACACGAGAGTTCCTCCTTTTGCTAAGTGATCGATAAGAATACTAAGGATGCTCGCAGTGACCCTTACGTTCACTTCATAGGATGAGATTGATATTTCACTTATAGCAGAAAGAAGTCACTCAAACAAATAAGGAAAAGAACCAACCTCACCAAAGTTTCCATATAAAAGGAGTCAAGGTACACAAGGCCATCTAACATGAGATAGAGGCTCTCATAGTGGACACCCCTCTTATATGGACCCTTTGGATAATTGGAACTAAACCAACAAATATAAAGCAAAGAAAATGATCATGCCCCTAGTCTTCGCATCTCTTGGTCAAGATAGACATCATGGAGTTACTCAAGAAGGAATAATAAAGTGAAAAGATAAGCATAAAAAAGAAAAGCTCAACATGTCTTAGAGAGTTTCAAATTCAATTTTAGTCTCAGTGGATTGATGTCAAATTGGAAATATATCATATGTGAGAAGTCTCATTAGTATAATGACAATAGATAGATGCAGTGAGAGCCACTGGTGACTGATGCGAGGGAGATTCTCAAGGAGAGAGATCTCAGTGATATCTAGGCATTAGTAGGTAGACACAGTGAGAACCACTTGTGACTAATGCAAGAGAGATCTCCAAAAGTGATACGATGGTGCCCCCTAGACTGGGAAGGTTGCCCCTAGAGTATGACCAGTTTCAATCCATGTAGATTCGAGCAAAGTCTTGAAGGTAATTGAGAGAAAGTGCATGATCAAGAAAACTAAAGCAGGAAAGCAAAGAGTGACTGTATAGAGCCAAGCGGTGCTATGATAGATATAGCATTGTAGAACAAGAGGTGCCTATTTACCAGGTTTTCACCATCTTGGTAGAAAGTCTTTTTTTGCTACCATGACGCCTGTTTGCCAGATTTCATCAATGGCACTTTTTTGTATTTTTGTATTTTTGTATTTTTTTTTGTATTATCAAGGCGCCTGTTTACTAGGTTTTCACGAGGATAATAGATTTTTTTAGGACATTTTGCAATTTTTAAGGATTTTTCAGAACTTGTGTATGTACATGGAGCATTATGAAGATGTCTCAACTGTAGAATCACTTCAGGTGTAGAGTGTTGATGGGTTCCTTAAGCT
The DNA here is from genome assembly GCA_027943335.1 of Chamaecyparis obtusa. NCBI lineage: Eukaryota > Viridiplantae > Streptophyta > Pinopsida > Cupressales > Cupressaceae > Chamaecyparis > Chamaecyparis obtusa. Next base: position 1,054,764 of record BSBK01000740.1, on the reverse strand, counting down.
GTTCTCCTTGAGTGGTGGAGATTTGATAGGCCCCAAACCCAAACACTATAGTGACAATATACAAACCAAGCCAATTTGGCTCAAATTTTCCTTTTTGGATTTGTTGCTGTTGATTCTTAGGGTTCTCTCTCAGGACAAGATCACCCACTTGGAAGTCCCTTGGTTTGAACTTCTTGTTTTTTCTCTTGGACATCCTCTTCTGATATGCTCAAAGATGATCGAATAACACTTTCCGATGTTCATCCAGTAGTTCTAGCTCTTGTAGTCGAGATATTCTATTATCATCATCAGTAATGAGGCCCTTTAGAGAGACTCATAGATTAGGAATCTCGACCTCAATCGGTAGCACAACGTCTGCTCCATAAAGAAAAGAAAAGGGTGTGGCCCCTGTCAGTGTCTATATACTTGTGTGGTAAGCCCATTGACCCAGATTGATCTGGAGCTACCAATCTTGTCCAAATTTGTGAATTGTGCAATGCAGGATCTTAAGGATCACCTTGTTTGATGCTTTTGCCTATCCATTACATAATTTTTAACTTAGAGCATAAATCTTTCAAATCCTTATTCTTAAACTACCCCCCATTGTCAGTGATTATTGAGGAGGGTACACCTTACTTGCAGATGATGTAATTCAGTATGAACATGGCTACAAATTTTCCATTTTCTATAGTAAGAGGTACTGCCTCGACCCACTTGGTGAAATAATCTGTAGCAGTGATGATGAAATTATGTCCATGTGAGGAAGAAGGAAGAATCTGACCCACCAAATCAAATGCCAATTGCTGAAATGGCTAGAAAGTGATGAAGGGAATTAGCTCCTTGGCTAGAATGTGGATCAAATTTCTATGTAGTTGACACTGTTTATAGGCTTTAGCATATTGTGTATCTTCCTTTTCCATATCTGTCCAATAGTAACCATCTCTAATAAGCTTACGGGCCAGTGTCAGGCCACTCGAGTGAGATCCACATATGCCTTCATGCACCTCAGCTAACGCACGCTTAGACTCATCGGGTTCTATTAACCTAAGGAGGGTACAGTATAGACCTCACCTATATAAGTTGTTAGCTATGATGACATACCATGAAGCATTGCAGATTAATTGACATTTCTCCTTTCAGGTGTAAGTATCTGGAACAATCTGGTCACAGAGGTAGGAGTAGATGTGATGGTAGTGGGATGAATCATGTCTAATGACTGAACAAATCATCTGAGATTTAGGGGCATCGTAGGCTAGGTAGAGAAGTGTTTCCACTAGGAAGTCATTCTCTGGCATCTGTAGCATAGAAGCAAGAATAGCCATCACATCAGCCACTTTGTTGTCTACCCTTAAAATCTGCTGGAAGGTGATATGTGCAAAGTACTTTCAAATATCATTGACCATCTGTTTATAGGGCACTAGTTTTTCATCCTTTGTTTGATAGATGTCATTGACCTGATTGATGACCAGTTGTGAGTCTCTGAAGACTTTGAGTTCATCCACTCCCCATTTTATGGCCATCTTCATGGCATTAATTAGAGCTTCGTACTCAGCGATGTTGTTTGTACAAGGAAACAACATCTTGTATGCTTTGGGTAAAGAGTACTTTTGTGGCACGATGAACAGTATCTCGACACTTGACCCCTGTTGGGTGAATGATCCATCAAAGAACATGGTCCATGATTGATGTGTGAGAAGCATGATGGACTCATCTAGAAATTTAATGCTCAATGGTTGATGATTTGTGAGAGGTGCCTCTTCCAACTAATCTATGATCACCTACCCTTTGATGGCTTTTCTTTCTACATACTCGATGTCAAATTCATTGAGTATCATGACCCACTTTTCCAGTCTACTTGTGAGGGCATCTTTATTGAGCAAGTATTTTAATGGATTAATCTTGGCAATGAGACATGTAGTGTGAGCAAGCATGTAGTACCACAGTTTCTGTGAAGCAAACACCACTGTTAAGAAAGCCTTCTCTATGATAGAGTAGTTCGCTTCATATGAGACCAATGTCCTACCAATGTAATAAATAGCTCTTCCCTTATTATTCTGGTCTTCTTGAGCTAGTAGGATGCCCAGTGACGTATCTATAGTAGAGATGTAAAGAATGAATAGCTTCCCATGAATAGGAGGTATCAATATTTGTGAATTTTCAAGGCATTGCTTAATTTGTGTGAGCCCTTTATCATAGTCTTCATTCCACTCATAAGTCACACCTTTGTGTAAAGTCTTGGTGAAGGGTTGTGACTTGTTAGCCCGTTGTGCAATGAAGCTCCAGATAGACTATAATTGGCCCTTGAGTCCTCTCATCTAACTAATGTTGCATGGCGGAGGTATTTCCATGATGGCTTGAACCTTCTAAGGATCAAATTCTATGCCTTTTGTAGAGATGATGTAACCCAGTAGTTTTCCAAATGCACACTTCTTCAAGTGAGTCTCAAACTGAACTATTCTATTCGATCCAGTATAGGACCTGGATCTACGAGATGTGTTTTTTTTTGCATGCTCTTAGGTAAGGTGTCATCCACATAGTCTTCCATCATCTTATGCATCATGTCATGAAAGATAGTGGTGACAACCCTTTGATATGTAGCTCTAGCATTTTTAAGTTCAAAGGGCATTACATTCCAACATAAATTTCCCCAGGCACATGTGAAGGCAATCTTATCTTGATCTTCTAGTGCGATCTTTATCTGGTTGTAGCTAGAGAAACCATCCATCAGTGAGTACATTTCATAACTAATCATCATGTCGACAATCATGTCAATGTTGGGTAACAAAAAGTCATCTTTAGGACATGCCTTGTTCAAGTCTTGAAAATCTATGCAAACTCAAATAGATTTGTCATGTTTAGATACTGGAACAATGTTGGAAATCCATTCCTTATAGTCAATTGCTCAGATGAAGCTAACTTAGAGAATTTTTTCCATTTCAACTTTGACTAGTAACGCCACATGCAGATGCATCTTACAAAGCTTTTTTTTAACATGCTTAATGCCTAGTGCAATGGACAAGTGATGCATGATTAGATTAGGATCCAATCCTAGCATGTCAGAGTATGCCCATGCAAAATTGATTTTCCTGCTCTAAAAGAAAGCAATGAATTCCTCTTTCTCTTCTGTAGATAATGACTATGCCAAATGAATGATCTAAGGTTCAACATCTATGCCCAAGTTCATAGGTTGACTTGGCTCAATCAGTACTGATGACCTTTCTTGAAAATGACTTGGAAGCATATTAAATATTCCATCCTTGGGTGCCTCAGAGAGGTTTTCACCCTTGGATACGTCTTTTATTTTTACTTTTTTTAGCTCTGATACTACCACAATGTGGTTTTCACCATCAAAGTGCCTATTCTTTTTTATTTTAATTTTGTGACTGAGATACTTGATATAGGCCTTAGTCATGTTGATATTGTCTTCACTAGTGGAGGACATTACTAGTTTGACAATGTTAAGGTAGTAGGCAAGGGTATAATAATTCTGGAATGTAAGGACTTCACTGGATGGAGAGGAAGAGTTCCACTTTATTAGCTCGGGATGCTGGGGTGAAAGAGAAGTGACAAGTTCTTGTGCATTCACAGTATAATCATCAAAAGTGTGGACAAGCAAGTCGACACCTAAAGCAATCTCATCCAAAGGTGTGTTCGAATTCCTTTGAATCCTCTCATCCATAGTAGAGGGAAAGTTAACACCGGTGGAATCAAACTTGTTACTCCTAATACTAGACCTACACCTACTTTGAGAAGGTTTTCAAATGTATGTACAATGTCTACATCCTTGTTAGAAGTCACATGAGATAGAGAATCAAACTCATACTCATGTGAGTCAGTAATGCTTGATATGGGAACTCCATCAATAGTTGTTATACCATCTGACTCTTGTTCATCTCTTGTGGCATTGGTGGTTTGTTGAATTTGTTCTTGTTTGAACCTCTCTTGGAAAGGTGACGGGATGTACAATTCACATTGATAGTTAGGATGAGCAGTTTGCATTTTTCTTAACCATTTGTATGTCAGTGGAGTAACTGAGGTGGTGTCATCAGAGTCACTTTTAGTCTTTTCCTTATTGACACATGGTATAAGATCATTTGGCTTTGCAGAGAGTGCAGAAAGATCAGGAGGAATAACAAAAGGAAAGGTATCCTCATCAGAGGTTTCCTCTGAGTTTTCAACTGTGGCAGTGCCTTTAGGTTCCGGTTGGTATTCTAGTTTTGGTACAAATTTGTTAATCCCTAAATGAAACATGATCTTCTTGAAGCCTAAACCAATAGTGTCCCTTGTTTTTTGACCTGTAGCTTCAAGTGGTTTGAGAAATCCTTTGTTATTCACCCCTATAGGGCCATTCCCTTTATAGCCGAAGCATTTCATGAGCTTGAAACTTGTGCCATATCATTCAGGTTCTATTTCACAAGTGGGAGTGACATGCTTAGGTGTGCCCCCCTCTCTATAAATCCAAGCCACAATAGCTCTATTTTCATCCTCATCCTCTAGTGGTGTCATGGCCTATACAAAGGTGCCATCATAGATTGTTTGAGGTGAGATAGTAGAAGGTTTCTTGTCCTTAGAGGGTTTTCCATAGGAATGTGAAGATGGAGGTAGAGCTATTAATGACAATACAAGCTCAATCTGATACTCCCCCATGCTAGTATCCTCGATCTTTAGAGTTTGTTCCATTTCCTTGAGTTTGGCATCGAAGAATTTAATAGACTCTCTATTGGTTGGGACAAAGATGTCAGTAGATTGTGTGAGCATATTGCAAGTATAGCTCGTAGTAGTAGGTACTATTACTTCTGCTCCGTGGAATGGGAATTTTATACACTAATGATAGGTGGAAGGAACTGTCTACATCTCATGGATCCATGACCTTCCCAAAAATATATTGTATTCTAGGGGAATATCTAGTACCTGATAGATGACATCTCTTTCAATGGGTCCAACCCAGATTGGAAACACAACTAGCCCTTTAGATTTTTGTTCCTTTTCATTATATGCCTTAATGGTGATCTTTTTATGAGCATCTATGTAGTATTCACTATAGCCTAACTAGGTGAGCAAGCTAGCATAGCATATGTTAAGGCTAGCACCATTATCAATAAGGACATAATGGACATGCCTTGGGCCAATCATGACTTCAATATGCAGAGGGTTATTGTGTGGATGGCTCAGAGAATGATCATCTTCTTCAAAGAAAGACAAGTAATGGGGTGAGATCAAGTGACCTACCATGGATTGAAACTAGTCTAAGTCAAGATCTTTAGGGATGTTTTCCTCAGCGAGGGCTTTGTCAAGAATCTACCTATGAGTAGGCAAGATTTTCAGTAGCTGAAAGATAGTAATCTGAGTGTTGGTCATTGCAGTTGGTCCATGATGCTTTATTAGCATTGTTAGGCATGGTGACCAATTTAAAATTCTTGTTGGTGGGGCCAACATCATCTTTATCTATAGGTTGTTTCAGTGCAGATGTAGAAGGCTCAGGGCCTTTGAGAATGATCTTCACACAAGATCGAGTGACAACATTTGCACAAACCTAAGACAGTTCTTGTTCATGGAAATGAGACACAAGGCCTAGTAAGATGAATGAAATCTTGGTTCTAGGATTATCCTCACCCCCCTTGATGGTGATCACATCATAGTATTTGACATCTACAGGTTCAATAGTATTAATGACATTATCATTGGTATTGTATGTATAGTTGACCTTCATGTTGGCATTTTTGGCTCTGGAAGATTCACCCTTCTCATGAGGATGAAAGGGGTCTTTGAATGCCTAGTGATCCAAGTTCTTGTTGTGGTTTCCCATAACAACAACACCATTGTCAATAAGATCCTGGATCTTATGCTGTAGTTGGATGCAAGTAGCCATTTTGTGACCTTTGTTCTGATGGTAATCACAATATGCAGATTCATTCCACCAAGAGGGTCTTGGTTGTGGATCATAAGGAGGCAAATTATCCAGAGGAGTGAGTATTTGGTTTTGTAAGAGAGTCTTGTAAACCATGTCAAGAGGTTCACCTAAGGGAGTGTACTCACACTTGGGTCGAGGGGCCCAAGGTTTTCTTTTGGAATACTTCGAAGGTAGCTAAGTTTCTGTCATAGCCTTTTTAGTGGCTTTGGTTTCTTGCATGCTGGAGGTAAGATTGAACACAACCTTTGAAGGTTTTGGAGTCACATTGTCAACAACCCCATTATTCACAGCATCCCAATTTTTATTGAAAAATTTAGGTATGTCTTTTCTTGAGGAGGACTCCTATTTGTTATCCTTGTGTAGGGTCAGTTCTCCTTTCTTGAACATGAATGTTTCTATTCTCACAGCTTGTTTAATAATTTCATCATCAAAGCTCAAAGGGCCTTGAAGCTATACCTAGTACCCAAAGTCAGGAAGAAGATTGTCTAAAAAGATGTCAAGATTTTCAGACTTAGGTATCTTGCAAGAATATTTCCTATACAGTTGTCTCCATCTCTGGAGAAATGTCAAGAAAGGTTCCCCGTGTCATTGTTTTAAGTTGCAAAGATCACATATGTTAATCAGGTGTTGGATTGTGTGTGAATAGTGCTAGAGGAAAAAATTGGTGATCTCATCAAAAGACTTGATGCCATTAGGTAACTGAGAGAACCACTCCATAGCAGAGCCTCCCAAGCTACGTGGGAAGAGATGCATGAGGTAAGTTTGGTTATATATAAACTCCATAGATAGAGCACCAAACTCTTTCAAGTGATCTTGATGATCAGAGGTACCCAAATATTTGTTGTATTTAGGGAGTTCCACTCCTTTAGGAAAATGAGGCATGCAGAGAAATTTATTGAATGGGAATGGACAAATTCTCTCCAATGTGAACTATTTTGCTAGTTTATCCTTGTCCTTCATGAGTTGACTGATTTGGTCTTGCATGTTTTGAACCAACTTTTGTAGTTTATTTTTGTTGATTTCCTCTTTGACCACAAGTCTCAATGTTGTAGTTTGGAGGTAACTTGGCCCCTTGGTTGGCTAGTTTGAGAAACTATTTCTCCTTCTCTTCTTTCATGAGGATATCCATCATGTTGAGGAGGCCTTTGTTATCTCGGGAAGTCTCCATGTCTTGTTGAGTTATCTCCTCATCGTCATTACCAAGAATGTCAAAAATGATTTGAGAATGATATCTATCTCCATCATTTTGAGATTGATCATGACCTCTATTGTGTTCACCCTCTTGGTTCTGATCTACCATCTTGCTAGTGTGCAAGGGTGTAGTGTGTATAGACTTAGTGCGAGGGTGTGTAGTATGTCGAGAGGTCATAGCTAAGGAAACCTTTGTTGTATCAATAGGGTCAGATTCAGATGATGACCCTTCAGAGTTTTGATGTTCTTGAAACAATGGGTTTTAGACCCAACTAAAGTCCATAGGGAATGAGCATTGAACATAAGGCGAATGATAAGAGAGGGAGACCTTGATGACCCCTCTCTAAACGTAGCTGGTGAGGAGGAATGTGAAGATCCCCTACAACACTTAGATTGCATGACAAGTTTGGAATGACCTCTTCCTCGATTGCGAGGTCTACATCTACCTCGTGTAGTAAGATGTGAAGGGAATGCATTGCTACTTTGACTTGCAACAGTCATAGACAAATATTGTGTAACGGGGGTGAACCAAGACTACACTTGGAACTATGTCTCAAGATAAGTGCATAGAGTGAAAAAGGTGAAATATACTCGACAAGAGTCATCGAGAGTAAGGATAGAACAACTAAGAGATGTCTATCATGTCACAAGGTATGATAACATAGTAGAACAAGTAGACATCAAAGAGACAAGGTAAGTTCAAGTGATCATCACGTAGTTCTTAGCCTGAGACATCTAGTTTCAGACTATGTATAGGCAAGAAGACATGTAGACAGACCCCAAATAGGAACTAGATTAGGAAGATTTACCATAGGGAGGCAAAAAGCAACTCACTATTCTAAAAAAAAAGGTACAGTGTTGCGTGAGGAAATACAGTCCCACACAAAGATATGCTAGGCTCGCATGAAGAAACACTAATAATGGTGCGAACATGTACAATCTTGCATGGAAAAGTGTAAGGTAGAGCTAGAAATCTGATAGAGGTGGGGGTAAAACCTCACATGAGGATCTAGAATATAGTGCGAAAAAGTGTAGAATAATGCAAAAGCTCACGCGAAACTATGCAAAAGGCCAGGTGAGTTAGTGCAGAGACTGACAGTTCAGATCATTTTTCAAGACAAAAACAAGTTACAAGACACAACTTGGACTATTCTCTGACAAAGTTTTTAGTTTACAGATCATCTTGGAAAGTTTCAGAATAACAAGTTTTAGTTTGAATGTTTTGGGAACCACTCGTTAACAAGCATAGAGGTTTGGACTTTCAAGCAGTTGTGATACAATTAGTATTCGAAAATAGTTCTATCAAGGACAAAGCAACTCAGGAGAATCATCAGAGTTTTGATGAGTTTGAACATGTTGGACGCTTGAAGACTCGAAAAAAACACTCATTTATCCCTACAAAGAAAAATGATAGAGAAGACAAAATTTGTGCCTCACAACTTATGCACATGCGTTCACCTCACACAACCATGTCACCCCCTAGAGGGTGCAAGTGTTTTTGGTGTTTCCAAGGACTCAATAATATATGTTCAAAGGTTACCCTTGAAGTAGGGGCCAGTGTCATATACCACCTTCAAACATCCAGGTGCATGCCTATGGTGAGAATCTACATGAGAGATTCTTCCCTCTCCTTGCACAAATATTATACCACCTTTCGAAGATGAACCAGATAGGCCACTAGCTAAAACAAGTTTTTAATAGGCTTCCATTCACATTAATCTCTAATTCCCTCATAAGCAAGGTTTAGGCCTCTTAGCCACACCGACACCTACAAGTGTACACCCCTGGCAAGAAGGGCTTGGAGCGGCGCCGCTCAGTATAATAGATAGGGGTTTCTCAAGATGTTCGACATCATAGATCAAGAGAAATAAATTAACATGGCTTTGGAGTCTTTTTCTCAACAAAGAAAATTTATTATAGTGGGGTGGAATCACCAGCAAAAGGTGTGTACCCACTTGGGTCGTTCCTAGAGGTTCAACTTCTAACAGGCCCGCTAAAGGTGACTCAGACTTGATTCGGATTCAAGGGTCATAATTTTTTATTCTCTCAAAGAGAGAAGAGCATAATCCTCTACCTCTGCACCTTACCCAAACACACCAAACATGTTCATCATTGAGATAACTCCTCTCTCAACAAGTCTAAGAGCTTCTAGGTTTCTAAATCTCTCAAAGAGAGAAGAGAATAATCCCCTCACTAGTGGATGTGTCAATAAATTTGTTACCTTTCCTTGCTCCCCTAGGTATCTATCCTTCTAGCAGTGTCTAGGTCTCAGATTCATTCATGGTCATCACTTCCATGTAATGAAGAGCCTAATACCCTATTCTACTATCAAGACCCTTAAGAGATTTTAACAAGGCCCTAATTAGACTATGTAAAGAAAGCATGAAAGCAGACAAAATGTTTTTGTGGGTTTGAAATTCTTTGACAAGCGTCCTACAATAAAAAGTTAGTAAGTGTTCATAGAAATGTTTTAAGGAGCCTTTGACATACGTCCTGCAGCTCATTGTCAAGCTATATCAGAAAATAGTACCAGGAAATCACTAGTAAACATGAAAAATATCATTAAGCAGAAAACAAAAGTACCAAACTGCAAGTTATAAGTCTCTAGTGTCAAAGTTCACGTGAGCAAATGTCCAGCTTTACGAGAGAGAGTTCCTTTTTCATGTGATGAAATGTTTATACAAGCACAAATTTGCGTGATACAACACAAAACTCCATATGAGAATCCGCAACAGAGACATATGAACAAAATGCTAAATTTGACAAAAAAAAGAAAAGATATGAGGCCAGAAATTAAATATTCTACCCCATGGTGGGCGCCAAAAATGTATATGCTAAATGTGGGCCTCTTCTTTAGCCATACACTTCAACATAGTCCTTATTCATTGGTCACATACAAGAATGAATATGAGATCATTCATCTTGCATGCCTCGATGATTTGACCTGTTGCCTCCTATCTAGGTAGGGTTTTGAGTAGCTCTCAGAATCGAGAGTCCAACAACCATAGACTAACTCTCAAATGGAGGGTTTCAAGATTGAAATCAAATGAAATTATGCTAGGATGAAAGTATGCAATTAATCTAGAATAATGAAAGATGAGCATTAATCTAAGAGCAATTAAGAATAAACTAAGCCATATTATTAATCTAAAAATGATTTTAATCTAGCATGCAAAGTGAAATTAGCTAAAGCTTGAATGCACACAATTTGAGATAATAGTTCGACAGAGGTTCAATACTCAAAAGTTGCATCCCATGAATGAGGAATAAGAGACTTCTTTTATAGAATCCCAGAATCAATCGATGATCGAGATTGAACAAGATGAATGGTGGAGATTGAAAGGAAGTTCAATTTAGAATGGTAAGTTTCCTGTAGAGAGACAATCAACTATTTACTTTTTGAGTGAGTGGAGCAGTTAACTGGCTTGTTACACTTTTGGATTTCCAATTAACTCAAAGTTTCCTTTTCTGAATTGAGGTGAGGATTTTGGAGAGAATATCTGGTTAAATAAATATAATATGACCTCATAAATGAACTTTCTCAATTTTTTGAATAATTAAATTCAATTATTGAAATGAGGATATTTATTCAAAAACCAAATATTATTTAATTCCTTTTTATGTGTTTTAGCTAAAGAGGGTAAATTTAACTTAATTAAAGTGCTAGGACTTCATAATTAAATTAATCAATCATAGGGTTTATTTAGCCAATTATAGTCGATATTTAGGAATTAAATATAACATGTGATTGATGCAGATTTAGGGTTTCCTACATTTGACACTAAGTCAAGTAGGGTCAATTAGGAAGACATAATTTCCTAGGACAATAGGACTTTGATGATTCAGAATGAGACTAAAAATGCAACAAAATTGGTTAGGGTTTGCAAGATGCCAATTTTGGGGTATTACACCAAGAACTTCTTGGGATCTACTGATGGGTTATGGGGTAGATGGTGATATTGTACCACTTCATGTTAATGAGTTACTATCTAATATGATTGATGATAGTACTCCCAAGTTTGGTACTTATGAAGAAACCTATCAAAAAATCCATTCACAATTAATAGCACCGGTGATAGAGAAAAGAGTTAGAAAATAGTTGATGATTTAGCCAAGAAGACTGGTATTACAAAAGAAATGATAGATAAGATCAGGAAGAAGTTTGTAACTAAGGAGGTAGGGACCTCTAATACTAATAAAGAAGTAGAAGAGGTAGAGGTTGTATCTTCTAAAACTTGTAAGGAAATATGAATAGCAAATAGGATTTCCATAGTATAAAAGGAAGCTCCTCCCCCTTCTGCTAGAGCACATCCAAAAAGTAAAATCACATCAAAGCTTGAACCTATAATGGTTAAGGTTAAGGAAAAGGAAAAAGAGAAGACACTTGTGATTGATCACAAAAATTACAAGAGAAAGAAAGAAATGACACATAGATACAAAAAGTCAAAAGTTAAGAGAAATAATAAGGATACAAATGAGGAAGTAGAACCTCAGACGTAATCTAACAAAGAGAAAACTAAATTGAGGGCCACTGTAAAAATATCAAAGATTGTTTGCATGAAAAATAAAAAATTAGTTGAATTCAAGACTAGGAGAACTTTTACAGCTAATAGCATAGCTGACAAAATAAGGGAATATGGAAGTGTGGATGATGTCAACTGATTCTATTAAACATTTGATGATGAAGGTAAGAAAAATATAGAAGATGCTATTGTATATAGTTCACATAAGTTTTGTAGAGGACCTAGTGAATTGTATAAAATGATACCTGAATCACTTCACAAGAAGATTGATGCTAGGTGGAGCTATGCTCTGAAACTAGATTAATAAATGATAGAACATGTAGTGATTCAACTTAAGCCTGAATTGTCTATGGAAGAAGTAAAGCTTAAAATTGAGGCTATGAGACCAAGTTTTAGAAAAATAAGTAGAGTATGAAAAATACTCATAGGTGAATCACAGGTAGTTCATGATGAGACTCTTGATATCATGAAGAATAAATTAGAGCAAGAAGATGAACTAGTGGATGATACTCAAGAGGAGAAACAAAAAAAAGAGGCTACCATTGAATAGGTAATAGTAGATGAATTAATCACTACTCAATAAGTGATTGAAGTAATTATTGGTGATATACCTTTTGATACTCTACAAAAAATTCCTATTGTTGAATTTAAAGATGTGCAAATAGAAGAGTATGCAAATAAGGATAAGACTGAAGAGGTGGTGACATCTGTTACAACTTATGTAGTTGGATAGACAGATAGTGTTGGAAAGAAAGATGAAGTTCATGAAGTGGATGTTGTAGTGCAATCAGTAAAAAGGAAATTGGATCTTAGTGGAAGTTTAAGTTACAAGAAGAAAGGCAAGTCTATGGATATTCTCAAGTAGTGAATTGATGAAAATGTCAGAGATACTAAAGTTGAAAGCTAAAAGGGATGAACTTGGAGATAAAAAGAAACTTGACCAAGTACTTTAGTCAGCTAGAGACATTCTTGCAGACCTTGTACCGTAAGTTGACTATGTTTCTAATGCTACACTAATTTAATAAATGGATACTTTGGTTAATGCTATAATTGAGAAAGTTACTATTTTGCAGGAAGCTTCCATGAATAGAGATAAGATGGATTATGAGAAGAAGAGGACTGATAAGTTAATGAAGATTATTGCATTAGATAAAGGGAAACTTACAGTTCATGAACAAGTTATGGGGAACCTTGAAAGAGATTGGTAAATTACTTGCTAAAGTTTTTGATTTTTCATTGTTTACATAAGATTTGGAGCTAAAGAAAAATGAATCTCAATAGGAGCTTAAGTCTTTAATTGCTAGTTTTGATCCTATTTCACATTCAACTACCACTTATGGATCACAAGTTAAATTTGTCAATCATAAGTTAAAGACATTACCAGTAGGAAAATATAAGAGGATCACTACTTTACTAGAGCTTCAGAGTTATTTGATTCCGATAGTTGATGTAATGAAACAAAATGTTAGAGATTCAGAGGTAATAGTTGAGTCACCAGACATAAGTACACTTGAATCTATGGAGGATTTAGCTTCTATATTACATGGATAGATTCATTCCATAGAGAACCTATAAAATTCATGGGAGAGTTCTTTGGAGATAGCCAAAACAAATTTTAGAATTTTTTTTGAACAACTATGTTTGATAAGATGATCTCATTTTTTAAGTTCATTTTTGTACCTTTGTCATTGTTGTTAAAGGGGGAGTGATCGGTACAGTGAAAAAAAAGTTAAGGATCTAGTTTAGTGATCAAAGGGGGATTAGTATATATCAGTACAAATATTGATGGTTTTAGTTGAGTTTAAGTTATATGAATCCATGTGTATATGTTTTTGGTGAATCAATGAGTGGAACATTTTTTAGGAGTTAATTATTTTCACTGTCTTTCCATCAATACCAAAGGGGGAAATTATTGGCAATATGATGTATTTTGGAGTTGAGATGCAATATTTTATGCTAGTGAGTTTGTCATTGATGGAAACTCTATCAGATTTGATGAATAGATTACATATACGGATCGACTAGATGAATAGGTAAAGAAAAATAAGCTAAGTGTTTTAACCAGTTAATAGGAAGAAAGTAACAAAAATTATTTTGAGTGACAATAGAGGTAGAAAGAACATTGGGTGGTAAAATTGTTACTGGAGAATTATTTTGGTCATTCAAGATCAGTTTCCTAATATCAACTTTTTTTTCCAATGTTTTGAGTGTGTTGGTATTTTGGTGATGTGTTTAGTGTGAACTGGTTGAGTTACCAATTGATACCTAATGATTAGATGATCGAGGCAGTTGATTATTTGTCGATGCTTGGTAATAAACTTTTGTATTACATTTTGGGTTGACTTGTGAATTTTTTTTCAAGCCATAACTGACTTAAGAAAAACAATATAAAAGCAAGCTAAATCATATGATTTAAAATAGAAGATCGTATTATTGGTGGTTACGATAAGAAATAGAGATAGATAGTTGCATCAAGATTCATAGTTTGTATTGGATCTGCCAGGCAAGAAGTATCATTCCTAGATCAATTATTTGAGTTCATTGTTGAAGGATAATTCTAATAGGTTAGCAGCTTAAATCCATTACATGGTGGACTCTAATAGGTCTCATTGTATAATTCCTTTAACAGGGTGACTTATGAGGAGTTCAAAATCCTCTAGCAAGGTAGATCCTAATAGATCTGATTATACTTTTAACACTATACTAGTGAATCTTAACCTTGTGAGCCAGTAATAAGGTATTGTAAGCTCCTAATAGGGAAAATATTTTTACTGCAGTGAAGGTAATCATGGGTGTCATCCCCACCATGGTTTTATCCCTCTTATAAGGGTTTCCACAAAATAAGTAGTGGTTTTATGTGTTATTCATTTGTGGATGCTTGAATTATTTTACTTTTATTACATAGTTACACTTGCATGTTTGGTTGTATGGAAGTTGTTTAAAAGCATAATCAGATTATTGGTTGAATTGGTTCATTACCTATTTGAATTGATTCACCCCCACTCCCCTCCCAGTGCTTATATATACTAAAAATTGGTATCAAAGATAAGTTCCCTTGGAAAATATTAATATCTTGGGTGAGATCCCTAAGGAAGGCATGGAGCGTTATAAGTACAAAAGGAAACTTCAGGAAGTAGAGAAGGTAATCAATGAACTGAAAGACCAACTAACAATGTCCTTTGCTAAGAGGAAAGAACTTTGTGAGAAACTAAATGAAACCCAAAACTACATTGAACACCTATCATAACATGGATCTAAAGAATCTAAGGAAGCTATTGTAGATCTGATGAATGAAAATGAGAAGTTGACCAAAGACAAAGAAAATCTAAGGAAAGAGCTTGAAGGTCAAACAATTTGAATATGTAAAGAGATGGAAGCAAGAAGAACTATAGAGGATGTAAAGAAAGTTATAAATGAATCCAAAAGGGTTGTTGAGGATTCCCTAAAAGAAAAAGAAGAAGAGTTATTCAGGATTGTAGAAGAAAATGCCATTATGCATGAAAGGCTCCATGATACAAGTGAATAAAACCAACAAATCCTAAGTGAAAATGAAATAATGAGGGAAGAGAATGAGAAATTGAGGAATGAATTAAAATTTGAGAAAGAAGCCAATGAGAAACTGAAGAAATATAATGAATTTTTTGAAAATCTTGATGAACATTTGAGGAGTCAAAGAATAACTAAGGAACCAACTGGATTGGATATACTAGTCAGGGTAATTTTTAAGTTGGTGAATCATCTAGACCAAAGAAGCCTGATAAAGGTATGAAGGAAAATCCAAGAAATTATGGTAAGAAAACCTACAAACCTGTTTGTTAAAACTGTGGTAAGGTTGGTCATATTACTAATGTTTCTAGAAGTAGGTAGGTTAATAGGCCTAACACTTTTAATGGGTACTTCTATAATTGCAATAAGTATAGACACATTGCATATGATTGTAGATCCAGGCCTAGCAGTAGATCCAATAATAGTATCTTTGATGGATATTGTTATACATGCAACAAATATGGCCAAAAAGATGATGAATGCAGGTCAAGATTGAATAATCCAAGGTCACTTATGATATGGGAAAGCCCTTACCAAAGGGAGAGGAAATTTAATGTCACATGCTCAATTTGTGGGAACTATGTACACATGGATGTGAATTGTAGAATGAGGACAAACAGAGGCGGTGTTGGACCATGGAATACAACCAATATGACATATTTTCATTGTCACAAGATTGGTCATCTAGCAAGGAATTATAGATAGAGAAACCAATTGGTAAATCGATCAGAGGATCAAAAGGGAAACAAATTGTTAATGTGGAAGAGACTAGGAAAGAGATGAACAATATCTAGTAGAAGAGATCAAATGCTAAGGAAGAGAGTGAGATATTAGAAGGATCCACATCACCATTGGGTGTGGATGGTTCATCATCAAACTAAGTCACTATTGGCTTGGGGGGAGAAAATCAAGTAAGATCAATATCCTATCCCCTAAGTTGTGTGTGTGGTAAGACTTATCAACATATTTAGATTCCTATTCATTTTATAAAATAATCTAATAAAGAATCTTGTATTACATATGATTCAATTGGATTTGAATAATGCTTTTTATGGCACAATGAGCATTTTATGTTCTAATCACTGCAACATGTTAAAGTTACTATTTAACTGTTACATTTATTACTTGGAAATGAAATGTTAAAAGGGAAAAAGTGAAGTTCATTTGTTACAATTCATTCTACGAGCTAAGCAGTGCACTTGCGAGAGACACTAAGGTGATTTGAAGTGATTGATAGTTGTGATCTTGTGTTAGAATTGAAGCGGTATTTGATGAACCCTTATCGACAAACAAATGGTATTTCTCTATGTTGTGTGTAATACCCCAAAAATGGGCTATAGGTTCATTAACCTCCTACATCTTCAATTCGAACAAAATCAACATCAAAGTCCTAACCTAAGGCACATCTGCACATCATCGAATCCTAATTGATTATCCTAAATTCTGCATCAGGGAATATTCCTAGCAATATTCCTATTTATCATAATTATTCTTAATTTAATGATTATTTGGTGATAAATCCTATTTATCCTAACGTTTGATTAATTGAATATTCTGAATATTTAATTAATCAGATTTAATACTGCCACTTAATTATTTAATTGAATTTAATTAAATTATTCCTAAATTTTATTATTTAATTTTGACAATGAATCTAAAATCTTATGACTAATTGATTAAATTCTTATTTAATTAATTCATGTTAGTTGTCAATTTTAATAATATAGTTTTTGAATAAAAGTTTGATTTAATAATTGTCTAACCCATAAATCAATTGTTTTAATTAAAAAATCAGTTAAGTTGAGGATAAATCACTTTATTTATTTAATTAATTCATAATTAATTGTGCACATTCAAAGAGCAGTTAAACTCAAAATCAGGAAATCAATGCAAGTTGTTAACTTTTGGAAACTCAACACTCTATTTTGAGTTCAAAGTTGATCTAAACTTCTGATTTGAGTTAAAAAGCTGTTCTTGCATGGTTTTGCATGATTTTATGAGTTCATTATTTCTGATTTCCTGATAACTTAAAATCAACCTGAGTTTATCAAGAGTGATTTATGGCTTTTCTCTTGCATCCTCAAAGCCCTGGATTTCTATAAAACAAAGGCTCAACTCTTCATAATTAGAACACTCGAATTTGCACAATTACTCTGGTGAATTGGCGATTGAAGGATTGAACATTTGCAATAGGCGATTTGTGAGATCTTTCATAGTTGATCATTTAGCTTTTGCATAGTTTCTTATTCATAGTTTCATACTCATTCATAGCATTTTTAGATTAAATCAGCATTCGATCTCAATTTTATTCATTCTAGATTAATTTCATACAGTTTTTCATATTATTGCATAGAAAATCCAAAAATATAGAATAATCTGCATTCACATAATCTTTCATTCTTTGCATTCGAATCCTTCGTTTAGGTGTTGCATTGTCACTGGTCTTAGTCTGATCTGAGAGTATCATACTCACACCTACTAGAAGGCAGTAAATTGTCTGGTTAGTTTAGTTTCCATTTCATTGCATGATTTTGGTTTTTGGCTAACCTTTAATGTTTTACTAAAGTGTTGTGTCTACAGCTAGGTACAAAATTCACACACACATTTCTGGCGGCCACCGTGGGGCCCTAAAATAGGTTTCCATCATCTTTCTATCAATTTCTATCAATTTCTTATCATTTTTTGGTTAAAACTATGATTTTTATTTTTTGTCCATATATTTTTTGTACGAGTTTTGTAAGAAAGTCATTTCAGGAGGTACCCACTATCGTACGATAGGTTCAGATTTCAAGACTCATAGCAGAGAGTACACACTATCATTTGGAAGCATGATTGTCATATGAGAACACACCCACAGTCGTACGAGTTTCCAGACTGTCATCTAGGAGGTAACCCACTATTGTACGAGTTTTGACTCCAGAATTCAATTGTCATTTCAACATTTTTGGCAGTTTTTTAGATTTGGTCTAACAACTAACCCTAACAATTGAAATCTGCTATTTTTGACTAATACTTGTTGAATCTGATTGGAAAAAGTGCAACTAAATTGCTAAAATAGGTAAAAATCTACTAAGTGTGTTGCGAGGAATTCAAGTATTCTTCTCAAGCTGATAACATTTCGATTTGGATTAAAATGAACTCTCACGTGTCAAGCTTGTGTGATTTTCTTGCTTTCATATCACAGACTTCATTTTGGGCTATAAAACAAACATAGATTTTCTTTTTGCATATCTGTTACACATAGTAAATAGGCCCTATGAACACTATTTGTGGATGATCTTGAGAGATTGAGCTTCTTTCACTTTTTTATTCATGTGAAGCTCGTCTTGATGAAGGATCCCCCTGTAGGTAGGGACGGTACTGAGAGAGTCTCACATTCTACTAGATTCGTGTGTCTTCAACTTTTGATTAATACATTCTCTCTGGAGAGGTTGATAGATCATAAGTGGTTGATGTCATAGATCTTTGTGAGATAATCTTGGTCTTAGCGTGCCGGATTAATCTGTCTACTCTGTTTTGGTTAAAAGTGAAAAGGCTAGAGGACTATGCTCTACTCCCTTTTTGGGTAGTATCAGAAACTCAGATCCTTGAATCTAGAACCAGTCTCCATGTGGTATCTTTGTGAGTCACCTTTAGAGAGGGTTAACCATAGTAGACATTCCCTTAATTGGGTCAACCACATGGACAGAACCTCAAGCGGTAATAATGATTTTCACTGTGGTAGCAGTAGCCGCTATATAAATGTCCTTGTGGAGGAAATCTTCATAGGTGTGGTCTCTTGTTGGGCTATCATATCTCCCTAGCAGCTCTTGATTGATTAATTTCTTGAACTATGTCAAAACCCCATTGCGCCTGGATTGGAGTTCACCCTCTTGAGATCATAAAAGTTGCAGAGTCAGACCATTACTACAAACCCTAGTGAGGCCAAATTTTCATTTTTCTAGGAATATGTGCATTATTGAAAAAATCATTGGAACATACACAATTAGCACTCCTAGGGATTAGCACATTCAGTCACTTGATTGTTCATGCGTAGGGTTGCTTTGTCCCTTGCTCATTATTTTCAGACGTTCTTGGAATCACTTGCTTACTATTTTGCGTGCTTTTTTATCTTTTTGGCTACCGAAAATGAATGATTTCATAATAATATTCAAACTTGGACAGAGAAATTTGTGAACAATCTGAGATTAAAAACCAAAAATTTGCAAAATTTGAAGTAAAAATCCTTTCTGGAGTCAAAAGTCATCCCATCAGGTCAGAAAGTCGTACGAGTTTTGGGAAGTGTCATTTCAGAGTCCCTATATTGTCATATGATAGCTTGTATAGTGTCGTACAAGTTTTGCCACTAGTCAAACACAAAAGTAAAAAATCTGCTATCAATTGTCGTGTGAGTTTTGCAAATATCATATGAGTTTGTCAATTATCATTTCATAGCATACCCACTATCATACGATCCTGCAGAAAGTCATTTGAGAAAAATTGCTAGAAAGTGGTCAGAATTGTCAAAAACTCAATTTTTACAACCTATTTCCAGAATCGGTTGAACAAATCACTATGTTAGGAATAGAGCAGAAGCTAGAATGAATCCATTCATTTTCTTAAAGTGGTCTCTTGAGTCTGAGTTAGCCTTCTGGGTTATTGATTTGAGTCTTTTTCATCTTGTGTCAAAACCTTGTCAAAATTATCTTCAGATTTAATCTTTTTACTAAATGGCCAAGTGTTGTGAGCTCATGCCCGCCATCTATTGGGCATCTACCCACACTACTATGTTCTAGTAACCTTCATTTACATCCGATCTAATCTTTAATCACTTCAATCTTGACAAGGTTGTGTCATTCGATCTTCTGGAATCAATCCATTCTTCAGTTGTCTTCATCTCATTCTTTTGCTTCACTCAAGGTTAATGGTGGAAACTAGAGCTTTGTCACACAAGAAATTCAGAGAAGCACTTGGCACTGCACCTTTGAATATTCACAAGGGTCCCACTCTTGAGCAACTCTACAATTCTGGTCTTTACAAAGATGACGGTCTTGGAAATTTTTGATTGAAAACTGGTTATGTCCCGCCTCCATCAACTCATGGAGGTAATCAACAAATCCCTCCTCAATCTAATACAGGGAGCCCTAAAAATCCTAACATGTCTCACAAAGGGACACAACATGGGTCTCAAGGACACCATTCTCAACATGTTGTGGATCAAGAACCTATACCTTCTGAAATTGTTTGATATTAAAATGATGATGACTTCAAAAGAATGATGAAACATTTCTTGAAGGAAGATAGAGAAGCATACTTTCTAGAGTTAGCTCATCAAGGACTAAACTTCCTCCAAAATTTAATGTGGAAGATATCATTACACATGAGGAAAAAAATCCTATCATGGCTATGATGAAATAGATGCATGCCATGCAAGTCAAACTTAACAAACTTGAAAAAGAAAAGGAACCTAAAGAGTTCTCCATGGAAGCTCTATACCCTTTTCCATTTGATAAAGACTTGTACATTCCGCCATTCCCTAAAAGAGTGGAGATACCTAAATATGATAAGTATGATGGAAACTCTGACCCTCAAGATCATGTCAGAGAATTTTGTACTCAATCTATGGAGTTTATGTATGAACCAACCTACTTAATGCATCTTTTCCATCGATCTTTGGGAGGAGCAACCATTCATTGGTTCTCTAGAATGCCTCCTACTATCAAAACTTTTGAGGAGTTAATCAAACTGCTCTATCAAAAATACTCCTACAATATTCAACATCCGGTCACCATGATCGACATCTGCAATCTGAAACAATATCCAGGAGAACTATTCCTGACATTTCTCAAGAGGTGGAGGAAGAAATTTTCTCTATATGCTAGACCCATTCCTGAAATTGAGAAGTTGGAAATCTTCATCAACAATCTTGTTCCAGAAATCAACTACCCTTTACAAATGCAAAATCATACATCTTTTGACAAGATGGTAGATAATGCGATTAAACTTGATAAAGTACTTGTGAAAAAAGGAGACATCACACTTCAAAAAGACAAGTATGAATCTGGATCTAATTCTAAGGACAAGAACAAAAATTGGAACAAGAATAAAGGTGTTGTCACAGATGGCATTGTTGATAATATCCGTGCCCCATCTAAGGCACCTGCTTTCAATCTCACTGTTGGTACCCAAGCCATCAAAGCTTCCAAAGCTAAAGCCATAGAGTCCAACAGAAAGTTGTATGATTACAAACCTTGGGCTATAGATCCTAATCGCAAATTCACTCCTCTTGGATAATCCTTGGAATCCACCATGAAAACTCTATTGGAAAAAAAAATCATCTACTTGCATGAGATGAAAGTATTTGATCTGGAACCTAAACCAAAATGGTGGAGAGAGAACAATTTTTGTGAATTCCATCGAAATAAAGGTCATAAGACTAATAATTGCATTTGCTTGAAGCACATTATACAAGACAAAATTGATAATGGCAACATCACAATTGACAATCATAAGAGCAATAATGATCATATAGCATTCACATAACCATTTCGTAAACATGGTAAAGAAGATTCTTCTTCTCAGCCTAATATGGGTGCTAAAGTCAATTATGCCTACTCTGGTAACAATGCTATTATCAATATGGTTAAACCATGCCTATCTGAGCATTGCAATGTCATCACAATTGTAAGAAGAGATAGAGATAATCAATCAGCTAATGTAGTTACTTGATCACAAGCTCAGGCACACCTACAGGGACAAATACCAGATTCATCCAATGTCCCTAAGGTGCCTTTCAATCTTTCATCTGCTTCTAAACAGAAGGCTACATCTAAATCTTCAAATCCTAAAGACACAAGGCCTACTTCATACAATATTTTCCAACAACTCTAGCACAAAAATGCTAAAATATCCATGTTTGAGTTGCTTTGGATATCTCCAACTCATAGAACCATTCTAGACAAAGCTCTACTCGGATCCAATGTTCCTGATGACCTTGATTTAGATAGATTCCATACTATGGTTGGTCATCTTATGTCTCCATAGTACATTTCCTTTTTAGAGGAAGATGATAACTCCTTGAGTCATCCACATAACCAACCCTTGCATATTGAAGTCTTCATACAAAACCATCATGTCAAACGTGTGTTGATAGATGGAGGCACTGGCCTAAACATTTGTTCTTTCAGCTTGATTACACAATTGGGATTTTTAGAAATGGCCATTGATCCCAGGAAGAAGATAACTATCAAAGCATATTATGAGAAAGAAAGATCTTCTAAGGGAACTATTGTCCTACCTATTAGAGCAGGTCCTGTCATCAGAGATACTATATGTCAAGTTCTTGATCTACCTTTGGCTTACAATATCCTTCTAAGAAGACCCTAGATACATGAAATGAAAGCCATTCCCTCTAAATTCCATCAGTGTTTGAAATTTCCTTATGAAGGAGTTGAGGTGATGATTCCAACTGATCTGTATACAACTTGCAATACCTTGAAAGAGAGTGCTGATAAACTTGTTCCCAATAATAGAGAATCTTCCACTAAGAAAATAGATATAGCATCCACATCCAAGATGGAAGACATTGCTAAAGAGGTTAAGATCAAAGAAAATGGTATGGGAGAATATACTATAGAGCCAGTTTTATCTTTGACATCTCTCCCTATCTCTCCCAAGTCTTATGGGCAAACTCTAAAACAATCCAAGCTAGAGTCTAAAGAACCTCTTGAAGCATATAAAAGAAATTTTGTTGCATAACAAGTATCTAAACATGAGTTTGAAGAAGATGAAGCTGTGCTCGCAGGGCTATACAAAGATGAACCTAAATCTCAGGTGGTTAAAAAATGTGATGCTAAAATACCGAATATCCCTTCTAAGTCATATGGCCCAGGGGAAAAATTGATCACAAAAATGGGATATAAAGGAAAAGGACCTCTAGGACTACAAGGTAAAGGTCTTCTGTCACCTCTTGATCACTGTGGCTGAGCAAACAGGAATACAATAGGTCTAGGATACATGAAGAAGCCTTTCTATCTTAGCAAGAACTCCCCACATGTATTAGAACAGGTTGAGCCCTCCGTAGCAAATCAACTAAAGGGAGAAACAACATAACAATCTGATAGTGATGATTCAGACACCATTGAAGATCTCATTCCCTATGAGCATTTGCCTAAAGAAATCAAATACCTCCTTGAAGCTGAAGATGATCTAATAAAAAGAATTAATGTAGTAGAAACACAAGAACCTACTATAGAGCAAGAGATAGTTGCAACACAAGAACCAACTAATCTCAAAGGCAATCAAATAGACAAAGAGGAAGGTGGTAGTTATTCTGAGATAGATTTCCATGAGTATGAATTCAAATTAGAATCTGAGGGAAACCCTTCTTGGGGTATTCATCTTGACTTTACTCATGTTCTCAAATTTCCTAGAGGTCTAGATGAAGAAACAAAAGATGAATCAAATGACTATGAATGGGGAGTCATTCCAGAACCAGATGAACTTATTACAAAAAATCATGTTGATGTTATTCACCAATATGCACTTAAACCCAACGTAAGTCTAGAGTGGAATGATGAACTTATCAAGTCTGATCCACCGATGGCTTAAGTGGATTTCCACAATGACATTGAGCCTATTCATGAATTGAATTTATTAAGTTGTAATATCAGCTTTGAACTTGAACATCAGGTTAGGACCAATGATGATAGATCCATATTTGTAAACACTCTTTCCCAATCTTTCACCACTTTGACTATCCAATGCCCTGACCTTCTGGACATAACATCCACCAACTTGAACCAAGGTATTTATACCTTTCCCAATGACTATGCCCTTGCTTGATACCCCAATGCAGTTGAACCTATGAGGACTTCCATCAGTGAACTGAGCATTAGCATGATGGAGTTGGACATCAAGTATCTTAGTCAGAAAAATAAGAATAAGAATAAAAAGAAAAGGAGTTCTAAGGGTGAAAACCACTTTGTGGCAGTCTCATAACCTACAAAAGTAAAAATAAAAGATGTATCCGAAGGTGAAAACCTCTCTGAGGTGCCTAAGGATGATATATTTGATGTCCTTCTGAGTCATTTACATGAAAGATCTCTAGTTCTAATTGAGGCCACTCAATCTATCAATTTGGGAACAACAGAAGAACCACAGTTGATCCATGTAGCACAATCTTTATCAGAAGAAGAAAAGAAAAAATTTACAACATTCTTAACATAAAAGAAGATCAACTTTGCATGGAAATACTTAGATATGCCAGGGTTGGATCTGTATACACCCTAAAATGGTCACCTAGACTTTGAGCCCCCATTCAACAATTTATCAAATCCCTGAATCAATATTTTCAAATATCAACAATATCAATTATATCAATTTCCTTGATCAAATCATAATTAATTCAATATTTCCTAAAGTTTGAGCCTTATTTAATTTAAAAGAGAAAAAATAAAAATAAAAACCTTATTTAATTAAGAGAACATGCTCTCTTTTAATTAATTAAAAATCTCTTTTAATTAAATAATAAAATCACTTTATCCTAAGCTTTTATTTAATTAAAAGGAATATTTCCTCCCTTTTTATTTAAATAAAAAATCCCTACTTTTCTTCTTATCCTATGTTGCACAAATAAAATATTATTCTTATTTTATAAAAAGAGAAAAATTACTTTTTGTCTCATATGGACACTAAAGTCAACTCTTATTTTCCTATTGGAGGATAGTTGTGCACAAGGATCAAGCTTCTATTTTTTCTCCACCGTTGATTAAGTCTTTTGCCTCTTAATCTCAAGGGTCCATTTTCATCTCATTTCTTATAAAAGGAGAGCTCTCTTCCTCATTTGCATCTTAGGTTTTCATGCTAATATTATGCTGCAGGTTTTCTAGGTCATTTGGAGCTCTCTTTGAAGACACTCTTGCAATCCAAGCTTTTAAGACTTTGTTACATCTTATTTCATATTTGCTTTCATAGTTGCATGATAATGACATTCTTAGTGTAGATTTCCTTTTATGTAATAGATTAATCTCACGTAGTCTAAATAGGAGGGATTGGTCACATTTGTTATTTCCTTTCATAGATTAGTTGCATTATACTTTCATTTCCATAGACTAGATTGCATTCTCACTCTTAGCTTACTTGCATTGCATTGCATACATTTGGATTTCATTAGAGATATTGGTATTGTTGCCCTTGTCTTTGATTTGGAATCTCTCATTGTGTGGTTGACTAGCAAGGTCATGAGTTTATAGCTCTAGCTAAGAGCAATTTTACAAATCTTGCAACTCCATGCATAGAGAGCTATGGATCGATTTGTGATGGCTCATTCTTGAGTTTCCTTGCATGTAAGGATTCATAGAAGTGCACTACTTTTGTGTGTACATTTTTTGGCACCCACCGTGGGGCAACCCACCTCTTGCATGTTGGTTTTGATTATTTTTGAAGCTAACCCTTGTGTAGATTTGTTTGGAGATGGAAAACCCTAGATTTGAATGATTTGATCATAGCTCCCAAAAAACTTGGTGTTTTGGTTTGAAAATTGTTTTTCAGGTTGGCGATATATCAGAGAAGCTCCAATAAAAAATTTAAAATTTTTTGAAGTATTTTCAATTTTTTATAATTTTTTCTTGATTTTTCATAAAAAATTAATTTTTGGCGCAAATTAGCATATTTTTTGGTAATTTTTATATTTTCTAAAATCTCTTCAAATTATATAGGGGGTCTATTCTTTATGTTTTTAATTTAGAGGTCATATCATAGCTCATTTGGTTAATTTATAAAAACTAGTCTATTTTGGAAAAGTGGCTCTCTAGGGCACAAATGAAGAAATTTTTCTAAAATTTTTACATTTTTGGAAAGCTCTCTATTTTTTGATAGAGGTCTCTTTTCTATATTTTGGGTTTAGGGTCTCAATTTATGTGGTATAAGTCCAATCTTGTTGACAAGGTCAAAAAATCAAAATTAAAAAAAAGGTATTTGATGATTAGCATGCACTTATTTTTCACATGGTTCAATGCATGATGTAAGTTGTCATTTGGATTATTTTCTGATTATTATTGCTCCTAAAAAATTATTTCCATATATAACCATCTTAGGGTTTGCATAAGTTGAGTATACATTGCATATCTTGTTTGCTTGTTTTCTTGTCTTGTTCATTTGAAGGTTCATGGCTTGCTTTCATGGAAAATGCTTAAAATAAATAAAAAAAGGTAAAATCTACTAAGTGCGTTGCATTGGACTTGAGGTATTTTGTTACATCTCTACAACATTTATATTTTGGGATTAAAAATGAATCTCTCATGTGTTTGGCTTGAGTGTTTACATGCTTTCATAGAACACATTTCAATTGATGCTCTTAATGGGAAATGAATGAACATAGATTTGATTTCATACAAGTTTGTGTAAGTGAATGCTTGTGTTTAAACCTTAAGTAATTTTTGGTTCCAATATCAAATATCTCATTGAGTGATTAAGGGCATGGATTCATTCCTTGTTTACATAGGGAGTTAAATGCACCACTTTGTGGACTCACTTTATGTTTACTTGGAAAGTTAAATATTTCATTGTTCAACCCTTTTTCATTTGTGAGTAGTATTGATAAGCAACTTTGGAGTACTTTTGATTGATCTTGTTAGCTAAATTGGGTTTTGGACTCACTTATTCTAATCACCCCTCATTTTCGCCCTTTGGATGCAAGGTCAACATTCATACATAGGGGAGGGGTCTACTTGAAAAGAGCGTTAAGTGTTCCACAAAGTTTTCCCCTTTTTATGCTTTCTTGATCTCATTAGTTTTCTAAGGTGTGGAATCACTTTGAGTTTGTGTGAGGAGTTAAATGTTCCACTTTTGGACTCACTTTGAGTTTGTGTGAGGAGTTAAATGTTCTACTTTTGGACTCACTTTGAGTTTGTGTGAGGAGTTAAATATTCCACCTTGTGGACTCACTTCACATTCACTTGAAGAGTTAAATGTTCCACTTTTGGACTCACTTCACATTCACTTGAAGAGTTAAATGTTCCACTTTTGGACTCACTTCGCACTCACTTGAAGAGTTAAATGTTCCACTTTTAGACTCACTTCACATTTACTTGAAGAGCTAAGTGTTCCACCTTTAGTGCTTTAAATACTTTTGATAGTGAATTACTTAATTTTTATTTTTAGAAGGCCTGCTTGGGGACACACCACCTCAAGGGATGACCTTAACTCCTGTGTTCTGGTAGAGTATAAATAGCGGGTGGTGAATCGAAAGACACCTCTCTTGGGAATTTAGTTTGATATTACTCTTGGCTAAGCCTCAAAGAACTTTATACCTTTGAGAAGTGGAGGAGATTTGGGTTTTCGTCTCCCCCTAGCTGTGTGATTTTGGATTCTTCTCATCTATAGATTTGGGCCTTACGTACCTTGCATATATCAAGGACTCCTTTTAGAAAGCCACGTATATCCTTGTAGACAGCTTGTTAAGGTGTTGTTGTGTTCTATGTGCCTACTAAAACATTTTCAAGAACATACACAAGTAGAACCTTTAAGGAGTAGAAATACTAAGTCACTATCCTTGTTCATGCACAAGGTTGCTTTGCCCCTTGCTCATTGTTTGAAGACAATTTCTTGCTTGAACTCCTTGATTGTTGTCTTATGTGCTTGATAAAATGCTCAAAATCTGATAATGTGTCTGATTAAACCACAAAACAACTAAATTTCTGAGTTGAAACACCCAACTTTTTACAACTTGCTCGATTTTCTATCCTGTCATTAGAGACTTGTTTTGACTTTAAATCTCTGGTTTTTATCCTCTAGGAATAGCATCAATTGGTTTACAAAGCCACTTTGGAAATAGTTGTCAGATTAGAAGGTTATTCTTGGTGAGAAAGCTTATCTCTAGAATTGTTAGCTACATTCTTGGAGAATTTTAGTGCTCTTATTTTCCAAATCACTTTCATTTAATCAATTTCAAATATATTTTGGCCTAGTCCAACCTCCTGATTCAAAAGTGCAAGGATATTCATCCTTTGATTTTAGCACCTCTTTGACAATGTTGGTAAAGCCCCTTTTTTTCTATCTTTTCATTTCATTTTGGACAATAGAGAACTTTGATTATCCTAGTTTGGTGTTGACACTTTGTGAGGTCACCCTATCATTAAGAATCTCTTTCTTTCATGTTAGTTACAACAAGGTACCAAGCCAATCAAGGGAAGTGATCCCCTATTGTCTTTAGCCAGTTACCACTAGTTAAGACTCGTCAACGACATAAGGGAAAAGGACCCCTTTTTGATCAATCTCCTAAGAGTGAATTTGAGATTTTTTTTAATCTGAAAGATAATCCTAGTGAAGTGAGTACCTCTTTAGCACCCATTTCATCAAGTATGGACATGAGTTACACCTTCACTCGACAACAAAGAGAAGCAATGAACCAGACTCTTGATGACATGTTTCAACGACATAGGGGTAACATGATGTCTATTGGGTTTGTATATGCTAGTCCACCTAGATCACCCCTGATCAACACAAGGTATCTTGATGCTCACCAATGACCTGAGAGACATCACCAACAAACTCACTCAGATTCAGGGTCACAACATGAAGACCAGAGCAACGAGTCTAGTGACCACCACATCAATGTAGCCAATGCAATCAGACAGTCAAGGGAACCTTCTCCACTTAGAGATACCTCTCGATATGCAAATATGAGATTGAAGAGCATTGAAAGGGAGAAGCAAGCCTATCTAGATGAATAAGCTCCTAAAAAGGAAAAATTTATACAACTAGAAGAAGAGGAACGTGCATTATTGGACATAAGGGAAAGAGTCGCTCAAGAAGAAGAAGATAGACTCTATGCACAACAAATCCAAAAATGATTCAATGGGAGGGGTACTAATAGTGGGACCCACTCACCCCCATCTAATCCCTCACCAAGTCCTAGAAGAAGGTCAAGGATGCCCTCAAGATCCCCAAGTCCTAAAGGTAGAAGGACTTCAAGATATGATCACCATAGGAGACAGTCACCTCCTAGACTTTCAAAGCAACCCTCCCAACAAGCACATCATGGCTCACAACATGGAGGAAGTTATGCCAACTTTGATCATATAGATTTTATGACTATGCAACAAGAACCATCCTTTCAAGCATATGTAGAAAGGTATGTGGAACAAAACAAGGATCAGTTCCTAGAAAGTTTCATCAACAAAGGTGCTAAGGTCTCATATAATTTTGATGTGGACCGAAAGGTAAAGAAGCAAGATCCATCAACTAATGAGGTGATCAAACAACTTCAAAAGGATATAGAAAGGATGAGGGCTCATAAGAGCACATTTAATTTAGACTCCATATGTCCCAACCCAATTGACAAGAGTGTGGTGTTGGTTGAGTTTCCTAAGAAAGTTGAGTTTCCAACCTATGACAAATATGATGGCATTGGTGACCCTCACAACCATGTTAGATAGTTCTACATAATGAGCTTTTCTTTTCACCATGAAGACTCCTACTTGATGAGATTATTCCCAAGGAGTCTCAAGGGTCAAGCCATGGAGTGGTTTACTAACCTTACTCCTCTAGTTAAGACATTTAGAGAGCTTGTGGAAAGATTTGTTCAACATTTTTCTTACAACTTATCAAGGTCGGTCACCATGCTTGATTTGTGCAAACTCAAGTAGAATCAAGGGGAATCCTTTGTTACCTTTCTACAAAGATGGAGACATTTGTGCTCAAAATATCCAAGGACAATTCTTGAGGAGGAAAGAATAGACATCATTGTGAGCAACTTGGTACCAGAATTAAGGTATGAAGTAAGGAAGATCCCATTTAATTCTTTTGATACCATGGTAGAAGTGGCATGTCACATAGAGGATGTCCTAAAAGAACAAGGAATTTTGGCCAAAACAACTAATAACAACAATGGCCAAAACAACAATAATAATGGTAATAAGGACAAAAAGAACTCCTATTAGAATAAGAATAAGCAAGTGGTCAATGAAGGAGTTGTTGACTCATCACAACCTAAGAATGAAGGAGTTCTTAATCTCTCTAATGTAGTCCAAGCCATGAAGTTGCAAACATCTTTAGCACAACAAGAAAATAAACCCAAGTATCAAGGGAGACCTAAAATAGAAAAGAGACAATTTACCAAACTTGGGGACTCCTATGCAGACATTTTCAAGATGTTAATTGCTCATAATTTGGCACAACCTTAGGATCCTACAAAGTTCTGCATACCGGATCCTAAACCTCATTGGTGGGATGAGAAGGCTTTCTGTGTCTTTCACAATGGAATTGGACATGATATAGAAAATTGTTTTAAACTTAAGCATCTTGTCCAAGATCTTATTGAAAGTAGAAGATTACAAGTTGATGGCTTAACCACTAATGCGGATCACAAAAATTTTAAAGAACCCTTGCCTAAATATGAGAAAGGAGAGAATTCTAACAACAAGAACGGCAAGCCGGCTATCAACTACACCTACACAAATGCTGAAAATGTTATTAATATGCTTGAAGTTGTTGATGATAATGTCAACATGATGAGAGGGAAAGACCCTTATGGATATGATGTGGATTCAACTCCTATGCCTGATGAAGGACCCGTTGTGGTACTAAGAGGTCCTCACTCATGAAGGATGTCTCAACCCCTCAATGCAGTCACTAGGAGTCAGTCTGAAGCTCCCATTGTTATTAGAGGTCCTAACTCTAGTAAGTCTAAGCAGCCAGTGTCAAAAGGTGTTCTTCCTAAATCTGCTATTGGTCTTGAGTTGAATTATAATCTTGTTGATTAATTACAACATACACTAGTGTAGATTTCAATCTTTGAGCTTTTGGAATTGTCCCCTAAGCATAAGCGTGTCCTTGAGGATGCTTTGCGAGTGGCTAATGTCCCTAATGATATAGATGTAGATCAATTCCAGAATATGGTCAACCACTTGGCTAGCCCTCACTACCTTACATTCTCAGAAGAAGATGACAAGTCATTAAGCCACCCACACAATTTGGCCCTTCATATAGAGGTTATGATCCACAAGACCCGTGTCAGGTGCGTGTTGATAGATGGGGCTGCTGGGCTTAATATTTGTTCTTTGAGCTTATTGAAGGCCTTGGGTTATTCAAAAGAAGTCATTGACACAAGGAAGGAGATAACTATCAAGTCTTATGATGAAGCAGAACGTAGTTCTAAAGGATTGGCTGTTCTTCCTATCCAAATTGGTCCTGTAGAGAAAGATATTTTGTTTCAGATTGTTGATGCCGGTCCTTTGGCTTACAATATTTTGTTGGGTAGACCTTGGATACATGAGATGCAAGTAGTCCCATCTACGTATCATCAGTGTGTGAAGTTCCCTTAAAATGGAGTAGAAGTTTGCATACCCGGGGATAGCACATTGTCAGTCAACACAATTTCAACAGGGTCTCACATTCCTTTGAATAGGGAGGTTGACACTTTTGATACTACATTTGAACAATGCAAAGACAAATTCAAAGCCATGGATCTTGGCATGGGGGATTACAAAATTGATTCATTCACAAAATTGCCAATTTCCCCTAGGTCTTATAGCAAACCTTCTCAAGATATGAAGCCCTCGTCTTCAACCATGACATTGTTTGACAAGTTTGTAGAATCCTTATTTTTGATTCAAGAGGAAAAAGAAGAGGTTGTCGTTAGGGACTAGATTTACCAAGAGGAGAAATACCAACATAATGAGGATTTTGCACCTTCTCCTTGAGCTTATGGGAGAGGGTATACATTGGTCAAGAATATGGGTTATCCAGGACATGGTCCCCTTAGTCATCAGTTGGATGCCAAAGCTAAACCTCTTAACCATGCCCTTTTTGGATGAAGGAATAAGTCAACAGTTGGCTTAGGTTTTGCAAATAAGAAATAGAAAAGTGTCCCTATCTTAGCTACGATGGACAGTGACAATGAATCAGACTACACACCTAATCTCTCTAATCAGCAAGACATGTCTGATGATTGGGTGCCTTCAACAAATCTCCTTTGGGGAGATTCAAAAGATTTGACAATTAACAGTCCTACTATCCCAGCTATGATGGATAGTGACTATATGAATGCTAGATTGACAATGGAAAGTGTTGCTATCCTAGCTGCGACGGATAGTAACAATGCTAGTGCTAGAGAAAGGGAAACCTTTCCTAACCTCGAGGCTTCTACATCATGAGGCCCAAATAATGATTCAAAGACAAACTCACATGAGTTTGAATGGGACTCACTTTCAGATGCAATAGTTGATTTGGACATGGATGTTGTCCATACTTATAGTACTCAACCCGATGTGACCAACGAGCCTAGTGTAGGACTAGAGGATTGGACTCCTCGAATTGCCTTAGTGGACAATGCTTTGTTTGGTAGGACAAATCCTGATTTGGGTATCTTAGAAGGAGACTTAATGAATCCCAATTGTATGCTCACCAGAGATAACACCTTCCACATACACAATGTTGAACCAGTCATTGACCTACCCCTTGTTCATTTCCACCTAATTGATTGGTCTCAACATCACCAAGAGCCTCAGCTCTTAAACTTTCAGAATGACTATGAAATTCTCTGTTATCTAAATGCTCTTGAACTCGTAGTCTCTTCCACCAGTGAACCAACAACAAGTATGAGGAAGCCTGATATTAAGTACCTCAGTCTAAAAATAAAAGAAAAAGAAAAAAAGAAAAATGGTTTTGATGGCGAAAACCACTTTGTGGCAGTGTTAGAACCCAAAATAGTAAAAATAAATGACGTATCCGAGGGTGAAAACCTCTTTGAGGCACCTAAGGATGGGGTACTTAATAACTTGCCAAGTTACTTCCAAGACAGGTCATCAGTTCTCATTAAGCCCACACAACCAGTGAATTTGAATATAGAAGAGGCTCCCCAAATAGTACACCTAGCTCAGTCTCTATCAGTTGAAGAAAAAGAGGTATATACAAAGTTTTTGTAAAAGAAGAAAATCAACTTTGCTTGGACATATTTTGATATGCTAGGGCTTGACACTGATCTTATTATGCATCATCTATCTATAGCTCTAGGAATAAAACTGATCAAACAAAGGTTGAGGAAAATGCACCCTCACGTAGCTCTTCTTGTTAAAGCTGAATTAGAAAAGCTCTTACGCGCAGGATTCATTCGAGCTATTGACTATGCTGAGTGGATCTCCAATATTGTTCCAATTTCAAAACATGATGGATCCATTCACATTTGCACAGACTTCAGAGACCTCAATAAAGCATGCCCAAAGGATGACTTTCCACTCCCAAACATAGACATGATAGTGGATATGATGGTGGGTTATGAGATATATTCCTTAATGGATGGGTTTTCCCAATATAACCAGATAAAAATAGCTCTCGAAGATCAAGAGAAAAAAGCTTTCACATGTGCATGGGGAACCTATTGTTGGAATGTCATGCCCTTTGGCCTAAAGAATGCAGGAGCAACATACCAATGAGCTATGACCACAATTTTTCATGATATGATGCATAAGAACATGGAAGATTATGTGGATGATACCTTGGCTAAATCTAGGAAATGAGATACACACCTCGATGATTTGGAAGTGATTCTAGATCACACAGAATAGTTTAAACTTAGATTGAATCTGAAAAAAGTGTGCATTTGGAGTTACCTCAGGTAAACTTCTAGGATTCATAATTTTAGAAAAAAGAATAGAGGTTGATCTTGAAAAGGTCCAAGCTATCTTAGATATGCCAACTCCAAAGAAAATAAGTCAAATGAGAAGTCTTCAAGGATGACTCCAATCTATACGGAGGTTTATTTCACAACTTACAGATAGAGCACAACCTTTCAATAAAACATTGCATAAGGGAGTCACATGTGTGTGGAATGAGGATTGCCAAAAGAGCCTTGTTCAAATAAAATAGTATTTGGCTAATCCTCCAATTTTGATGCCTCCTATTCCAGGGAAACCATTGATTTTGTACATTTCAGCAATAGAGTCTTGCTTGGGGGCATTGTTGGCTCAATTAGATGACACTGGGAAAGAAAGATCCATATACTACATCAGTTGTACTCTAGTATCTTATGAGATCAATTATAATAACATTGAGAAGTCTTGTCTTGCAGTAGTGTTTGCTTCCCAAAAGTTGCGACACTATATGCTTGCTCATACTATACATTTGGTTGCAAAAATTGATCCTCTTAAGTACTTGCTTAGTAAGGCTGCCCTCACGGGTAGACTTGCTAAGTGGATGATGGTTTTATCTGAGTTTGATATAGAGTAAATTGAGAGAAAGGCCATAAAAGGGCAAGCTATTGCTGATCAGTTAGCTGATTTTCCAGTTAAGGATAGTGTGCCTATTCAAGTAGAGTTCCCAGATGAGCACATTCTGTACATGACCACTCACACTTGGAAGATGTTCTTTGATGGTTCCAACATGAAAAATGGATCAGGTGTGGGAGTATTGTTTGTTTCTCCTCATGGGTACAATATACCAGAATCCTACAAACTTTTATTCCCATGTACAAACAATATTGTAGAATATGAAGCATTAACCAATGGATTGAAACTAGCTATAGAATGGAACATAACAAAGTTGCATGTCTTTGGGGATTCACAATTAATTATCAACCAAGTCAATGAGGAGTATCAAACCAAAGATGATAAATTGATACCTTACAAAAAGATGGTTGATTCATTGAGACGTTACTTTACCTTTGTGACATTTCAATAGATCCCTAGAGTAGAAAACAAAGCTGTAGATGCTATGGCTACATTAGCTTCACTCCTACAATTGGAACAGCATGAATCTAGATTTGAATTCCTAGTGGAAGAGCTACACCACCCCATATTTGACTCATCTGAAAGCAATGTCATTTGTCCTTGTCACACATGAGTCTTCCCGCTATGGTGCTATCTATTCATATCTATGTGATGGCATCATCCCTGACACTTTCAACCATTCTGAACACCAAAACCTCATCTGTAATGCCTCTCACCACACCCTTATCTCTGGTGATTTATATAGGAGGGGTTTAGATGGGACACTTCTTAGGTGCTTGGAAAAGGAGGAATCCGACCAAGCGTTAGTTGACATTCATGAGGGCATTTTTGGTGGACACTCTAATGGTCTTACCATGGCCCGAAGGTTGCTTAGGGCGAGGTATTACTAGCCCACAATGCAAATCGATGCAGTAGCTTTCTCTAAATCTTGTGAGAAATGTCAAAAATATGGAAACCTAATTCACGCTCCAGGGAGGGAGCTAATTCCTTCTATTTCTCATTGGCCATTTCAGCACTGGGCCTTTGACCTTGTTGGGAAAATTCACCCCAACTCATCAAGAGGACATAAGTTTATCATCACAGCTACTAATTATTTCACAAAATGGGTAGAGGCAGTCCCTCTTTCTGTTGCCTCAGGCAAAATAGTTTCCCTATTTATTCTGAATCATATTATTTGCTAATTTGGAGTGCCTTCTGAGATTATTAATAATAATGGAGGTCAATTCAAGAGCAAGGACCTAAAGCATTTATGCAAAAAATTTAAAATTAAGCAACATTTGTCCTCCATCTATTTTCCACAGGGAAACAGATAGGCAGAAGCCTCTAATAAAACCATTCTTAAAATCTTTCATAGAATAGTACACAAGAATGGTAGGGATTGGCACTTAAAAATCAATCTGGCACTATGGGCCTATAGAACTAGAATTCGTACACCTATAGGAGCTACTCCTTTTTCTCTTACCTATGGCATTGAAGCAGTGTTGCCTTTAGAAGTAGAGATACCTTCACTTAGAGTCTCTCTCAAAGGTTTGATTATAGATGAGGATTACCACGCCATGAGGTTACAAGAACTAGAACTTCTAGATGAGAAGTGTAAGGCTTCCTTTGATCACATGAGAGTATATCAGAAGCGTATGTCCAAAGCATTCAATAAGAAGGTTCACCCTAGGGAATTTTAGGTAGGTGATCTTGTTTTGAGAGAGAACCCTAAGAATCAACAGAACAGAGAACAAAAGGGAAAGTTCAAACCTAATTGGCTTGGACCATACATTATTACATAAGCTTTTGGTACAGGTGCATATTTACTATCGAATGAAGATGGAGAACAGCTCCCTGAGCCCATCAACATTTTACACCTAAAGAAGTTCTATCCTTAATGCCCATTTCTATTTAGGGGCATCCTTTGTACATATTTTATGATCCTGAAAAAATACCAAAAAAATTGATATATGATGCTGAAAAAATCCTAAAAAGCATAAAAAGTCCTAAAAAAATACAAAAAAAAAATCAAAAAAATTAAAAAATTAAAAAAGAAACATAGAAAAAGTGCCTTGGTGAAAACTTGGAAACAGGCGCCTTGGTAGCAAAAAAAAAGAAAAAAAGAAAACAATAAAAAAACATAGAAAAAAATTCCAAGTGGTGAAAACCTAGAAACAGGTGCTACTTGAGGCCTTTGCAATCCTATTTGTTAGCATGCATCCTCGACACTGAACCTTTCACCATCATACCCTGACCTTATTTGGCTTAGTCTAGAATTGGTCTTTATCTTTGTCTAGGGGGGATAACTATTAGCATAGGTCCTTTAGGTGCATTTGTCTCTTGGGGCATTTCACAACAGGTGTTTTTCAACACCACCCCAGACAGTGTTTTTCAACACTACCCTTGCGTCGAGTGTTTCTTAACACTTATCATATGTCTTATCCAATAGTCTAAGTATGATGCGATATTTCTCATTGATAGATGTGATAACCAGAGTCTGACTCTATGATCAACACACACGCACTTAGACAATCAACTCACTTGAGATATGTTGACTTTATTTTTCTTTATGTGCTGTCTATGAAGATTTCTTTGATGAGTGGTCTCTCATTGAGAAGTTTTTGATGATGCATAGCTAGAAGACTAAGGGTATGAGAACATGTTTTCTTTCTTTATCTGCTTATGGGTATATTTTGTTGATCCTATCTATCATGAGCATTTATGCTGGTCTTACTTGACACTATGGATTGAGAAGGTATTATCCTTGACTATTTTGTGAGTGCATGCTTCTAGTTATCCTGACTTTCATGTGTCTTGATACAAGCATAATCTCGCCATATCAAACTTAGGTAATCTCACTACATTAGTCATCTTGAACTCCATGTCTTTGATGCCTAGGTGGGATTTCCACATTTCTATCTGATAAAGATAATATTCATATCCACATAGTTATGCTAGTGTGCATTGTATGATCTTATGATGCTACCAATAATGCTTGATGATGATAATTAGATGTCTACAGGCATTGTGACCTTGCAAGTCAACCACTTTCATAGTAGCTTGCATTCTTAGGTTCATCATAGTTTAGTTTTTGCATCTTGCATATGGAGAGATCTCTCCTTTTTATCATCTACGAACTAGTTGGTCAACTGTGCTCATTTTCTGATTCTTCTTGATCACATCTTTCATTTCTGGTCTTTCATATCACATCATTTTCTATCCATTTTCAGACTCGAAATCAAAATTTGAGTTGCGTCTCCAAGTTTTCTCATTCTTCTATGCAGTTGACTGACCTTTTGAGGCATAATTCTTTGATCTTTGATGGAATTTCTTCCTTTCCATTTCTTCCAAACTTCTAGTCTTTCATTCACCCCTTTCGCTTCCTCTCTCTGAGGTTTGACTTAATCTTTATCCTATATCTTTTTCAGTTAAACCTCGTCAACCTGGGGCATGTTTTCACTGTCTAATGGTTATCTTGTTATCATTTATCTTTGATTGTGATTTCATTATGATTTGATCATCTTTATCAGTTTGCTGTTCCTTTCTATCTGATTTCACTTTTAATTCTAAGGGGGCAGTACCTATTGGATTTTAATCCTTGATTCCTTGATTTTCTTGATTCAGATATTTTTCTATGAGATTTCACTCAAGCTTGAGATTATTATCTCTTATTTTGGATATGATTCCAAATCGACCTCACGTCCAGAATCCTTTGTTTATGTTTGTCCGGATGTGATCCTGAATCGACCTCACATCTGAGTTGTTTTGTGATCCCAAATCGATCTCACATTTCAACTTCATTCTTTGACTGCATGTGATCCCAAATCAATCTCACATTAGTTAAAGAGGGGCAAATGTATACACCCTAAAATGGTCGCCTAGACTTTGGGCCCCCATTCAACAATTTATCAAATCCCTGAATCAATATTTCAAATATCAACAATATCAATTATATCAATTTCCTTGATCAAATCATAATCAATTCAATATTTCCTAGGGTTTGAGCCTTATTTAATTTAAAAGAGAAAAAATAAAAATACAAATCTTATTTAATTAAGAGAACATGCTCTCTTTTAATTAATTTAAAATCTCTTTTAATTAAATAATAAAATCACTTTATCCTAAGCCTTTATTTAATTAAAAAGAATATTTCCTCCCCTTTTATTTAAATAAAAAATCCCTACTTTTCTTCTTATCCTATGTTGCACAAATAAAGCATTATTCTTATTTTATAAAAAGAGAAAAATTACTTTTTGTCTCATATGGACACTAAAGCCAACTCCTATTTTCCTATTGGAGGATATTTGTGCACAAGGAACAAGCTTCTATTTTTTCTCCACCATTGATTAAGTCTTTTGCCTCTTAATCTCAATGGTCCATTTTCATCTCATTTCTTATAAAAGGAGAGCTCTCTTCCTCATTTGCATCTTAGGTTTTCATGCTAATATTATGCTGTAGATTTTCTAGGTCATTTGGAGCTCTCTTTGAAGACACTCTTGCAATCCAAGCTTTGAAGACTTTGTTGCATCTCATTTCATATTTGCTCTCATAGTTGCATGATAATGACATTCTTAGTGCAGATTTCCTTTTATGCAATAGATTAATCTCACATAGTCTAAATAGGAGGGATTGGTCAGATTTGTTCTTTCCTTTCATAGATTAGTTGCATTGTACTTTCATTTCTATAGACTAGATTGCATTCTCATTCTTAGCTTACTTGTATTGCATTGCATACATTTGGATTTCATTAGAGATATTGGCATTGTTGCCCTTGTCTTTGATTTGGAATCTCTCATTGTGTGGTTGACTAGCAAGGTCATGAGTTCATAGCTCTAGCTGAGAGCAATTTTACAAATCTTGCAACTCCATGCATAGAGAGCTATGGATCAATTTGTGAGGGCTCATTATTGAGTTTCCTTGCATGTAAGGATTCATAGAAGTGCACTACTTTGGGTGTACAGGATCCTGATCTTATAATGCACCATTTATCTATAGCTCCAAATGTCAAACCTGTTAAGTAAAAATTGAGAAAGATGCATCCACATGTTGTACTCTTGGTAAAAGATGAATTATAGAAGCTCCTAAAAGCTAGATTTATCCGAGTTATTGATTATGCATAATGGATCTCTAATATTGTACCTATTTCAAAACCAGACAAATCAATAAGAGTATGCATAGATTTTAGAGATGTAAACAAAGCATGCCCTAAGGATGATTTTCCACTACCTAACATTGATATGATAGTGGACATGATAGCGGGCTTTGAGATGTATTCTTTGATGGATGGTTTTTCTGGATATAATCAAATCAAAATTACTCCAGAGGATCAAGAGAAAATTGCTTTTACATGTGCATGGGGTACCTTCTATTGGAATGTCATGGCATTTGGGCTTAAAAATGCTGGTGCTACATATCAGAGAGCTATGGCGTCTATTTTTCATGACATGATGCATCAAACTATGGAGGATTATGTTGATGATACTTTAGCAAAATATATGATTAGAGCTAAACATCTAAATGACTTAAGCAAGATACTCAATAGAATGGAAAAATTTAGTCTCAGACTAAATCCTAAGAAGTGTGCTTTTGGTGTCACTTCTGGAAAGCTTTTAGGCTACATTGTTTCAAAGAAAGGAATAGAAGTAGATCTAGCTAAAGTTAAAGCTATCATGGAGATGCAACCTCCCAAGAACATTAGCCAAATGAGAAAACTACAAGGGAGAGTACAATCTATTAGATGCTTCATATCTTAGCTAGCAGACACATCACAACCTTTTACAAAGACATTACATAAAGGTGTGACATTTGCATGGAGCGAGGAATGTGAAAAGAAATTTGATCATATCAAGAAGTATCTATCAAATCCTCCTATCTTGATGCCTCCTATTCAAGGGAAGCCATTG
Organism: Chamaecyparis obtusa; assembly: GCA_027943335.1. Taxonomy (NCBI): domain Eukaryota; kingdom Viridiplantae; phylum Streptophyta; class Pinopsida; order Cupressales; family Cupressaceae; genus Chamaecyparis; species Chamaecyparis obtusa. The sequence goes on along the minus strand of BSBK01000740.1, from coordinate 1,014,527 downwards.
ATCTTATATGTCTCCACAATAGATACATCACTAGGGGCATTGCTTGCACAACATGATGAGAATAAAAAGGAAAGAGCTATATAATATATCAGTAGAACATTGGTGTCATAAGAAAAGAACTATTCTATGATTGAAAAGGCTTGTCTAGCTGTTATTTTTGCTTCACAGAAACTGAGACATTATATGTTGGCCCATACCACACATTTAGTAGCTAAAATTGATCTACTCAAGTACCTGCTAAGAAAAGTTTCCCTCATGGGTAGATTAGCCAAATGGATCATGCTCTTAAGTGAATTTGACATTGAATATGTTGAAAGAAAAGCTCTTAAAGGCCAAGTTATTGCTGATCAATTAGCAGATGCACCTTTGTTTGATGACACACCAATGCAAATGGAGTTTCCAGATTCCTCTATCATGAATCTTTCTTCTAGAGAATGGCAACTATTCTTTGATGGCTCCTATACACATAATGGATCTAGAGCAAGTATCTTGTTTATCACTCCTCAAGGATACTCCATTTCTAAGGCATTCGGAATTAAATTTCCCTGTACAAACAATATTGTTGAATATGAAGCCCTTTTGAATGGTATGAAAATAGCAATTGAATGGAGAGTAACTAAATTACACATTCATGGAGACTCACAACTTGTAATCCATCAAGTCAATGATGTGTACCAAACTAAAGATGAAAAGATCATTCCATACAAGAGAATGGTAGATGATCTAAAGAAATATTTCATATCTATCACATTTGAGCAAATACCGAGAACAGAGAATAAGGCCACCGATGCAATGGCAACATTATCTACTTTATTACAGTAGCCTGAACATGAGCTATGCTATGAGTTCATCATGGAAGCACTATCTTATCCTTTATATGACTCCCCTAATACCTGTATGATTTGCACTGTTGTGGGTCATGATTCATCCCGATATAAAAACTTATTCTCCTATCTCAAAGACCAAATCATTCCCGATACCTTTAACCACCATGAAAAGAGATACCTTATCTGAAATGCCTCTTGATATGTCATCATTGGTAATGATCTATACAAATGAGGTCTAGATGGTATGCTACTTAGATGTTTAGAATGGGAAGAGTCTCAACATGCGTTAGAAGAAGTCCATGATGGTATTTGTGGGTGAAACTTGAATAGTTTAACACTAGCTTGAAAACTTATTAGGGCTGGGTACTATTGGCCGGAAATGGAGAAAGAGTCTATCAAGTTTGCTAAGAATTGTCAAAAGTGCCAAGTGCATGGCAACTTAATTCATGCTCCAGGGAGAGATCTAATTCCCTTTACTACACAATGGCCTTTTCATCAATGGGAATTTGATCTTATAGGAGCCATACGTCCTCATTCCTCTAATGGACATACCCATATAATCATAGCTACAAATTATTTTACAAAATGAGTAGAAGCAAATCCTTTGACACAAGCCATTGGAAAACAAATATCTATGTTCATCTTGAACTACATCATATGCCAGTATGGTATTCCACATTCTATAGTCATAGATAATGGTGGACAATTTAAGAACAAAGACTTAGATGATTTATGTGCCAAATTCAAAATTACACAACATTGGTCATCTATCTACTATCCTCAAGGGAATGGACAAATAGAGGCTTCTAACAAGAATCTATTGAAAATCTTGCACTGAACAGTTAATAAAATAGGAAGAGACTAGCATCTCATGATCAATCCAGCTCTCTAGGCCTATAGAACAAGTATCAAAATGCCTACTAGGGCTACTCCTTTCACTTTAGTTTATGGGTCTGAAGTAGTACTGCCTATTCAAGTTGAAATCCCATCACTAAGAATCAGAATGCATGGTCTAGTAACTGATTATGACTATAGAGTGTCCAGGTTGCAAGAACTTGAACTACTAGATGAGCGCAGATAGGTAGCATATGATGATCTCAGAGTGTATCAGAAAAGAATGTCTAGAGGCTACAACAAGAAAGTCAGACACAAAGAATTTCAGGTTGGCGATCTAGTCTTGAGAGAGAATCCTAAAAATTAATCACATAGAGAACGCAAGGGGAAGTTTGAACCCAATTGGCTGGGTCTCTTTGTTATCACTGCTACTTTTGGCTCTGGAGCCTATCAACTCTCAACAACTAAAGGAGAACAGCTCTGATAACCAATCAATATTCTCCATCTAAAGAAATTCTATGCCTAAGGCATTCAGTGTATGGTAAAATGTCCTGAAAAAAATCTTAAAAATTTGAAATGTCCTGAAAAAATGAACATCTTGGTGAAAACCTAGCAATGGGCACCTTGGTGATTCACAAAAAAATTTAAAAATATCAAAAATACAAAAAAAATGAAAAAATGAAAAATACAAAAAAATGAGAAAAAGAAAAAGTGCCTTGTTGAAAACCTAGAAACAGGGGCCTTGGTAGCAAAAATAGGATCTCTGCCAAGATGGTGAAAACCCAGAAAATGGGCACCACTTGTTTCAAAATGCTCCATCTATTAGTGCAATCTTGGTCTTTCCCAGCTTTTAGTCCTGCTTTAGTTTGTACATATTTCCCAGTGTGTTCCTGCATTCTTGTTTTCAATAAGTCAATTTGTACACTAATCAGCTAAAGCATCTGTATCCTATCAAAGTTCAAACTTGGGGGCAATCAATGTCATATCCTATGGCCTCCAATATATCTTAGACATGTCATATCTAGTCAGAGTCCTTTGAAGCTTCATCTGAGTCAGTCAGTCAGTCTCCTCTCTAGAAAAGATTTTGCATCTACAATAATGCAATCAAACACAAATTGAAAACAATCTATGCTTTTTACATGCTTTTATCTCCCTGTATGCTTACTGATTCGCATTGAGATTTTTGCATATTATGTTCCCACGAGCTCTTTGATGATGTCCTTTTCAGGATTTAGAGAGTGATGACTGGGGACATAATCTTTTCTTTGTCTTCTGCTTGTATGTGAAAATATAACAACTTTGGAAATTTTGGATTGAAATGGTGTCTGGCTATAAGAGCCTCTATCTCGAATTGGATGGCCATGCGTACCTCAACCATTGATACCCAAAAAATTCAAGGAAGTTTGATCTAACTTTTGTATTTTTGAGTGAGTTCTTTCTCCTACTATGAAAGGCAATCTTGCCTAAGGATGTGAACGATAAAGGGTCACTAATTCACACTGGATTTAGAATGATCTCTTGACTACTTGATGTGTTTGTTTCAACAAGGCGTATTCTGGTCATCATGACATTTATGTTTTGATGCTTATACAAATTGCTATATCAAAATGGACATGATATTTAGGTCATCCTGGCATTTGTGCCTTGGTGCTTGTATCTAATCTGACATTTTGAAAACAAAATCAATATTCATATGTCCATGGTTGTCTCACCAATGGGTATTGTATTGATTTCTGCGGATACAAATCAGTATTCATATGTTCATAGTTTCCTAACTAGTGGGCATTGTATTGATTTATCTGATTACCTAAAAAAAACTCAATGATACCAAATGACCGACACATGATCAGTGACTAAGTCCTAGGTCTTAGGTTGCATTTCATTTTGCATGTCATTTTACACTTTGCATGATTGCATGATCTCACAAATTGCTTGACAATCTTTAACAATCCTTCTAAAAAACTATACTTAAACATGAAGAGTTGAATCTCATACGAAGGTTTTCTCATAGAAATGCATGTAGTCACAATCTTGGGTTAAACATCCTTTTTGACATAAGACTGAGTACTTGTCTTCATCAATACTTGCAAAACATATCATGTGTATCATTGCATTTTCATTACATATTCATAATCATTCATTCCATCTATTACATTACATCAATTTCCATACATACACTTTCCATAATCAGGTACATTTGCATAAGATTCATACATATGAAAGAAAATCATCGCATTGCATGAATCCATACATACATTCTACTCTACTCATAGCATTTACATCACATGATATCATCATACATCAAAAATATGACAAGTACAAATGAAGTCACAACCAAAAGTCTTGATCTCATATATTTATCATAAAACTTGAAATAGTCAGGGATGCACTACTAGCACAATGTACAAAAGAATGAGCTCATGTGAGCTATCAAAACAATATCAATATCAAAAGAGCAACAAAAATATTAGAATATCATGACAGATCAGCTGTCGGCTTGATCCTCTCCATCTGGTGGAGGTGGTGGTGGTGCATCTGGTACTACCCTAGCCTTAGGTGCTCTCGCTCCCTCTGATGCTATCATATACTGAGAGTAAAAAGGAACTCTCTGAGCAAGTGGTACCATAGTGTAGTATGCAAAAACATAGTAAGCAGATCTAGAGGTTTGATGGATAACCTCTGCCTGTAATCTCTGAACCTCACCACAAATCTTAGTGCACTGTCTATCCGCCTCTAGAAATCTTTCCTCCTAGCGAGCACTACAAACCTTCAAGTCCTAGACCTATAATCTGAGCCTCGTCATGATCTCCTATGTAGTCAATGGAACATTGGGATTAGTGTCTACCGCTGGCATGTCAGTATCCTCAGCAGGATACTTTGTGGTCTTTGCTCTTTGTGCCTTACAACGTCTAACCTCTGCACCCAGATCAAAATTGGTATCCTCTTGTAAGGGATCAGTATCACCACCTACAACTTGCTCAGCTGAAAGTACCTCCTCGATAGTACCAACACTACCTAAAGTACCACCCTCTACCCTAGTCCGTCTTTGTGCACCTGTAGATCTACCTACTGTGGAACTAGTGGGACGAGGGGGCCTCATCTGTCTTGATGGTCTCTGTGGAGGAGCCATCACTCTCATTCTCAGAGGTGTGGGGTGTACAATTAAAACCTATGTGGGTTTAGGACCCTGTCTCATCGGAGCACCTGTGACATCCATCACCTCCTCCATGGATGGTATCAACTCTGTCAGGTCAGAGAATCTGTAAACAGGATGATCAACAAGCCATGCAATAAAACCATCTGTAACTCCTACATCAACAACTTGTGGTCTGTACTCCCAGTCTCTACCAATGATACCACTATAATATTATGAACACAAGGCATAAGAAAGCCTCAGCATCCATCCAAGTCTGAGCTCACGAGCTATCCGAGCATATGTGGCATAATCCTAAGGTGCATCCTACACTTGTCCATACTATCACTAAACCCTAGTAATAAGAAATCTCTCCAATACAAAGGATGATCATCCTATCAACACCTGACTCTGAAAGAAGAAACTAAATTGCTCTCGTGCAGTAGGCCAAGGATCAATCTCTACATAGGGCCTTCATTGTACAAATGTCATGTCATCAAGACATCATCTCTAGTACTCTACATGGCCCATGCACCCCTGTATGACATATCTAGCATAAATATATATCACAGGCTCCTGCGACTGCCTTTGTGACTGAGACACTGGTCTCAAACTTGGGATATGCTCCCACACCCAGATCTGTAAAACAAGAGCACCAGCAACAAAAATCTTTCTCTCTTGATACACTACCTCGTGCATCTCAGAGAACATGTGGGCCAAGAGACACTGACCCTAGGCTAACTCGGAAGGAGTCACCATCAGATGTGCAACCATCGGGGCCTAGCCCATTAGAAGACCATTCTGCTAACGATCAGACATGATGATACAGCCAATCATCCTAACAATAATACACTCTAGTCTATGAGACTATCCATAACATTGTACCAGGGTCTCCCATGAAATAGAACCAGTCAACTAAGTGTCATCTCTGAAGAGACGTCTGAAGGCTAATAATCCAGAGTTCCCCGAACTCACATGAGCTAGATGTTGACTACTATGGAACAGAATACAAAGAATCCTGTAAACATCCTCTAGAGTCACAGTGAGCTCTCTAGTGGGTAGATGAAATGTCTACGTCTCTGAATGAAACCTCTCTATCAGCGCAATCAAGAGTCCATGGTTTACCCTAATCTTGGGTAAATGGATCAGATACTCAAAACCACATGAAGCAAGATGTACTCTCATCGGATCAAGCAAGGAAACACAAAGTCTCTGAGTGGCTAGATGTGAGATACGTATGTGAACATCATGATGTATGACCTACATAGCACAAAAATAGGGAACCCTATCAGTACTTTGGTTGAAAAAAAAGCTACACATATAGGAGTGGAAAAGTTTGTTATTTCAGAAGGTAGATCAAAGACTCAATAATCAAGCTCAAAGCTCAAAAAATTCAAAATTTTGCCCTAGAAATGAGTTTTGGGCTCACTGTTTTCCAAACGACGAAGAAGACTGGCAGAAAAATTCATAAGAGTTTTCACTGGTTACCATATGACAAATCATGATGATACGACACTGTATATCTCGTACGAGTTAGGAGGGACCTGATGAAACGTCATACGACTCTTGGGTCCCTCTCATATGAGTCTTGGGGGTTAGTGATACAACAATCTAACTAGAGTTGAAAAGTTGTATGAGCCCAGAAGGACAGTCGAACGAGTTTCTATGCATGCAAAAATTAAAAATTGAAAAACATATGAAACAAATGCTAAAAATGCTATAAACAAAGAAAAATTGACTTTTCAAAGAAGCACAGAGGTCCACCTACCGGATGTCCATACTGTCGAGGTCTCTGATGCCACCGGCTGTGCTCAAAATGGTGAGAAGACATAGGTACCTTCATTTCTGCCATTTTCTCACTCAGAGGGCTCCACAAGGTTTTCAAAAGTCAACAGTGAAAATGACCCTTCTGGCCTTTATATAACTTTTGACCTAATTTTCAAAAGTGCTTTGTTTTTCATGAAAATTGCACCCCTGGCTAATTTCGACGTTCTAAACCCATTTTCAGGATCAAAATCAAAATCTGAGATCATTTACTATGTCAAAATCATGATTTAAAATTTTCAGACCCAGGATGTCTACCTACTTGCACAATCAACCTTCAATCATCATAGAAATCTAGTATTCAACTTAACTGACTATCTTACATCAAACTATCAAAATTTCAACTTGGTCAACCATGGTCAACTCATTGTCAAACCTAGTCAAAACTTGGTCTCCAAGACCTCTTAACGATGCATAACGCATTCTCAAACATGTACAACCACTTCTCAAATCAATTAGCATGCTTCTAAACTATACAACGCTGACTTTTCTTGTCAAATTTCCATTTTAATCCCGAAGGGGGCATGGTATTACACATCATTCAAAGTCTGTAATCTAAATATGTAATCAAATCTTTCCTCAATAATCAAGACAACAACCATGTCTAGTTGTTGATTCAGCTAAAGTCCTCATCGCTTGGGGAAAATCTATCATCTCTTGGGGCAAATCTATTGCAATCTAGTATCCTAAATCTATCTTGTAAACTGTATCAGCTTTTGTAACTATCGATTCATTAGTGTTATTTCCTTGGTTCTTTGTAACTGATGGGTTTAGGATGTGATACCAATATGATTCATACGAGGACATTGAGGTCTAGAATCGGTCACTCACTTCTTCACAATCATAAGGTTCAGAATCAAGCATTTTGACACTTCTTCGTAATCACCGGTTCATTGTTGATATAGCTAGCATCATCTCGATTCCTGGTCATTCTGGTCCTGGATCAGTATCTCTTTTTCCAATCTTTCAATCGGTTTCTATCTCAAAATTGATTAATCTTTAATATTTTGAATTAGTTTCATACATCTTTATCATACACAAACTATTCTTTGAACCACTACGCTTTGCACAATGATTCAAAGAGGGGCAAAATGTAATATCCAAAAAATGGGCTATAGGTTCATTAACCTCCTACATCTTCAATTTGAACAAAATGGACATCAAAGTCCTAACCTAAGGCACATCTGCACATCATCAAATCCTAATTGATTATCCTAAATTCTGCATCAGGGAATATTCCTATTTATCATAATTATTCTTAATTTAATGATTATTTGGTGATAAATCCTATTTATCCTAAAGTTTGATTAATTGAATATTATGAATATTTAATTAATCAGATTTAATACTGCCACTTAATTATTTAATTTAATTTAATTTAATTATTCTTAAATTGTATTATTTAATTTTGACAATGAATCTAAAATCTTATGACTAATTGATTAAATTCTTATTTAATTAATTCATGTCAATTGTCAATTTTAATAATATAGTTTTTGAATAAAAGTTTGATTTAATAATTGATTAACCCATAAATCAATTTTTTTAATTCAAAAATCAGTTAAGTTGAGGATAAATCACTTTATTTATTTAATTAATTCATAATTAATTGTGCACATTCAAAGAGCAGTTAAACTCAAAATCAGGAAATCAATGCAAGTTGTTAACTTTTGGAAACTCAACACTCTATTTTGAGTTCAAAGTTGTTCTTGCATGGTTTTGCATGATTTTATGAGTTCATTATTTCTGATTTCCTGATAACTCAAAATCAACCTGAGTTTATCAAGAGTGATTTATGGCTTTTCTCTTGCATCCTCAAAGCCCTGGATTTCTATAAAACCAAGGCTCAGCTCTTCATAATTAGAACACTCAAATTTGCACAATTACTCTAGTGAATTGGCGATTGAAGGATTGAACATTTGTGACAGGTGATTTGTGAGATCTTTCATAGTTGATCATTTAGCTTTTGCATAGTTTCTTATTCATAGTTTCATACCCATTCATAGCATTCTTAGATTAAATCTGCATTCGATCTCAATTTTATTCATTCTAGATTAATTTCATATAGTTTTTCATATTATTGCATATAAAATCCAAAAATATAGAATAATCTGCATTCACATAATCTTTCATTCTTTGCATTCAAATCCTTCGTTTAGGTGTTGCATTGTCACTGGTCTCGGTCTGATCTGAGAGTATCATACTCGCACCTACTAGAAGGCAATAAATTGCTTGATTAGTTTAGTTTCCATTTCATTGCACGATTTTAGTTTTTGGCTAACCTCTAATGTTTTACTAAAGTGTTGTGTCTACAGCTAGGTACAAAATTCACACACACATTGTGAAGGTTCTATACTCTATTTTGTGAAGAAAATTATTGTTGGCATTATGGATACTCCTCTATTGGTAGAGATTACAGAGGAACTGAGGCCAATATTTCAGTTACATCCTTTGAAAGAAATAGAGAATGATCCCCCAGGAGATTTGTCTTTGATACCCCATGGTGTGTAGTTGATTGAAGATATAAGATAATTTTTCCATTGTAAGATTGAGGCGATAGAGAAGTTGTATGGAAGTTGTTGGAATTATGATGGATTTTGCAGTTGAGATGCATTATTTTATGCTAGTGATTTTGTCATTGATGGAAACTCTATCAGATCTGATGAATAGATTACATATAGTGATCAAATGGATGGATAGGTAAATCAAAATAAGCTAATTGTTTTAATCGATAAATGAGAAGACAATAATAGAAATTACTTTGAGTGGAAATTGAGATAAAGAGCACATTGGGTGGTGCACTTATTATTGGAGCATTATTTTGGTCAATCAAGTTCATTTTTTCAATCACAACTGCTAACTCAATGTTTTGAGTGTGTTGGTATTTTGGTGATGTGTTTAGTATGAACCGGTTGACTTACCGATTGATACCTGGTGATCATATGATCGAGGAAATTGATTATTTGTCATTGCTTGGTAATAAAATTTTGTATTACATTTTGGTATGACATGTTAGGTATGATTGGCGCTGATTTTCATGTGTTTGGTAAATGTTTTTCAATCCCTAGCCGACTTAAGAACACTAGTATAAAGGCAAGATAAATTGTGTGATTTAGGGAAGAAGATCATATTATTGGTGGTTGCGATAAAAAATATAGATAGATAGTTTTTCTAGGATTCAAATTTTGTATTAGATCTATCAGGCAAGTAGTGTCATTTCCATATCAGTTATTTGAGTTCATTGCTCAAGGCTAACTCTAATAGGTTAGTAGGTTAAATCTGTTAACAGGGTGGACTCTAACATGTATCATTGTATAAATCCTTTAACAAGGTGACTTCTGAGAAGGATTTCAAAATCTTCTAGTGAGATAGATCCTAACAAATCTGATTGTACTTCTAACAAGGTACTAATCACTCTTAATCGGGTGAGCCCCTAATAGGGTATTGTAAGCTCCTAACAGGGAAAATATTTTTACTGCAGTGAAGATATTCATGGGTGTCATCCCTACGGTGGTTTTCTCACTCTTACAAGGGTTTCCACAAAAAAAAAATAGTGGTGTTATGTGTTATGATTTTGTGGATGCTTGATTTATTTTACTTCTATTTCATAGTTACACTTGCATGTTTCATTGTATGAAATTTGTTTAAAAGCATAATCATATTATTGGTTGAATTGATTCATTACTTGTTTGTACTGATTCACCCTCCTATAAGTCCCTCTATATACTAACATGAAAAGTGAGAGAGTGAGAGAGTGAGAGAGAGAGCGAGAAGAGGGAGGGTAAGAGAGATGAGATTGAGCTCAATGAGGATAATTAGGCCTCAAAATAGATAGATACATTTATGAGGGAAGGAAGATGGGAGAGATAGGAAATGAGAAGAGTCATGTATGTATACATACATATATACATATATCTATATAAATATATTTATATAGATATGTATATATACATACATAGGCATATGTCATATATGTAAATCTATAAATATGTGTAGTCTATTAAAATTTACAAGAAAAAAAAGATATTTTTTCATAACTTGTATGGGTTTTGGCTTGGTAAAAGGGTTGGAAAATGACCCTAAGGATTGCAAGCCCATTTTCCCTCCATTTTTGTCCTTTTACACATTTTTCAACTTCCAAAGTGATTTCTCGACTTCGTCATCATCAAGTTTACAAATGATCAAGTGAGTATCTCTACAATTACCCCCATACTCTCACATGTCTTCTCAGCTTTTTTACCATATAAATTTTTCTATTTTTGGACAACATTAGAATAGTAAACACTAATTTTCTTTGTTAGTGCCTTGACAATCCTCATAGACGCATGTCTACCATTTTCTTAACAACTTTTGATCTACTTGACTAAAGTAAAAAAAATTTATATATTACAATTCTATACTAGATTCTATACACTTTTTAAAAAAGAAGTTTGTATTTTTTATTATTTTGATGCAAGCTATGCCCAACACATGAACATGTACCAAATTTTTAGGACACAGTCACTTAAAAAATCATTAAAAAAAATACTCAATGGAAAATTACAAAAAAATACACAACTTCTAGATCTTACTCTTACCTATCATCTTGCCAAAGGTTTTTATAAAATACTATATCTAACTATATATTTTGTGAAGCACATGAAAAAAACTATGTTATATTTTCCTAAACAAATCAAGAATAGTTTTTCGTGCACAATAGGTTTGACCCTCTTAATATTATCCATTTTTAAAAAAGTTTAGTAGTCTAGAAAATAGATTCAAAGTACTACAATTCTAATTCTTTTCACAACTCTTAGCTTTGAGTGCATGACCCTAAAATTTCTCTATGAAGTTCAAGTTTACTTGATACATGTAATCCTCTAATATGTTCTATATAGTGATAAAACACTAAAAAATGGCCTCTTAAACTCCATGCCCAATAATTAATGGAGTACATGAAATGGGATGAAAAAATTACATTAATTTTCAATTCAAAGTTGAGAGATTAAGAAAGGAAGCTCTGTCATAGGAACAATCAAAATTCTATGATCAAAGCCTTCAAAAAATGCTGGAATTTCAAACTGCTGCAAAGGTGATGCCAACAAAGGCTGAAGATGGTCAAATTTTAAAAATCTAAAAAAGACCCAGTTTGGGAAATCAAATTTCTTATTTCCAAAAAAAATCCTAGCTTTCCATGAGGTGTTTTGGGTTTTCGACCAGACCCAAATCCAAAAGTTAGGTAGTTATTTTTTAGTTAGTTTATTATTTTTTTCAAAATAATTTGTAATAAGGGCATGTCTTTTCACCCTAAAGAGGTTTGAAAGCCACTCAAACATGTATATATACATAATGTAAAATGAAAAGATAGCGAACAATAATATATTTTCATAGAATAGAATTTCATAAATAACTGCAACTATGAACTCTTATGCACCAGTTTTTCAACATCAATAAAGATAAGTGATCTTCTTGTTATTTGTGGTTATAAGTTATATGTTTTCAATTAGTCTTTCAAATATTCTATTAAATAGAGTATTTCACTGTGTTGAATTCCCTGAGTATCGTAATTCAAAATTAATATATACAACTCGAATATCAATTGTATGGTATGTGAACCAACCATTGTTCTTATTGGTCTCTTAATTTGAGTTAAAGTCGATAGGAATAGTTGTGTAAATTGATTTGAATTGTGAATCAAACAAAAACCTCTGAAATGATGGTCTTGTCTTATTAAAGCAATTTTTTTAAAACCATCTTTGATCGTACGTAGGATTGAAAGTGTTTTGACTCTATAACCCAAGTACTTAGAAGGCACTGATCTAATATTTAATTGGAAATTGTTATCTTTGGTTCATTTGTAGTTTATAGATCATTAAATCATTATTTCAAAAGCATTACTTTTAATTCTTTAGTATAATCCATTTAGTCAAGTATTATAAAATAGAGATTTTCAGCAGATTAGTTTCTTTCCTCAAAGGATCATTCACCACCTTTGGAGGAATCTTTTTTATGTACACAGTTGTGTGACACAGATAATTTTAGTTCAAATCAAATTTGGGCCTACTAGCCTTGGCTTGATTAAGCCAAAATTGTAGAGGTATCAAGTGGTGCATCACCATTGTACCTATCAGTTGGCCAAAAGCAAATCCATCATTTTTGGGCACCAACAAATTGATGACTACTACGGAGAGTTGCTCACAATATATATTGTGAAGTTACCTAAAATTTCAGATTTCGCAGATCAGAATCAAAAAGTAGTTATATTAGTTTGTTTGGAAGCACACTCTACATGAAGAAAGAACCTAGAAGTAATACCTGCCTCAAATGAGGTGGTGAATCTATTCAATAAAGCATTTCAATTAGTGACTACTGAGGAAGAAGACCCAAAAGGAGATAACTAAAGTTTCCTCTTTGAAAGAGGTGGTGACTCTATTGTCAAGAACCTTATGTATAAAGAAACAAGTTACTATTAATTCAGATATTCAGAATGTATCAGGCCATTTCAAAGAAAACCATTTATTCCAAATGGTATTAGGCCATTAGATCTCAGGGGATTCCATTGTATTCCTTTTAAGTTTCTCCCTAAGTTTTCACAGCTTGTACCAAAGTTCCATGGAGAATGGGATGAATCAACAGTTGAACATTTGGATGCATTTTATGCATTTATAGAGAACTATGAGATTTGTGAAGAAGATTAGGCAATGAAACTATTTTTTAGGACATTAGAAGATAATGCAAGAGAGAAATATGAATCATTACCCACTCAGTCTATTTCATCATGGAGGCAATTTGAGCAGTGGTTTCTTGATATGTTTCATTATACCAATGATGAAGAAGATAACATGTATTATGAGTGTAATGAAGATCAAAATTGCACTGTGGAAATAGAATCTTACATGTATCCCTTATATGTATTTTTCAAAATAGAAAGACAAAAGGGTGAGTTTGCATCCCATTTGTTCATAAGAATGATGGGTTTCTGTTTGGAGATACCATCAGATATCACACCTTCAAGTAGGGAATTTTGAAGAAAACTTGATGATTTAAGAGTATTTTTAGATGACCCCGATTTAAAGCTTCTTTTTTGGAAAGTAAAAGAATATAATGAAGGAAAAGGAAAACATATAGAGGTGGAATAAAAATCTGATAATGTTTTGAAGAGGAATCTGACCATGATGAGAATTGCATGAAATATTAAAGTGAAGAAGAAAATAATGTGTGCTATGAGCGGGAAGAAAATCAAAGTTGCAAAATGGATTTAGAACCTGGTTCAGATTTTCCTTTCAAAAGGTGATAATTTTAACCATGGCTACCTACCTCTAAGAATCAAGCATTTAATTTGTGGCACATTCATCAAAGAAGAAAATATAAAATATAGTGAACTAGTAATTGATTTCTATGTAGCTGAATCTTTTGGAAATAGGGTACATAAAGTAGATGCAAACAATAAAGACAATGAGGAAGAATCCTTTCTCAATGCAGAACAAATTTCAGATTTGTTGGATAAGGAATATCAAAGGCATGTACACAAAAATGACTCAAAATATTTTCCAATTCACAAGGATAGGAAAATTGATGAAACACCAGAAGATAAACCTGATAAGAGAGACACATGTCTTGTTGATGAAGTATATGATTCTAGAAAGGATGAATTTAGTAGAGAGGAAGAAGAAGATGTGTCTAAATTCTCTATGTTTTTAAATCTGTTGGTTGAAGAGGATCCTTTATGCAATGGAATCCATCAGCATCATAATGAAGATAACAGTCCTAATTTTAAAGTTCATGAAACTCATGAAGTTCATTCAAAGGGTGAGATATATTTTAGTTCATCATTTATGCCAGAGGTAGACCAAATATGTGAAGATGAGATGGAATTAGCCAAGCATGATGAAGGAATTAGATTAAAGGATAGTCTTGAAGATTGCTCAAATATCACACCTGACCATAGTCCTGGTATATGTGAAGAAGTGTCTCCTCGACATGAACCATCTTTAAAACTATTATATGAACAAGTGTTGCACCATAGGCCTGAAGAAGATTTTGGATTAGAAAAACATAATATACATTCTACATATGGAGACATAGAAAATTATATACAAAAGGAAAATCACGCGAAGAAGATTTATTCTAACGATTATATGATTGGTCACATGCATGACCATAGGGAGCTTCCGTTCGGAAAGGACCAAAGTGCATCTGATGATTTCTCAAAGAAAAAAAAAAAAGAGAATACCAAAAAATAAAGTGATAAAGCAACAAGTATTGTTCACAAAAATGATGGCATTGTATTCAGGAAATCCAAAGTGTTACATGATCAGAATCAAGTGTTTGATAGGGGAAAATGTTGATTCCATGTTTTGGTGGCCTGGGGCCACCAAATGAGATTTGATTTCATTATTGAAATATGCAATGACTCTATAGCCTAATGGACTTCACACTTGGTCTGCTTCTTCTAAAGATAGCTAGAATTTCACTATGCTCACATGGAGCATACGTCCCCAAAAAGAGCCTGTTGGAACTGTAAATTTTGGACAAAATTTGAAGTCCTATATAGTGGTAAAACCCTAAAAAATAGCTTCTAAAACTCCATGCCCAATAATTAATGATGGAGTACATGAAATGGGATGAAAAAATTACATTAATTTTTAATTCAAAGTTGAGAGATTAAGAAAGGAAGCTCTGTGACAGGAACAATCAAAATTCTGTGATCAAAGCCTTCAGAAATGGCTGGAATTTTGACCTGCTGCAAAGATGATGCCGACAGAGGTTGAATATGGTCTAATTTTAAAAATCTTTAAAAGAGCCAGTTCGAGAAATCAAATTTCCTATTTCCAATAAAAATCTTAGCTAGCCACTAGGTGTTTTGGTTTTTCGACAAGACCCAAATTTGAAAGTTAGGTAGTTATTTTTTAGTTAGTTTATTATTTTTTCAAAATAATTTGTAATAAGGGTGTGTCTTTTCACCCTAAAGAGGTGTGAAAGCCACTCAAACATGTATATATACATAATGTAAAATGAAAAGATAGCGAAAAATACATAATATATTTTCATAGAATAAAATTTCATAAACGACAACTATGAACTTTTATGTACCAGTTTTTCAACATCAATAAAGATAAGTGCTCTTCTTTTTATTTGTGGTTATAAGTTATATGTTTTCAATTGGTCTTTCAGATATTCTATTAAATAGAGTGTTTCACTATGTTGAATTCCCTAAGTATCATAATTCAAAATTAATATATACAACTTGAATATCAATTGTATGGTCTGTGAACCTACCATTGTTCTGATCGGTCTCTTAATTTTAGTTAAATTTGATAGGATTACTTGTGTAAATTGATTTGAATTGTGAATCAAGTGGAAGCTTCTGAAATGATGGTCTTGTCTTATTAAAGTAAGTTTTTAAAACTGTCTCTGATCGTACGTAGGATTGAAAGTGTTTTGACTCTATAACCCAAATACTTAGAAGGCATTGATCTAATCTTTAATTGGAAATTATTATCTTTGGTTCATTTGTAGTTTATAGATCATTAAATCATTATTTCAAAAGCATTACTTTTAATTCTTTAGTATAATCCATTTACTCAAGTATTATAGAATAGAGATTTTCAGGAGATTAGTTTCTTTTCTCAAATGATCATTCACCACCTTTGGAGGAATCTTGTTTATGTACACAGTTGTGTGACACAAATAATTTAGTAGTTCAAATTGAATTTGGGCCTACCATCCTTGGCTTGATTAATCCAAAATTGTAGAGGCATCAAGTGGTGCATCACCATTTTACCTATCAGTTGGCCAAAAGAAAATCCATCATTTTTGGGCACCAAAAAATTGGTGACTCTGCTGGGGAGAGTTGCTCACAATATATATTGAGAAGTTACCTAGAATTTCAAATTTTGCAAATCAGAATCAAAAAGTAGTTGTATTAGTTTGTTTGGAAGTACACTCTACATGAAGAAAGAACCTAGAAGTAATACATTCCTCAAATGAGGTGTCAACTCTATTCAATAAATCATTTCAATCAGTGACTCTACTGAGGAAGAAGACCCATAAGGAGATAACTAATGTTTCCTCTTTGAAAGAGGTGGCGACTCTATTGTTATGAACCTTATGTATAAAGAAACAAGTTACTATCAATTCAAATATTTAGAATGTATCAGTATAAAAAACCATTTCAGGGAAAACCATTTATTCCAGATGGTATCAAGTAATTAGATCTCAAGGGATTCCATTGAATTCCTTTTAAGTTGCTCGCTAAGTTTTCGCAACTTGTACCAAAGTTCCATGGAGAATTGGGATGAATCAACAGTTGAACATTTCGATGCATTTTATGCATTTATAGAGAACTATGAGATTTGCACAGAAGATCAGGCAATGAAACCATTTGTCAGAACATCGGAAGATAATGCAAGAGAGAAATATGAATCATTACCCATTGAGTCCATTTCATCATAGAGGCAATTTGAGCAGTGGTTTCTTGATATGTTTCATTATACCAATGATGAAGAAGATAACATGTATTATGAGCATAATGAAGATCAAAATTTCACTATGGAAAAAAAATCTTACATGTCTCCCTTAGATGCATTTTTCATTATAGAAAGACAAAAGGGTGAGTTTGCAGCCCATTTGTTCATAAGAATGATGGGTTTCGGTTTGGAGATACCATCAGATATCACAACTTCAAGCAGGGAATTTCGAAGTAAACTTGATGATTTAAGAGTCTGTTTAGATTACCCTGATTTGAAGCTTCTTTTTCAAAAAGTAAAAGAATATAATGAAGGAAAAGGAAAACATATAGAGGTTGAACAAAAATCTGATAATGTTTTTGAGGAGGAATCTGACCATGATGAGAATTTCATGAAATATGAAAGTGAAGAAGAGAACAATGTGTGCAATGAGTGGGAAGAAAATCAAAGTTGCAATATGGATTTAGAACCTGGTTCAAATTTTTCTTTCAAAAGATATGAAGAATGTGATAATTTTAACCAAGGCTACCTACCTCTAAGAATCAAGCATTTACTTTGTGGCATATTCGTCAAAGAAGAAAATATGAAATATAGTGAACCAGTAATTGATTTATATGTAGCTGACTCTTTTGGAAATGGGGTACATAAAGTAGATGCAAACAATAAAGACAATGAGGAAGAATCCTTTCTCAGTGGAGAATAAATTTCAGATTTGTTGGATAAGGAATATCAAAGGCATGTACACAAAAATGACTCAAAATATTTTCCAATTCGCAAGGATAAGAAAATTGATGAAACACCAGAAGATAAACTTGATGAGAGAGACTCATGTCTTGTTGATAAAGTATATGATTATAGAAAGGATGAATTTAGTAGAGAGGATGAAGAAGAAGATGTGTCTAAATTCTCTATGTTTTTCAATGTATTGTTTGAAGAGGATCCTTTATGCAATGGAATCCATCAGCATCATAATGAAGATAAAAATCCTAATTTTAAAGTTGATGAAACTCATGAAGTGCATTCAAAGGGTGAGATATATTTTAGTTCATCCTTTGAGCCGGAGGTACACCAAATATGTGAAGATGAGATGGAATCAGCCAAGCATGATGGGGGAAATAGATTAAAGGATAGTCTTGAAGATTGCTCAAATATCACACCTGACCATAGTCCTGGTATATGTGAAAAAGTGTCTGCTCAACATGAACCATCTTTAAAACCATTATATGAACAAGTGTGGCACCATAGGCCTGAAGAAGAGTTTGGATTAGACAAACATAATCTACATTCTAAATATGGAGATATAGAAAATTATATACAAAAGGAAAATCATGTGAAGAAGATTTATTCTAATGATTATATGACTGGTCACATGCATGACCATAGGAAGCTTCCGTTCAGAAAGGACCAAAGTGCATCTGATGATTTGTCAAAGGAAAATAAAAAAATGAATACCAAAAAATACATTGATAAAGCAACAAATATTGTTCACAAAAATGATGGCACTGTATTGAGGAAATCCAAAGTGTTACATGATCAGAATCAAGTGTTTGATAGGGGAATATGTTGATTCCATGTTTTGGTGGCCTGGGGCCACCGAATGAGATTTGATTTCATTATTGAAATATGCAGTGACTCTATAGCCTAATGGACTTCGCACTTGGTCTACTTCTTCTACAGATAGCTGGAATCTCGCTATGCTCACATGGAGCATACATCCCCAAAAAGAGCCTGTTGGAGCTCTAAATTTTGGGCAAAATTTGGAGTCCTATATAGTGATAAAACCCTAAAAAATGGCCTCTTAAAATCCATGCCCAATAATTAATGATAGAGTACATGAAATGGGATGAAAAAATTACATTAATTTTCAATTCAAAGTTGAGAGACTAAGAAAGGAAGCTCTGTGACAAGAACAATCAAAATTCTGTGATCAAAGCCTTCAGAAAATGTTGGAATTTCAATCTACTAGAAAGATGATGCCGACAGAGGCTGAAGATGGTCAAATTTTAAAAATATAAAAAAGACTCAGTTTGGGAAATCAAATTTCCTATTTTCACTAAAAATCTTAGCTTTCCATGAGGTGTTTTGGTTTTTCGACCAGACCCAAATCCGAAAGTGAGGTAGTTATTTTTAAGCTAGTTTATTATTTTTTCAAAATAATTTGTAATAGGGGTGTGTCTTTTCATCCTAAAGAGGTGTGAAAGACACTCAAACATGTATATATACGTAATGTAAAATAAAAATATAGTGAACAATACAAAATATATTTTCATAGAATAGAATTTCATAAACAACTGCAACTATGAACTCTTATGTACCAATTTTTCAACATCAATAAAGATAAGTGCTCTTCTTTTTATTTGTGGTTATAAGTTATATGTTTTCAATTAGTCTTTCAAATATTCTATTAAATAGAGTGTTTGATGCAGGAGCATCTTGGGTCCTTGGCAATCCTGTGTCACCAAAAACAATTTGGAGTTTGTTTGTGTTCCTCGGTTTCTTCTTTGATCGAGTTGGTTGGTAGTTGGTTGGTTTCTTTTGGTTACTGAGTGTGGTTGGTTATCTCCTGGGTGGTTGGTTGCTTCACTGGCGCTCGACATTGCTTGTCTGCTGCTCGGTTATCTTGCTCACCGATGGGTTTAGTTTTAGTTTCTATTATGGCCGACTTGTGCATTTATTAGATCATGGATTTAATGTTGGAATCCATCATTGGGAAGTGTGTGGTCCCAGATCTAACCATTCCTTTTATTGATTGTGGATCTGAAGGCCGAATCAGTTTGATAGCTTCTTGTATAAATTTAGTTACTGGTTTAGAGTTTTGGGAGGAGTTTTGGCATAGGAGTTGGTAGAAGATAGAGTTAGAGATTTTGATAAATCCTCGCATGTTTGAGGACTTCTATATTTCATTGCAATATCTAGCCCTAATTGGGAAGGTCTTACAACCCGGCATGTATGGTTTTATTTGATGAAAATATATGAAAGATCCTACATTCTCTCTCTCACTGTTGTGTTTGTTTGCTTCCACATGTGTTGAGCAGGCTTGGATCATTAGGGTGTGCCATTGTTTGGCCCCTCTTGCCCCTACTCTTGCATTAGGTGGTATTAGAGCAAGGTGAGATCTTGATCTAGGTTTGCGGATCTAGGTTTGTAGGTTCCTCTTGAAGCCCTAGTTGATTTTTGTGGGGTAGCAGATTGCGATCTGACCTACAATTGTAGAGGGTTGTCAAGATGGTTCGTGGGAGGTGAGATGCAGATCTAGGATTGGTAGATATGCTAAGGTAGATTGTTGCTAGGTTATAAGCTGTTGAAACAGCCCAAAGAAGAGGTAGACATCTTGAAGATGTTAGTGATGATGAAGTTGAAGAAGAACAGGCGAATGCAGAACCTGCACCTGTTATGGATCAAGGTGAAGAAAGATTTTTGAAGGCCTTGACAAGTCTAAAGTCAACACCACATTTCAATCCTCCTGAGTATGGTGGAAAGCTAGATTCTGATGAATTGGTAGACTGGATTACCAAGATGGAAAAGTATTTTGAGTATGAAAACATCCTTGAAGACAAGAAGGTGAAGATTGCAAGTACAAAGTTGAAAATTCATTCATCCTTATGGTGGGAACATCTGCAATTGGATAGGAAGAGGAAAGGAAAAGACAAGATCAAGGTATGGGGTAAAATGGTTAACAAATTGAAAGGAAAGTTCTTACCTTATGATTATCAGGTTAACCTAGTTTGGCTAATGCAAAGTTTGAGATAGAAAGATAGCTCAGTAAAGGAATATACTGAGGAATTCTATAGATTAGATATCAGATTTGGACATGATGAAGATGACATGGAAAGAATCGGTAGATACCTAAATGGTTTGAGAGTGTCCATCCAAGAGGAAATTAGTATTTGAAGTTGGAGAACATTGAAGAGGCTTATCAATTTTCTTTAAAGTCTGAGGAGAAATTGAACAAGAGACATGAACAAAGACAAAGAGGTTGAGGTGGTAGATTCCCTAGAGGAAGAGGTAGATCCAATGGTGAAAATGGTAGATCTGAACCAGAAAAGATAAATCTCAACAAAGGCAAGACTGAGTGGAAAGGTGAAAGTTCATCTAGAGGTAGAGGCAGTAACTACCGAGGTGGTTATAGCAGAGGAATTTTCTGAGGAACTTGTTACAATTGTGGAGAAGGACATAGATCTTTTGAATGTACATAGGCTAGTAAGAAGGCTAGTAGCAGTAGAAATGCTTTGGTACAAGAAGAGTCACCGAATGAACTTGAGAAAGAAAATAACTTGATGGTAAGGACAACACTATGGAATGAAAGCAAGAAGGAAGATCCAGTAAGGAAAAGTTTGTTCAAGACCAGATGTAGAGTTTCTGACAAAGTTTGGAAGGTAATCATTGATAGTGGTAGCTAAGAGAATATGGCATCTGAAGAGATGGTCAAAAAGTTGCAGTTGGAAAGGTTGGTACATTCAAAGCCGTATCAGATTTCATGGATCAAGGATGAGTATACACTCCTGGTAAGTGAACAATGTTATGTAAATTTGAAGATTGGGAAATACTATGATAAGGTGTTATGTGATATCATGCCTACAGATTGTTGTCATATTTTGTTGGGTAGACCTTGGCAATATGATAGACATGCTATATATGATGGGAGATTGCATACGTATACTATTGTGGCTAATGGAAAGAAACAAATCTTGTTACCATTGATGGAAGAACCTGTTAGTAATGTTTGCACATCTGTAAAAGTTTGTTTGATGGAAGGAAGAAATTTTGTTAAAGATTTGAAGAGGAATGATGTATGTTTTGTTGTGATCCCTAAAAAATTGAGTAAGAAAATAGAGGATAATGTCCCTAAGGAGATTGATAAGTTACTCACCGAGTATAGTGAAATCATTTCTGATAATGTACCTGATGGTTTGCCACTAAAAAGAAGCATTGATCATTGTATGGATCTAATCCCTGGAGCTAGTTTACCGAATAAGGCACCTTATCGGTTGACACCTCCTGAGAATCAAGAATTGAACCAATAGATTCAAGAGTTTCTAGGGAAAGGTTTGATCAGAGAAAGTTTGAGTCCTTGTGAAATACTTATTGTATTGGCACTGAAGAAGAATGGATAATGGAGAATGTGTATTGATTCCAGAGAAATCAATAAGATAACAATGAAGTATAGGTTTCCTATAATGAGAATGGATGACATAATGGACAGTTGGACTGGAGCAAAGTATTTCACCAAAATTGACTTGAAAAGTGGGTATCATCATATCAGAATTAGAGAAGGTGATGAATGGAAGACTACTTTCAAGACAAAAGAAGGTTTGTATGAATGGTTGGTTATGCCTTTTGGTTTAACTAACACACCGAGTACTTTTATGAGGCCGATGAATGAATTTTTTAAGAAATTCTTGGGTAAGTTTGTGATTGTATATCTTGATGATATTCTAATATTTAGTAAGATTAGAGAAGAACATTTATTGCATGTTAGAAAAGTTTTGTAGAGATTAAAAGAGGAAAAGTTGTCGATAAATCTGAAAAAGTGTTCATTCATGAAAGAGGAGATTGTGTATTTGGGATTTGTTATTTCAGCTGATGGTTTGAAGATGGATCCTGAAAAGGTTGAAGCTATTTTGAATTGGCCTACACCTATGAATTCTAGTGAGGTAAGATCATTTCATGGTTTGGAAAGTTTTTACTGAAAGTTCATAAGGAATTTCAGTTCAATTTGTAATGCTATGACTGAAACTATGAGATTAGACAAAAGAGAATTAAAGTGGACACATGGAGCTGACAAAAGTTTTGAGACTCTGAAGTAGAAGGTTGCTGAATTACCTATTTTGGCATTACCTAATTTCAGTAAGGTATTTCAAGTGGAATGTGATGCAAGTGGAAGTGCAATTGGAGCTATGTTGAGTCAAGAAGGTAAACTTGTTGCTTTCTTTGGTGAAAAGTTGAATGATGCTAGAAGAAAATATTTTGTGTATGATCAAGAATTCTATGATATTATTCAAGCACTGAAGAAATGGAGACATTATTTGATACCAAGTGAATTTGTGTTGTATACTGATCATAAGGCTTTACAATATTTGGGTAGTTAGAATAAGTTGAATTAGAGACATATGAAATGGGTTGATTATTTGCAGAGTTATACATTTGTGATAAAGCATAAGAGTAGAGTCACTAACCAAGTTGTTGATGCATTGAGTAGAAGAGGATATTTGATGACCGAGATGAAAATTGAAGTTCTTGGTTTTGATGAGATGAGAGATTCTTATGAGTTTGACCCTGATTTTTCTGAGCCATGGAGAAAGTGTAGAGTACCTATTCAAGATCAACAAGATACTAAATGGGATGAATATTTTATTTAGGAAGGTATGTTGTTTAAAGGTATTCGGTTGTGTATATCGAGAGGAGTAATGAGAACTAATTTGATAAAGGAGAAACATAGTAGTGGTTTGGCTGGACATTTTGGTATTGATAAAACATGGAATTTACTTAAGGAGAAGTACTTTTGGCTACAGTTGTATAAAGATGTTTAGAAATTTGTGAAAAGTTGTGGAATTTGTCAAGTTGCAAAAGGAGCAAGTTGGAATAATAGATTGTATACACTGATTGCTGTTCTTGAGAAACCTTGGATTGACATCAATATGGACTTTTCTCTTGGCTTATCAAAGATAGTAAGAGGTAATGATTCTATATTTGTTGTTGTGGACAGATTTTCTAAGATGGCACATTTCATACCATGTAGAAAGACATCATATGTAGTACATGTAGTGAATCTTTTCTTTAAGTAAATTTTTAGATTGCATGGATTACTGAGGAGTATTATCTCTGACCGAGACAGTAAATTTGTGGATACTTTTGGAAAACCCATAGGAATAAATTTGGCACTGAGTTGACATATAGTTCTACATTTCACCCACAAACCGATGGACAAAATGAAGTTGTGAACAGAAGTTTGGGAAATCTTTTGACATGTTTAGTTGTCGACACACTGAGTAATTAGGATTTTGTATTAGCACAAGCAGAGTTTGCATACAATAATTCAATGAATAGGAGTACTGAAAAGACACCATTTGAGATTGTGAATGGCACACAACCAAGAGGAATATCTTATTTGAGAGACATTGCTGATGAGAATAAGAAAAGTGTTGAAGGAGTAAAATTTGTTGAGTACATGAAAACATTACATGAAGATGTGAAGCTGAAGCTGGAAGACAGTAATCAGAAATGCAAAAATAGAGCTGATAGATCTAGGAGACATAAAACTTTTGATGTTGGTGACGAAGTGATAGTTCATTTGAAGAAAGGCCAATTTCCTGTTGGAACTTATGGGAAGCTGAAGATGAAGAAGTTTGGACCTTGCAAGATTTTGAAGAAATTTAACAGTGGAAATGCATATGAAATTGAGTTACCTGATGACATGGACATATCACCAATCTTCAACATTGCTGATTTTTATGAGTATCATGAACCTGATGAAGAAGTGACAGTATCGAAAGAATATCCTAAGAAGCAGAATGAAGAAATTGAACAGATTTTGAAGGAAAGAGTTGGCAAGAGTACAAGAGGAAAACAATATATGGAATACCTGGTAAAGTGGAAGAATAGACCAATGGAAGATAGTTCTTGGATTTCATAGATTGAGTTGGATGTAGATCAGACCAGACCTACCAAATGATTCAAAGAATCATTTCAAAATAACCCTAGGTGCCTGATGCAGGAGCATCTCGGGTCCTTGGCAATCTTGTGTCACCAAAAACAATTTGGAGTTTGTCTATGTTGCTTAGTTTCTGCTTTGAACGAGTTGGTTCATAGTTGTTCAGTTTCATTTGGTTACTGAGTGTGGTCAGTTATCTCCTGGGCGGTCGGTTGCTTCACTAGCGCTCAACATTGCCTGTCTACTACTCAGTTATCTTGCTCGCCGACAGGTTTAGTTTTAGTTTCTGTTGTGGCCGACTTGTGCATTTATACTGGATCATGGATTTAATGTTGGAATCCATCATTGGGAAGCGTTTGGTCCTAGATCTGACCGTTCCTTCTGTTGATTGTGGATTTGAAGGCCGACTTAGTTTGGTAGCTTCTTGTATAAATGTAGTTACTAGTTTAGAGTTTTGGGAGGAGTTTTGGCATAGGAGTTGGTAGAAGATAGAGTTAGAGATTTTGATAGATCCTCGCATGTTTGAGGACTTTTCTATTTCATTGTAATATCTAGCCCTAACCAGGAATGCCTTACAACCCAATATGTATGGTTCTATTTGATGAAAATATATGAAAGATCATGCACTCTCTCTCACACTATTGTGTTTGTTTGCTTCCACATGTGTTGAGCAGGCTTAGATCATTAGGGTGTGCCATTGTTTGGACCCTCTTGCTCCCTACCCTTGTGTCAGTGTTTCAGTGTGTTGAATTAATATAAAATATCAATTAAAAATTAAAAATTAATATATACAAAATTAATTCAAAATTAATTTATACAATTTGAATATCAATTGTATGGTCAGTGAACCTACCATTGTTCTTATTGGTTTATTATTTGAGTGAAGCTCGATAGGATTAGTTGTGTAAATTGATTTGAATTATGAATCAAGTGGAAGCCTCTGAAATGATGGTCTTGTCTTATTAAAGAAAGTTTTTAAAACTATCTCTGATCATACATAGGATTGAAAGTGTTTTGACTCTATAACCCAAGTACTTAGAAGGCACTGATCTAATCTTTAATTGGAAATTGTTATCTTTAGTTTATTTGTACTTTATAGATCATTAAATCATTATTTCAAAAGCATTACTTTTAATTCTTTAGTATAATCCATTTACTCAAGTATTATAAAATAGAGATTTTCAGCAGATTAGTTTCTTTCCTCAAAGGATCATTCACCACCTTTGGAGAAATCATGTTTATGTACACAGTTGTGTGACACAAATAATTTAGTAGTTCAAATTAAATTTGGGCCTACCAGCCTTGGATTGATTAAGCCAAAATTGTAGAGGTATCAAGTGGTGCATCACCATTTTACCTATCAGTTGGCCAAAAGCAAATCCACCATTTTTGGGCACCAACAAATTGGCGACTCTATTGGGGAGATTTTTTCATAATATATATTGTGAAGTTACCCAGAATTTCATATTTCGTAGATCAGAATAAAAAAGGTAGTTATATTAGTTTGTTTGGAAGTACACTCTACATGAATAAAGAAACAAGAAGTTAGACATTCCTCAAATGAGGTGGTGAATCTATTAAATAAAACATTTCAATCAGTGACTCTACTAAGGAAGAAGACCCAGAAGGAGATAACTAAAGTTTCCTCTTTGAAAGAGGTGGCGACTCTATTGTCAAGAACCTAATGTATACAGAAAAAAGTTACTATCAATTCAGATATTCAGAATGTATCAGAATAAATAACCATTTCAGGGAAAACCATTTATTCTAGATGGTATCAGGCCATTGGATCTCAGGGGATTCTATTGTATTCCTTTTAAGTTGCTCCCTAAGTTTTCACAACTTGTACCAAAGTTCCATGGAGAATGGGATGAATTAGCAGTTGAACATTTGGATGCATTTTATGCATTTATAGAGAACTATGAGATTTGTGCAGAAGATCAGGCAATGAAACCATTTGTCAGGACATTAGAAGTTAATGCAAGAGAGAAATATGAATCATTACCCACTCAGTCATTTTCATCATGGAGGCAATTTGAGCAGTGGTTTCTTGATTTGTTTCATTATACCAATGATGAAGAAGATAACATGTATTATGATCATAATGAAGATCAGGATT
Source organism: Chamaecyparis obtusa (assembly GCA_027943335.1). NCBI lineage: Eukaryota > Viridiplantae > Streptophyta > Pinopsida > Cupressales > Cupressaceae > Chamaecyparis > Chamaecyparis obtusa. Next base: position 987,691 of record BSBK01000740.1, on the reverse strand, counting down.
GCACTATGGAAATAGAATCTTACATGTCTCCCTTAGATGCATTTTTCAATATAGAAAGACAAAAGGGTGAGTCTACAGCCCATTTGTTCATAAGAATGATGGGTTTCTATTTGGAGATACCATTAGATATCGCACCTTCAAGTAAGGAATTTAGAAGAAAACTTGATGATTTAAGAGTCTCTTTAGATGATCCTGATTTGAAGCTTCTTTTTTAGAAAGTAAAAGAATATAATGAAGGAAAAAGAAAACATATAGAGGTGGAACAAAAATTTGATAATGTTTTTGAAGAGGAATCCGACCATGATGAGAATTGCATGAAATATGAAAGTGAAGAAGAAAAAGATGTGTGCTATGAGTGAGAAGAAAATCAAAGTTGCAATATGGATTCAGAACATAGTTCATATTTTTCTTTCAAAACATATGAAGAAGGTGATAATTTTAACCAAGTCTCAAGCATCAATTATGAAGGCTCGAGATATAAATCAATTACCTACCTCTAAGAATCAAGCATTTACTTTGTGGCACATTTGTCAAAGAAGAAAATATGAAATATAGTGAACTAGTAATTGATTTATATGTAGCTAAATCTTTTGGCAATGGGGTACATAAAGTAGATGCAAACAATAAAGACAATTTGGAAGAATCCTTTCTCAGTGAAGAACAAATTTTATATTTTTTGGATAAGGAATATTAAAGGCATGTACACAAAAATGACTCAAAATATTTTCCAATTCACAAGGATAAGAAAATTGATGAAACACCAAAAGATAAACCTGATGAGAGAGACACATGTCTTGTTGATAAAGTATATGATTATAGAAAGGATAAATTTAGTAGAGAGGAAGAAGAAGAAGATGTGTCTAAATTCTCTATGTTTTTGAATCCTTTGTTTGAAGAGGATCCTTTATGCAATGGAACCCATCAGCATCATAATGAAGATAACAATCCTAATTTTACAGTTGATGAAACTCATGAAGTGCATTCAAAGGGTGAGATATATTTTAGTTCATCCTTTGAGCTGGAGGTACACCAAATATGTGAAGATGAGATGGAATCAACCAAGCATGATGGGGGAGATATATTAAAGGATAGTCTTGAAGATTGCTCAAATATCACACCTGACCATAGTCCTGGTATATGTGAAGAAGTGTCTCCTCAACATGAACCATCTTTAAAACCATTATATGAACAAGTGTTGCACCATAGGCCTAAAGAAGAGTTTGGATTAGACAAACATAATCTACATTCTAAATACGGAGACATAGAAAATTATATACAAAAAGACAATCACGCGAAGAAGATTTATTCTAATGATTATATGACTGGTTACATGCATGACCATAGCGAGCTTCTGTTCGGAAAGGAAAAAAGTGCATCTGATGATTTCTCAAAGGAAAATAAAAAAGAGAATACCAAAAAATACATTGATAAAGAAACAAGTATTGTTCACAAAAATGATGGCACTATATTGAGGAAATCCAAAGTGTTACATGATCAGAATCAAATGTTTGATAGGGGAAAATGTTGATTCCATGTTTTGGTGGCCTGGGGCCACCGAATGAGATTTGATTTCATTATTGAAATATGCAGTGACTGTATAGCCTAATGGACTTTGCACTTGGTCTGCATCTTCCAAAGATAGCTGGAACCTCACTATGCTCACATGGAGCATACGTCCCCAGAAAGAGCCTATTGGAGCTCTAAATTTTGGGCAAAATTTGGAGTCCTATATAGTGATAAAACCCTAAAAAATGTCCTCTTAAACTCCATGCCCAATAATTAATGATGGAGTACATGAAATGGGATGAAAAAATTACATTAATTTTCTATTCAAAGTTGAGAGATTAAGAAAGGAAGCTCTATGACAGGAACAATGAAGATTCTGTGATTAAAGCCTTCAGAAAATGCTGGAATTTTGACCTGCTGCAAAGATGATTTCGATAGAGGCTGAAGATGGTCAGCTTTTAAAAATCTAAAAAAGACCTAGTTCACGAAATCAAATTTCCTATTTCCAATAAAAATATTAGCTTTCCATGAGGTGTTTTGGTTTTTCGACCAGACCCAAATCCGAAAGTTAGGTAGTTATTTTTTAGTTAGTTTATTATTTTTTCAAAATAATTTGTAATAAGGGTGTGTCTTTTCACCCTAAAGAGGTGTGAAAGCCATTCAAACATGTATATATACATAATATAAAATGAAAAGATAGTGAACAATACAAAATATATTTTCATAGAATAGAATTTCATAAACAACTGCAACTATGAACTCTTATGTACCAGTTTTTCAACATCAATAAAGATAAGTGCTCTTCTTTTTATTTGTGGTTATAAGTTATATATTTTCAATTAGTCTTTTAGATATTCTATTAAATAGAGTGTTTCACTGTGTTGAATTCCCTGAGTATCATAATTCAAAATTAATATATACAACTCGAATATCAATTGTATGGTCTGTGAGCCTACCATTGTTCTTATCGATCTCTTAATTTGAGTTAAAATTGATAGGATTAGTTGTGTAAATTGATTTGAATTGTGATTCAAGTGGAAGCCTCTGAAATGATGGTCTTGTCTTATTAAAGCAAGTTTTTAAAACCGTCTCTGATCGTACGTAGGATTGGAAGTGTTTTGACTCTATAACCCAAGTACTTAGAAGGCACTGATCTAATCTTTAATTGGAAATTATTTATAGATCATTAAATCATTATTTCAAAAGCCTTGCTTTTAATTCTTTAGTATAATCCATTTATTCAAGTATTATAGAATAGAGATTTTCAGGAGATTAGTTTCTTTCCTCAAAGGATCATTCACCACCTTTGGAGGAATCTTGTTTATGTACATAGTTGTGTGACACAGATAATTTAGTAGTTCAAATTGAATTTGGGCCTACCAGCCTTGGATTGATTAAGCCAAAATTGTAGAGGTATCAAGTGGTGCATCACCATTTTACCTATTAGTTGGCCAAAAGAAAATCCATCATTTTTGGGCACCAACACAATGTACTAAGCATATGATCTTAAAAATGCAATAATGTAGAATGAATGCAATGCAATTTTAGTAATGTCTTAGCGATGAACTAATGCTATTTAAAATGATGGATTTAAACAATGGATGCAAATTAATGCAATGAACTTAAATGACCTATTGAAAGATTTAATACGAGTGCAACCTAATGAAAGATAATGCATGAAAGAAACTAGATGTATGCAATGTTTTAAAATGAACTTAATGAAATGCAATGAGATGAAATGTGATGACCTAATGATAATGATTAAGAATGATTTCAAAGATGAATGCAAACTCAAATTAATTTAATGGATATGACTTATAATGTTAATTAAAGATTTGTTTATAATGATGCAATGAATATGGCAAAATGAATGTGAACTAAAATGAATACAAACTAAAATAAATTTAAATGAACTTGGATTAATGTTCTAAACTAATGCAAGATTATCATGATTGAACTGAATCTAAAAAATGCAATTAATCTAATGCAAGGCACCTTTTATTTTTTATTTTTTATTTTGACTTCCAACACACTCTATCACATATAGTTTTTGATGTGTGCTTTGATTTTGATTTGATTTTTTATTTACTCCACCCCCTTTCTTATTTTTCTCTTTTCCACTTTCTGTTTTCAAACTAAGATAGGCAAATTACTTAAATGCATTTAATCTAAAATGGGTGAAACTAAGTGTCGCTATTCACAAATGAGGAGCTTGTATTCATCATTTAGCATTTTTGGAATCCTAAAATTAATACAACCATCACTAGTTCAACTATGATGATATAAATACCTTTTTCACCTTTTTCATTGCTTTTCCATCCTTTGATATGACTATCACTGATTGAGACTAATCATGAGAGTACAAATACTGATTTTGTCAAATTCTATGTTGCAAGTGGATTTTGGTATTATGATATTTAACATCAAAATAGCCAAATTATCCTTTTGCGTAAATAAACAAAAATCTCCATTTTCCATATGTACATTCCCTCGATAATTCTTTGATGATCACATCCTTAGAAAAATAATACATACTTTTAACTTTGATCTCAAGACAGTCATTCATGAATCAATAAAATATCATGCTTTCATCATAGCTTGTCTAGTTTAAAAACTTTCACCGATTTGCTAGAAAGACATGATTTCATCAATCAAATCAACACTTAAAATTTTTTTGCATCATTTTTCAAATCCATAGTTCAAGTATAATTCTATCCATTTCATACTTTTAATCCTGATAAAGATAAGTGTCCTTGTGAGATTTTGGATCAAAATTTTGCGTTTGATTGAAATTTGGATTAGGATTTGGATTTGATCATGTAAGTGTTTTGATTTTTGAGTTGGTGTTTGATTGATATTTACTTTGATGAATCCTTCCTTCTTTAGAGTAGATGTTTTCCCCCAGTTTGATGTAATTGTGTTGTGGGATTTGGGACAATTTGCAGATTGGATTGGTGACAAACCTTTAGGTATTTGTAAATGCAACCGTGGGGTTTTATTATGCAATATACAAAAATGCTGGTGAATGCGATATTTACAAGGATGACTTATAGGCATGAGACCAACTTGGACTTTCAATGGTGCCTGTTTGCCAGGTTTTCACTAATTGAATGGATTTTGCTCTTTTTCTATTTTTCAAGCTTTTTTTTTTTTTTTTGCTACTGTATAAGATAAAATATGGATGGGGTCCTAGAATAATGGTTTGCACATAAAAGAGACCCCAAAACTAATATTTTACGCATACATTTCAATTTTAAGGGGATGGAATGTAAATCTAGAAGTGCTAGTGTTGAAATGAAAAAATAAAGGTACTTACCTCTGAAAAAGAACCTACTAAAAACCCTATCAAAAAGTCTTAGAAACTGTTGATTTTGGCGCTTTAGAACCGAAACTATGAGATCCACTAAACCCAAAAATATTTTTCTTTTCTAAGGTCAGGTCATCTTTAACCCAGATAGCGGGGTAAGGTCTTACCCCGGGGCACAATCCTACCCCCCACTGAAGGTCATCCTTGACCCAAAACAATGTCGATGGAAAATTTGTTTGCAGAACCTAGAAGTTCACCGAAAATGGTATCCAAATCTGCAGTTTAATTTATCATCATGTACTTGTACCTACAAGAAAAATGGTTTTTTTGTTTGGATGAGGAGTTTGCCTTAGTCAAACCTTGGTTTGGAATCAACCTTAATAATGGAATTGAAATAGAGAATGCTAGCAAGTAGTAGAAGTAGATCTAACAATGAAGCTATGATATTCAATAGATATGCAATTGTATTTGAAATGTAATCAAGTATGTTAATATGAAAGTTTGGAATCAACACTAACAAATGTAAATCAAAGCGTCCATGATTATATGCTTGGAATCCACCTTGAGGGAAGAATGAATAGATCTTGAAGATGAACAAAGGATCTTGAAGGAAGATCACACCACCATGATGGATAGATCTAGGGTTTGAATGATGAATCTTGAATGCTCGAACCAAATCCCTTCAAAAGGCTTGAATGCTTGAATCCTTGATCTTCAATGGAGAACTTGAATGCTTAAATTTATATGATGGCTTGAATGCTTCCTTGATAATGCTTGATGGAATGCTTGAAGTCTTGGATCTTTTTTGACTGCTCAAATGCTTGCTTGAGATTTAGATAGAAAAAAGAGATGGATAAAATGGGAGAGGAAGGCTTCTTTTTATAGTGATCTAGGGCACAAACTTCTAGAGAGGTCAAGATTGGAGAATTAAATCCCAATTAACCTTAACCCCTAGAAATGGACCTAGATTAAATGCAATTTAAGATTTTACCAATTCGGATACCAAAACAGCCAACCCAGAAGCAAGAAAACAATTCTTTCTAAAACCCGACATCTGAAAATTATGGGACCCTAAAATTTGGACCCTGGGTCAAGGATGAGGTCATCTCTGACCTAGGTCAAGGATGATGTCATCATTGACCTTGAGGTCAAAAACTTCAGGATCTCAGTGCAGAATGCCAGAAAAATGCAGACAAAAAGTGGGAAAAGGAGGCAGATTCAAGGGAAAAGCCAAATCTAAGCTGATGACCCATTCGAGGTGTTTGACATGACCCCAAAACACCTACTCAAAGGGCTAAACATTATTAACATGGAAGTGCTTCCATTTTAAGATGATACAACTACCAAGGTGCCTATTTGCTAGGTTTTCACCAAGGTACTTTTTATCTTTTTTTTATTTTTTTTAATTTTCTTTTCTTTAAATTTATTTTTTTGGTTTCCATATCATCAAGGTGCCTATTTACTAGGTTTTCACCAAGACAAAATATTTTTGAGGATCATTTTTTAATGTTTTTAGCTTTCTTCATGTTTAATTTTCCACTATTTTTTATCTTTTCTACATTTCTAATTTGTTTTCTCTTTTCTACTTTTCAATGTTTTGGTATTTTCAAGATCTCTTTTGACTATATAAAATAAATAGGATGATCTCTCATTTGATATTTTTGATACTCTTTTTCTCTATCTCTCTTCAATTGCTTCATGTGTAGAACCTTTTCAAATGTATATTGTTTATTGGTTCTTGCAACTCTTCTCCTTCACAATCAACTAGCTTATAGGTGCCTGTCCCAAAAGATGAAGTGATCACAAAGGGTCCTAACTAGTTTTCTTCCCATTTTCCTTTCTTTTCCCTTTCTTCTTGATTCTTTGGATTTTCTCACAACACTAGGTCACCTACTTTCCCTTGGTTTGATATGCTTGTTATAATTTTTGATCATTCGATTCTAATACACTTTTAATTGGTCAAAAGCTTTTTTTTTTTTCATCTAATAGTTCTAGTTCATGCAACCTAGCAACCCTATAATCTTCTTCACTCAACAATCCATGTAATGAGACTCTTAAAGATGGAATTTCTATCTCCAAAGGTAAAACTACTTCAGTCCCATAGACTAGGGAGGATGGTGTAGCTCTTGTTGGCATTCTAATGCTCGTTCTATAAGCCCATAGAGTAGGTTTTATTTGAATGTGTCAGTCTCTACCTGAATTATCCATGATTCTCTTCAATATTTTTAGGATGTTCTTGTTTGTAGCTTCTTCTTGTCCATTACCTTGTGGGTAATAGATCGAAGATGAGTGATGTACCATATGAAATTTTGTACATAATTATTTTAGATCCTTGTTTTTGAAATGTTTTGCATGATCTATTATGATGGCATGAGGAACACCATATGTATAGATTATGTGATTTAATATGAACAAGGATATCTTTTTTTTCTATGGTAGTGGATAAGGGTACAACTTCCACCCATTTGGTAAAATACTATGTTGTAGTAATGATGAATTTATAACCATTTGAAGATGGTGGATAAATCATACCTATCAGATCCAAACCCCATTGATAAAAGGGCCAAGGTTTTATCATAGGATGAAGCTCTTGTACTGGTACGTGGATCAAGTTCCCATGATACTGGCATTTACGATAAGTTTTTGCAAAGTTACAAGCGTTCTTTTTGATAGAATGCCAAAAATATCCTATCCTAAGAATTTTCTTAGCTAGGGTTAAACCATTTGAATGCGACCCACAAATCCCCTCATGAATTTCTTGTAAGGCTATGGTTGATTCCTCTTTCTCTAGACACCTTAGAAGCATTCCATCTAGACTTTTGTGATACAATGTGTCGAATACCAAGGTATAGCACGAAGCTTGGCGTATAAAGCTTTTCTTTTTATTTTTGGTTTGGTCTAAAGGTAAAATTTGGTCTTTCAAGTAGGTGTAGATGGATCCAGACCAAGGTGATTCATGTCCCATTAGTAAAAAAATGGTATTAGGATGGGAAGGGTGAAATGCGGGTTGCTCCACTTCTTCTACTAGGAATTCATATCTGGTGCTTTGATCTGGTATTTGGAGAAGTGATGCCAAAGTAGCCATTGCATTTGCTACTTTATTCCTATCCCTTGGTACTTTCTCAAATGTGATTAGAGTGAAGTATTTCTTAATATTTTCAATCATGTTCTTGTATGGTATCAACTTATCATCTTTAGTTTGATACTCATCATTAATTTGATTAATAACCAGTTGGGAATCTCCATATATTTGTAGCTCTGTTATTTTCCATTCTAATGCCAACTTTATGCCAATGACCAATGCTTCATATTCAGCTATGTTATTTGCGCATGGGAATAGCAATTTGTATGATTTTGGAATTTTAGACCCTTGAGGAGTAATCAATAAAATTCCTACTCCCGATCCATGTTGTGTATAAGATCCATCAAAATACAATTGCCATGTTTTTGCTTCAACATTAACAATTTCAGAATCTAGAAATTCCACTTGGATTGGATGTTCATCTTGTAAAGGTGATTCTGCTAATTGATCTACTATTACTTGTCCTTTGATATATTTTCAGTCCACATATTCTATATCAAATTCACTTAAGACCATGACTCATTTGGATAATCTCCCATTCAATGTTGTTTTGATCAGAAGATATTTTAAGGGATCAATCTTTGCAATGAGTCAAATCTTGTGGGATAACATATAATGGAATAATTTTTGGGAAGCAAAACTATGGCCAAACATGCTCTTTCAATGAAGGTGTAATTCAGCTCATACTTCACCAATGTTCTGCTTATGTAGTATATTGCCTTTTTTTTTCCAGCTTCGTCCTCTTGAGCCAAGAGTGCCCCTAGTGCATGTTCTGTCACTGAGATGTACAAAATTAAGGATTCACCTCTAATTAGTGGCATTGATGTTGGAGGATTCATTAGGTATTTATTCAATAAGGTAAATGCTTCTTCACATTTCTCATCCCATTTGAAAACTATGTCCTTGTGAAGGAGTTGAGTGAATTGTGGCACTTTTTTGCTAATTGAGAGATGAACCTCCTAATGGATTGAACTCTACCTTGAGGAGATCTCATTTGACTGATATTTTGAGGTGCCCCCATTTCCATGATTTCTTTTACTTTGGTTGGGTCTACCTCTATCCCTTTTGCTGAAACTATGTATCCCAGTAGTTTTATGGATTTTACACCAAATGCACATTTCTTTGGGTTTAGCCTTACTTTGAATTGCTCCAATCTTACAAATGTCTTTTCTAAGATGGGTAGATGTTCCTCCCTTAAGTGGGATTTATAAATTATATCATCTACATAGTCCTCCATGAACTTGTCCATCATGTCATGAAATATAGTCGTCATGTTTCTTTGATAAGTTGCCCCAGCATTTTTAAGACCAAAAGGCATAACATTCTAGAAGAACGTTCCCCATGTGCATGTAAATGTTGTCTTGTCTTGATCCTCAGGTGCTATGTTTATTTTATTATAACCACTAAACCCATCCATAAGTGAGAACATTAGATGTCTTGCTGTTAGATCTATGATGGCATCTATGCTTGGTAGAGGAAAATCATCTTTAGGACATGCAAGATTAAGATCTCTAAAGTCTGTGAAAATTCTGATAGACTTATCTACTTTGGAAACTGACACAATGTTTGAAACCACTTAGCATAATCAATGGTCCTTATAAATCCTACTTTCAGCAATTTGTCTAACTCCACTTTTACAAGTAAAGCTATGTGTGGATGCATCTTCCTTAGTTTATGCTTAACCAGTCTTACTCCTTTGATATTCAAATGATGCATGATTAAATTTGGATCTAATCTAGGCATATCATCATATGAACATGCAAAATTGATTTTTTTTTATTTGAAAAATTTGATGAAATCCTTTCTTTCCTCACTAGATAAGGATGCTGCTAAGTGTATGATTCTTGGCTCTTATTCTAACCCAATGTTCACTTTTTTTGTTGGTTCAATTAAGATAGGTGATCTTTCCTCATGGTGCTCGGGAAAAGTATCCAACCTTTCTTCCTTAGGTGCCTCTTTTGGTTTTTAACCTTTGGAAATTTTCTTTATTTCTTTTTCTTTTTTATTTAATGTTTCCACAATGTGGTTTTCAACATTAGATTCTTTCCATTTTTAATTTTTTTATATTTTTTTCACTTTTTTTCCGAACTGAAAGGTTGAATACTCCCCTTCGTCACTTTTTCCTGATATTCCATGGTAGAAGAAGGCTCAACCACATTAAGGTATTGGGATACCAAGTTATCATTTAAGAATGTAGGAATGATGGTAGGTTCAATGGAATCTCATTCAATTAGTTCGAGATAGATAAGGGTCAAGGGATCAATGCTTTGGTTTGGTTCAATAGGGTTTAAGGACATGACCTCATTTGAAGGTTCGAACATTGTATCACTCAAATCTATGATATGTGCTTCTTCTAGATGCTCTAGAGAACTAGGGTCAAAATCTTCCTCACTAGAATCCTCTAGGGTTTCTATTGGGTAAAAATATCTTGGATCAAACCTAGGCTTAGATTCCTCTATAGTAGGTCTCCATGATGGTATGTAAGGTTCTCCTACCCATTGATTTCCTTCAATTTCCTGAGTGGGCACATTATCTAAGACCTCTTGACTAGAACTTGAAGCTTGATTATGATTTGATTATGAGAGTTGTTCTTTCCCTTAGCTATGAGTATAGGTATGGATGACATCAACCTATTTATTTTGACATGAATCACTTGAAAATGAGTCCCATTCCCAATTGTTCAAATCCTCATCACTTTGGGACCCTAATTGTAAAAATTGGTCATAAACCCTAGGATACTTCTTTTGAGTGTACCCTTGTTCTAGGTACCCTAATCTAGTCTTTTCTTTTCTATCTCACCATGTCATTTTAATAGGTTCAATGAGTCCTTCATTTCTTGTTCCTAAAGGCTCTTGTCCTTTGTATCCCATTTTATGTATTATTTGGAATCCTTTCCCATATTGATGCATGGGAAGGCTTATATTTTGGATGCGCTTTTCATGTGCACTTGATTCTTCATCCTGATATAGCCAATTTAGGATTTCATTATCTTCTTCATCCATGGATGAAGATGTACTTTCCCTCACAAAGTGATCACTATATTTATGAGGTAGATTAGATGGTCTTCCATGGGATTTTGGAGATAAGGTTAGATCCATCATAGATAATGAATATTCACCTACACCCTTTTGTTTGATTTGACATTGCTTTTCAAAGTTTTTCATCATATGATCCATTTTTTTATAATGGGCATCTTTGGTGTAGATTTGAATAGATCTATCTTGGTCTTCTTTTCTCTTTTCATGTGTATCTTCATCACTAACCTTCTTCTTTCCTTTTGTCAATTTAGTTAGGTTAGTAGGACTTTGATTATTTTAAACAACCCTTTCTTAATTTTCTTTTCCCTTCAAAGATGGAAGATCTTTTTAACTTTTTCCTTTCTCTATTCTTTGGGAAATAGATCTTTCTGCATTATGTGGGACTAAGGAGTCATTAATAGGATTCAAGTTATTGCAATATTGGAAGGGGTTTGAGTCCCCACTTACCATGACTTCTTGTCCTAGGTAGGGAAATTTGAGACATTGATGGTAGGTTGAAGGTACGACCTGCATTTCATGGATCTACAGCCTTCCTAATAGGATATTATAAGTCAATTTCAGGTCAAGGACTTGGAAAATGGTCTCCTTCTACATAGGAAAAACTCAAATAGGAAGTACTATGACACCTTTGGAAGCTTTTTCTTCATCATCGTAGAATTTTATGGTTATCTTTTTCTTTGGGTCAATAGCCTCCTTAGAAAATCCTAAGGCTTTAACCAAGTTTAAGGTATAAATATTCAAGTTGACTCCCCCATCAATGAGAACTATTTTTACTCTATGTTTGTGGATCAGGACCTCTATATGCAAAGGATGATTTTAAGGGTGGTTTAGAGACATATCATCTTGTTCTAAAAAGGATAAACAATGAGGTGTAACAAGATGGCCTACCATGTTTTGGAATTTATCCACATCTAAATTCAAAGGTACATTGGTCTCCACTAAGGTTTTGTCTAGAATCTCCTTATGAGTTGGTGAAATCTTGAGTAATTCTAGGATAGAGATTTGAGTAGGGATTCTTTGCAATTGATCTACCAAATTATATTTCTTTGATGATAAGGATGAAGTTTGATTTGGTAAGACAATTCTTGGGGCAACTCCTCGTAAGGTAATCTTTGATGCTTGCCCCCTAGTTACAACATTAGATGTTGCTTCTTTTGGCTTTTCTTTCACCACAATCACATTTATGGTGTTTTCATCACTACTTAGAGTATTGATGGTGTTATCATAAGTGTGAGAAAAGTTAACCTTATCATTACCTTTTTTGTTGTTTTGATTAGCATTTTATGATTCCCCTTTATCATGGTTTAGGAAAGGATTTTTGAAATTCGTATGGTCTTCATTATTTTGAGGCCCTTCCACCTTCATTGTTCCATCATCAATTAGGTCTTGCACAAGATGTTTCAATTTGATGCATTCATTTTTTTTATGTCCCTTGTTGTGATGGTATTCACAGTGATGAGAATCATTCCACCAATTAGGCTTGACTTGGGGTTCATATGGCCATGATTCGGGTAAGGTAATGATTTTATTAGCCACCAAAGTCCTTAATGCATTTTCCAAAGGTTCACCTAAGAAGGTGAATTTTCTCTTTTGATATGTGGAAAAGAAAGGCTTAGGTTTAGCGATATTGGAGTTATTAAAGGGATTATTGTTTTTGTTAGCATTGTTGGTGTTGGTGTTGGGATTGTTATTATTGAAAGGGGCTTTGTTTGTTTGATTGACGTTATATGTTGAATTCACCATGCTTGATAAGTTGAAGGGAGTAGCCTCTAAGTTATGTGCTTCCACAACTCCATCATTCACAAGATTTTTATTATTGTTTTTCAACCATAATCTCGGTTTGTCATTGTGATTGTTGGCTTCTTTATTATTTTTATAATTAGATAAGTTATGATTTTTACTAGTATTGGTATAGGGTTTATTATCTTTAAATAACTTGATTTCCCCTCTCTTAACCAACACTTCAATTTTAATCCCATTTTCAATAATTTTTTCAAATGTAGGGGGACATTGGAGTTGAGGCCTATAATTCATCTCCATATTTAGGTTATTCATAAATATCTCCATTTTCTCCTTTTTGGGGACGCTTCATGGATATCTTGCGAAGACTATTGTCCACCTTTGAAGAAACCCTAGGAAAGATTCACCATCTCATTGTTTAGTGTTGCATAGGTTGAGCATGGTGTTCTCGTGCTCAATGTTGTAAGAATAATGGGTTAAAAATTTAGAGGCTAATTCCTCAAATGTCTTTATCCCTTACGGAAGTTTTGAGAACCATTCCATGGCTTGGCCTCCCAAACTTCTTGGAAAAAGTTTCATTAGATAAGTTGTGTCATGCATAAATTTGACACTTAGAGCACAAAACTCTCTAAGGTGGTCTTGTGGGTATGATTTACCTGTATACTTGTCATATTTTGGAAAGACCACATTGATTGGAAAAGGTGCCATAAATAAGCTTTTGTCAAAAGGAAATGGGCACAAGGCCTCGATGAAAAATGGCTTAGGTTCGACTGCCTTCTTCATTAGGTTGATTTGGGCTTGAAAATTTTTAGTTGTTTATTCATTGCCCCCATCGGATTATCATCTTCCTTATCTTTCTTAAGTTGATCAACATCATAATCATGTGGAAGTTTCACCCTTGCTTGGGCTAAATTTAAGAAATATCTTTCCCTATCTCTTTCTATTAATTTGTCCATGACTTAAAGAAATTCAATCTCTCGAGCCACCCTATTAGCTTTATCTTCGAGTGTTTCTTTAGGTCCTTGATTGGCATTATTAATGTTTTCATTATTCCCTCCATGGACATAATCATAAAACATGGAGTTTCTATACATTGGATCAGTTCTCTTTTCAAAAATATTTGGGAGACTATTCCCTTGGTTGTGATTTATAAAAGAGTTTTGAGATTCAAATTCGGGGACCTCTTTTGCAATGCAAGTGACGTCTTCTTTTAAAGATAGTTTGAATCTATGAGATCGTGTAGAAACTGACATTCAACAAGGTTTGATTTCAAATTGTTTTCCCCAAACTTGGTAATTATTTGTTGTTGTGAAGAGATTAAAAATATAAGATGAATTTTCAAAATGTATATCTCTCACTTGTTCCATGTATTTTTCAAACAAATCAATCACAAATACACTTTTTCTTTTTAACCCTCTACACAAAAAGTGTTTGAATGTATAAGGATGTTATCATGGATTTTTGCACAAAAAGACACTTCAAGCAATCTACCTAGTTCACAATTTGGTTCATAAACATGGCTCTATAAGGTAGGCTTTGCTAAGTTAACAAGGTATTTAATCAAGATTCTATTCAAAATGGACAAATTTTTCATCCTCCAAGAATTAGGAGGCTTCCCACCACTGGTATGTTAGAGTTTTGCGCAATCCCATAGGACTACTTGAGGAAGTTTGAAATCTTAATATCCTTTTGTCACACACCCCATTAAGGATGCATGCATTTTATTTTATAGTGGGTTGGATTTTTTTGGAAAAGGAAAATGTATCCCACTTTGGGTTGTCCCTCTCACCGTCCTTGTTAAGGAAAATCTCGGGAGGTGAGCCCACTAAAGATCTAGCATATTCATATTGAAAGCAATAAAAATAGAATTAAGAGATAGTATGTGGGAGTTTGATTCACCAAAAAGGTGAAGAGCATATCCCTATCTATTCTTTCTTCCCAAACACTATTAACAAGGTTCAATTACGAAAACCCACTAACTAATGGGAATTGAGTATTTCTACTCTTTTCCACAAACAAAGGGGTTTGTTTGATGAAGTGCTTGATTTTATCCTTTATGATATTTTAATTACTAGATTTGAGAAAAAATCACAAGGCCACAATGTAAGGAAAAATTGACCAAGTTTAGATTTACCTTCAATCGAAGCTAGCAAAGGCTAGGGGCATTTTTGATGATTTTTCCATGATTTATGCTTACCTAGTGGCGATCATTCCTTCCTTTTCACTTCTCCTCTGACAAGTTAGTCAACACAAACAAGCACAATGAAGACAAACAAGAAAAAAATTAGAAATCTAACCTTATTTATCAAATTTGAGGTAAATTGATTAAGGTAAGTAAATCCAATTTAATGAAGCAAATTTAGATTTGTAGGTTTCTACAATTTTCAAATAATGCTCATATACCTCAACTTCTTGTTGTGAATTCTCCAAAACTAGTTGAATGTTTGCAATATTCTCCTCTTTGATCTTTTTGGCCAAGGCTTTTGCTTCACTATTAAATCTAGTCTCTAGCTTTTTAACTCTTTTATCACCAGTCATCCTGCAGACACAGACAAATCATTTTCTAAATGTTAGATTCTGGAAATTTTCAATTTAATTGAATGTGCGGTAGAATCTTTTAAATGTGATGCTTAAATGATTGAAAGCATTGTTAAAAGTATCAAATGCACTGCAAAAAAATATTAAAAGCGTAGAAATAGAATTTAAATGCATTTTTTAATTAAGCAAAGATGTGTAAAGAAATCCTTGAGCGCGCAAGATAACAAATTGGAAGCACTGCAAAGTTAGGGAACACATGCTGAAAGAATTAAGACAAGAAAATAGAAAGATTGAATGCGCTGAAACTATGTGTAAATGCACACAACTTTTCCATAGAAGCATATTTTCAGACCTTGTACGTGCTGGAGAAAGTAGTGTATGCACTGGAGAAACCTGCAAAAGCATTGAAAAACCTGCAAAACAGAGAACAATAGAAGGATTTGCAAGAAAAATTTTACTTCTCTGAATTTAAAAATTAGTGAGGCCTAATGCCCCATGGTGGGTGCCATTTTGTGTACTAGGATTAGTACCTTCATAGGGTTATTTAAGTCAAATAAATCAAAATAAGAACTAAATTACCACAAAAGCAATCTAATTAAGCTATTTAAAGGACAAATGAGCACTCTATGGCTCTCTAATTAGGGATGCTAATGATGAGCTCTCAACAAGCTCTCACTAGTGATAGTCCTAATATGAGAAAATATGATAATAAAAGCTAAAATGAGTTAATTCCAAATGAAAATAGACTAATTAGCTCCTAGATTTGCCTTTCTAGGTTAAAATTGCAAGAGGTTTGATGCTTCTCAAAAATTGTGGATGATTATTCCTTGAATTATGCCTTGATTTTATAGATTTTGGCAAGGGTAAAGGGTGGATTCAAGTTCATCAAGGTTAGGTTAGGGTCAAGTCCATGGTTCCACCTTTGGAGACCATTTAAATATTTTGTCCTCAAAGCTTGGGACAAGAGGACAAAATGGGTGGATAAGATTCTTTCTCCTTATGGGTGATGGAGATTCGATGTGAGCTTGATCCATGTGAGCTTGGTTCTCAAATCCTATTGGTGGATTCATTTTGCTCCCATTTGGTGGTTGAGGGAAAATAGGATTTAATTAATTGTATTTAATTAATATGTTTAGCCATGTGTACCCCTTAAATGGGTTGATTTGATTTAAATGAACTATGCAATTAATTACATTAATTGCATAATTAATTACATTAATTACATAATTAATTACATTAATTGCATAATTAATTACATTAATTGCATAATTAATTACATTAATTGCATAATTAATTACATTAATTGCACAATTAATTGATTTGATTTAATTTAAATTGATTTTATGGCTTTTGATTTTTAATTAAATTTGAATTATGGCTTGATTGCAATTTAGCTTTGGTTTTAGCTTGTTTTGATTTTATTGCCTTGATTTTGCCTTGGTTGCTCACATGATTTATCTTGTCCATTTTTGGGTGATTACAATAAGCAACAGAAATCAAATGGCATCAACACCATATCAATGAATCATCAGTGTATCAGAAGAATATCAAAGTGTCATAATATCAGTGAATCAGAGTATAAGAGTATCAGAGCATCAGTGAATGAAAGTATCAGTGGATCAATACAAGAGTCCAAAATATGTCATAGTGTACATCAATAAAAAATGGTATAGGATATATGTTAGGGTGAGTTAGAGTCACCATTAGGAAGTGTCTAAGACCATTACTAGTTCATTCATTTGAAGCTCATTTAGCATGTTTCCTTGATGGTCTTTCCTTTCAGCAATCCTCCAAGTGTGCACGTCCTTCAAGTTGTCAAGAAATTGATGGAATATGGATGAAGTGACTGAGAGGGGGGGGGTGAATCAGTCAACCATAAAAACACTTCACAATTAATTCTTTGCAGATCCCTTAGGATATCTTAATACTGTTATCTGTTTTAGCACTCGGTAAATAAATTGCAGTAACAGAAAGTATTATCAATATTATCTTTAGATATTCATCAACACATGTATATGATTGTGAAAGCAATTAAGAACACAAGAGACACAAGATTTAACGTGGAAACCCAATATGGGAAAAACCACCAATGTATCTAGATACTGATTTTCACTTTTCTGAAGTGATGCCCGGTTAAAAGCCAACCCGGTAAAAGGTTACAAAACACACTGTTAGGTGTGACCTTGTTAGAGGATTTAAAACACCCTGCTAGGAGTGGCCTGGTAAGAGGTCTTGAAAACAATTCAATGGAATTGTCACCTTGTTAGAGGATTTATATTATGGCTGTTAAACCAACTCGGTTAAGAGATTTAGAATTCACTGTTACAATGATAAGAAGGTAACAATGAGAAAGTAACCTGTATAATAATGCAACTGTCTTGCTGATTACAGATCTCTGTTCTGCATAATTCTGATCCTTTCTGATCAAATAAATCTCTACTGCTCCTCAAGGATATCTGAACATCCTTCACAAGTTCGCATATACCTTTCCTTCTTTTCTTCTGTAAATCTTCTGCTGTGTTATCTTTTCTTTTCACATTTGACCTTTTATTTATATGATTTTGGATTAGTCAAATCGACATTATTTAGTATAACAGTCGGCTGAATTAAGTAAACTCTATTTGCAAAAATCCTTCAAGGGCCGACAGTGCTCGGTGACCATATCTTTCTATAATCTTTCGGTGACCGAGGGAACTCGGTAAACACCGACAATTCTTTACCTTTGATAACCGACTGAACTCGGTAAACACTATCTTTTCTCGAAGACCGACTGAACTCGGTAAACACTAAACTTTCTTCGGCAACCGAGTGAACTCGGTAAACACTAAATTTCTTCGACAACCGAGTGAACTCGGTAAACACTAAATTTCTTCGACAACCGAGTGAACTCGGTAAACACTAAATTTCTTCGACAACCGAGTGGACTCGGTAAACATTAATATTCCTGTCTGGTAGACCGACTGAGCTCGGTAGAAGCTGATTGCTGCGGACTATGACATAGTGTGACATCAAAGACAATACATAATTGAGTAGCAATTTCCTTCAGACAATTGTTTCCAACAATCTCCCTCTTTGGCATTGATGGCAACACAATATGTCATATCATAAGAAATTTGAAAGAGTTAGCTCGGTTTAGATTCAAATCTCCCTCTGTCAGCAAACTTCTTGTATCCTGAAAATTCTTCCTTCTGACTATTTGAAAATTTCTTGAAAGCAATAGTAAAGACATAGCAAACACTCCCTCTTTGACAACACATGCCAAAGATAATTCACATATTACCGGTGAAAATTAATGTACCTCAAGTACTGATTCATATGCAATGATTCCTTTAATATACTGCATCAACAGGTTGATTTTCAATCATGTTCTGGTTGATGCATCACTAAAACTGTATTTAGTGAGCCTCGGATAGGGGAATGACCCCTAACTTACCTCTTAGATACATAAATGCATCCTTAGGTAATGGTTTGGTGAAAATGTCTGCAATCTGTTCTTTTGTATGAATATATTCTAATCTGATTTCCTTGTCCTGCACCAGTTCTCTGACAAAGTGATATTTAATAGCAATGTGCTTGGTTTTGGAATGCATCACTGGATTTTTAGAAATGTTTATTGCACTGGTATTGTCACAAAATATAACAACTGGTTCTTTGATTTCAACCTTCATACCTTCTAATAGCTCTTTAAACCAAACAATATTTGAACAGTTTACTGCAGCAGCAACATATTCTCCTTCAGCTGTGGATTGAGATGTGCAATTCTGCTTTTTACTAGTCCAAGATACCAGTCTTTTTCCAAGAAAAAATGCTCCACCACTTGTACTTTTTCTGTCATCAATGTTTCCTGCCCAATCAGCATCAGTAAACACTTTCAAGTCTAGATTGCCTCCAAATTTATACCACAAACCATACTCTTCAGTTCCTTTTAAGTATCTTAATATTCTTTTGATTGCCATCATGTGATTTTCCTTAGGTTTTGCTGAGAATCTAGCTACTATACCGACTGCTAAGGCAATATCAGGTCTTGTATGTACTACATACTGCAATTTTCCAATCATAAATCGGTATAGGGTCTGATCAACTTCTTTTGAATCATCATTTTTGGTAAGTTTCAGTCCAGTACACATGGGTGTACCAACTGGTTTTGAATCTTCCATACCAAACTTCTTAAGTATCTCCTTAATGTATTTGGATTGAGTAATGTATATACCATTCTTGCTTTGCTGAATTTGAAGACCAACAAAGAATTTTATTAAGCCAAACATAGACATTTCAAATTCTCTGTTCATTTGTTCTGAAAATTCTTTGCACTGATCCTCATTCCCTGTAAATATAGTATCATCCACAAATATTTCTGCCAATACAATTTTGTCATCCGGTCCTTCTTTAATATACAGATTGCTGTTATCATTAGCTCTTTTGAAATTAATCTGAATCAAATAGTTATGGAGTCTTTCATACCATGCTCTAGGAGCTTGTTTTAAACCATACAATGCTTTGTGTAACCTGCAGACCATGTCCCTTTTATCTGGATCAACAAAACCTTCAGGTTGTTCAATGTAGACTTCTTCATCAAGAATTCCATTGAGAAATGCAGATTTTATATCCATCTGATATACCTTAAATCCTTTGTGTGCTGCATAAGCAAGTAGAGTTCTTACACCTTCTAATCTTGCAACAGGAGCAAAAGTTTCTCCATAATCTATACCTTCTTCTTGAGAATAACCTTTACATACCAGTCTAGCTTTGTTTCTAGATACTTGACCATCTTCATTCAGCTTATTCCTGAATACCCATTTTGTTCCAATTACATTCTTATCTTTAGGTCTGGGTACAAGAGTCCAAGTTTTGTTCTTTTGTATTTGTTCTAATTCTTCATTCATTGCTTCAATCCAACTTTCATTCTCTAATGCATCTTTGATATTTCTAGGTTCAAAATCAGTAAGTAGACATGTACCTTTTAGCTTGCTTCTTGTCATAGTACCATCTGATTTGTTTCCAATGATTTGGTCTGGTGTATGATGTCTTCTGACATATTTGGCTAGTATAGGTTCCTTGCCTTTTGAATGATTCATGCTGTTGTCTTCTAGGATCTCTTCTTCAGGTTGCTCGGGCTCGATAGATATTTGCTCGGTAACTTCAGGCTGAGACTCGGTCTGAATTTCTTCTTGTGACTCGGTTTGAACTTCTTCCTGTGACTCGGTAACTGTGCTCGGCTCGGTAGATATAGCTTCCTTATTGATAGTTGTGTCTGTCAATGTTTCAGGTTCAATGTAAACGAATCTTCTGTAGTTCTCAGGTTCCCTTTTGCTTTCTTCCTCAGTCTTTTCTGCAAACTCATCAAATTTTACATGTATACTTTCTATGACTTTGTAAGTAGATAAGTTCAGACATTTGTATGCCTTGCTTTTGCTAGAATATCCTAGGAATATTCCTTCATCACTTTTCACATCAAATTTATTTCTTCTGGATTCTTTTAAGATATAACACTTGCTACCAAATATTTTCATGTAACTTACATTAGGTTTATAGCCATACCATAATTCATAAGGAGTTTTGAATGTGTCTTTCTTCAGTTGTACTCGGTTCAAGGTATGAACTGCAGTGCTGATAGCTTCCTTCCAGTACTTTATAGCAATGTTCTTTTCTATCATTAGAGTCCTTGCACAATCCATAATAGATCTGTTTCTTCTTTCTGCTATTCCATTCTGCTCAGGAGTTCTCGGAGCTGATACCTATCTTTTGATTCCTCTTTCAATGCAGAAGTTGTTAAAATCATGGGAGATGAATTCACCACCTCTGTCTGATCTTAAGCATTTCAATCTTTTCCCTGTTTCTTTTTCTACTCTTGCTAAGTACCATTTGAACTTTTCAAATGCCTCTGATTTTTCTCTTAAATACATGACAGTCATCATTCTAGAATAATCATCAACGAAAAGAATAAAGAATTTATCTCCAGTATAGCTTTGTATTCCAATAGGTCCACATAAATCAGTATGCACAATTTCCAAAATTTCTTTAGACTGATAGTTCTTACTCTTGAAACTAGTTTTACTCATTTTGCCAATCTGACAATTCTTACATAGACCAGTGTCAGGTTTCTTCAAAATAGGAATGCCTCTAACCTTCTTGAATTTGCTTATTTTTATCATGTTATCAAAATTCACATGACATAACCTTTTGTGCCATAGCCAACTTTCTTCTATTTGAGCAATAAAGCATGAATATTCATTGAGATCAAGATAAAATAAGTTACCTTTTGTTTGTTTTCCTGATCCAATGAGTTTTCCTTTTCCATCCAGCAGTCTTGCTTGACCATTCATGAATTCAACCTTGAAACCAGTGTTGATTAGCTGTGCTACACTTAAAAGATTATGTTTTAGTCCTTCAACCCAGTAAGCATTATCACATATGAGTTCTTTGGTTAATGAGATTCTTCCTTTTCCTTTTATACAACAAGGTTCATTGTTTCCAAATCTTACATTACCATTGTCACAGTCTTCTAGATATTCAAATTTTGTCTTGTCACCAGTCATGTGGTGTGAACATCCGCTGTCTATTATCCATATATCATCTTTGCTTATATGAGAAATAAGTGCCATCTTATCTTCATCATCATCAGATTCATCTTTTATAGCAATAAAGACAATTTCTTCTTCACTATCATCAGAATCTTTAGCCATAAAACATGATTTCTTACCTTTATCCTTGTATGATTTGAAATTCTTTTTGCCATAGTACTTGTGACTTCTCTTTTCTTCCTTGACTTGCTTGTTTGGGCACCTAGCTGCAATATGTCCAATTTCTTCACATGAAAAACAGATTAAAGGAGTTTTACCTTTATATTTACCTTTCCCTCTAGAGTACTTCTTTGCAAGTAATGCTTCTACAATTTCAAGATCACTATCAGAACTTTCTTCTGACTCTTCTTCACTTTCTGACTGAACTTCTTTAATTTTCTTGTTCTTCTTTAGTGAAACCTTGGCCTTAAATGCTGATTCAATATTTTTGGAACTAGGAACATAGTTGTCATAGTTGTCTAATTCAAAAGCTGTCAATCTTCCAACTAGAGCATCCAAGGTTATACTGTGGTTTGTTTCACATCTTCTTTCTTGAATAGCTGATACTCTTATTGCATAGATAGGGAGTAGTGTTCTGAGTACCTTACTTATAACAGTCTCATCCGAGATTGTTCCTCCAGAAGCTCTAATTGCACTTACACTTGCTTTGATTCTTTCAACATATTTTGCAATGTTTTCATCTTCCTTCATATTCATTTTGTCAAACTGTCCTCTTAGGCTTTCTGCTTTGGCTCTTTTCACATTTGCATCACCACCATATATTTTCTTCAGTGCCACCCACATTTCATATGCAGTGGTGCAGTCTTTAATATCATCAAATTCTTCATAGTTGAGAGCAGATGCAATGTCTATCATCATGGTGTTGTGAGTCTTTTTATCTGCAATGTCTTCGACAGTTAATGCACCATTAGGAATTGTGTATTCTTCATCAATGTATTTGCATCCTGAATCACCAATGGAAGCCAGATGAAGTTGCATGAGACCTTGCCATGCTGAAAAGTTATCTCTGTTAAGCTTTGGAATTTCCCTCTTGTAAGACATCCTGATCTTTAGCTTAGGTCCTTGAAACCCTTCCTGCAAGCACCAAAAGCTCTGATACCAATTGATGGAATATGGATGAAGTGAATGAGAGGGGGGGGGTGAATCAGTCAACCATAAAAACACTTCACAATTAATTCTTTGCAGATCCCTTAGGACATCTTAATACTGTTATCTATTTTAGCACTCGGTAAATAGATTGCAGTAACAGAAAGTATTATCAATATTATCTTTAGATATTCATCAACACATGTATATGATTGTGAAAGCAATTAAGAACACAAAAGACACAAGATTTAACGTGGAAACCCAATATGGGAAAAACCACCAATGTATCTAGATACTGATTTTCACTTTTCTGAAGTGATGCCCGGTTAAAAGCCAACCCGGTAAAAGGTTACAAAACACACTGTTAGGTGTGACCTTGTTAGAGGATTTAAAACACCCTGCTAGGAGTGGCCTGGTAAGAGGTCTTGAAAACAATTCAATGGAATTGTCACCTTGTTAGAGGATTTATATTATGGCTGTTAAACCAACTCGGTTAAGAGATTTAGAATTCACTGTTACAATGATAAGAAGGTAACAATGAGAAAGTAACCTGTATAATAATGCAACTGTCTTGCTGATTACAGATCTCTGTTCTGCATAATTCTGATCCTTTCTGATCAAATAAATCTCTGCTGCTCCTCAAGGATATCTGAACATCCTTCACAAGTTTGCATATACCTTTCCTTCTTTTCTTTTGTAAATCTTCTGCTGTGTTATCTTTTTCTTTTCACATTTGACCTTTTATTTATATGATTTTGGATTAGTCAAATCGACATTATTTAGTATAACAGTCGGCTGAATTAAGTAAACTCTATTTGCAAAAATCCTTCAAGGGCCGACAGTTCTCGGTGACCATATCTTTCTATAATCTTTCGGTGACCGAGGGAACTCGGTAAACACCGACAATTCTTTACCTTTGATAACCGACTGAACTCGGTAAACACTATCTTTTCTCGAAGACCGACTGAACTCGGTAAACACTAAACTTTCTTCGGCAACCGAGTGAACTCGGTAAACACTAAATTTCTTCGACAACCGAGTGAACTCGGTAAACACTAAATTTCTTCGACAACCGAGTGAACTCGGTAAACACTAAATTTCTTCGACAACCGAGTGGACTCGGTAAACATTAATATTCCTGTCTGGTAGACCGACTGAGCTCGGTAGAAGCTGATTGCTGCGGACTATGACATAGTGTGACATCAAAGACAATACATAATTGAGTAGCAATTTCCTTCAGACAATTGTTTCCAACAATCTCTCTCTTTGGCATTGATGGCAACACAATATGTCATATCATAAGAAATTTGAAAGAGTTAGCTCGGTTTAGATTCAAATCTCCCTCTGTCAGCAAACTTCCTGTATCCTGAAAATTCTTCCTTCTGACTATTTGAAAATTTCTTGAAAGCAATAGTAAAGACATAGCAAACACTCCCTCTTTGACAACACATGCCAAAGATAATTCACATATTACCGGTGAAAATTAATGTACCTCAAGTACTGATTCATATGCAATGATTCCTTTAATATACTGCATCAACAGGTTGATTTTCAATCATGTTCTGGTTGATGCATCACTAAAACTGTATTTAGTGAGCCTCGGATAGGGGAATGACCCCTAACTTACCTCTTAGATACATAAATGCATCCTTAGGTAATGGTTTGGTGAAAATGTCTGCAATCTGTTCTTTTGTATGAATATATTCTAATCTGATTTCCTTGTCCTGCACCAGTTCTCTGACAAAGTGATATTTAATAGCAATGTGCTTGGTTTTGGAATGCATCACTGGATTTTTAGAAATGTTTATTGCACTGGTATTGTCACAAAATATAACAACTGGTTCTTTGATTTCAACCTTCATACCTTCTAATAGCTCTTTAAACCAAACAATATTTGAACAGTTTACTGCAGCAGCAACATATTCTCCTTCAGCTGTGGATTGAGATGTGCAATTCTGCTTTTTACTAGTCCAAGATACCAGTCTTTTTCCAAGAAAAAATGCTCCACCACTTGTACTTTTTCTGTCATCAATGTTTCCTGCCCAATCAGCATCAGTAAACACTTTCAAGTCTAGATTGCCTCCAAATTTATACCACAAACCATACTCTTTAGTTCCTTTTAAGTATCTTAATATTCTTTTGATTGCCATCATGTGATTTTCCTTAGGTTTTGCTGAGAATCTAGCTACTATACCGACTGCTAAGGCAATATCAGGTCTTGTATGTACTACATACTGCAATTTTCCAATCATAGATCGGTATAGGGTCTGATCAACTTCTTTTGAATCATCATTTTTGGTAAGTTTCAGTCCAGTACACATGGGTGTACCAATTGGTTTTGAATCTTCCATACCAAACTTCTTAAGTATCTCCTTAATGTATTTGGATTGAGTAATGTATATACCATTCTTGCTTTGCTGAATTTGAAGACCAACAAAGAATTTTATTAAGCCAAACATAGACATTTCAAATTCTCTGTTCATTTGTTCTGAAAATTCTTTGCACTGATCCTCATTCCCTGTAAATATAGTATCATCCACAAATATTTCTGCCAATACAATTTTGTCATCCGGTCCTTCTTTAATATACAGATTGTTGTTATCATTAGCTCTTTTGAAATTAATCTGAATCAAATAGTTATGGAGTCTTTCATACCATGCTCTAGGAGCTTGTTTTAAACCATACAATGCTTTGTGTAACCTGCAGACCATGTCCCTTTTATCTGGATCAACAAAACCTTCAGGTTGTTCAATGTAGACTTCTTCATCAAGAATTCCATTGAGAAATGCAGATTTTATATCCATCTGATATACCTTAAATCCTTTGTGTGCTGCATAAGCAAGTAGAGTTCTTACACCTTCTAATCTTGCAACAGGAGCAAAAGTTTCTCCATAATCTATACCTTCTTCTTGAGAATAACCTTTACATACCAGTCTAGCTTTGTTTCTAGATATTTGACCATCTTCATTCAGCTTATTCCTGAATACCCATTTTGTTCCAATTACATTCTTATCTTTAGGTCTGGGTACAAGAGTCCAAGTTTTGTTCTTTTGTATTTGTTCTAATTCTTCATTCATTGCTTCAATCCAACTTTCATTCTCTAATGCATCTTTGATATTTCTAGGTTCAAAATCAGTAAGTAGACATGTACCTTTTAGCTTGCTTCTTGTCATAGTACCATCTGATTTGTTTCCAATGATTTGGTCTGGTGTATGATGTCTTCTGACATATTTGGCTAGTATAGGTTCCTTGCCTTTTGAATGATTCATGCTGTTGTCTTCTAGGATCTCTTCTTCAGGTTGCTCGGGGTCGATAGATATTTGCTCGGTAACTTCAGGCTGAGACTCGGTCTGAATTTCTTCTTGTGACTCGGTTTGAACTTCTTCCTGTGACTCGGTCTGTGACTCGGTAACTGTGCTCGGCTCGGTAGATATAGCTTCCTTATTGATAGTTGTGTCTGTCAATGTTTCAGGTTCAATGTAAACGAATCTTCTGTAGTTCTCAGGTTCCCTTTTGCTTTCTTCCTCAGTCTTTTCTGCAAACTCATCAAATTTTACATGTATACTTTCTATGACTTTGTAAGTAGATAAGTTCAGACATTTGTATGCCTTGCTTTTGCTAGAATATCCTAGGAATATTCCTTCATCACTTTTCACATCAAATTTATTTCTTCTGGATTCTTTTAAGATATAACACTTGCTACCAAATATTTTCATGTAACTTACATTAGGTTTATAGCCATACCATAATTCATAAGGAGTTTTGAATGTGTCTTTCTTCAGTTGTACTCGGTTCAAGGTATGAACTGCAGTGCTGATAGCTTCCTTCCAGTACTTTATAGCAATGTTCTTTTCTATCATTAGAGTCCTTGCACAATCCATAATAGATCTGTTTCTTCTTTCTGCTATTCCATTCTGCTCAGGAGTTCTCGGAGCTGATACCTATCTTTTGATTCCTCTTTCAATGCAGAAGTTGTTAAAATCATGGGAGATGAATTCACCACCTCTGTCTGATCTTAAGCATTTCAATCTTTTCCCTGTTTCTTTTTCTACTCTTGCTAAGTACCATTTGAACTTTTCAAATGCCTCTGATTTTTCTCTTAAATACATGACAGTCATCATTCTAGAATAATCATCAACGAAAAGAATAAAGAATTTATCTCCAGTATAGCTTTGTATTCCAATAGGTCCACATAAATCAGTATGCACAATTTCCAAAATTTCTTTAGACTGATAGTTCTTACTCTTGAAACTAGTTTTACTCATTTTGCCAATCTGACAATTCTTACATAGACCAGTGTCAGGTTTCTTCAAAATAGGAATGCCTCTAACCTTCTTGAATTTGCTTATTTTTATCATGTTATCAAAATTCACATGACATAACCTTTTGTGCCATAGCCAACTTTCTTCTATTTGAGCAATAAAGCATGAATATTCATTGAGATCAAGATAAAATAAGTTACCTTTTGTTTGTTTTCCTGATCCAATGAGTTTTCCTTTTCCATCCAGCAGTCTTGCTTGACCATTCATGAATTCAACCTTGAAACCAGTGTTGATTAGCTGTGCTACACTTAAAAGATTATGTTTTAGTCCTTCAACCCAGTAAGCATTATCACATATGAGTTCTTTGGTTAATGAGATTCTTCCTTTTCCTTTTATACAACAAGGTTCATTGTTTCCAAATCTTACATTACCATTGTCACAGTCTTCTAGATATTCAAATTTTGTCTTGTCACCAGTCATGTGGTGTGAACATCCGCTGTCTATTATCCATATATCATCTTTGCTTATATGAGAAATAAGTGCCATCTTATCTTCATCATCATCAGATTCATCTTTTATAGCAATAAAGACAATTTCTTCTTCACTATCATCAGAATCTTTAGCCATAAAACATGATTTCTTACCTTTATCCTTGTATGATTTGAAATTCTTTTTGCCATAGTACTTGTGACTTCTCTTTTCTTCCTTGACTTGCTTGTTTGGGCACCTAGCTGCAATATGTCCAATTTCTTCACATGAAAAATAGATTAAAGGAGTTTTACCTTTATATTTACCTTTCCCTCTAGAGTACTTCTTTGCAAGTAATGCTTCTACAATTTCAAGATCACTATCAGAACTTTCTTCTGATTCTTCTTCACTTTCTGACTGAACTTCTTTAATTTTCTTGTTCTTCTTTAGTGAAACCTTGGCCTCAAATGCTGATTCAATATTTTTGGAACTAGGAACATAGTTGTCATAGTTGTCTAATTCAAAAGCTGTCAATCTTCCAACTAGAGCATCCAAGGTTATACTATGGTTTGTTTCACATCTTCTTTCTTGAATAGCTGATACTCTTATTGCATAGATAGGGAGTAGTGTTCTGAGTACCTTACTTATAACAGTCTCATCCGAGATTGTTCCTCCAGAAGCTCTAATTGCACTTACACTTGCTTTGATTCTTTCAACATATTTTGCAATGTTTTCATCTTCCTTCATATTCATTTTGTCAAACTGTCCTCTTAGGCTTTCTGCTTTGGCTCTTTTCACATTTGCATCACCACCATATATTTTCTTCAGTGCCACCCACATTTCATATGCAGTGGTGCAGTCTTTAATATCATCAAATTCTTCATAGCTGAGAGCAGATGCAATGTCTATCATCATGGTGTTGTGAGTCTTTTTATCTGCAATGTCTTCGACAGTTAATGCGCCATTAGGAATTGTGTATTCTTCATCAATGTATTTGCATCCTGAATCACCAATGGAAGCCAGATGAAGTCGCATGAGACCTTGCCATGCTGAAAAGTTATCTCTATTAAGCTTTGGAATTTCCCTCTTGTAAGACATCCTGATCTTTAGCTTAGGTCCTTGAAACCCTTCCTGCAAGCACCAAAAGCTCTGATACCAATTGATGGAATATGGATGAAGTGACTGAGAGGGGGGGGGTGAATCAGTCAACCATAAAAACACTTCACAATTAATTCTTTGCAGATCCCTTAGGATATCTTAATACTGTTATCTATTTTAGCACTCGGTAAATAGATTGCAGTAACAGAAAGTATTATCAATATTATCTTTAGATATTCATCAACACATGTATATGATTGTGAAAGCAATTAAGAACACAAGAGACACAAGATTTAACGTGGAAACCCAATATGGGAAAAACCATCAATGTATCTAGATACTGATTTTCACTTTTCTGAAGTGATGCCCGGTTAAAAGCCAACCCGGTAAAAGGTTACAAAACACACTGTTAGGTGTGACCTTGTTAGAGGATTTAAAACACCCTGCTAGGAGTGGCCTGGTAAGAGGTCTTGAAAACAATTCAATGGAATTGTCACCTTGTTAGAGGATTTATATTATGGCTGTTAAACCAACTCGGTTAAGAGATTTAGAATTCACTGTTACAATGATAAGAAGGTAACAATGAGAAAGTAACCTGTATAATAATGCAACTGTCTTGCTGATTACAGATCTCTGTTCTGCATAATTCTGATCCTTTCTGATCAAATAAATCTCTGCTGCTCCTCAAGGATATCTGAACATCCTTCACAAGTTCGCATATACCTTTCCTTCTTTTCTTCTGTAAATCTTCTGCTGTGTTATCTTTTCTTTTCACATTTGACCTTTTATTTATATGATTTTGGATTAGTCAAATCGACATTATTTAGTATAACAGTTGGCTGAATTAAGTAAACTCTATTTGCAAAAATCCTTCAAGGGCCGACAGTGCTCGGTGACCATATCTTTCTATAATCTTTCGGTGACCGAGGGAACTCGGTAAACACCGACAATTCTTTACCTTTGATAACCGACTGAACTCGGTAAACACTATCTTTTCTCGAAGACCGACTGAACTCGGTAAACACTAAACTTTCTTCGGCAACCGAGTGAACTCGGTAAACACTAAATTTCTTCGACAACCGAGTGAACTCGGTAAACACTAAATTTCTTCGACAACCGAGTGAACTCGGTAAACACTAAATTTCTTCGACAACCGAGTGGACTCGGTAAACATTAATATTCCTGTCTGGTAGACCGACTGAGCTCGGTAGAAGCTGATTGCTGCGGACTATGACATAGTGTGACATCAAAGACAATACATAATTGAGTAGCAATTTCCTTCAGACAATTGTTTCCAACAAAAATAGCCTCCAAGTTTGTCAAGTTCAAATTTGGCTATCCTTGGTTGAATATTTTTCAAGACTCATGCTTCACATGAACCACTTCAAACCTCTTTAAAATCTAGTTCAAATTAGTTCGAAGTAGTTCAATGAATGATTATTTTTGCGATGAACCACTTTGAACCCCTTTGAACCCCGGTTCAAAGTTGTTCAAAGAGGTTCAAGGATAGATAGTGGGAAAAGTGATAAGTGAAGTGATAGCTCATGGGATAGATGAAATAAGCTGATATTGAAGTAATGGTTAAGTTATTAATATGGATAGTTTAGATTTGATGGGAGCCACGGGGCAAGCCTCATATAAAGTTTCGGGTTGCGATTAGTGAAATCTCTAACATGAGTGAGAGATATTGCTTATGGGATGATTAATGATGATATTAAAGTTTGTGGATTTCAAGGACATCTTTTTGCTGAGTCATTACTACTCACATCATTTTAAATTAATGTTCCCAACTAATGCTCATTAAAGTCAACTTTTCAGGGCATAATCTTTCAAAAATATAAACAGCTCTGTATGTATTCTCTTCTTGTTATAATTATGTGGAATCTCAGCTGTGGGAGAGGAAATTTTTCTGAGTCTGCATAAAATAGTTAGCTCCTAAAGCTCTTTTTCATTTCTTGTTGTTGTTTGATAATATTGATTCAAGAGGGGGGGTTTATTTTTATTCCTATGGGAGAGATGAGGTCTAGTATGCATTTCTTTGAGAATGTCAAGAATATGGAGTGTCATGCCCCTGTTGTCATGAATACAGACCTATTAGGGGTATCAGTAAAAAAAATGGCAATTGACCTCACAAACTATGTAGCGAAAGATCATAGTCTAGAGTTCCTATCGAGTGGGTTATTGGAAGTAGCGGCTTTCCCTCCATTAGTTGTATGCCTAGAGTTGGTTCAACAATGTATTAAATGATATGATGTTAAATCCAAGTGCATAATGAATGTGCAAGGCCAAACCCTTGTGCCAGTTAGCAAAGAGACTATCATGGTTGTTTTCAAAATCCCAGAGGAATCTCTCGTCAGTTTCACTCCCACCCAATCTCTAGCTCAGTATAGAGAAAACATAGATAAAAATCATAGTCATGTGGCCCAAAAATGGACTCAAACTAATTATAAGGGAGGATCTTGGTTG
Organism: Chamaecyparis obtusa; assembly: GCA_027943335.1. Classification (NCBI taxonomy): domain Eukaryota; kingdom Viridiplantae; phylum Streptophyta; class Pinopsida; order Cupressales; family Cupressaceae; genus Chamaecyparis; species Chamaecyparis obtusa. The sequence continues at coordinate 956,519 of BSBK01000740.1, read as the reverse complement.
CCTAAATTTCTCACTAAAGACCATATGAAGCCACCTATTCATGATGTGATAGTTTTACTTCACCAGATTAAAGGTTCAAAGCAGGTTCTCCTCTTTGAGGAGTGGATGTTTCACTTTATAGAGATAGTCTTGGAAGGGAGGCAACATCTTGATTGGGTGGAGATTATCACCAGTTCCCTAAGGGACCAACTTAAACAATCCCATGCCATTAAGAAGGATTTCTTTATGTCTTCCTATTTGATATACTATATGGCATGCACACAGGATCTATCAGCCATTCAACATGTCCCTTGGAATGAAGACCTTTTCATCTATGAGTAATGTCTCTTATTAAGAAAGGATAATATTTTGGAAGACTACAGGAAGGTTCATGATGTTTTTCTAGGAAGACTGTGTCAACAATTGGCAGGAGTTCCAAACCAAAGAGTCTCATTGGAAGCACAGAAATTGGTTCAAGTCTACAGAATTTTTTACATTCAATTTCCACATTTTACTTACATCTGGGTTGGAGGCTTTGATGAAGAACCTCTTAGGCTCCCAAGATTTTCTTTTGACTATTTTATATTGGCAGAGGTCTCCATGTAATTGTTCATAGTTATTAAAAATACCCTGCTAGAAGAAAGGTGGCCTTCTATGTTTCAAGTTAAGGTTGGCGACTTGGTCTATAATAGTATGATGGATGCCTCAATAATAGGAAGCAACCTGTTAAGTTTTCACATGCAATTCTACAAGTTAAGGAGGGGTTTTGACAATAAGGGCTTTGATAGACAAGTTCTAAGTCTAAGTAATTATCCATCACCTAGTTTTCCCCCTTGAAGATCTATGGGAAGATCTTAGTGACAAAGAACTAGTCTGAGAACAAGATCACTCAAGACTTGTAGTCCCATAGATCAAACTGTTGCAGTTAAAGTTTGATATAAAGGGAATAGAAGAGCATAGTTCTGAAGCCGCAAGTTTAGATGTCATTAATATAGAAGCAAGAAGTCCTCTAGTCATAGATTAGAATAGGAAGGAGGAAGATGATATAAAGTTAAGAGCTTGAACCATATTTGGGGTTATAGAGACCAGGTTAATATAAAAGAAAAAGGAGCAAAGAACCCCCCTCTTGAAAGGTGTAGTACAAAATCAGCCCTAAAAAATGTGAAACATGTCTCATCTAATGCGTCTCCTATGGTTCCTAATGCAAGTAAAGTCACATCCCCTAAGAAAAAGGTGGTTCCCAGAAAACATCCTACGACACCTAGATCAAGGCCTAGAACAAGATCAAAAAGGCATTCTCAGATGGCATCCTTAGGACCTGACTATCTAGATATTGAGATTAACGATGAGGATATTTCCTTTCCATTAGATCAACAAGAAAGGGTTCAAGAAATTATTACCAGTAACATAGAACTAACTCAAGCTGAGAGCACTCCTATCAAAGCACCTAACAATTAGATAATCATTGGTTAAATCCCTCCTTGGTTAACTGAATTAGTGAGTAAAAGGAAGATTTATAAGCCTATTTCACTTCCTATGAAAGAGATTGTCATGAAATATGCCACCTGGACTCCTAAAGAAAAAAGAATGAAGAGTGATGCAAGATTATCTACTGATCCATCTACTGGAAAGGTGGTTGTAGAAATAGCAACCTTTAGGCCTAAAGAAGGAATTTAGGAATCAGAGGTGGAAGACTTTGAAATCACTAAGATGGAGTTTGGTGTTCTAACCAGGGACTCTAAAGATCATCTTTTTAAATTTTTAGCTGATCATATGCTCGGGCATTCGCAAAAGGATGGGCGAGAGAAACATGAGTTGAAATAGCTGGTATCTACCATGGTTGAGTTTCTTTCCTCACTCACTGATGTTGGAGCAATGCCACTGGCCCAGTCCCCACAAGACTTTGATCTGAATTCAGTTGAAAGCCAAAGGCTAGCGAAACAGATGCAATAGGGTAGAGTTCTGATGGAGGTCATGAAATCCTGGATAAATAATGTAATTGATGAAGGGAGTGCTTTCATATGAGAGTTTATATCTACCTTCTTAGATGGGGAAGGATTACTCGATGAGATTCAAACTCTGGTCCCAAGCTGGGAAATGGAAGAAGAGAAATGCGCAGCAGTTGTCATATAGGTTCAAGAAATAGAGACGTATGGTGTGACTTAGTTCTTAGCAAAAAATCTGATGAAGTTGGTAGACCCCTATATGATGTTCATCTTGAAACAAAATTTTGGCTGGAAAGACACAATGTTTAAAGCTACGATTTCTCAAGCCAAAGAAATAGAGAAGGAGGTACTAGATATGCATGCAAATTCCCTTAAAGACATCAATATAGTAAATCCCTCAAGTATTTTACAAATTGATGAAGGTAATAGGGATGCAGATGCCATGGTCAATGTCTTTACAGATACCATGAATGCTCTTAAAGAAAATGAAGCACTGACGATTCAGGATTTCACCAAAATAGCAAATGTGGAATCCATGTTGTTACTGAATAGGGGCCAATTACCTAAGCAGGCAAAGAGGATCAAGGAGTTGAGATGGGAGAAGAATGTGACTCAGGCAAAGCTAACAGGTCTAAAGAATCTACATTTTTATCCAACTCAGGAATTGGTGAACGTGTTTCAAACCTGGAAGCTCGTACAAACTACCACGTCAGAAGGCCTTGGAGGGAGTTAGCATTTTTTGGGATAGCATTTACCTTTCTTTCTATTTTAAAAGACATGTGTTATGAAACTCTCGTTTCAATTGTATAACTGGTTTTTAACAGTTTTTGTGGTGTCTGAGAGGCCGGGTTTTTCTGGAGGCTCTCTCAAACCTAAAATTATAAATGCTAGAGCATTAAGTTCTGAAATAGTTTGTGACTTGTTGTGATTAGACTTTGATCTGATCATATATGAATATATAGATGCATGGTTTGATTTAGATCTTTGAATCAAAATCTAGAATGTATTGGTTACTTTGAGAATTGGTACGTTTATATCTGTGCATGTATTATTTATACTTAGTCACTCCTAATTTCTTTCTAGTTATTTCTCCTTGAGTTATTTTATAGGTTCTTTGTTTTAGAAGTAATTAGTAGATCTTAGTATTCTTCATAGTGTGAATTAATCATCTGTTGATTCTTAAAATTACCTCAATACCCAAGAGTATTTGAGCGGTCCTTCCACACTTTCTAGTTAAAAGTGTATATATTTACTTTTATGTTGATAATTCATTGAATATCCTACAAGGAAGGTGAACCTTCAAAATTCAGAGGGAAGCAATTTCTGATGCTTACCCAACTGTTGATGAATTGTTTTTCTTCAAAGGCATAGAGTTTTTATTTGATTTCATTTAAGAAGAAGACAAATTTGTTTGCCAATAGATTTTTGGCGACTCTACTGGGGAGAGTCCAGTATAAAACACTAGGTTCTCAACTGATACAATGCCACAAGATGGTATTACTACACAATGATGTGTTTCCTGTGCTTAGCCTAACCTAGGATTTGAAGACACACAAGAAGACATAATTTCAAGCCTAGCTGTAGTAGCATGGCAATTTAAGCTCACTAATCAATAGTTTCATCGAGTCCAAGGAGTGCTTGAAAGAGAAGAAGAAATAGCTGAGTGACTGAGGGGTATACTAGTTGCTCATGAAGCAGGTATAGTAAATAGACTTGCACAAGCCCCAACAAGAAATTAAGGTCATTCCTGAATATTGAAACTGGAAAAAAAGAGATATACCAGAGGTGATAGGAGTAGGGGATTGGTTGATGAAGACTTTGAAGGTTTGAGGAATCTTAGTTTCGAACCTGATCTTAATAACCACAAGAAGAAGAAAACCCAAATATTTAGCAGACCTTCTTCACCTCCACCTAGCCCATTTGTTCCACCCCTTTTCTAAGCTATTGTAACACCAAGTACTGTGGTACCTACTATTCTTAATATCCAGCCTTTGAAATTCTAGTTACCTAACATGGCTACCAATCAACCCTAGGATCAGAATATTGGCCCACTAAACTTAGGAGCTAACCCCCCTGGGGATTTTCCTAAAGGTGCTAATCAAGTCTTGCCCAAGTTCAGTAGAGATGGAAAAGTAACCACTGATGATCATCTCAGTGCTTTCCATACTTCCTATGGTGTTATTAGTGTCCCTACTAAAGAAGTAGTGGTCAGGCTCTTTGTTAGGACCTTGGTGGATACTGAAACTAACTGGTTCATTCATTTACCTAATGGTTCAATCACTAATTGGAATGACATAAAAAATACTTTTGAAACAAGATTTAAAACTCTTGATAATGAGATTTCATTATTGCTTCAACTTAGTCAACTAAAAAAAGAAATACATGAGCCTATGCAGGAGTTTGTGGCTAAGTTTAATAGAATCTTGTAAAGGATACCAACAAATTTGGCACCAAGTAATGAGAATAAGAAGATTTTCTTCTTGAATGTTGTTCCACCTGATATAAGCTTTCACCTGTTAAAAGATGGAGTGGCCGATTTGGCTACTGCCCAGACATAGGCTATTCAACTAGAAGATATGCTCATAACGGCTAGAAAATGGAAGAGAGAAGTTCAAGCTTTAGGAAGTCCTTCGTCCTCTACAACAATAGACCCTCTAATGCAGAGGTTGATGAACGATATGGCTATGCTCAAGAGACAATAGAATAAGGCTAGTTCTCTGTACCAATCCCCTTATCAAGATGTTAGCCAGAGACAATATAATCAACCTCCAGGAAAAATTCCTCTCTTGCCAAGTTCACAACCGAGATTGCACATTGAATCTGCCCCAAGGGAAACAATGTGTTCCTTTCACCTAACAACTAATCATGATGGAGAATCTTGTCCCAATTGATTAAAATGTCTTCAAATCAATGCAACAAAAGATACTATCAGTATAGAAGAGTTGAAAGAAGAGAAAGATTCACCTGATATTGATTTATCTAGTTCTTTTTATCTAGACTATGAGCTAGGCTCTGACAGAGGTGGAATTGTTTTAGCAACTTTGTAGGATCATGCCTATGCTATTCTAACAAGAAATCAGAGAACACAAAAGTTTGTCCCTGGTTCAATTGCTGCTAATGCTGATGCTAAGCGTAAAGAAGCTAGAAATGGAGAGACTCCTGCATGTCCAAAAGGTCCTGAAGTGAAGATCTTACCAAGAGGTAGTCCAATTCCTTCCTCTTCATTTGACTTTGTTGAATTCTGTAAAACAACTACAATCTCCATTTCCCCCGTAGAATACCTCAAAATGAATCCCAAAGAGCTAGACAAACTGGTAAAATATGTTAAAGGGGAGTCAAGTTCAAGCCCCAAATCAGATAAGCCTCTTATAGGTGAGATGACCACAGTTGAGGAACCCCTTGTCTTTAAGCCCCAAGACACTCTGCAAACACCTGAAGAATGTCCCTTTGTTAATACAATTGAAAGTGAAATAGAAGAAAGGAAGCCTAATCCTTTCTATATCTCCTTGCTATTAAATGGCCAAAAACTCAGCAATTGCATTATTGATTATAGCGCATCAGATAACATCATGTCTGCCCCAGTTGAAAGAGCCCTCGGTCTCACCATGACTAAAACTTATGGACATTGTTATTCTATTGATGGGAAACAAGTACCGTTAATGGGTCAAGTCAAAGATGCCCAAGCTATTCTTGCTGCATATCCTAACAAGCATCTAAAGTTGACTATCCTAGTAGCAGATATCCCATCTAGCTATGGTATGCTACTCATTAGAACCTTTTGCAAAGATTTAGGAGGAGACATTAAGATGGACTGGTCAGAGGCCATGATCCCAGTAGGAAAAAAGAAAGTAAAACTTAAACTCGAGCCTAAAAATAAATATACTGTGGTACCCTCAGATAATCCAAAAGCTCAAATTTTGTATGAGAAGTGTCATTTTTTCAACTATGTCATTTTAGTCGATCTTGAAAAGGATGGTGAAACTTCTTCTGAAAAAGAAGAGGATATATGGAAGATAGAGTTTGACGACAGCTACTCCAATTCAGGCTCAGGCACGGGTGTAGTCCTTTTCCCTCTTAATAAAGAATGCATTCCTCTTTCTTTCAAATTAGATTTCAAAAATACTAACAATACTGCAAAATATGAAGCCTTACTACTGGGATTGGAAGAGGCAAAACTGAGGGGAGTCAATAAGTTGATTGTAAAAGGTGATACTGAGTTAATCATGAAGCGGGTGAGAGGACAATTCTCTATTAAGAATGAGAGGTTAAAGCACTACAAAAATTTGGTATGGGATGAGCTGGATTTCTTCGACACCTTCTCCATAGAATTTATACCAAGAAATCATAACACCAGAGCAAATGCCTTGGTGGTATCGGCTTCACTATTGTTGCCACACCCTGACTTTAAAACTCAAAAATATCAAATTGAGATGATCTACAAGCCAAAAGTACCTGATAATGTGGAGTACTGGCAAGTCTTTGATAGTGATTCTCAACTTAGAGATTTTGTAGAATGTGTTGCAGGCTTATCTGATATATATTTTGAAGGATCTAACAGTGAGTGCAAAGAAGTCTATGAAGATGTTGCAGGTAGTGATGGAGTGATTCAACTAAAGGGAAATAAAATCCCCAAAGGCCTCGTATCTCTAGAACATTTGTTCAGGAGAAAAGATGATAGTACTGTTAAAGAAAAGATATCTCATGTGCATAATGCCAAAGAATATGACAAAATCGATATAGGTGAGCAAGATGATTTGAAATGGATTTCTATTGGTCATACTTGCACCTCATCTGAAAAAGAGGACTTGAAGAAGTTACTTATGGAATATAGAGATGTCTTCGCCTGGGGTTATGAAGACCTAAAAAATTTTAGAGGAGGCCTATTTGAACATCAAATACCTTTAAAGCCTGGTGTTACCCCATTTCATAAAAAATTAAGGAACTATAATCTGAAAGTGTTTGAAGCCATATTAAAGGTCGAAAAAATGCTACAAGCTAGGATTATCTATCCTATCCATCATTCAACTTGGGTCACCAATATAGTTCCTGTGAGAAAGAAGAATGGCAAAATTAGGATCTATGTGGATTTTTACAATCTGAATCAAGAAAGTTTGAAGAACAACTATGCCTTACCTATGATGGAACATGTTCTTCAAGTTGTATCAGGATCTGAAGTCATTTCTATGCTAGATGGCTATTCTAGGTACAATCAAATCAGTTTGGCAGAAAGTGACCAACACAAAATGGCTTTTATCACCCCATGGGGAACTTATGCATATAGTCGTATGTCATTTAGGCTGATCAATGTGAGTGCAACCTTCTAGAGGGCAATGAATTCTTCTTTCAAGGATCTCCAGAACAAAATTATAGTGGTGTATTTAGATGATCTTACTATCTTTTTAAAGAAGAGAAGTTAGTACCTAAAGGATCTCGAGATAGTGCTCTTAAGATGTAGAAGTCACGACATCTCTTTGAACTCCAAGAAATCAACATTCTTCATGGAGGAGGGTAAATTACTTGGTCACATCATTTCAAAAGCTAGAATTAGTATTGATCCTGAGTGGGTTAAGGTGATCCAACAGCTCAGCTTACCATCAAACAGGAGTGGATTGAAGTCCTTCTTTGGCCAGGTGAATTTTCGGCATGTGTTCGTTCCTGAATTTTTAGAAATTACTAAGTATATGATTGATATGATGAGTGAGAAAATTCCTTTTAAGTGGAGTGATAATGGATGCAAAGCCTTCAATGATATTAAGGATGCAATATCTTAGGCACCTGTATTAAAGAGTCCCAATTATAAAAAGGACTTTATCATTTATTCTTATGCCTCTGAGCATACTCTGTCGGGTATACTCACGCAAAAAGATGAGAAGGGACAGGAAGCACCCATAGCCTCTATGAGCACACCTCTAAAAAGACATGAGCTCAAATATTCTCAGATGGAAAAGCACGCCTTCATTGTGGTGAAAGTAGTAAAATAGTTCAAGTATTATATACTTCATTCCCATTGTACATTTTATGTACCTGAAACTATAGTGAAAAGTATTTTAACCCAGAAAGAGATTGGTATGAATAATAGAGTGGTCTAGATAGAAAAGATTCAAGAATATGACCTGATGATGAAGCTGACCAAATTGGTAAGAGGGAAAGGCCTGTGCAAGTTGATAGTAGAGAATGGTGAGCCGTCTGAGAAAATTGATGAAGTTCCCATGGCATTGCTAGTCAGTCTAACCAATCCCTGGTTTTCAGACATGGCTTATTTCCTTACCTATGGTGAATGTCCTGGCCACCTAAACCCCAAAGAGAGGTGTAACTTGAAATTGAAGGTGAATAAATATGTGATATCCTAGGGGACACTATATAAAAGGGGTGTAGATGGAACCTTTCTAAGATGTGTAGATGCTGAGCAGTAGAAAGAACTATTGAAAGTATTTCATGATGAAGCTTGTGGAGGCCACTACTCCTCAACTGTAACTACATTTAAGATTCTTTGGAATCACTTTTACTAGCCTGGCATGTTCAAGGACATGTACCAGTATGTTCAAAATTGTGAAAAATGTCATCTTTTTACTGGAAGACCTCATCTTGCTTCCCTACCTCTTAAACCTGTAATTGTTGATGAGCCTTTCAAATAATGGGGAATAGACTTTGTGGGACCTTTGAACCCGCCATCTAGTGCTGGGCATATTTATATTCTCATAGCCACTGATTATTTTACTAAGTGGGTGGAAGCAGTACCCACTAAGAAACCAAACTCTCAGGTTGTGTGTGAGTTCCTTTTAAATTATATTTTTGTCAAATTTGGGGTACCTGTTAAGATAGTAGAAAAAAATGCTACATACTTTTCTTTTGAAGAGATCTCAGCTTTCTATTATTAACATGGCATATCTCTAGCTCATTCCTCTGATTATTTCCCACAAGGGAATGGTCAAGCCAAATCCAATAATAAGAAGCTGGTGGCGATCATGAAAAATTTAATGGATGATAACCCCCGTGAGTGGCATAAGAAGTTGTTTGAAGCTTTGTGGGCTGATCGAACTACTTTGAAAAGAGCAATTGGAATGGCCCCCTTTGAACTCATATATGGAATAGGAGCGCATGTATCTCTACCTTTAGAAATCTCTTCAGCCAAGCTCCAAGCCATCATTGAAGATTAGTACTTTAAAGACCCCTTGGAAAAATGTGTCATGCATTTGAGTAGACTGGAAGATGAAAGAGAGGATTTGGTAGATCATATTAAAAAACATCAGTTGAAGGTAAAGAAAAATTTTGACATGCAGGCGCGGCCTCATAACTTTATGGAGGGAGATGAAGTGCTTCTATGGGACAAAAGGTGGGCACCCAAAGGGTCTCATGGGAAATTCGAGTCTTTATGGAAGGGCCCATTTATAATTTCTAAAACTCTTGGTTCAAATGCTTTCCAGTTGTCCTACCTAGATGGTGTGAATCTTCCTTTTACTTATAATGGGAAAGACCTCAATTATGCAAGCTTTAATGATTTACCTAGTCAGTATTTGTGTACATATTAGGTAGTTTTTCCCTATTTTCCTTTTTGGTGTGTCGTTGTAGTCTATTTTTCTTTCCCTTTGTTGGTTGTTCTACGAAACCAGTTATTCATAGTTCTCTGCACATTGGGCAATATGCAGTCCCCAGCTAGAGCCGATGTTAGGGTTAGTTAGAGTTGCCATTAGGAAGTGTCTAAGACCCTTACTAGTTCATTCTTTTGAATCTCATTTAGTGTGTTCCCTTGATGGTCTTTCCTTTCAGCAATCCTCCAAGTGTGCATGTCCTTCAAGTTGTCAAGAAATAGCCTCCAAGTTTGTCAAGTTCAAATTCGGTTGTCCTTAGTTGAATCTTTTCCAAGACTCATGCTTCACATGAACCACTTTAAACCTCTTTGAACTCTGATTCAAAGTAGTTTGAAGCAGTTCAATGAATGATTATTTTTTTAACGTTTGGTTCATGCAGGTGGGCCCCGACCTACGTCACCTTTTTGCAGTGAACCACTTTGAACCCCGGTTCAAATTTGTTCAAAGAGGTTCAAGGATAGATAGCGAGCAGAGTCATTAGTGAAGTGACAGCTAATGGGATAGATGACATAAGCCGATGGTGAAGTAATGGTTAAGTTATTAATATGGACATTTTAGATTTGACGGGAGTGAGGGATATTGCTTATGGGATGATTAATGATGATATTAAAGTTTGCGGATTTCAAGGATGTCTTGATGCTGAGTCATTACTACTCACATCATTTTAAATTAATGTTCCCGACTAAAGCTCATTAAATTTGACTTTTCAAGGCACAATCTTTCAAAAATATAAACAACTATGTAAGTGTTCTCTTCTTGTTATAATTCTATGGAGTCTCAACTATGAGAGAGGAAATTCTTCTAAGTCTATGTGAAATAGGTAGCTCCTAAAGCTCTTTTTCATTTCCTATTGTTGTTTGATAATATTGATTCAAGAGGGCGGTTTATTTTTATTCTTGTGGGAGAGATGAGGTCTAGTGTACATTTCTTTGGGAATGTCAAGAATATGGAGTGTCATGCCCCTGTTGTCATAGATACAGACCTGTTAGGGGTATCAGTAGAAAAAATGGTAATTGACCTCACAAACCATGCAACGAAAGATCATAGTGTAGAGTTCCTGTCGAGTGGGTTATTGGAAGCAGCGACTTTCCCTCCGTCAACTGTATGCCCGAAGTTGGTTCAACAATGTATTAACAGATATGATGTTAAATCCAAGTGCATAATGAATGCGGAAGGTCAAACCCTTGTGCCAATTAACAAAGAGACTATCATGGCTATTTTCAAAATCCCAGAGGAATCTCTTATTAGTTTCGCTCCCACCCAATCTCTAGCTCAGTATAGAGAAAACATAGATAAAAATCATAATCATGTGGCCCGGAAATGGACTCAAACTAATTATAAGGGAGGATCTTGGTTGCCTAAATTTCTCACTAAAGACCATATGAAGCCACCTATTCATGATGTGATAGTTTTACTTCACCGGATTCAAGGTTCAGAGCAGGTTCTCCTCTTTGAGGAGTGGATGTTTCACTTTATAGAGATAGTCTTGGAAGGGAGGCAACATCTTGATTGGGTGGAGATTATCATCGGTTCCCTAAGGGACCAACTTAAACAAGCCCAGGCCATTAACAAGGATTTATTTATGTCTTCCTATTTGATATACTATCTAGCATGCACACAGGATCTATCAACCATTCAACATGTCCCCTAGAATGAAGACCTTTTCATCTATGAGTACTGTCCCTTATTAAGAAAGGATAAGATTTTGGAAGAATACAGGAAGGATCATGATGTTTTTCTTGGAAGATTGTGTCAACAATTGGCAGGAGTTCCAAACCAAAGAGTCTCATTGGAAGCACAGAAATTGGTTCAAGTCTACAGAAGTTTTTACATTCAATTTCCACATTTTACTTACATTTGAGTCAGAGGCCTTGATGAAGAACCTCTTAGGCTCCCAAGATTTTCTTTTGACTGTTTTATATTGGCAGAGATCTGTAGGCAATTGTTCATAGTCATTAAAAATACCCTACCATAAGAAAGGTGACCTTCTATGTTTCTAGTTAAGGTTGGCAACTTGGTCTGTAATAGTATGACGGATGCCTCAGTAATAGGAAGCAACCTGTTAAGTTTTCACATGTAATTCTATGAGTTAAGGAGGGATTTTGACAATAAGGGCTTTGCTAGACAAGTTCTAAGTCTAAGTAATTATCCATCACCTAGTTCGCACCTTGAAGATCTATGGGAAGATCTTAGTGATAAAGAAGTAGTCTGGAAATGAGATCACTCAAGACTTGTAGTCCCACAGATCAAACTATGGTAGTTAAAGTTTGATATAAAGGGAATAGAAGAGGATAGTTCTGAAGCTGCAAGTTTAGATGTCATCAATATAGAAGCAAGAAGTCCTCTGGTCATGGATTGGAACGGGAAGGAGGAAGATGATATAAAGTTAAGAGCTCAAACCATATTTGGGATTATAGAGACCTGGTTAACAAAAAAGAAAAAGAAAGGAGCAAAGACCCCCCCTCTTGAAAGGCATAGTACAGAATCAGCCCTAAAAAATGTGAAACATGTCTCATCTAATGTGTCTCCTATGGTTCCTAATGCAAGTAAAGTCACATCCCCTAAGAAAAAGGTGGTTCCTGGCGGACATCCTACCGCACCTAGATTAAGGTCTAGAACAAGATCGGGAATGTGTTCTAAGGTGGCATCCTTAGGACCTAACTATCTGGATATTAAGATTAATGATGAGGATATTTCCTTTCCATTGGACCAGTAACACATAATTACCTCAGGCTAAGAGCACTCCTGTCAAAGCATCTGACAATTGGATAGTCACTAGTTGAGTCCCTCCTTGGTTAACTAAATCAGTGAGTAAAAGGAAGAGTTATAAACCTATTTCACTTCCTGTGAAAGAGATTATCACCAAATATGCCACCCGAACTCCTAAAGCAAAAAGAATGAAGAGTGATGCAAGATTATCTACTGATCCATCTACTGGAAAGGTGACCGTAGAAATAGAAACCTTCAAGCCTAAAGAAGGAATTCAGGAACTAGAGGTGGAAGACTTTGAAATCACTAAGATGGAGCTTGGTGTTCTAACTAAGGACTCTAGAGATCATCTTTTTAAATTTTCAGCTGATCATATGCTCGGACAATCACAAAAGGATGGGAGAGAGAAATGTGACTTGAAATAGTTGGTATCTACCATGGCCAAGTTTCTTTCCTCACTCACTGATGTTGGAGCAATGCCATTGGCCCAGTCCCCACAAGACTTTGATCTGAATTCAGCTAAAAGCCAAAGGCTAGTGAAATAGATGCAACAGAGTAGAGTTTTGATGGAGGTCATGAAATCCTAGATAAATAATTTAATCGATGAAGGGATTGCTTTCATATGAGATTTTATATCTACCTACTTATATGGGGAAGGATTACTTGGTGAGATTCAAATTCTAGTCCCAAGCTGGGAAATGGAAGAAGAGAAATGTGCAGTGGTTGTCATACAAGTTCAAGAAATAGAGATGTATGGTGTGACTTAGTTCTTAGCAAAAAAACTAATGAAGTTGGTAGACCCCTGTATGTTGTTCATCTTGAAACAAAATTTCAGCTGGAAAGACACAATGTTTAAAGCTATGATTTCTCAAGCCAAAGCAATAGAGGAGGTACTAGATATGCATGAAAATGCCCTTAAAGACATCAAGATAGTAAATCCCTCAAGTATTTTACAAATTGATGAAGGTAATAGGGATGTAGACGCCATGGTCAAAGTCTTTATAGATAGCATGAATGCTCTTCAAGAAAATGAACCATCGACAGTTTAGGATTTCACCAAAATAGAAAACGTGGAATCCATGTTGTTGCTTAACAAGGGCCAGTTACCTAAGTAGGCAGAGAGGGTCAAGGAGTTGAGATGGGAGAAGAATGCGACTCAGGAAAAGCTGACAGGTCCAAAGAATCTACATTTTCAGCCAGCTCAGGAATTGGTGAACGTGTTCCGAACCTGGAAGCTCATACAAACTACCATGTCAGAAGGCCTTGGAGGGAGTTAGCATTTTTCAAGATAGAATTTATGTTTCTTTCTATTTTAAAAGACATGTGTTATGAAACTCTCATTTTAGTTGTATAACTAGTTTTTAACAATTTTTGTGGTGTCCGAGAGGCTTGGTTTTTCTGGAGGCTCTCTCGGACCTAAAACTATAAATGCTAGAGCATTAAACTATGAAGGGGTTAGAAATTATAGATAAAAAAATAGATAGTTTTTCTAAGTAGATAGCTAGAATAGTCTTTTAAGTTCTGAAATAGTTTGTGACTTGTTTTGATTAGACTTTGATCTGATCATATATGAATATATAGATGCATGGTTTGATTTAGATCTTTGAATTGAAATCTGGAATGTATTGGTTACTTTTAGAATTGGTGCATTTATATCTATGCATGTATTATTTATACTTAGTCACTCCCAGTTTCTTTCTAGATATTTCTCCTTGAGTTATTTTATAAGTTCTTTGTTTTAGAAGTAATTAGTAGATCTCAGTATTCTTCATAGTGTGAATTAATCTTCTGTTGATTCTTAAAATTACCTCAATACCCAAGAGTATTTGAGCGGTCCTTCCACACTTTCTAGTTAAAAGTGTATGTATTTACTTTTATGTTGATAATTCATTGAATAACCTACAAGGAAGCTAAACCTTCAAAATTCAAAGGGAAGCAATTTCTGATGCTTACCCAACTGTTGATGAATTGTTTGTCTTTAAAGGCATAGAGTTTTTATTTGATTTCATTTAAGAAGAAGAAGACAAATCTATTCACCAACAGATATAATATATATCAATGAGGTACAAAGGTATGAATGATACAAAATATGAAATGTAAAAAATGATCAAGTCTGGCTCCCGTCCTCATCCTCTCGAGGACGATTGGGAGGATGAACATATGCTCTAAAAGGAATAGATGGAGGCATGGCACCCTCAGAATGTTGTGCAATGGTAGAATACAAAGGGGTTCTCTACGTAGCAAGTTCAAAAACACAATATAATGAAAAATAGTAAGTGGCCCTTTGTCCCTGATGGGTGGCTGTATGGGTGAATCTATCCCTCTCTGCTCTCAAAATTACCAACTATTGGTCCTTGTAACCCCTGATATCAGCTACTTGTGTGTCCCTCTCTTCCAAACAAGCTCTTAATGTGGAAACCTCAAGATGCACACTAACACATTTAAGACCTAATTTTGACAACTATCTATCAGATATTCAATGACCATATATTGATTATTTGACAGAATGAAACATCGGAGTTAATGCATCAAAAATTGTAATGAAAATAGTAATCATCACCTTTTCAACATCAATTTCCATTGGAAAGGAGAACAAAAATACATGATTCAATATGGCATTTCTGACAACAGATCTATCGGAAGTATAGAATCCTCGATGGTTAACCAATGGTTGTGTAGTGAGTTTTGTGATGGTGAAACCGTCATTACTATAATGTATCTGTTGACTTTGTCAATGATTAATCTGTCGGTAGTATAGCATCACCATCACAAAGGTGCGTAAAAAATGGAGCATCTCCAACAGTTGTGTGGTGAGTTTTGCAATATCCCAAACATCGGTAGTATCACATCCCCTTCGCAAACGAGAGTAAAAAATTAAACATCTCCAATGGTTGTTCAGTGACTTTTGCAATGGTCTATCTATCAGTTGTTTCAAATCCTCATTTCAAATGGGCATCAAAAAATGATCATCTCCAACAGTTGTGCGATGAATTTTGTGACAGTCTATTCATCGGTTGTATAGAATCCTTGTCACAATTGTTCTCAGGAGCATCAAAATTGTGATGGATATGGACACTAAAGATAACAAAGCTTAAGAAACCATAACAATTGGTCTTCATCTTTGGTTCATATTACTGACAAAATGGATTATGTTTCATTAGCTCATCAAATGTGGGGATTTAAATGATTTTAATAGAATATTTTCATGATAACGTATATTATTTAAGTTTATCTTGCACAAATTTATCTACTTCACGCACTTGGGGACTATGAGGACAATGATAAAGAAGCATCCCCTCTTGTGGCCTTCATTATTCACTCAGCCTCAAACATAATATAGTGTGTTATTACATTCAAGGCTGAGTGAATAATGGAGGCCACAGGAGGGGATGCTTCTTTATTGTTGTCCTCATAGTTTACAAGTGCATGAAGTAGATAACTTTGTACAATGTCAGCTTAAATAATGTACGTTATCATGAAAATATTCTATTAAAATCTTTCAAATCCTCACATTTGATGAGCTAATGAAACGTAAACCATTTTGTCAGTATTATGGACCAAAGATGAAGACCAACTGTTATGGTCTCTTAAGCTCTTCTATCTTTAGTCCTAGCTACTAGGTAAGGCCTATAAGACTTATACCTGTCGATCATCACTCATAATCACCACCTTGCCTTTATGTACACTGCATAGTATCCAATATATTACTAAAGGTGAAGAGAAGCCAAAAAATATGAATGGATAAAAGAAATGAAAGATACAATAATATTATCTTGTTGTTTACCTTCTCATAATTGACCAAATAATTGATTCCTTTAGACCTCCAGTGTTGATGAGATACAAAAGCATAACAAGTTTTGATGGTTTCATGAACAAAAGACTACAAACAATTATTTTTTGTCCCTAGAACCCTAAAATATTGAGCTTCTCTTTGTTTTGAGAATAGTTTAACATTATCTACTTAACGGGGCCAACCACGTGAAGGTGGAAGCTCATCTGGACCCTCCTAGGAGCCTCTTATGACCCCTTACGACACTTTAAGACCTCTAAAATGTAATCTTAGGGATAATAAAGGGTTATAAGGGGTCCTAAGACACAACAACTAAGAAACAAAAATGTAGGCATCATGGTCACAATTCTTTGGAGACACAACATAATTGAATGGTATACCTAGATGATGCAACACAACCACTACTCCTCCAGTTCAAATTTGACACTGTAAGGTCCAACAACCATAGATAAGGAATAAATTGAGAGAGTAGAGGGTCCTTATGGCCCTTTGGCCTCCTCTCTCTCAACTTATTCCTCTCCCTCTTTGTTGTATTCAAATTAGCCATCATTATCTATGGTTTTTGGATCCTAAAGTGTCAACTTAGAATCAGAGTAGTGGTTGTGTTGCATTGTTTGGGTATACAACTCAATTATGTTGTTTCTCCAAAGAATTGTGACCATGGTGCCTAAATTTTTGTTTCTCAGATGTTGTGAGATTAAAAGTCTTCTAAGGAACATGTCATGTCTATGTCAAACTATGTAGGATCATCGCCAAAGGGAGTTTCAGATCAGAAAACTCCATGTCACTTAATAATTATGAACCCATCAATGATAAACTAATTGTTTAGGATTGTAAGTTTAGAGAATTTTGCTTGAATGCATTATACCCCTTGATGTACTTCATGGAAATATTTTGCATCAGGATTACAAGGAAATGTAAACCAAGATTCATATAGAGAAAGTTGTTGCTCTTGGAAAATGGTTGATGGTGATTGATGAAGAAGATATTAAAATGATAATTGATCCAATTCAGATTGGTGCAACATTTTCAATTCTTCTTCATCATTCATCATCTCAATATTCTACAATCATCTTCTGTGAAATGATTATCCTCAAAAAATAAGTCATGGGAATGACTAAACAATACAATAACACATGAAATTGAGAATGAGTAATCAATTTTTATTTAAATTCAAACAAAAACAAATCCTAGGGGCCAGGCCTTTACGGAAAAGATCAATGCATTGGACAAATGATGTAATAATAATAATAATAATATATTGGAAATATATTTTATTGTTATATATTTAATTATGCCTAAAATCAATGTGATAAATGATAATATAAGTGGTTATATTTATCACTAAGTTCAATTTTTAAACATATAATATAATTAAATAATGAGTTAAATAATAATAATATAATAAGAGACCATATTATTTTATTTATTAATCCAAGAGGCTCAAAATTGTGGCCGCAAGTCAGTTGACTTGGAGGCCCACATTTTGGCATGGAAGACCTCATATATTAAGGAAATTTGATGAATGCTAGAAGCAATAAAAAAAATAACATTGTCTTCTACTTGTCATTGATTCTTGGAGCAATCAAATTCATTCTTGGAGTAGCAAATTCGATCTTGGATGAGAAAAAAAACTTGAGCAGATTTACACTGCATATTGAGCGATTTATATCAGACTTCTTTAGGCTAACTTGAGAAGTAAATTAGAGTATCAAATTGAAGCCTTAAGTAGCAGATTCAAGAGCGAATAAGAAGCATAAAAGGGGGTAGACCAAGTAGAAATTACATCTGCTATTACGGTGAATTAAGTAGCCCTAGAAGGGTGAATTGTACAGAGTAAGCAACCCTAGAAAGGCCAATTGCACAAATCGTAGCAGACACAAAAGGGTAGATTGTGTATTCCTAGAAGAGCAAATTAAGGTAGACAACAAGCATGAACTAGAGCAGAATTAGAGCAGCCCTAGAAGAATGAATTTGATAGCTCATTGAAGACCTTCAAGAACATATTCATATTAGTCCTCCAAGGCAACATTGAAGGACAAATTTGACGAATACAAAGTGCAAATTTGAATCCAACCAAAGGATAAATTCAGACCTTCAAATCTGGGTATTATCTTTCCTTAATTGTGAATATTTATTATATTATGTGTCTTAGCACTTAAAATACCTCTATAGATTGTATTGTCCTTGGTATAATCTAAAAACATTAACATAAATTTTATACACCAGGGAGTACAATGAACAAGTAAACAATGAAAGAGGGTTATACTATGATAGTGATATATCTTAGTACATAGTGGTCAACAAAAGTTAAAAGAACACTATTATTTATAATGCCAAAGATCATATGTGAATAAAAGTAGTGATACCATATAATAATACAATTAAAATCATTACTTTTTGTATCATCTTAAAATGGAAGCACTTCCATGTTAAGAGCATTTAGCCCTCTGAGTAAGTGGTTTGGTGTCATGTCGAACTCCTTGAATGTATATTCGACTTTGATCTAGCTTTTCCCCCTATTCTACCCCATTTTCCACTTCTTCCTAATATTTTCCTAGCATTCTGGACCATGAACCTGAGGTTTTTGACCCTAAGGTCAAAGTCGACCTTGATCCTGACTAGGTCAGGATTGAGCTCGACCCTAACCTAGTCAGGTTCAAGCTCAACCTTGACCCTAGGTTTCAGGATCTTCAGGGTTTGCTTCCAGTTTTGGGATTTCATCAAATCTTGCATTTTCCCTCTTCGGGGCCACTATTTCTTGAATTAAGTGTTGAATTCTCAAATTAATATTTGAGGTGGACCTTTCTTGATATTTGTATAGGATTCCTAATTTATTATTGGAGATTATCCTTTCTCAAGTTTTGTGCCTAATACTCAAATTAACTTTGGGGTTGGCCTTACCTCAAATTTTGTAACAAGGCTCTTAAATAATTATTTTATTTCTATATTAAGGGTGGTCCCCTCCTAGAGTTTTGTGTCAAGACTTTAATTTCATTTCATTTCCATGTGCACATCTCTAGAGTTTTGTGCCATGGGCCCTTAATTATTGTTTTCTACAAGGCCTCTCTTGTGCCCTAGATCACTATAAAAGGGAGCCTTCCTCTCTCATTTTCTCCATCTCATCTCACAATCTCTCAAGCTCTCAAGTGCAAGCAAGCAAGAAGATCAAGCCTTCAAGCATTCAAGCATCCAATTCATCAAGGAGATCCATTAGTAGCCATTGATGGATTCAAGCTTTATGGAGCTCTCTTGTTGAAGATTCCTCCATTTCTATTCAAGCCTCTTCCTAGTTCAAGATCCATTCAAGATTGGTATTGAAGATCTAAAGTCAATTGATTGGAGACATCCTATATTTGATTCTACATTCATCCATTCTTGTGGATTCAAGGATTCGAATCCTCCACAAGGGTTTCAACTCAAGCAAGGTGAATTGTTTCATTTATTTTGTTTATTCCAGCAATTTCAATTCAATTTCAAGGTTAATTCTTAAATTGGGGTTTGACTGAGGTAAACCCCCCAAACAAATAACCAAAAACCCTCTTTTTCTTGTAGGTACAGGTGTGGAACTTTAGATCTGAGAGTAGATTTGGATACTCTTTTCGCTGAACTTTTGAGATCCGTGAACAAAGTCAAAGTCAACCTTCATTTTCCTAAGGTCATCCTTGACCTTTTATGAGGGTCAAGGTTGACCTGATCTCATCTCAGAAAAAGATTTTTGGGTTTTGTAGATCTCGCAGTTTCAGTTCAAGGATGCGAGAATCAACAATTTTTGAGATTGTTTGATAGGGTTTTCAGCTGATTCTTTTTTGGAGGTAAGTACCTTTATTTCTTAATTTCAATATTAGTCATCTATATTTACTTTCTATATCAATACAATTTCATGTAAGTGTAAAATATTGGCTTTGGGGTCTCTTTTATGTGAAAAACATTGCCCTAGGCCCCATACACTATTTTATCTATTACATTTTGGTGAACCCAATCCATATTTTATCCATTACATCTTGGTGAACCCATTTACAACAACTCTTTCTTTTGTGGAATTAGATGCCCTATTGTGTTTGATTTCCTTTTCATGCTTATAAGTTTCATTTGAATGCATTGGGATATATCTAGATCTATTCTTTATTTGTTATCTTGTTGCACAAGTTATTTCAAGTGTTTTCCAAACATTCTTCTATAACTTTTGGGATTACACAACATTCTCCTCTTACCTTACCATCGCATGATGTTGCACCTAGAAAGACTTTATCTAGTGCATGTGATTTTTCTTTGTCCTCTTTTGAATTACCTTGTAAGGATGTATTAGAGAAAGAAGATGACTTTAATCTATCTCTCCATCATATTTCTCTTTATGGAGATGAGTTGAGGATTGGTGTTAATTCTTCTCCTAATATATGTATTTTCTATTAGCCTACTTTAGAACATAATTTACCATCTAGGGATCCTATGATGTGCTTTATTGGTAGGGATGATGATCCTCCTATTTGGGATGAACCTTTGGATTTGGATGTTGATTACTCTCTTCCTCGTGACACCATTGTAGATGATCCCTTGGATAAAGACATTGATTTATCCCCTCCTCATGAAGAATCTTTGATACAAGAGGGTGATTTATTAATAGATGACATATTGATACATGATGATAATTCTTTTCCTAACACACATGTAGACATTTTAGTGAAAGAAGATGATATTATAGATCCTCTACCTCCATTTGAGATTCCTTCTAGTGATGAGGCATTAGTAAAGAATAATATGAAATCCCTTAATGCTCACCCTGTTAGTGATGATCCTATGGAGAATCAAGATCTCACCTCATCTCCTCCTAGAATGTCTTCTTTTCTTCCTTCTTGTGAATCTTTTTGTAGTGTTGAGACAACTAAACTGGTTTATCCTAAACCCTTGTTGATTGTCAAAGGTTGTCCTCATGTTACTATCAAAGGTAAACCTATGGAGTCTTTCAATGACCAAGATTCTATAGCTCACACATATCATACAAGGAATAATCCTCAACCTAATCCAGTGGTTTCTACTTATTTTCCACCTTCTCAACCTATTCTTCCTCCTCCACCCCATCTTCCTAGCAAGGAGTATGATTTGATAACTCAATTGCAAAATACTCCTACCAAGATTTCTTTATGGGAGCTTCTTCAAACTTCACCTACCTACTATGAAGCCTTGCAAAAAGCTCTAGCAACTCTTCCTACTCCACCTCCTAATCAAGAGAACATCAATAACTTCTTACAATGCATGCATGCTACCCCGAGTCCTCCTGACATTGTTTTTACTCAAAAAGACTTACCTTCTAAAGAAATTCAAAATCAGTATGATGCTCTTATGGTTGTTGTTACTATCAATAAAAGTATCATTCGTAGGACCTTGATTGATAATGGATCTGGGCTTAATATTTGTAGCATGAACATGCTCAAAGCGATTAATGCCAATCTTTCCACTATTCAACCTGACAATGTTCCTATACTTGGCTTTGATAACATTGCCAAGAACACTTTAGGCATCATTACCTTACCTATCAAAGTAGGACTGGTCATCTTGAATACACCTATTCATGTTATGCCTGGACCTCTCAATTATAATCTTATTTTGGGTAGACCTTGGTTGCATGAGATGCATGTCATTCCTTCCACCCTTCATCGTAAAGTCAAGTTTATACATAATAACAAGATGTATATGCTTCATGCAGATGATGCACCTAATCCTTGTCTTAATATTCAAAATCACACTACTCCTATTTCTAATAGTAATCCTCCTTCCTTTAATTCTCTTCTTGGCGATGATTGGGGAACCTTGGATTTTACTCCTACCTTTATTGGAGAGTATAAGGTTAATGATCTTGATTTTATGAAGAAACAAAGAGAGTTTGAACAGGGATTTTTTACATCTAAACCCCTTTTTAATAACTTTGTCGCTGCTTCTACCCACAATGAATCTATCAAATCTACTAAGGATGATATTGTGACTACTAAAGTTCCATTGACTTCTTCTGATATGGCTTCTTGTTATGGTCCTAGTTATCATTTCCTAGTTAAACAAGGATTTAATACTCAAGGATGTGATAAGCATAAACAAGGAATTCAAATGCCCTTACACACTGGGGGGCATGAGCATTATTATGGACTTGGATTTAATCCTCAACAACAAATCAATGTTAACAACATCTCCAATAACACTTCAAAACATGATGAACTAGTGAAGGAATTTGACCAAGAAGTTCTTTTACATAAACTCCTTCGTGCTAAGATGATTACTAGACCTAAATGCAAAAATAAATGTAGTCCACACTTGAAGACTCTTCCTTTTTGTTTATATCATAGATTTCATGATCACTCTACTAATGAATGTCAAGCTTTACATTATAAGATTAGGCAGCTCATTGATAGTGATGTTATTTATATATCATGTGGCAATGAGTTGTATTTCAATCCTATTTTCTCTAAATAACATTTGTGTTCCTATTATGGAGCTCCGCATTATCTAAACAATGTTAGCCTAATCCTTGGGGGCTCGTTGTCTTGCATAGTGTTGTGAGCGATATAATAGGTCCCTTTCCATCCTTGTTCCTATACTTGGGGGGCAAGGATGTCATCTCCTTCTTTTTTGTCTTTCTGGGATTCACCTCTTTCCTTGGTTAAGCAGAATCTATCTATTATGTGATATCCAATCATACATGAAAATTTTTGGTTTGCATTGAGGATCTTTGTCCTTGATCACAACCTATTTCTTTTTTTGACATTGGGTTTCCATGGTGGATAAATCTCTCACCTTGGAAATTGAACAATGTGCTATCCCTCACAAGGGTTACTTTTTCACTTCTTGCATGATATCTCTTTGCATTTGTCCCTTCCATGGCCTCATAGGAGTTGTGACCTTCTTGGCTTGGACTAGGTGTTGTCTAAGGATATTGTCTTGATGCTGAAGAGGGCTTTATCCTTGTTCTTTTCTTTCCTTAACATGTCAAAATAGTATGTTTTTGCCATATTAAGGAGGGGGGCATATATACAGCCTCCCTTGATCTATATTATGTATTTTTGTTCTAACCTTTTGTCTTGCAGCATGCTAAATCTCTGAAGGTAACACACATAAGTTGCTAAATCCTGAAGGGACACGCATTTCTAATTTCAAATATGCTAAATCTTCTGAAGGTAATGCACATAAGTTGCTAAATCCTGAGGAGACATGCATTTTGTATTCCATGGTGATACAAGAAGGTGGATCCATGGGTACTTTATAAAAGTCATTAGAAGATGCACTACATACATGCACAAAGCTGCTAGAAGGTGCACAACATTATGGGGTGACTATCAAGTGTTTTCTTGGTAGGCCATCCTATCCTTTTGTGGTTCACAGTGAGATATACACATCTTACTGGGTGAGCTAACCACTTCTCTCTTCCCTTTTCTATCTTCTTCTAGTGATGTCTCTCTTATTGCAATCTTGGATTTGACAAAGACTCGAGTCTCTAGGGGCTTGAGGATTCCTTTGTCCCTTTCATTTCAGTAAGATTATCTTTTTCTTTATGATCTCCTTTACCAAGAGTTTGCATTGAGTCCATACTCTTGCTAAAGTGGGGGCTTAATGTATCATCTTAAAATGGAAGCACTTCCATGTTAAGAGTGTTTAGCCCTCTGAGTAAGTGGTTTGGGGTCATGTCAAACTCCTTGAATGGATATTCAACTTGGATCTAGCTTTTCCCAATGTTCTACCCCATTTTCCACTTCTTCCTAACATTTTCCTAGCATTCTGGACCATGAACCTGAGGTTTTTGACCCTAAGGTCAAAGTCGACCTTATGGGGTCAAAGTCAACCTTGATCCTAGCTAGGTCAGGATCAACCTCGACCCTGACCTAGTCAGGTTTGAGCTCAACCTTGACCCTAGGTTTCAGGATCTTTAGGGTTTGCTTCTAGTTTTGGGATTTCATCAAATCTTGCATTTTCCCTCTTCGGGGCCACTATTTCTCGAATTAAGTGTCGAATTCTCAAATTAATATTTGAGGTGGACCTTTCTTGATATTTGTATAGGATTCCTAATTTATTATTGGAGATTAGCCTTTCTCAAGTTTTGTGCCTAATACTAAATTAACTTTGGGGTTGGCCTTACCTTGAATTTTGTAACAAGGCTCTTAAATAATTATTTTATTTCTATATTAAGGGTGGTCCCCTCCTAGAGTTTTGTGTCAAGACTTTAATTTAATTTCCTTTCCATGTGCACCTCTCTAGAGTTTTGTGCCATGGGCCCTTAATTATTGTTTTCTACGAGGCCCCTCTTGTGCCCTAGATCACTATAAAAGGGAGCCTTCCTCTCTCATTTTCTCCATCTCATATCACAATCTCTCAAGCTCTCAAGTGAAAGCAAGCAAGAAGATCAAGCATTCAAGTATTCAAGCATTCAAGCATCTAATTCATCAAGGAGATCCATTATTAGCCATTGAAGGATTCAAGCTCTATGGAGCTCTCTTGTTGAAGATTCCTCCATTTCTATTCAAGCCTCTTCCTAGTTCAAGATCCATTCAAGATTGGTGTTGAAGATCTAAAGACAATTGATTGGAGACGTCCTATATTTGATTCTGCATTCATCCATTCTTGTGGATTCAAGGATTCGAATCCTCCACAAGGGTTTCAACTCAAGCAAGGTGAATTGTTTCATTTATTTTGTTTATTCCAGTAATTTCAATTCAATTTCAAGGTTAATTCCTAAATTGGGGTTTGACTGAGGTAAACCCCCCAAAAAAACAACCAAAAACCCTCTTTTTCTTGTAGGTGCAAGTACAGAACTTTAGATCTGAGAGTAGATTTGGATACCCTTTTCACCAAACTTCTGAGATCCGTGAACAAAGTCAAGGTCGACCTTTATTTTCTTGAGGTTTTCCTTGACCTTTTATGAGGGTCAAGGTTGACCTAATCTCATCTCGAAAAAAGATTTCTGGGTTTTGTAGATCTCGCAGTTTTGGTTCAGCTTTAAATGAATCAACAGTTTTTTAGATTGATTGATAGGGTTTTCAGCTAATTCTTTTTCGGAGGTAAGTACCTTTATTTCTTAATTTCAATATTAGTCATCTATATTTACTTTCTATATCAATACAATTTCATGTAAGTGTAAAATATTGGCTTTGGGGTCTCTTTTATGTGCAAAACATTGCCCTAGGCCCCATACACTATTTTATCTATTGTACTTTTCAAGAATATTCACTATCCCACCAGTCTATTGACTTTTCTATATAATGAAATAACCAAACCATTAGACCTTTAAGGCTTGATCATTTTAGCTCATCCTCTATTGAGAGATATATATCAAAGGATAGACCAATGTGTAGTCCACATGGTGCAACAAACATAGGCACAAATGAAGAAGGTTCTTATAAGGTAAAGATTCACAGTTAAGAAGAGGAAAATGTAGTTCTTACAAAGCAATAAATAGGGACTATGATCAATGTGGTCAAAAGATGATTATATAACAGTGGAGAGGACACTTATTTTTAGCAAAGATAGAGAAGTCATGTTCCATGATACTTTAATAGAGGTCTGAATGTAGACATAGAAATCAGAGTCCATATATGTATAGCTCACGGAGACACATATCTTCATAACAGTGAATCATCATGATTCACTGTTACAAACATGTATCTCCTTAATGGGACTATGATGACATGGGTGATGCAGTCACCCTATCATGGTTAACAAGGTTCTCAGATGATCAAAATTATCATACAATGATAAACAAAGGACAATCACATTGAAATGAGATGAAGGGAAAAGCTAATTTTGGAACCATAAGCATGTTGTCAAATGACAAAGATGGAGCAGTCAGGGACACCACGAGGAAATTACAGGATAATTATTGCTATAGGACAACATGCTACTACATGATTACAATATTTAGCTACAGTCAGTGAGTTTTGTAACTGCAATGCCCACATTTAAGATACTATATTGGGCATTACACAAAATACTTATCCTATGCCAAACTTAACTATTTTGTTATATATATTTTAAATAACATACCATTTTAACTACACCAACAATTTAAGATCCTACTTGTTATAATGTTTGACTATAATAAAAAAAGGAAATGAAATAACTTTAAACAATATATTGCCTTAATATTCAAATAAAAATCATAACATTTTGTCAATAGTTAACATGGAATTCAAACCTAAAGTAGAAGGACAAATTTAGTGCAATCATTGAAACCTATTTTCAAGATAAGAGGGACTATTTTGAGTTTTTAGTTTCAAATTTTGAAATATATTTTCTTGAAATCTAATTTCATGACAAGGAAAAGTAAAGTTTCATAGCACTCACCTCAATTTTAGCATGGCTACTAATATGAATATCATGTACGTAATCTTTGAATTCAGCATAATCACTATCAACATTGTCTTCTCCGCATAATCATTATCACACGATAACATTCATTAGCACGCAACATTCATCAATATTCATTAACATATTATATAATTTATGAACATTCAATAGCACATAATTAAATTCATTGACACATAAAAAACAATCATTATCAACTAAGGTTCATAGATGACAATCATTTCTTGATTTATTTTTATCTTCTTGATTTTAAGAAATTGTTAAAAGGAGCATCGGTGTCATAATGATCATCTCCCCTCTCATCGAATCTCAATGCACACCTGGTTCTTTGTTGATGCAAAGGAGGGTCCTCTGCAATAACAAATAAAAGGGTCTATGTTCAATCACATTTTCTTTCACTTTCAATATGAAAAATGAAGCATATGAACAGTACACAACAAAAGAAAAGAAATGGCAAAAAATTCACTCTGCACATTCTTGAAACAAGAGGTATATCCCTCAAATCCTTGAAATTTGGAACAAAATGCATGTTTATAGTACACAAATAAATGTTACTCTTTTGAAATTGATTTATGATTTTTTCTTTAATTTGTAATTTGATGAGTGGATAGTATATTTTTTAAAGAAATGCACTCACTAGTACAGGGGTATATATGTTTGGATATGGATTCAATTATCTATGGATATACACCCATAGACACATGGATAAATTTTCATATAAGGGATATGTTTATACATATGGATTTATTTGGAATTTCATTCATATGGAGATAGATATGGAGGTATATACATACATAAATGGATTAATACCAGAATACATATATGTTCTCTTTCAAACCCTATTTCCATTTTCAAAATCATAATCTGCATAAACTAAGGTATTAGAATTTATTATGTCATTTCTTAGATGGAATTTTGGAAGGTTCATGGAATTCACTCTTCATGTATTAATCAGTGTACAAATCTTAGTTTTCTTTCACGATCCTAATCAGTTGGATGCTTAAATAAGGTAGGATTATCAATAGAAATCAGAATACTTATTTAATTGCATAGCTAAAGAGATTTACTAAATTTTAAGACTGATATTAATTAGATATGGTACTAACTTACAAGTATTTTAGTACTTTAAAGGACATAACCATGGTGCTCTTTACCTAATCTACTCACATCATCAACGTCAAGATCAGGTTGTCTGGACTCAACCTCAATGTGCTCATGAACACCGACCTCTACATCCTCTGCGGCTGCAATACAAAATGTGACATTAATCCAAACACCTATTGCAATTAAATTTGTATTACTACACTAATAAATTCAAGATGTTTACTTGTATTAATAATTAAATATTAAAAATTGAATAGAAAATGTATACCTCGATCATTATGATGCACACTCGAACCAACTTCATCATGCACAGGTCATGTACCAGAATCGACAAGTTGCATTCTAATTTCATACGCATTCATGTTATCATTGTTTTCTTACTTAAAACAAATATACTCACTTTATGTTGGAACTTAACATCAAATAAACTAATTGGTAAATTATTCAATTTGAAAAAATCATCATCTACCTTACTTACCATGAAAATCCATCAGTAGAACCTTGTCCACTTATTTATTGTATTCTTTCAACCATGGCTTTATAGCCTTGTTAGAACCCAATTCTAATGTAGGAGCATCCTAGGATTCTTGGAAATCCTATATCAACCAAAAATATGTTTGTTTTGAAAGGCAGATTGGTAACCTTGATCTTAGTCGGTGAAGTATTTGCTCGGTCTTGGAGTATGGTTTCTCAGTTATAGTGTTTAACGAGGTGCACGGTCTCTAAAGAACACTCGGTAACTAAAGGCATTGGTTACTCCTAGTGCTTGGTGATAACTATGTTGCTCGGTGATGCTTTGTGTGGTCGGTTCAATGGCGCTCAGTTAGTTATCTATTGCTCGGTAAATGGTCTTGCCGACTAGTGTTCTTGAAGGTTTTCTTGGTTGACGTGGTGCATTTATATTTGGTAGTTTGTCACATTCTCCTATGTAGATCTGGAGGCCGACATGGATAATTTAATGTTTGTAAGGCTATTTGAGAGCTGACCTTGTATTGCATTTAATATTTGTTGTAGTAGAAGCTGACTTGGCTTAGGAGTTAATTATTTCTTCCAGCCGACCTATGGCCGAAGATTAGTATTTAATGGGTGTTTGGGTAGATGTTTAGGTGGTGGTAGCAGATAGAAGGTTAATACTTGGATCCTATGAGATCTAGCAGATCAGATTAATTTCTGATAGTTTGTGATAGCAGAGCTAATGGTTGAGGCTTGGAGACAAGGAGATTTCTTGGTGGCTTGTGAGCACAAGTTCAGATCTACCTTAGGGTTTCCATCAGTTGCTGATTGTTTCAGGACTGGACTAGCTGGAATCAGACCGGATCTTGTTGATCTCTCAGAATTTACTTCTTGTTTATATTTGGCCATAACCGAGAAGGCCTTACAGCCTGACACATTGCATGTAATCAGTGAATTTATAAATAAAGATTTTAGTTCTCTTTCAGATCTGGTATTATTATTGTGTAATTCTAATGTGTTGTGGTTTGGATACAAGTTTGGATAGTCCTTAATTGGATCCTCCATCCTTGACTACATTAAGTGGTATCAAAGCACGTTGATCTTAAATGTGTGGAAAAATCATCAAAGGAGAGGCAGTTTGCACCAGGACCTTGGATTGAAGATGCCTCTGAGGAGAGCTCATGAGATCTCAGAGGAAGAACCTGCTAGAGAATTTAGTCATGATGATTTTAGAGCTTTTCAGAAACAAGTGAAAGATCTACAAGAGGAGTTGTGAAATAAGACTACATTGAAAGAGGATAGTGATGATGAATCTAAGGAAGAAGATCATTTTGAAGAAGTTGTAGAAGAAGATAGGGATCTAGAAGAAAATAGAATCCTAAAGACTATGTCTAAAATTGGGAAAAGACCTAAGATTGAAGTTTCTACATTTTCTAGAAGCCTTAGGCTAGAAGATTTGATTGATTGGATCAATGAGATAGATGAGTACTTTGAGTATGAATAAATAGAAGATCTTGATAGAGTTATATTTGTAAAGACTAAACTGAAGGGTCATGCAAATATTTGGTGGAGAGAAGTTCAGTTGGAAATAAGTAGGAGAGGAAAGGAAAAGATCACTAGATGGAACTGAATGGTTGACAAGTTGAAGAAGCAATTCATTCTAGTGGATTATGAGTTAGACATGTTTAAGAAGATGCAAGCCTTGAAGTAGACCAATAAATCAGTGCAGGAGTATACTGAGGAGTTTTACAGAATCCTGATTAGGACTGGTCATTCTAAAGCTGATAAAGAGAAGGTTGCTAGGTATGTTTATGGTTTGATACCTAGTATTCAAGAAGAGTTACTATTCGGATGACAAAAATAGGAGATTCTTATCATATGGCATTAAAGATTGAAGAGAAGTTGAACAAGAAGTTTGAAGGAAGACAAAACAATAGGAATAAAGGTGGTAAGACTGGTGAAATAGTTGATGAAAGTAATGTGGTAGAGAATCCTAAGAAGACTGATGTAGCATCTGGCAGTGGTCAAGTGACTAAGAATTTCAATACTGGATAGAGAGGAAGGTGGAAAAATGAGTTCACTAGTACTTTTTATCAATGTGGTGAAGAAGGTCGTAGAAGTTTTCAATGTCCTAAGAGAAGAGTTGCACTAACTGCTGAAGAAGACATTGTGAATGTGGCAGAAAAAGGTGAGTTTCTTATCACTAGGAGGTTAGCTACATGTGTCTATGAACTAGTACAAAGAAGAAGTTTGTTCAAAACCAGATGTAAGTGCAAGGATAAGGTATGTAATGTCATAGTTGATGGTGGCAATTCTGAAAACTTTGTTTCAAAAGAGATGGTTAATAAATTAAATTTGGAAAGAAAGAAACACCCTAACCCTTATCAGGTTAGTTGGATACAAGATGTGTCTAAGATTAGGATTGAAGAACAATGCTTGGTTAATTTTCAGATTGGATCTTATCATGATAAAATATTGTGTGATGTATTGCCTATGGATTCTTGTCATCTGTTTCTCGGGAGACCTTGGCAATTCAATAGAAATGTTTTATTTGATGGTCGTGAAAACACCTATGTGGTTAGGCATGAATGATCTAGGCATAAGTTGTTACCTTTACAAGAGACGGGGACTAAGGAATGTGGAGTTGTCAGGTGTTGTCTGTATGATCATGACAAACCTCAGGAGCACAGGGTTGATGAACCTATTCCTACAAAGTCTAGTTTGAAATAAAAGGAGAATGATATATCTAAAGAGTTTGTTGAGATTAAGAGGCAGATGGTCTTTCTAATAGAAATAGTACAATAGATAATGACATTAATGACATAGAGAGATACAAATGATACCGAGTTGATTGACAAGTTCAGAGAGGATAGGATTTACCAAGGTACTGATGTGATCGATAGTGGAAGGGATGGTCAGAGTCAGTTGTTATCAGTTACAGACGGGAAAGATAAGAAAAGTGGGAAGAAGGAAAACCTACTGTAGGGGACAATGGATGAAGTGACGACAACTTGGAATGAAGGACAAGAGGAGATATGGGTTAAGAATAGATATGGCATACCTATTCTGATTTTCTTAAGATGTTCCTAATTTCCTTATGATAAAATCTTCTTTACCTCAGGTGTCTGATGCAGGAGCATCCTAGGATTCTTGGAAATCCCATATCAACCAAAAATAATGTTTATTTTGAAAGGCAGATTGGTATTTTTTATCTTAGTTGGTGAAGTATTTTCTTGGTCTTGGAGTATGGTTGCTTAGTTACAGTGTTTACAAGGGTGCTCGATCTCTTAAGAACATTCGATAACTGAAGGCATCGATTACTCCTGGCACTCGACAATAACTATATTGGTTGGTGATGCTTGGCATGGTTGGTTCACTGATGCTTAGTTATTTCTCTACTGCTCGATAAACGGTCTTACCGACTGGTGTTCTTAAAGATTTTCTTGGCCGACTTGGTGCATTTATATTTGGTAGTTGATGTCACATTCTCCTATGTAGATCTGGAGGTTGACATGGATAATTTAATTTTTTTAAGGCTATTTAAGAGCTGACCTTATATTGCATTTAATATTTGTTGTAGTAGAAGCCAACTTGGCTTAGGAGTTAATTATTTCTTCTAGCCAACCTGTGGCTAAAGATTAGTATTTAATGGGTGTTTGGGTAGATGTTTAGGTGGTGGTAGCAGATAGAAGGATAATACTTGGATCCTATGAGATCTAGTAGATCAGATTGATTTCTGATAGTTTGTGATAGCAGAGCTAGTGGTTGAGGCTTGTGAGCACAAGTTCAGATCTGCCTTAGGGTTTCCATCAGTTGCTGATTGTTTCAAGACAAGACTAGCTGGAATCAAACTGGATCTTTTTTATCTCTCATAATTTACTGCTTGTTTGTATTTGGCCATAACTGGGAAGGCCTTACAGCCTGACACATTGCATGTAATCAGTGAATTTATGAATAAATATTTTAGTTCTCTTTTAGATCTGGTGTTATTGTTGTATAATTCCATTGTGTTGTGGTTTGGCTACAAGTTTGGATAGTCCTTAATTGGATCCTCCATCCTTGACTACATTAAATTCTTTTGTCCTCTTCTGAGAGACCTCTATTGAGCTCCACACTCTGCATTTTTTCTTGGTATCATGAATTTTTATTTTATTTTTTCATCAAAACAAAATTGATTGCAAATTATAAATATTTACATAAGGTTTTTCATTTACTAAGACTTACAACTCGTGCAACAAGTTTCAAATAACCACCAAATTCAAGCTTGTGTTTCCCGTGCTTTTCTAGTCTTTCCTTTGTTTCCTTTGATGTGTCAAGAAATCTATGAAAAGTTTGAAATATGTTAGTTTATATTAATATAAAGATTATTTAGTACATAATTAAATTCTCAGCAGTATCACATACCTTCTTTTGTTTTCTGGTGGTGTATTTCCTTTTTTTCTTTCACTTCTCTCCCTCGCATCCAAAATAAGATTTTGCCACTCTAAATCAGGAATGCAGGGGGGATGCTTGTACTTCAAGTTGTTTGTTAATGTACTCCTGTATTGGTCCCTAATATACTTCAAAGATCCTGCCTTTCTCAAGGAGCTTATTTTTCTCAAATGCACGAGATATGTTTGTCATACTCTCTACGAGAGCATCCTTTAACTTTTTATCTTGGGCATTCCACCTTTTAAGAAAAAAAACACTGTTAGATTCATAAATGAAGTGAACTTACCCTTAATATAGTTCAAGAAATGGATGAAAGGAAAACTATCCTATCAATGATATGAAATCAAAATAGTGGATTGGGGTTTTAGTTCAGATATGATGTTCCACCATGTATGGAGGGTGGGCCCGAAAATCTGCAAACACTTTTCTTTAAGTTTATCATAAAAAACATCATTCCCTACAAAATAATCATTAGATCATTAGTCGAAGGATATAATAGTATAAAATAAGAATACAATACATGGAATATTCTCATATTGAATGCAAGGTGTAATTAACATACAAGTGTATAGTAAAAGAAAGGTCTAATATTTAAAGTACCTAGAAGTTTGGCTACTTTCAAGGGAACTCCTTCATCGTCGCTCACAAGCAATACACAATCCTTCACCATTCACATGTAATCACTCAAAAATGGTCATGCAAAACCATAGGCCCTAGTCTCAAATTATTCTTCATTTCGATCAATTATCTTAAGTCCTAACCTATGGCTCTCCAAATTCATCGAATTGACTTGATTAATATTTCATCCTAATTTTTGCACTGAATCAACAATAATTAATCAAATTTCTAAATCTCAGGCATTATTGGCAATTAAACCAGACCCTTACTATTTATTTAATTAATGATTCAAAGGTTAATTAAGTAAATAAATTAAATCAAATCTCCAATTATTTATTTAATGAATATTATAAATATTGATTAAATGAATAAGATAATTGTCAACAAATTACAAAAGGAATTTAAAATTAATTATTTCCCCACTTTTGATAAAAATGCATTAAACTTATTATTAAAATCTTAAAGTGCATTTTGATGTCATCAAAAGATAGTTTTTGGAAACTTTAGATGAGCTTAATCTTGTAAAATGGAAACAAAGATAGTTAATTGAAGAATCAATCTAGTTGACTCAACAATCTTTTGAAATTTCCAGAATTCATCTACTGAACTCTCCAGTTGATTTATAAAGTTTCTGTTGAGACTGAATCTTCGAATCAATATTCACCTCTCATTCTCAATCAGTCCTAGCTATTCATTTCTAATTCAATTCTATATAAGCAGATCTCATTCTCATCACAAATCATCCAAGTTTTTGCTAAAGTAATGTTGTCATTTTTATTTCTAAGCATTTAAGTTATTCTTGCATTGAAGTTGATAGTTTGAGTTTTATTGCATACATTTGATAGGAACATCTTATTTCAAGCTTAATATGGATTAATCATAGTTTCATTTTAGATTAGTATCTTCATCATCATTGCATATTAATCACATAGGAACACTTAGTTTTTTTGATTGGATGAATCTTCATCTCATACTATATGCATGTTAAATCCTTCATTTAGATTTATTTTCATGTCACTAGAATGCAATGAATTTGAGAGCATCCCAAACACAAATCTACTAGGAGGTGATGGATCGATTTGATCTCTTTTGAATAAGCCTTACTTGTTTCCATTTGGTTCAAAGTAGATCATGAAATGATTCATTGAAGTGTGTTTAACCTAATCACATTTTTACTACACACATTTTGGCGCCCACCATGGGGATGAGATTTTTCATTCTCTGTCTCCACTTAATCAAGTCTGACACTTCATGAATTTTGAGTCTCAATTCCATACTTTGACCCTATTTTCTCGTACGAGTATTCTCACAAGATAGTATGAGCCTATACCAAGACTTGTATCTGATATCAGTGTTTCTCGTACTAGACCCAGCACATTATCGTACAAATAATCTCTATTGTATTGCATAGTTTTCTTTTGTTTTGGTTAAAAATTGGTCTCTTTGCTCGTACGAGCACTCACATAGGCCAGTACAAGTCAAGAATCAGACTCGTACCAGAGCTCAGGGATACTTGTACTATTTGTAGTACATACTCGTATGACTCTGATTCACTTCTTTAAGAAGAATCAAGGATTTTCTTTGATTTCTCAGTGATCTTACAGTGAATATTTATGATTGATAATATGTTATTTTGATTTCCTATGTTTCTAACAGGACTAATTAGTTTGTAGGATGCTTGAGTAAAGACATTAATCAAAACCTTTTCTTGTAGGTCACGTGACAAAGAGAAAAATTATTGAGACTACTGACAATTTGATGCAGGTTGCCTTGAAGAAGATACTAAAATGTTGTGTCTGATTTAGAAGTTTTTATTACGCATCTTAAACATAGGTTCACTAGGGGTATCTTGTTAGTAATAGGGGATTATGCTCTTATCTTTTTAAAGACAATCAAAAACCCAGACTTACTTGATAGATGCTTACATAGGGACTTGGGGAAATGAATCTACTTCTTTTCTTTTGCTGCTTGATGTGTCTTATTATGTATAAATCCCAAAGGGATGTATAGACATATCCTCTCCCCTCTCCTTCGCGGATCTTGGGTGAAGAGAAATTGATATAGTTCTTTTAGAGAGGCCTGCCTTGGACCAAGGTGTTCACTTTGAACACCCCAGGGGATGACCTCAAGCAGTAATAGGCCAAGGCTAGGTCTCCATCCTAATCGCTATATAAATGTGTGGTTGTGATTAATAATCCAATCAATAGCGTGGGAGACTCTAGTACCCAAGTGGTGCGTGAAACCTTGGTTCTCAAGGCTAGGAGACCTCTTAAAGGAGTTTATCATACACCCGCTGAACAGGATGTCCCAGACTAAAAACCTTGTTATAGTTTACCAAAATCCTTCTATTCACTGATGCAAGGGGTCACCCATGCCCATGAAGACATCCCACACATTTCACGGCTCATAGTAGAGATAGCAATTCCTTGGGAGGTAATGACCCTTGGAATATGAAGCTTGGTGTACCTGAGAAGTGAGTGTACTAGTAAGGAGGAGCCCATGCCTCCAAGATTCTAAGCTATCTGCTATGAGTAGGCACTGATGAACTTTGTTCAAGTGGGAATTCAATGGATACTATCTTTCAAGCCTAGATTGTAGCGTGTTTGGTTCACATACATAATGGAATTATTGCATGATGTGTCTTGTGTGAGTGATCAAAACATTTTAAACATTTTAAAAGAAGAAAATACTCATAAACACCTTACACAACACTCTTAAAGATTGGTTACAAAACTTCCTACAGACATTCAAACACCTTTGCACCAATTTTCACAAACTGTTTTAAGTGTTAAGAGTTCTTAAATCATTTGCGATCATAGAATAGACTTTGTGCATATTTATTTAAGAATTCATACTTGCATATTCTAAGTTTGCATTATAGTCTTCATCTTTTTTGTATTATAGTCTTCACCCTTGCATTCCTTAGTTGCATTATAGCCATTCACTCTTACATATCTTCAGATTTCATTATAGTATTCAGCCTTGCACATCTAAGCTTGCATAATAAGAGTACACAATGGTCCTTCCACGAGCACTCATTTTTCACATTAGTCTACATTCTAGTCTTCATTTACAAACCTACATCATATCATCTTGCATCATCCTTAGAGTTCATTTAGATCCCTTTGAAAGTTTTATGCAAAAATCTGAAAAAGATGTCAATCTTAGAGGTTTCCCTTTTGTTGGTGAGTAAAAGATCTTGATTTTGGATGGTCTTATTATTAGTCCTTTTGACTTTATCATTTATCTTTGAATCAAAATCTGCCTATGTTTTGGGAGAATTTGATTTTGTCTTTTGATTATCTTTGATCTTTTGTTCTCTTTTTTCCAAAGTCAAGATTTGAATACTCACCTTCTTGGGGTTGTCCTCTCAATTTGCATTTTCTAAGGTTCTTTCATAAACTTTCACGTATTCAAAATCAACCAAAAACAAATTGCATTTTTAGAAATCAGATTTCATTAAGCCTTAGTTTGTATTTGTTGCACATTCTTTAAGTTTGTTGTCACTCTTCATCCAAAATTAGATTGCACGAACCTTAATTGCATTCCATTTAGATCATAGTTGTCATAACTTTTAGCCCTCCAAAAATTAGATTGCATATAACTCTTAGGTTGCATAGGATTTCATACTTTGCATGATATTTTGATAAATCTGAAAATCCAAAAAACATAGACTGCATTTTGTTCCAAAGATTTACAGCCTTAAAATTTTGAAAATTCCAAAATCACACATTCTAAGTTGCATACACATTGCTATCCTTAAAAATCAGAGAATTATTTTGCAAAACCAGTCCAAGATATTGTCACAGATTTGAAAATCACACCTTGAGTTTTGCTACATATTTTTCCTATCATTCTTGGTTACACAAAGCAAAATCACATTGAGTTCAAATCTTGTCACAAACTTGTCCTAAAATTAGATTTCATCATCATACTTTCAAATTATCTTCTCTTGAGTTGTGTGTGCAAAGATACATAGGTTTCTTAACCTTGACTTGGATCTAAGTCACTTGCAATACCCTCTCAAAGTAGATGCTATCCCACCTTCATCTTGCTTAGGACTTGTTCAAAACTTGACTGCTCTCACCTACCTACATCTTCTGATAAGCAAGATATGCTAGTTCAGACTAGGAACTCTTCTCACCATCTTTCAAAAGAGAATCCTTCTACATTTGAAACCAATCCTCTTTTCAGAGACAAACCTGGAACCTCTGAACAAATATCATCAAGTACAACCCTCTAATCACAAAATGTCTAGACGAGGAAAACACCATGAAGCCTACCATTTTAACAGCCATGATGTCGATGCTCACGATGTAGATCATGATGATTCTTCTAGTGAATCAAAGCCCGATGAATCAAGTATTTCCCAATGTAAGGTAGACAAGGAGTTCCTCAAAATAATGAAAGTTATCATGGATAGGGAAAAGGAATAGTATTTCCTTGAATTGGCAAAGCAAGGAGCTCAATTGCCTCCCCAGTATAGAGCAGAGGATGTCATTGCCAAGGAGGAGGAAACTCCTCTAACACATATCTCCAAGAAAATGCAAGCACTACAACTTGAACTACAAACTATGAAAAAGAGTCAAGAGAAACCCACTTCTAAATACTATATTGACTCCATTTTTCCATTCCCATTTGACAAAAAAATGTACTTACCCCCATTCCTACGAGAGATAGAAATATCAAAATTTAAAAAGTATGTTAGGAATTTTGATCCTCAAGACCATATTCAAGAATTTTGTGCACAATGCATGGAATTTATGCATGAAACAACATATCTAATGCACCTATTTCCTTGAAGCTTGGGAGGACAAGCAATAGAGTGGTTTTCAAAGTTACCCACAGACATTAAAATGTTCAATGAACTGGTTGAAAAATTCCTTCAATATTACTCGTATAATATTCAACACCCTATCATAATGACTGATCTTTGCAATACCAAACAACAAATAGGAGAATATTTCTTGACATTCCTTTAGCAATGGAGGAATATCTTTTCACATTATCCACGTCCCATTCCTGAGACAGAGAAAATTGACATCTTCATCAATGTACTAATCCCAGAATTAAAATTCCCCATTCAACTTCAAGATCCTGATACCTTTGACAAACTGTTGAAAAATGCACTTAAAATAGAAGATGTACTTGTAAAGAAAGGTGACATTACTCTCTATAAAGAAAATAAGTTCAATTCCAATTCCAAAGATAAGATAAAATATTGGAATAAAAACAAGAACATGGTGAATGATGGGGTGGTAGATCAAGTTGTTCCTCCACCTAATCCAGTAGTGTTTAATCTTACAAGTGGCTCAAAAGCCCTTAAAGCTATTCAGAACACCACAAAAGCCCCATCCAAGGGCACAAGTACACTCCTCAAAGACAAACCATGGGCCAAGCCCAAGCGCACATTCACACCTCTTGGGGAATCATATGGGTCGGTGCTCAAGACTCTTATTGCAAATCAACTCATTACTTTACCAGATAATTCTAGGCCCTATGAGCCAGAAGTAAAACCTAAGTGATGGAATGACAATTATTACTGTGACTATCATAGGAATAAAGGGCATAAAACTAAAAGCTGCATGAGACTTAAAAGCATGAGATTCAAGATCTCATTGACAATGAGGTGATCATAGTAGACAATCATACTACCAATACCAATCACAAAGCATTTAAAGACCCTTTACCAAAGTATGAAAAGGGGGAAAGCTATAAGCCAAAGGAAGGTGCCTGAACTAATCACACATATGGCACCAATGACAGTAATATCATCAATATGCTTGAAGCATCGTCTCTTGAACATTGTAATGTCATCATTGCATCTAAGCAAGCAAAAGAGTCTGAAGTTGCCAATGCAGTAACTCATGCACAAGCTAAGGTCACTTTGGGAGGAAAAAAAACCTCCAACATCACAGATCAATCATCAAAACCCTCTTCATCAGGAAAACAACCACTAATAACCATTCCTAAGTCTTCAAATTCTAAACAACTGGTTCCACCTCATGTTGCTGACTACAACATTGTTGAGCACCTAAAAAGGACTACTGCTCAAATATCAATCTTTGAATTGCTTAAGATTTCCCCTACTCATAAAGAGATCTTAGATCAATCCCTATCCAACGCCAATGTCCCTAAGGACTTAGATTTAAATTGGTTCCAGTCTATGGTAGGCCATCTGACCTCACCCCACTATCTGTCATTTTTAGAAGAGGATGATAATTCTTTAAGTCACCCGCACAACCATCCTCTGCACATTAAAGTCATGAATCAAAAACATCGAGTCAAATGTGTGTTGATAGATGGAGGTGTAGGGTTAAATATTTGTACATACAAACTCATTGAATAGTTAGGCTTATCAAAGTCTTCTATTGATCCTAAAAAGAAGATCATAATAAAAGCCTATGATGAATAAGAGAGATCTTCTAAAGGTCTCGTGTGCTTTCCAATCAAAGTGGGCCCAGTAGAAAGAGAGGTTATATGTCAATTCCTTGATCTTCCACTAGCATACAACATACTACTAGGCCACCCTTGGATCCATGGAATGCAATCCATACCATCAACCTTCCATCAATGTATAAAGTTTCCCTTCAATAGTATGGAAGTCACTGTGCCTGCAGATACCAGCTACATCTACAATACTCTAAAATAGGAAACTGATACACTCATCCCTCATAATAGCGAGGCATCTACTTCTGAATATGGAAAATCTATAATGATAGACATGGAAAAGAAGTTGAGAATTCGAGACATGGGAATGGGGGGGTATCATATTGAACTTGTTTTGTCTATGACATCTTTACTGATCTCTCCTAGATCATATGGAAAACCTTCAAAAAATATGAGACCTACCAATGCACAACCACAAGTCATTTATAATGGTGATTTTGTACAATATTTTATACCTTTGGAGGATGAGAATAAGGAAAAGGCCATCTTGGCATGGCTCTACAAAGAACTTGATGATGCTGAAGCCAAATAGTGTAAAATATCCAAAGAAAAATATACCAAGGGATATGATCTAGCTAAATAGATGGGTTACAAGGGGAAGGGGCCCCTAGGACTAAATTAAAAAGGGCTAGTCGAACCACTTCATGCAGAATTTCACAATCCTAGGGATAAGACTGGTGTGGGCTTCAAAGAAGCTAGATTTCAACTAGCCATTGATAGAGATGGTCCCATTTTTTATTATGATGGTGATGATGAACCTAAAACTGATGCCTTACCCTTTGAGAGACTGTTGCACATTGGCATAGAAGATCCTACTTACCAAGATGAACCACAACTCCCACAATGGTGGAGAGACCTGAAAAAATTTAGTTACCAATCAGAGGATATTATCCAAGGAGAAATTAATCATGAAATCTCTAAAAGGCATCCTAATTAGGGGTAGTTAGTTACCATCTCCCATGTGTTAGATCTCCCACGTTTCATGGATCCTAATGATCTATATGTACCACCAGAAGAAGAGTCACATCAAGGAGTCCACACTCAAGAGGAGGATGTAGAATCTCCTATAACTATTGCACAACATCTAGCTCGGTCTATGTATAGCTGGATTGACTCACATGAGTATGAATGGGACATACTCTCTGATGAAACAGTGGATATTGAAATCGATGTGATACATGCATATGCCACTATTCAAAATATGGAAAGAGGGGAAGTTCAAGTTCTCACGAGCACATGGTTGAGGAAGATCTCTCCCATCCTTCATTGGAGATTATTCCCATGACACCTAGATTACCCACTCAGAAGTAGCATATCAATATGGTTGTTGCTGCACATCACGAGTATATTAGGCCTCACCCCAAAATAGCCACATGGAATCTAAATGGAGTTTTAAACACAAGAAGTAAAAAAAATCAAAAATCCCCATAGGAAGATGATACCTCACACCCCATACTACATACAATCTGAGAATTATCTGATTTAACAATCCAACCTCCCGATCCCATAGCAAAGATCACTAGATAGTTTTCAAACCTCACAATCTGAGATTCATATGAGATAAGTAGTCTTTCAATAGAGTCTTCAACTAACAGAAGAATAGGAGGCACAAACAATAGATCACTCCTGGGAAGATCTAGGATTGAATTGGTTCTAGTTCAAACATGGCTTCAGCAAGAAGGTTCCATAGATACTAGAACAAGGTGCGAGAGAGGTCCATGTCCTAGGGTTAGATCAAACGAATTAGATTCTCGTATGGTTAGCATAGATTCCACTAATAATGATGACACTCCTTTCACTTTGAACACTCTATTTCTAGATGATGTCATAGACCTCAAATTCTTAGTTGCAAGCTATTATGAACATACTATGAATGCCCTTGAACTAGTTGACAATCTACCCCTCATACATCCTAATCTTATAAACTGGATGCAACAACATGACCCGATTGACCTCCCCACCTTCTCCAATGACTTTTCCTTGGCTTGCCATCTTAACGCTATTGAACCCATCACCTCTTCCACCAGTGAGTCTCAGGTGAATATGACTAAAGTAGATTTCAAGTACCTTAGTCATAAAATCAAAAGAAATAAAAGTTCTGAGGGTGAAAACCACATCGTGGTGGTCTTAGAACACAAAATAGTAAAAATAAAAGATGTATCTAATGGTGAAAACCTCCTTGAGGTGCTAGATGATGGGGTACTTGATATCTTTCCTAGTCACTTCCAGGAATGGCCATCAGTGCTTATAGAACCAACATAATCAATCAACATTGAAACTGAGATAAATCCATAGATAATCCATCTTTCACAGTCATTGACAGCTGAAGAACTTGCAACATTCACTCAGTTCTTCAAAGATAAAAAGATTAATTTTTCATGGAATTATTCAGATATGCCAGGATTGGATCCAGATCTAATAATGCATCATTTATCCATTGTGCTAGGAGTCAAACCAATCAAATAGAAATTGCACAAGATGCATCCACATGTGACTCTCTTAGTCAAAGCTGAATTAGAGAAATTACTTAAAGTCAGATTCATCAGATCAATAGCCTATGCCGAATGGATTTCAAATATTGTACCAGTAACTAAATCAGATAAATCCATCAGAGTGTGCACTGATTTTAGAGATCTCAATCACACCTGTCCAAAAGATGATTTCCCACTGCCTAACATTGACATGATTGTAGACATGATAGTCAGGTACAAGATGTATTCCTTAATGGATGGTTTCTCTGGATACAATCATATCAAAATTTCTCTTGAAGACCAAGAAAAGATAGCTTTCACATGTGCTTG
Source organism: Chamaecyparis obtusa (assembly GCA_027943335.1). Classification (NCBI taxonomy): domain Eukaryota; kingdom Viridiplantae; phylum Streptophyta; class Pinopsida; order Cupressales; family Cupressaceae; genus Chamaecyparis; species Chamaecyparis obtusa. Next base: position 914,308 of record BSBK01000740.1, on the reverse strand, counting down.
GGGAACATTTTATTTGGAACGTCATGTCATTTAATTTGAAGAACGCTGGTGCAACCTATTAATGGATAGTAACCACCATCTTCCATGATATGATTCACAAGACCATTGAAGATTATGTAAATAATACTATTGTCAAAACTAAAAAGAGATATACACATCTCCAAGACCTAGGAAAAATTCTAGACAGAATGGAATAATTCAAGTTGAGATTGAATCCTTAAAAGTGTGCATGCAGAGTAACTTTTGGTAAACTCCTAGGATGTATTGTTTCAGCCAAAGGAATGGAGGTGGATCTAGCTAAGGTACAAGCTATCATGGAAATGCCACCACCTAAAAATATCAGCCAAATGAGGACCTTACAGGGATAGATTCAATATATCAGGTGGTTCATATCCCAACTAGCCAATAAAGCACAACCATTTACTAAGCCACTTCGCAAGGGAGTACCGTATCAATGGGATAAATCCTGTGCTCGACACTTCAAGAAGATCAAACAATATCTGGAAAATCCACCAGTCTTAATGTCTCCAATCTAGGGTAGGCCCCTTATTCTATATATTTCAGCTATTGATACATCACTAGGGGCACTTCTGACTCAGCAAGATGAACATAAAAAGGAGTGTGCCATCTACTATATTAGTCATACTTTGATCTATTATGAGATGAACTATTCTATGATTGAAAGCTTGTTTGGCTGTGGTATTTTCATCTCAAAAGCTCAGGCATTACATGTTATCACATCTGGTATAGCTCTATGAAAAAATAGATCCACTCAAATATTTGTTGAGTAAAGCAACCTTGACTAGTAGGTTGGCTAAATGGGTCATGATACTAACCAAGTTTAACATTGAGTATGTTGAACAGAAAGCCATAAAGGGACAAGAAATCATAGATCAATTGGTTGATGCGCCGTTACAGGGAGAACAACCCATTAATGTGGAATTTATAGATGGATCCATCATGCACATTACTCACCGTTCCTAGAAGATGTTGTTTGATGGCTCTTTCACTCAGCAAGGTGCAGGAGCAGGTATTTTATTCATCACTCCACAAAGTTAATCTATCCCTAAAATATACATCCTCTATTTTCCCTGTACGAATAATATTTCTGAGTATGAGGCCTCAGTCAATGGGTTGAAGCTGGCTTTGGAGTGGAACATTTCTGAATTACATGTTTATGGTGACTCGCAACTTGTGGTAAATCAGGTGAATGACATCTATCAAACATAGGATGAGAAGCTCATACCCTATAAGCGCATGGTGGATGATTTCAAAAAGTATTTCACTTTTGTCACATTTCAACAAGTTCCATGAATAAAGAACAAAGCTACTGATGCTTTTGCTACATTGGGTTCATTACCTCAGCAAGAAGATGATTTTTGCTATGAGTTCCTGGTGGAAGAACTTCATCACCCCACCTATAATTCCCTAGAATCCTAGATGATTTGTACCTTTATTATCCCAGCCTCTTCCTGCTATAGCCATATCTATTCCTATCTATGTGACCAAGTCATCCCTGATAACCTCACTAAAAATGAATGGAGACACCTTATCCGAAATTCCTCATGGTATGTCATCATTGCAAATGATCTGTATAGGAGAGGTTTAGATGGAACCTTACTTAGGTGTTTAGAAAAAGAGGAGTCTAGACGTGCGTTAGCTAATGTCCATGCTGGTATATGTGAATCTCATTCTAATGGTCTAACCTTGGCTTGTAAACTCTTGAGAGCTAGATTCTATTGGCTGAATATGGAAAAAGAGGCCACAAGATATGCAAGGACTTGTAAAAAGTGCCAAATACATGGGAATCTCATTCACGCCCCAACAAAGGAGCTCATTCCTTTTGTTACACACTAGCCTTTCCAACAATGGGTGTTTGCTCTCATTGACTAGATTTATCCATCTTCCTCCAATGGACATAAGTTCATCATAACAGCCACAGAATATTTCACCAAGTGGGTTGAAGAAGTCCCACTCACTACAACAATTGGTAAATAGGTGGCTTTGTTCATTTTGAATTACATCATCTGTCATTATGGTATCCCATCCTTTATCATTACTGATAATGGAGGACAGTTCAAGAATAGTGATATATCAGAACTTTGCATGAAATTCAAGATTACTCAACACTATTCTTCAATCTATTACCCTCAAGGCAACGGCCAGGCTGAAGCCTCCAACAAAAATCTGCTACAAATCTTGCATCATACTGTCAACAAGTTAGGAAGAGATTGGCACTTGTAGCTCAATCCAACACTATGGGCTTATCGTACTAGTATCAGAACACCTACTGGAGCCACACCATTTTCTCTAGTTTATGGTATAGAGGTAGTCCTACCCATAGAAGTTGAACTCCCATCTCTGAGAGTTTCATTGCACTGACTGATACCTGATGAGGATTACAGGATTTCTAGAATGCAAGAGTTAGAATTTTTGGATGAATGTCGACAAGTGACGTTTGATCATATCAGAGCTTATCAAAAGAGAATGTCAAGAGGTTATAATAAAAAGGTCAAGCCACAAGAATTTCAAGTGGGTGACCTAGTGTTGAGAGAAAATCCCTGTAACCAGTCACACAAAGAACAAAAAGGGAAATTTGAGCCTAATTGGTTGGGGCCTTACATTATTACTACAAAATTTGGATCTAGCACATATTGGCTCTCTACACTAGATTGGGAACAACTCTGCGAGCCTATCAACATACTCCACCTCAAGAAGTTCTACGCCTAAGCATTCTCTGCATCCAGCAGCATGTACATATAGAAAATGTCCTGAAGAAATCCTAAAAATCATATAAAGGTCCTAAAAAAAATGATCATCATGGTGAAAACCTGGTAAATAGGTGCTTTGATGCATCAAATAAAAATAAATAAAAATTACAAAAAAAATTGGAAAAACAAAAAAAGAAGTGCCTTGGTGAAAACTTGGTAAGCATGCGCCTTGGTAGCAAAAAAAGGAAAATCCATCCAAGATGGTGAAAACCTAGCAAACCCGCACCTCTTGTTAATTTTTCCCTCCGTCTATCAACATGTGTTCTGACATCCTTTTCTAGCTTCAACATGTGCATGACCTTCATTCAATTTTGTGAAAAACTCCATTGTGCCTTGTTATACTACCACAAATTGGAATCATTCTAAGTATGAGCCCTAGGAAATTTGAACATCACTAGGGGGCAACATCTTCTGTGATAATTTCAGCCAACATCGAGTCAATTTTCAAACAACCACTGATAGGTTATCCGCTGACAAACACCGGTGTTTCTTAACACCCACCTCATGGCAACATCATTAAATAGTGTTTCTTAACACTATTGGAATACGTCTCATCCACTACACAAACAAAATTGCAAACTTGGACAATCAACAGTGTTTCTTAACACTCCACTATTTCACAAGCTATAAGATGATACCAAAAACCACAACAAACGAACAAATACCCTCTGAGTGGTGCATGATCACATTTTCTATTGTAACTTCATGAGGTCGACTAGACTAAAAGCGCAATACAACTTGTGAATTTTATTGGTATGTTGTTTGTTATTCTTCGCTTTCAAGATTACCCTTTTTCATGTGTCACTCAACGATGTCTAAAATAATGACTAGAGTCACATATGACTGGGGCATAATCACCTTTTCTTGTCTTCTTCTTGTTGGTGTGGTTTTCGATGATCCTGAAATATTCAGTAAATTGGGTGTCTGTGATAAGTACCTCCATCTTGATTAGAATGTTGTGCATACCTCAACCTTCTTTATCTGAATACTAAGGTGAGTTGTGAACTATCTCCTTGTTTGGTATTTTGTTTGTTTATGCAAGAACCATTCTGATCATCTTGGACTTTTGTGCCTTGATGCTTATGGTTCCTTTCAACATTAACTAGAAATGATGCATAGGTCATCTTGGCTTTTATGCCCTGATGCTTGTGTCAGTTTCCCACATTTCTCCACTTAAAGCCATATTCATATTCTCATGGTTACACCAGTTAGAATTATATTGGCTATGATGACCCATAAATGCTCTATGATGAAAATTTTCAAGACAGACCAGTAACAAAGTTCTAGGATGCATTTCATGGTAGTTTTATGACATTACTTTGGTAACAATGATCCTTTCTCCATGGGATATGAAGTCTCTTGTTCGGCTTCCCATCTTCTTCTCAAAACGGTCAGCTACATCATTAGAGATATGATTGAGTACTTGTGCATTAAATAAACATTTCAAAATACATATCCACATGCATATCTATCTATCCATCATTCCTAATAAATACAACATACATTCATTACATCATGATACATTCATTGCATATCAACAACAATTAAATAGCCATTACATATTCATCTTATCTATCCATTTTGCACAAGTCATACATACATCCACATATGCTACATTCATTAAGTATCAAAAAGGAATAAACACATCTCATAAAAGAAAATGCTAAATAGGTACAATGACATCAAATCATATATCTTTATATATATCTCAATAATCACTGTGCTACAACCAAAAAAAATCATAAGATGATCAGAGCAAGTCATCAAATACTATAGAGGTAAAAAAATGGTATGACCCTACAACTAATTATATGCTACATCCTCGGCATTAGGTACTGGAAGAGGTGGCAAAGGTGGTATCACTTCATCGGCGTGGGGCATATGTGCACCCTCTAATCTAGCCATGAACTGTGAAAATGGAATGACCTGTTGTGCAACTAGTACAACCATGGTATAAGCTACCACGTAATATGATGCACGACTCATCTAGTGAGTTTCTATCTGATGGTGATGATCTCTCTCAGCTGTAAGAGAAAAAATCCTCTGGTCTCACTCTTCTATGAGCTCTGCAATCTACCTATCTCGCTCTGATAGCCTAGTGTGAGCTATGAAAATCTCCATCTGTAAACCCTACACATGCTCCCATAAGGCTTGAATCACATCTTGTGGTGTCCTCTATTACGATATCCCCTCCTCACCTCCCATGTCATCTACCTCTCTTTGCCTCACCTATCGCTCACCCCCTCCCCTAGGTGCCTCTCTCCACTACTTCTGCGCTCCCCCTATGCTAGACCCTACTCTTGGATCTCCACCTATTGGTCTATGACCTATATCCTTGTGGCCCTGTTGTGGTGGTGGTGGTGGTGGTACATCTCCCTCATCATCAATACGAGGAGTTGGGGCTCCTAGGTCTATAAATCATGGAAAAGGATGTCTAATGAACTACTCCTTGTAATCAGGTGCCATCCTGGCATCTGACACTGCCTCTAAATAATCCCATCTCCCTCGCTTAACCAATGCCAAATCCTATAAAGTGGTTTTCGGAACCAATCTTGGCCCCCATCCCAAGTTTGTCTCATTAGCAAACTGGGCATATGCAGTGAACTCCCCTGAAATCACCTGTTGGCAACCATACTAATGCAATACCTGGGATACAATAAAATGCTCCAACACAACATCAGTGTGACCTATTAGTGGTCATATCATGAACATATCTCTCTACTAAGATTGAAAATCACCCCATGGCTCTATCCCTAGATAAGGTCACCATGTGACAACTATCATGTCATCAATCTGTCACCTCCAATAGGCAGTCTTCCCTAAGTGGGGCTAAACCACATAACCTATATACCTATAGATAAAAGGTTTTCCTCACCACATAACACACAGTGTGACATATGGGTAAGTGATCCTAAGCCCAGATCTAAAGAATCAAAACTCCTGTGGCTAATGTCCTCGCTCCCATATAAACATTCTCATGGAGCTCGTGATACATGTGTACATACATGATCCCCATCCCATCTTTATTGGGCTGCCTAGTAAACTCTCTAATGTGGGTCCCCAACCACTCTAGAATCCCTTCTGACCCCTATCGGGCATGAGAAAACAACCTATGTACCCTGCCATCATGCATGCTAATGGTGATACCTAGCTATACTAGGACATCATTGTGTCCCATCCTATCCATCTCTCTAGGATGTCATCATCTTGGAAAAAATTTCAAATAGATAATACCCCAGGCATCCGTGATCTCTCATACTAAACCAACAGACCACCAAATGGAATGTGAAGGATGCGATAAACATCCTCTAAGGTCATGAAAATCTCACCTGTGGATAAGTGAAACATATTGTGTTCACTGTGGAATCACTCCACCAAGGCAGTCAACAATCAGTGGTTCACATGGATATCCAGAATCCCTCCAAGCCAACCAAACCCTCACTCATCCAAGATATTGTTCTTGTCCTCTGATAACTATGCCATCAATCTCGACATTGGTGGATATGTGATCCTGAACTGTATATTAGGAAGAACCTCCTACATGGATAAACTAAGAAATTATCAGTATCATGACATCAAAATATATTCACAAGCTCAAGAAAATATCCAAGATCATATTGCAACAATTAGCAAGTTTCAAAGTTGGCATCTATACTTCAAAAAAAGACCATTGTTATTCATAAGAGTAAACATAGACAGACATGTTTTCTCGTACGAGTAAAGGGTTGTCTTCGTATGAGTAAACCCTAAAATATGAGCAGACACGTTGAAGACCACGAGCTAAAGGGAAAAATGTTGAGCCCTCGTACGAGAATCCTGGGCGGCACGTATGAGCCGAGCTTAGTGTAAGTTTTCTCATACAATTTTTCTCATAGGCTCGTACGAGCAAACGTGGCCACCAAATTTTTGAATACAAAAATGAACTAGAAAATGAACAAATCGAGAAAAACAAAGCTTGGTTTTTTAGTATTTACCGCTGGGCTATAGTGTCTCAGCCAGTTGTACACTCATTGTCACTCAAATCAGTGATTTTCCATGGGGATTACCATCTCCACTCAGAGGGTTTTTGAAATTCAAAACCTCAACAAAGTCAAATGAATGGAAAATGACATGTTTGGCCTTTATATAGTCTTTTTAACCCATTTTTCAACTTGCTCCAATTGGCTTGAAATTCACACCCTTACTTAATTGATGCGCTCTAATCTCATTTTCGGGGTTGAAATTGAAATCCAACATCCTTAACATAGTCAAAATTTCTTTTGACTTTCAAACCCTAATACCAGTTGACCGCTTGTCTAACCAACCTTTTCTTCTTCCAATCGACCCTCTTTTCTTCCTATTCACTTCTTTCCTCCTTCCAAACCTTGGTTAACCCATACCCAAGTTTTGGTCCATCCTGGTCAACTAACCTTGTATTCAGTGTAGATTGTACCATCAACCTCATCACACCGGGGCACCTTGTCATCTTTCTATTTTTCTCCCAAGGGGGCACGATCATAACATCAACAAATCAGTGATCACATAATCAAATCAATCATAATTAAATACTAGGGGCATCTTAGCTTCACCACACCACATCAAGTTGAGAATTCTTGTCATCAAATCTCAAAGGACATGTCAGTTTTATCGCTTCATATCAAACTATTTTTGTCCTTAATCAAGTCCATTTGGCTTCATCACACCAAATCAAGTCAATGGCAATGATAATCAGTTTCATCACTTCACAACAAACTGATTGATCATTCAAACCAAATTGATGGTTTAAGAATCCTTCCGACAGTAATCAACTTCATCGCTTCACATCAAGTTGGTTAGTTGTCGTCATCAGTCTCATTACTATCTATTTTTTGAATTGATGCATTGATCGCATATCAATTCAAAGAGGGGAAAATATAATCACTCAAAAATGGTCACCCAAAACCATAGGCCCCGGTCTCGAATTATTGTTTATTTCAATCAATTATCTTAAGTCCTAGCCCAAGGATCTCCAAATTCATCAAATTGACTTGATTAATATTTCATCCTGATTTCTGCACTGAATCAACAATAATTAATCAAATCTCTAAATCTCAGGCATTATTGGCAATTAAACCAGACCCTTACTATTTATTTAATTAATGATTCAAATGTTAATTAAGTAAATAAATTAAATCTCCAATTATTTATTTAATGAATATTATAAATATTGATTAAATGAATAAGATAATTGTCAACAAATTACAAAAGGAATTTAAAATTAATTATTTCCCCACTTTTGATAAAAATGCATTAAACTTATTATTAAAATCTTAAAGTGTATTTTGATGTCATCAAAAGATAGTTTTTGGAAACTTTTGATCAGCTTAATCTTGTAAAATGGAAACAAAGAAAGTTAACTGAAGAATCAATCCAATTGACTCAACAATCTTTTGAAATTTCCAAAATTCATCTACTGAACTCTCCAGTTGATTTAGAAAGTTTATGTTGAGATTGAATCTTTGAATCAATCTTCACCTCTCATTCTCATCATAAATCATCCAATTTTTTGCTAAAGTAATGTTGTCATTTTGATTTCTAAGAATTTAAGTTATTCTTGCATTGAAGTTGATAGTTTGATTTTTATTGCATACATTTGATAGGAACATCTTATTTCAAGCTTAATATGGATTAATCATAGTTTCATTGTAGATTAGTATCTTCATCATCATTTCATATTAATCACATAGGAATACTCAGTTTTATTAATTGGATGAACATCAATTGATAATTGGATGAATCTACATCTCATACTACAGGCATGTTAAATCCTTCATTTAGATTTTTTTTCATGTCACTAGAATGCAATGAATTTGAGAGCATCCCAAACACAAATCTACTAGGAGGTGATGGATCGATTTTATCTCTTTTGAATAAGCCTTACTTGTTTCCATTTGGTTCAAAGTAGATAGTGCAATGATTCATTGAAGTGTGTTTAACTTAATCACATTTTTACCACACACATCACATACTAGGAATATGAGTACATCCAGGAAATTCCTCATCATGTGATGCATCTCCTGTTGCATAAATTGAATCCATTACGAAATGCCCCCAAGAAAGAATACTTCAAGGGAAATAAACATATAAATAATGAGAGAGAAAATGAAATCTACATACCAATAGGTGGTGCCATGGCATCTATGGCCATGTTGCATGTTGCTAACATTGCAGGAAATAGTACATATGGGCTTGTCCATGTCTGAGGTGGCGATACCATATGATCATTGACGGGTGCTGCAGAATAAGATTGTTAGAGCATAATAAAAGCATGGACTAGCATGGACAATATTGTTAGAGCGTAAAAAAAAATGTAGTCAAACATGAAATCTACATGAACCACTTGTAGTACCCTCATCAAGGCCATGACGCTTAAAATTACACAAAAAAATTTGTAAAAACAAAATATCTACTTATAAAAGACTATATGACACACTAATAAAATACTAGTATAACATAAAAACTAGTATAATGACATAAAAGACTAGTATAACATAAAAACTATTATTGAACTTTTTTTATAATTAAAAATTACATTAATAATACTCTATAATTTTCAACTCGTTGGATCAATTCAGACGCCCTCTTTGCTGACTCATGAGTCTGAGGGTATATAGATGATAATTGAGACATTCTTTTTCCAATTTTTTGGAGGCACTTCTTAATTGCATTGATCGGCTCATCACAAGTTGAAAAATCAATATCTAGGTCCTCATAAAAGGACTCCTCCTAAGGGACTGTTGTGGGTTCCTTTCCCTTTCTCTCATGAACTCCTGTCTATGACAACAATATTACTAGCACTAGTAAAATTACTCCAAAATAGTGATGAAAAGAACATAATATAAAAAAATATTTAACATTTTTCTTCTATCCAATTTGTGTACAATAAAAAAGAGGTTTACCTATTGGGAAGAAGAAGTGCCTGCGGGATCATCATTGTCCCCACTATGTGGTTGCTCCATATCGCTGTCCTGTGTTACTATTTAAAGTTAACCAATAATTAGAAAGGACTAGATTAATAAATTTCATTAGAAGATGTTGATGGAGATGAGGTGGATGGTGAGGAGATTATCTAGATGTGGGTAGTGTTGGAGAGCTTGTTTGCAGTAGTTTCTTTGGATGAATTTCCTTTCCTAGAAGGATTAGATTCAACATTACAAGAAGAACTCAAATATAAAAATGTTAGCAAAAAAACTCAATTATTTAATGGTACATAGTATGTACCTGCACCCCCATGATATTGACATTATTTGTATCTATGCGATTCAAATTCTAATCAATAAGAAGCTCTTCCCCTGCATGTATTGATTTTATTGCGCATACGAATACATGACTTCCCTCGTGCACCTCAAATATGCAATTGGGTTGCTTAATAGTTGACATAGGTCACGTACTATTTATAAAACCTACAATATTCCTGATGCTTTTGGCCTTCCATCAATGTATTAGCCACTCTTTTACTTTTTTCATTGTCTTTTTGTTGAATATAATTTTCCGAGAGTGCATACCTACACATACTTTTTTTATATCAAACAATTTGCATCCAACTTTTGTAATCGTAGCAAGGTCCAACATACTCCATCAATTTGAAAACTTTTTTGTAAGATACCTTTATGTCATCCATGTAAAATAGGCCCAAACCATGTAATGACGATGGTGTTATGCGATATATCTTTCCTTTAACACTAAAATAACTATTTATTAGAGGAAGTTCCTTGGGGACCCATTATTTCTATAGATATTGGTACCTAAAGGGCACCTCGATGTTTCTTTTTCTCTCATCATCATAAGAACATGACCCCCCTTGAGCAAGGAAAAATTTCATGCATTTATTGAATTTCCTTCTAGTCTTTTGACCTCTAGTTGATCTCCCTAATTCAGACATACTACATGTCTCACTTTCTTCTTCCATTCCAATATTTCCTTCACTCGAGGAAGACACATCTGACAAATACCTATTTTCTTTTAACTGCACTCCATCAAATGAGAGAGATGGCAAGTAATGAGAGATAATTTGGAAATTGTAAAAGACATTAATCTCTATAGGGTGTATTGACTTATACCTATCGATCCATGAGACTGTGTGGGATGCTCGTGAAAGGGTTTGGGTTCATGCATATGTAATTCAACTATCTTATGTTAGCTAAAAAATTCATGATACATATACTCAAAATTACTTAGTAGGTACATTAAAAATGATAAGCATCCCATATGAATTAAAAACATTAAAAGGTACATCACAAATTAATTAGATTAAGCATTGATCGCATAACTGTACATTTCTATCAAGAAAACAATATTAAATAGATTAAGTAGTGATCACATAAATGTACATTTCATTCATGTCATTGATCTTCTTCTTCATCTAGCTCATCACCATGATCATCTTCGTCATCGACATCACCACCACCACCATCATTATCACCATCTTCATCATCATCATCATCATCATCAACAACATCAACATCATCATCATCATCATCATCATCATCATCATCATCATCATCATCATCAATAGCATCAGCATCATCATCTTCTTCCTCTTCTTCTTCAAAAAAAGTTGTGTCAGGAACATCATTGACTAACTATCAATTGTGATCATCATCTACATCATTTTCTACTTGTTCAAAATGTTTTTCTTCCATCACATTATACCTTATCAGCCTTCCTCTTGGATCATGTCTAACAACAAATCACCAACCTAGTCTATGTGGAACCTATGAGTAAAATACCTGCTCACATTAGCTTGGAAGAACATAGGGCTCATCCCAAACTGGCTCAAACCACCTTATATTAATCATTGGAAATCCATTGTCATGTTCAATAATAGTTTTATTAGGATCATTTTGATTAAGTCATAGCCTATACCATTTAATGAAAAATAGAACTAATCTGAAGAAATTAAAGTCACACTCAAGTATATCATCCAAAATGTCATAGTATCAATTTTCAAACTCTCGAGGATGTAAGTCATTTCTAGATGAAATATTAGTCACCTGAAAGACTGCACTTATCCCAGAATCACAAGTTTTCTTTGCGTCATCCAAATTTTTGATGAAAAATTTATGACCATTGCAAAACATAGCCTTGTGGTGTTTGACCTGCAATAATATGTCAAACATGTAAAAATTATTGCATCGGAAGTTGATAAACGTACAGGTGATTAACAAATTTATACATACCTGAAAATCTCTTAAACCATATGCTAAATCTATTTCCCTTTGCATAACATTTGAATCTCCATTACAATGAGCTTCTTTAACTAATAAAGACACAACTTCCCATGTTAATGTGTGACCAGAATGATGACATCATTCAATCCATACCGTCATCCAATCTTGATTATTTGCAATATGCAAATGTATTGCATCCCACTCTTGAGAAGTTGTACAAAGAATAAATAGATGACTTAAAACCAATTAATTTTGAAGATTAAGAATTAACTAACTACAATAACATCTTATAATTTATTACCTCTCACTTTTGTCAATCTACCTTTCCCCACCAAGTACTCCCCTTCGAATTTCCTAATGGTCTCGAGATCCCAAATGCGAACTATATGGATCTTTGTTGCAACTTAGGAAGATATTCAGTAACATAAACCATAGTCTGGTATACCATATATCCCTCCACCATAGAACCCTCAGGACGTTCTCTTTGTCGAACCAAAGCCTTCAAAAATTTTAAGTGCCTCTCAACCATCCAAATTGATCGAGTGTGTACAAGTCCACACAACTCAATCTCCTCAACTTGGTGTATGAGGTAGTTTTCTCATGCATTGAAAAAAGTTGAAGGTAGACACTTTTTCATTTCACACTATAGACACCTAAAAATCTTTTAGAAAATAAAAGTATTTTTATTTTCTGAAAACCCCTGATGACATCATCATTTATTAATTAATTAATTATTTTATTTATTTATTTATTTTTATGCCATTAAATCCTCCTATTTTAATTAAACATCTTTAATTAAAGAATCCCTCCCCAAATCATTTAAATCAAGTTTGAGTATTTTTCCCTATTTATTAACTATTAATTGATAAATTGACCAAAAATATTTTAACTAAATAAAATATTTATTTAAATCTTAAAACCTTGTAAATCTTCTAGAAATCCCTAACCTCTTCTAGGATTTCCTAATCTCACTCTAAACCTAATTAAAAATCAAGTTTGAGTGATTTTCCCCTATTTATTAATTATTAATTGATAAATTGACCAAAAATCCTTTAAATAAATAAAATATTTATTTAAATCCTAAAATCTTGGAAATCTTCTAGAAATCCTTAACCTCTTCTAGAATTTCCTAATCTCACTCTAAACCTAATTTAAAAGTGATTCCTACATTTCTTAGCCTAAACCCTTCAAACTTTGACTTTGGGTCAAAACCCCTCATAAATGCTTCTTACATCCTCATTAATGACTCTTACAAGCCATTAATGAATCTCATGTCTCCTCTTCCACTCTTGTCCCCTTTGCACACTTCCCTAGTGTTGCTCACACATGTGTGAGAAACCTTAACCCAAGGTTAACCTTACCATACCCCTAACCTTACCTCAAACTCTACCCCAAACCTTACCCCTAACTCTAACTCTCCTTCCTAACCCAAGCCCTTCCTCAAATCCTATAAATACCCTCCTTTTCCAAGAGCAATTCACCAATTCACATCTTTTACATTGAGTAATGTTATAATGTTAGATTATTGCTAGATCATCAGCTTTTTAATCATATTTGTTAGATTTCATGCTTTTTACACACATACTAGAATAAGCTTCATGGATTGAAATTATTTTTTATTCAATATTTTATAAATCATTTATGCATCATATCAATCCTTCCAAGAATGCATTCGGGACAAGCTCCAAGCTCTTAGAGAGCACACCCACATCCCTCATAATCAGAGAAAATCAAACAATGCTTGAATGCATTTGTTTTGGCTCAATCTGAGGTGGCTTGGTTTTTATGTTTATGCTTTTGAACTGATATAAATGTTTAGATTAGTCTAACGTTTTCTTGTTTACACCTTTCAAAATAGATATAGATAAATTTTAGTCTACACACACATTAGATGAGGAATTCTTCTCTTCTAATATTTTATATCTTCTTTATAGATTTCTTTAGATGACAACCACCTACAATAAATTCAAGACACAAAAATATATAAATATGATACTTTACAATATATTACATAATCAGAAAAAAAAATTATGAATATAATAAATATATACAACAAATTGAACATATATATCACTGCTTACCTCATGTATTTTCCAAGATCATATATCACTTGTTTGATGTTATTGTCGAAGTTCTCTGGGAGAGATAGGGGTAGCACATACTGCAAAAATTATAAAGTAATCATGTCATTCTTTTCTCACATAATACAATGAAAAGCACATGTGGTTTACAAATATATTGTAAATACAAAATAACATGACTTACCTTGATGAAGGTATGCCAATCATGCGTTTTCAACCCTGGCCCAAATTCACTTTTCTTTGATATGAGATTGCTTATGTTCACAGAAAATCTTGTGGGAAATTAAATTTTTTGTATGACTTCTTTTATGCAATGACTTCGTTGCTCTATTAATAACCAAGGAAGGGCACTTATATTAATTCGGACTCCATTTCTATTTGATTCAATGAAATTTTTCATTGCATGATTGGATTCATGAATGTCATTACAAATTTTGACAATTTTTTCTTTGTCACGCCTTCCATCCAATATTTTATACAATGTCTTTGTTATATTATTTATAATATGCATAGTATCAAACAAATACACAATTTGTAGCTTCTCGTAGTAGGGCAACCTACTAAATTGTCTGGGATAACTTTTTAGTCCCTTTGAAAGTTGCTTAGTAGTATTGCCTTGACAACCTTCACAATCATCAATTACATAATTAGAAAATAAAACACCATAGAAATATATAAATTCCAAACATAAACCATTAGGTGGAATGGTAGTACCTTGATGATTAATTCTATTATATGCCAATTTCCATAGGCGAGTTGTCATTCTTTGTGGCTTTGATGTAGTCTCTTCTTTCCCATTGAAAATATGTATCACAATCTTTGTGCAAGGACCGATCCATGTGGTTTCCCAAATCACCTTAAGACACTCACCATATGTATCCCTCTTTTGGGGTATCAAGTTGTGGCCAAAGATTTCGATACTAGCCTTGTCCTTAGGTAGTTCTATTTGAAGTGATTGCAAAGTTCAAAGCTCAATGAAAACACTTCTCAGAATATACACCTTCCAAAGCTTTATCAGGTTCAGTGGTCTAGTCATTGCTTGTATCCCACAAGGTTGCCTTGTCCCTTGTCGGGATTGTTTTCAAAGTTTCTATTGTCAAGTTAGTCCTTTTACAATCGAGACATCAACAATCAAACATCCAAAGCCTTGTTTCAAAAACAAATGCCAAGAATCTCCCCAAGCTATGTCCAATTTAATCCAACACAAGAAGGAAAAGCTTCCTAATCCCTAATTCTATCAAGAGAAGAAACTTGCAAAAAGAAATCTGAAAGATCACCAACATTCCCTTAAAGTGATCCAAGCAGAAGAGAAAAATCAAGAGAGACTGGAAAACATTAAGTATAATGCAAGATTCAAGTAGTTTGCATTTCAATTGAAAGTTAACCATCGCTAAGTCAATCTAGAAAGAGAAGACTATCTAGGCCCATTGCATATCCATTTCTCCTTCAGAATCCCACAATCCTATCTTGACATTCCTTCATCCTAGATCATCTTAGTTTCATCCTTGCATCACCATCCATCCTTAGTTGCATTTAATAAATCCTTACTTGCATCATTACATTCTTTATCATCTTCCTAGTTTCATCTAGATCATCCTCTTAGAACATAGCATCATTCCATCATCCTTCACCATCCTTCCATCAATAATCCGCAATCGAAATACCAAGTCCTTGATCCAAATCAGCATCCATCTATCCAAATTAGAACCCATCATCCTAAATCCAAATCTACTGATCCAAATCTAAACACTTTGTGTCCTGCCCTTTGATTTGCTTCCAATCCTCATCCCAAATAAAAAATCTCCCCCTTTGACAGAGTGTTGTCTAAGGGAAATCCCACTTGTCCTTGTAAGCCTCATCATCTCAAGCAAGAGATTGGCTTGCATTGATAAGAATCCATTTGACCAAAGATCATTAGTCTATCCTAGGTTGAAAAATCCTACCATTGATCCTACATCAAGAAGTAGCAGCTCATTTGTTGACACTTAGTAAATCTTTAACCATCCTCCACAAACGTCCACCAAAATTGCCATCATTTTTGAGAACTCCACCAATCCTCCACCTATCCTCCATCATCACCAAGCATTCCACCAATCTTTCACCATCTCCCACCAATCTTTTGCCATCCTTGATCCAAATCAGAGCATCTCACCAATCCCCTAGCATTTCACCATCCTTAGAGTTAATCTAAATCCTTGCATCGCATTCTAGAAATCCACCATCCTTAGAGTCTTTTAGTAACATCTTGCATACATCCAGCATCTGCATCTTTATATTTGCATTCCATTCCTGTTGAGACAAGATCTAGGAAAAGAAGGAATATGGATCCTTATCAAACCACCAGCTCATCCGATCCCAACATTTCTACCAACACAATGGTAGCTTACAATCCCCAGATCCAACAAACTGGTAATTTATGGGATGATCCCAATATCCTCCCCACTTTTTTTTCAATGAAAACATTCATGAATCATCCGGGGAATGCACAAATAGTCGGTGCACTCATTGCTCAAAATCAACAAATCATGTTGGCTAACTTCACACAGGAGGGTACTCCCATTCCACCATATCTTTGACCTCACATTCCCATCAATGCCATTTGAATCCTAGCAAAATCATACACCCCCATCATCTAACAAATCCTTGATCCACTTTTTCACATATCACAAATAGCTTCACCCATCCCTCCTCTTTTGCAAAGTAGTTTCACAAGCCCTACAACACAAGCAACACAATCCACTCCATTTCCTATCATGGGCACACCATCATCCTCCATAACAACTCAAGCCATCATTCATACCCAAATCTTTTCACAAAACCAACCACCACCTCCCACACAAACCTTTACACAAGCAATTCCTCCGCCACCCATGTGCCAAGCAATGTCATTGTTTCCAGGGACAACACAATTATTTCCCTCTTTCTCCCATCAAGCCTCCACCTTAATAACATCATTCTCGAGGGAAACACAATCATTCTACCCATTTACTCCACAAGCTTCTAAACCCATGCCATCATTTTGGGGGCAACACAATCATTTTCCTCCTTCTCCCAGCAAGCTTCCACATTAGCACCACCCTTCTCATGGGGAACACAAGCATCTTCTTCCACTCCCCAACAAGCATTTATCCAAGCACAAGCCCAACAAACTACTTTCACAACAAGCATACCTTCCATGGGATTTCAAAATCGACCATTCACATCCCAAACTCCCATCACATCTACCTTTCCAGCATCCTCTGCATCACAATTCCTATCATGCATTGGTTCTTGTTGGGTTCTTACTCATGAAGAGATGCAAGCTTTGGGAATACCAACCCACTCTCCCGCATCCATGCCTACAAACCAACAATCCACCTTCTCGCAAGTAGCACAACAATAACCATCTCAACCTCTACCAGGTTCATCATTCCCCCTCATTCATAAACTATCTATTCACACCACCCAATGCCTCTCAACAAGTTCCACCACCGCAATAGTAGAGTTCATCTCACCTTGCAAGTTATCTTTCCCAACCACCCCTTGCTTCAAGCTTCCCAATATTCATTCCAACCTTAAGAAATGAATGAATGCATCCATCCTACATCAACCAAGTGCAAAGCCAAGTGCATCAAGGCCAAGCCTACCAACAAGCTACACCATTTCACTAGCCTCCTCCACAACAACCGTACTTCCCAGCATAGTAGCAACAACATCCCATCATCCCACAACAACAAGCATCACCCTACCCATTGTAGTAACAAAATCTCATCATCCCCTAGCAACAACAAGTAGTTCCATATCCTCCACAACAATACATTTCCACACCTCGGCAACAATATTTACCTCAACAATCATCACCCCAACATCCATCCCAATCCACCTATCTTTTTGGGCAATCTCCATATCCCATGCCGCAATATCCACCTCAAAATCATCCATATTCTCCAGCACCATTAGATCCATGTCCCATGGGAGTACCCACTCCAATGCCAATTAATTCCGAGTGGGAAGAAATGAAGAATGCTCTTAAGGAGCTCAAAGTTGGAACAAAGAACAAAACCTTCAAGTTTGAAGAGGTGTGTCCCTACCCATTTGATCGATCAATCACAGTTGTTCCTTTCCCTAAGCACTTCTAGACACCCAAGTTTGATAAATATCAAAGCAAAGGAGACCATGTAAACCACATCAAAGAGTTCTATATGGCATGCCAAGAAGTGGCTTATAATGATAATTACCTTTTATTCCTATTCCCCAAAAGCTTAGGAGGAACTATTGTTGAGTGGTTCTATAAGATACTATGTGGGACCATCACAACTTTTGTCAAGCTCTTTGAGAAGTTTGTTGCCCAATATACCCATAATGTCAAAAATGAGTTGACCTTGCTAGACCTTTGCAACTCAAAACAAAAATAAGGAGAAAGCCTAATAGAATATTTACAATGATGGAAAAACCTCACAACAAGGTTATCATACCAACCACCTGAGAAGTATCTGACCAAGATCTTCATCAATAACCTGCATCCCAAACTATCCCACTTTATGAGGATAAACTGCATCCAAATGTATCAAGATATCAAAGGCAAGGGGATAGATATCGAGAGAGGTCTCCTAGATGAAGGCACAATCTGGCATTACAAAGATGATTCCCATAGTAACCCAGCAATGACAAACCCCGTTACTTGAATCATAAAAAAACTGTGGTCACTGATGGAGCCATGGACACCAAGTATGCCCAAATCATTGTGGTCAAGCCTACACCAACCCCTACATATCAACAACAACCTCAGATCCATCAGCAACCCATGTAGAACTATCAGTAGAAAGAACATCAAGCCCATCAAGGCAATCCAACCAATCAAGCTAATGCCATCTCCACTACTCCCAATCAGAACAAACCTAGAGCCTAGACTTACCAAAAGAGAACCTTCACACAATTTGGTGAACCTCTGGATGTTATCTTTCACCTGTATGCACCCTAAAATGGTTGCCTAGACTATGGGCCCCCATTCTTCAATTTATCAAATGACAGAATCAATTTATCAATTTTCTGAATCAATGCCTTGCAATATTTTCAATTCAAATCAATTTTCTTAATCAAATCATAATTAATTCAATTATTTCAATATTTCCTAAGGTTTGATCATTTTATCCTAATTCTTATTTAATTAAAAGAAAAGCTCCCTTTTAATTAAATAAAATAATCTTATTTAATTAAAAGAAAATCCCTCTTTTAATTAAATAAATAAAATCCCCACTTAAATCTCTCTTTGTGATGAAAAAGGAAATAAATCAAATAAAAATTTCTTTTTTCTCTACACTTTGAATGCACATATTTCTAGGTGGTGGGGTTTTTGTCTTTTCCTCTTACTTGCCTTTTTAGGGATTTATCCCACATTGCTCTTGAGGATGCATTCCTCTCCACACTTTCCTTTATAAGGAGCCCTCTCCTTCTCATTTTAGGCATCCCAAACATCCAGATTTTAGAGATCCAGATTTTATGTTATGGTTATGATGTAGGTTTGGAGAGCAATTTTGAAGGAGAGTTTGAGCACTTGAGCTTGAACATTGCAACTTCTCTTTTCTTTTATTCTTCTCTCATGCCTCCATGGCAATCCATTTAGATTACTCTTGCACTTGCATGGTAGATTAGATTCATTTTTCATTTCATAGAATAATCTTGCATGCGCATTTCCTTTCATAGATTAGTTTTCTTTCATGCATTGTTATCATATAGAATAGCTTCCATTTTCATTTGCATGCATATTGATGATCATGGAGACTAGAATTCTTTCTTTTCCTCTTTGAATCTTTCATTTTATGGTGTACTTGCATGGGCACAAACTAGGTCTAAACTGAGGGCCTCCATTATAAACCCTTGCACTCCATGAATAGAGAGCTATGAGTCACCATTTGAGACCTCATTCTTGAGAAATCTTGGATATAATGACTCATAGAAGTGTGTCAACATTTTAGCACACATTTTTGGTGCCCATTGTTGGGCAACCCACCTTTACATGTTGGTTTTGGTTTCTTTGGAGCTAACCCACTTGTGCAGATTTGCTTGGAGATAAAAATCTTAGATTTTCAAAGATTTGATCATATCTCCCAAATGGCTTGGAGTTTCGGTCTAAAATATTTTTGGTAGGTTGGTGACATATAAGAGAAGCTTCAGTAAAACATTCAGAATTTTCCAAGGTATTGTGAAGTTTTTATAGTTTTTTCTTTAGTTTTCATAAAAAATTAATTTTCGGGGCAAATCAGCATATTTTTTGGAAATCTTTACATTTTCAAAATTTTCTTTAAATTATATAGGGGGTCCATTCTTTGTGCTTTAAATTTGGATGCAATATCATAGTTCATTTGGTCAATTTATGAAAACTAGTCTATTTTGAGAAAATGGCTCCCTAGGGCACAAATGAAAAGATCTTTTTAAAATTATGACATTTTTGGAAATCTCTCTGTATTTTAATAGGGATATCTTTTCTACATTTATGGTTTTGGATCTGAATTCATGTCATATAGGTCCAATCTTGTTGACTAGGTCAAAATTAAAAATTAAAAAAATAATAAAATAATAAAAAATTAGCATTTAATGATTAGCTTGCACTTATTTTTCACATGGTTCAATGCATGATATGAGTTATCATTTGGATTATTTGTTGGTTATTATTGCTCCTAACAATTGATTTTTAGATCTAACCCTAGGGTTTGCATAAGTTGAATATATGTTGCATATCTTCTTTTCTTGTTTGCTTGTCTTGCTTGTTGGAGAGTTTGTGGCTTGCTTGGATAGAAAAGCTCAACAAAAATAAAAATAAGGTAAAATCTACTAAGCATGTTGCATGGATTACCAGGTATTCTATTTAAATCTCTATAAAATTTGGTTTCATTTCATTAAAATGAACCTATCATGTGTCTGACTTGAGTGTTTTTCCCTTTCGTAGATCACACTTCCAATTTTTTCTCTAAAGGAAAGAATGAATCTAGATTTTCTTTCTTTAATATATGTTCCACATAGTAATTAGGCCCTATGAACACTATTTGTGGCATTCTTAAGAGAGTGGGCCTCATTCACTTGTCTTACATGTCAAGCTCTTCTCGACGATAGATCCCCTTTTAGGTAGGGAAGGACTTGTTATCATCTCATTGTCCCACTTGGTTTAGTCTTCAACATTTGATAGTACATTCTCTCTTGGTCTTGTTTAGAGAGATCGGTAGTCATTTTTATTGGCATACAAACCTTGGTGAGGTGATTTCAACTTAGTGTGTCAATTAATCTACTTGCTATGTCTGGGTGAGGTGAAGAGGCTAGAGGAGTATGCTTTGTTCCCTCTTGGGCACATCAGAAACTTAGAACCCTTGAATCCAAGCTAAGTCCCCATGTGGTCTATATTGTGAGTCTTCCTTGTTAGAGAGGGTTAACCATAGTGAACACTCCCTTTTTTGGGTAAACCACATGGTCAGAACCTCAAGCGGTATTATCCATTCCTACCGTGGAGCAACACCCGCTATACAAATGTCCTTGTGGAAGAAATCTCCATAGATGTGTTCTCTTGTTGGGCTATCAGATCTCCTCAACAACTCTTGATTGATTAAATTCTTAGACTATGTCAAAACCTCGGTGTGTCAGGATTGGATTTCACCCACTTGAGATTGCAAGAGTTGTAGAGTTGACCATTACTACAAACCATAGTGCAACCAAATTTTTCTTTTCTAGGACTATGTGCGTGACTAAAAAACATTTTGAGAACATACACAAGTAGAGTCCTTAGGGAGTAGAATACTATGTCACTATTCTTGTTCATGCACAAGGTTGCTTTGTCCCTTGCTCATTGTTTGAAGACAATTGTTTTCTTGAACTCCCTGATTGTTGTCTTGTGTGCCTGATTAATGATAAGAATATGTTAATGCATCTAGTTGGTCAATTAAATGAACAAAAAATGAGTTCCCAAATTGAAAAAAACAACTTTTTAAAGCTTGATGTCAACACCTGTCACCTGTCCTTAGAGTGAGCTATCACCCAGTGTTGATTCATTGTCACCTAAAACTATCAACTTTCTTGATTTTCTATCCTGTCATTTCCAATCTTCCTTGATCGATCCGAGTTAGATCAAGTCACTTACCCTGCTGTTAGAAGCCTGTTTGCACCTTGGATTCTTGCATTTTGACCTCTTGAACTAGTAATCTTTGATTTCACGAGTGACCTTACTTGGAATCGATGAGATAGAAACCATCCTTGTTGAGAAGGTAAACCTTTGGATCCTTTGATAACACACTTGGAGAGTTTTAGTAATCTCTTGTCCATTCACTTCCATAAAAATTCAAATTCAATCAATATAACTTGGGTAAATCATCCTCCTGATCCATATGTGTTAGGGTATTCACCCATTCAGTAGGCACCTCTATGGCAGTGTTGGTTTACACCTCTTGCAAAATTATATCTTATCACCTCTCTTTTGGAAAAGTGAGTGCTTTTACTATCCTAGTTTGGTACCAACCTTTCTTAGGGTCATCCTATCACCTAGTACCTTTTATTTCATATCGGTTACAACAAGATATCAAGTAAATCAAGGAAAGTGACCTCAAGTAGTCTTTAACCAATTACCCTTAGTTTAAACTCACTAAAAATGTAAGGGAAAAGAACCCATATTTGATCAATCACCCAGGAACAACTCATAAGTTTGGTTTGATCCCAAGAGTAACCTTACTGAGTTGAGTACACCCTTAGCATATATTCTCACTCAAATATGGATATGAGTTACACAATGAATCGACAAGAGAGGGAAGGAATGGATAAATGCCTTGATGACATATTTGAAAAACATAGAGATACCATTTTGTTTGGCAATTCCTCTCATGAAAATTGACCAGTCTCACCCCTTATCTCAACTAGATATTTGGATGCACACTAGAGGGATGAAAGAGATAAGAGGCAAGCCTATCAAAAAGAACAATCACAACATGAAAACCAAGATGATGAACCTTATGACACTTGTGTGAATGCAACAAATTCCAATGACTTGTTTAGACATTCAAGACCAAGTTCACCACTCAAAACACCTTCAAGATACATGAGTGAAAGACTTAAGAGATTTGAGCGTGAAAAGAAAGCCTTCCTAGACAAACAAGCTAAAAAGGAAAAGAAATTTAGACTCCTAGAGTCAGAGAGACAAACCTTGTTGGAGATAGAAAGGAGAGCCTTTCAATAAGAGCAATTTAGACACCTAGATTTGGAGAGACAAACCTTGTTGGAGATAGAAAGGAGAGCCTTCCAGGAAGAAAAAGATAGAATCTTGTCTCAACAACTTAATGATCAATTTAACAACATGTTTTGGTGGTGGAAACAACTCTCCTCCTTCCACCCCTTCTAAGACTCCACAAAGTGAAAGATGTTCAAGAACACCTTCACAATCTCCTAGCCCTAGAGAAAGAAGGGCTTCATGACATGATCATTATAGGAGATGAACACCTTTTAGGAACTCAAGAAAAACTTCACAACATGCTCAACATGGTTCACAATATGGGGGTAGTAGCTCAAGTTTTGACCTCAACTCCCAAGACTTCATGAAGATACAACAAGAACCACTCTTCCAGCAATATGTGGAGAGATACTTAGAGAAAAACAAAGACAAGTTCCTAGAGATTTTGATCAACAAGGGCTCTAGAGTCCCCTACAAATTTGATGTGGAAAAGAAGATTAAGAAGCAAGGTCCATCCCAAGAAGAAGAGATCAAACAAACTAAGAGTATGATGGAAAAGATGTTGGCACCCAAGAGTTCATTCTCACTTGATTCAATTTGTCCTAATCCTTTTGACAATAGTGTTAACATGAAAGACTTCCCTAGAAAGGTTGAGATCCCTCAATATGACAAGTACGATGGGAATGGAGATCCACATGATCACATGCATCAATTCTATACCACGAGTTTTGAGTTCCATCAAGATGACTTTTACCTCATGAGATTTTTCCCAAGGAGTCTTAAGGTTCAAGAAATGGAATGTTTCACCAACATAACTCCCCCCATTAAGACTTTCAAAGAGCTCATCCATATATTTGTCCAAAACTTTTCATACAACCTTTCAAGATCTATCACCATGTTGGACTTATGCAACCTAAAGCAAAATCAAGGGGAATCCTTTGTCACTTTCTTGCAAAGGTGGAGATGAAAATTCTCTCACTACTCTAGGACCATCCCTGAAAATGAGAAGATTGACATCCTTATTAGCAACTTGGTTCTTGAAATGTGGTATGAAGTTAGGAAGATGGTTTTTTATTCCTTTGACACCGTGATTGAAACCGCATGTAGGATTGAGGAGGTTTTGAGAGAACAAGGAATTTTGACCAAACATAGAAACAACAACAACAACAATGGTCAAACTAACAACAACCCTAACAAGGATAAAGGAAAGAACTCACATTGGAATAGGAACAAACAAGCGGTCAATGATGGAGTTGTGGATTCCTCTAAACCCAAAGATCAATATGTTCTCCACTTTTCTAGTGTTGTTGAAGCCATGAAACTCAATGCATTAAATCAACAAGAGAACAAGCCAAGATATCAAGATAAGCCTAGGAAAGAGAGAGGTCAGTTTTCAAAACTTGGTGATTCATATTAGGGTATCTTGAAAACACTCATTTCCAACAACCTTGCGCATCCTCAAGATCCTGCAAAGCATTATATACCTAATGTTAAGCCACATTGGTGGGATGAGAAAGCCTTTTGCAAGTTTCACAATGGCATTGGACATGATATTGAAAATTTTTGGAAACTCAAACATATATCCAAGACCTCATTGAGAATGGAAAACTTAAGGTAGATGGATTGAACACCAATGCCGATCATAAGGCCTTCAAAGAAACTTTGCCCAAGTATGAGAAGGGGGAAACCTCTAAACCTAGGAATGGCAAGGTTGAGGTCAATTACACTTACATAGATGTAGAGAATGTTGTCAACATGCTTGAAGTTGTAGAAGAGAATGTCAACATGATGAGTTATAAAGATCCCTATGGTTATGATCTAGACATAGACTCTCCTCCTATCTTTGATGAAGAACCTATCCTGGTGCTAAGGGGTCCTAACTCTAGAGTGCCATCTCAAACTCTCAATGTTGTCACATGAAGTCAAGGTCCCCTTGTCATTAGAGGACCTAGGTCAAGTCAACCAAGTAAACCAAAGCAAGTGGCATCCAAGAATGTCACCTGAAAACTAGCAGTCAATCCTAAGTCATGCTATAATCTTGTCGATCAATTGCAAAGAACCCCAGCTCAGATTTTGATCTTTGAGCTCTTAGAGTTGTCCTTGAGACACAAGCAAGTCCTTGAGGATGCTTTGCACATAGCGAATGTCCCCAACAACTTAGACATTGATCAATTCCAAAACATGGGTCACCATATTGCCAACCCTCATTACCTTACCTTTTCAAAGGTTGATAATAAATCTTTGACCCACCCACACAATCTCGCTCTTCATATTGAGGTCATGATCCATAAAACCCATGTTAGGCATGTTTTGATAGATGGGGGTGTTGGGCTTAATATTTGTTCCTTGAGTCTTTTGAAGACATTGGGTTATTCTAAACAAGTCATAGATACCAAGAAAAAGATCACTATCAAAGCCTATGATGAGGTGGAAAGAAGTTCCAAGGGGTTGGTCATCCTTCCTGTTATGATTGGCCCTGTTAAAAAAGATATTTTATTCCAAATAGTTGATGTTGGCCCCCTTGTGTACAATATCTTACTCGGTAGACCATGGATTCATGATATGCAAGCAGTGCCATCTACCTATCATCAGTGTGTTAAGTTCCCTTACAATGGAATAGAGATTTGTATACATGTGGATAACACTTTATCTATTAACTTAGTTTCAGTGAGTACTCATGTTCCCCTCAATAGAGAAGCAGAAGACTTCAATAAAACCTTAGCTGAATATAAAGACAAGATCAAGTCAATAGACCTTGGCATGGGGGGTATCAACTCAACTCCCTCACAACACTAGAAGTTTCACCTAGGTCTTATGGAAAGACTTCACAAGAAATGAGACCTTCCTCTTCAGCTATGACTTTATTTGGCATGTTTGTAGGGTCCTCAGTGCCTATTCAAGATGAGAAAGAAGAGGTGGTTGTTAAAGATTGGATTTATAGAGAAGAGAAATACATGCACAATGAGAACTTCTCTCCCTCTCCTAAGGCTTATGGAAGAGGGTATATTTTTGTCAAATAGAGGGGCTATCCTGGACATGGCCCTCTTAGTCATAGATTAGATGCTAGAGTTGAACCCCTTGATCATGATCTTTTTCGATGCAAGTCTAGGAAGACGGTTGGCCTAGGATTTGTGAATTGAAACAAGAACACTACTCCTATCCTTGATGATTCGGATAGTGAAGATGAACCAAAATACATACCTAATTTGACAAATCAATGAGATATGTGTGAAGATTGGGTCCCTTCCACTAATCTCCTTTGGGGAGATTTAGATAGTCCAGTCACTCATGAGACAGTTGCAACCTTAGAACAATATGAATCAGATGTAGAAGATCCTATCAAAGAATGTCAATGAAATAATCTTGGTCATTTGATGAAAAGAGAAGGTGTTACCCTTGATGACATTAGAAATTCCACATCAAGATGTCTCAAACCTTCATGGTGTAAATATCTTAGTCGAAGTTTAGAAACAAGTTCATATGAGTACGAATGGGACTCCTCAGAGCCTTCCACAGTTGACATGGATGTTGATGTCATCCACACTTATAGTTCTCAACTTGAGGTAGCCAATCAGCCAGGTGTAGGATTAGAGGATTTGAACCCACTTGTTTCCTTAGTGGATGATTCTTCACTTGTTAGGACAGATCCTAATTTGGGTAGCTTAGACAGATGCTTGATGAACTCTGACTCTTCGATCACTAGAGATGATATCATTCACATTCAAAAACTTGAACCAATCATTAAATTACCTCTTATTCATCCTAACCTTATTGATTGGTCCCAATGCTATCAAGAACCTGATCTCTTAACATTCCAAAATGATTATGAGATAACCTGTTACTTGAATTCTATTAAACCCGTAGTCTCTTCCACCAGTGAACTGGCTACCAACATGACAGAGCCAAACATCAAGTACCTTAGTCACAAAATAAAAAGAAAAGAAAATCAAAAGAATAAGAGTTCTGATGGTGAAAATCACTGTGTGGCGGTGTCAAAACCAAAAAAAGTAAAAAGGAATGATGTATCTAAAGGTGAAAACCTCTCTGAGGCACCTAAGGATGGGGTAGTACTTGATCATCTCCCTAGCTACTTTCAAGATAGATCTTTATTGCTTATCGAACCAACACAAATAGTCAATTTGGGTGTAGATGAGGCTCCATAGATAGTACACTTGGCTCAGTCCTTGTCATCACAAGAAAAAGAAGCTTACACTAAGTTCTTACAGAAAAAGAAGATCAACATTGCATGGACTTATTCAAATATGCCAGGGTTGGACACTAATCTTATCATGCATCACTTGTCCATAGCTCCGGGTGTCAAACCAGTTAAATATAAATTGAGAGAGATGCATCCTCACATAGCTCTCCTAGTCAAAGCAGAATTAGAGAAACTCCTTGGTGCAAGATTCATAAGAGCTATTGACTATGTTGAATGGATATCAAACATTGTGCCAATTTCCAAACATGACAAATCCATTCGAATTTGCACAGATTTTAGAGATGTCAATAGAGCATGCCCAAAGGATGACTTTCCACTTAACAATATAGACATGATAGTAGATATGACTATGGGCTATGAGATTTATTCCTTGATGGATGGTTTTTCTAGATACAATCAGATTAAGATAGCTCCTGAAGATCAAGAAAAGACTTCATTCACTTGTGCATGGGGTACCTATTGTTAGAACGTTGTGCCTTTTGGATTAAAAAATGCAAGAGCCACCTATCAACGAGCTATAACAACCATTTTTCATGACATGATGCATAAAAACATGGAAGATTATGTGGATGAAACCTTGGCCAAGTCTAAGAAAAGAGACACGCACTTAGATGATTTAGAAGTCATTCTAGATTGCATGGAACAATTTCAACTAAGGTTAAATCCTAAAAAGTGTGCATTTGGTGTCACCTCTGGAAAACTACTAGGATTCATCATTTCAGCAAAAGGAATAGAGGTAGACCTTGAAAAATTCCAAGCAATCATAGATATGCCACCTCCTAAAAACATTAGTCAAATGAGGAGTCTTCAAGGACATCTTCAATCCATAAGGAGATTCATTTCACAGTTGGAAAATAGAGCTCAACCTTTCAACAAGAACTTACACAAAGGAGTCAAATGTGTTTGGAATGAGGATTGTCAAAAGAGCATAGATCAAATCAATAAGTACTTGGAAAATCTTCTCATTTTAATGCATCCTATCCTAGGGAAACCACTTATTCTATACATTTTAGTGACAGAATCTTCCTTGGGGGCATTACTAGCTCAACTTGATGAACATGGGAAAGAAAGAGCAATATACTACATTAGTCGCACTCTTGTTTCATATGAAGTTAACTACACTAGCATTGAGAAAGCTTTCCTGGCAGTTGTGTTTGCTTCCCAAAACTTGTGACATTACATGCTTGCACACACTATACACCTCATAGAAAAAATAGATCCACTCAAGTATTTACTAGGTAAGGTTTCCCTCATAGATAGACTTGCTAAATGGATGATGATCCTTTCAGAGTTTGGCATAGAGTACATTGAGCGTAAAGCAATCAAAGGACAAGCCATAGCAGATGAATTGGCTGATTTTCCAATACAAGATAATGCACCTATTCAATTTGAATTCCTAGATGAACACCTCATGTATATGACTGAAAGAACATGGACGATGTTCTTTGATGGATCCTTTATGCAAAATGGTTCAACAGCTAGTGTGTTGTTTTTTTCTCCTCATGGGTACACAATTCTTAAGTCTTACAAGTTATGGTTCCCATGTACAAACAACATTGTTGAGTATGAAGCTTTAACAAATGGACTTAAGATGGCCATAGAATGGAGAATCATAGAGTTACACATCTATGGGGATTCATAGCTGATAATCAACCAAGTCAATGATGAATATCAAACAAAAAATGAGAAACTGGTACCTTACAAGAAAGTGGTTGATTCCTTGAAATGATACTTCACATTTGTCATGTTTTAGCAAATCCCTAAAGTAGAAAACAAAGCAGTTGATGCTATGGCTACACTTGCTTCACTCTTTCAGTTAGGGGAACATGAATCTAGATTTGAATTTTGGGTGGAAGAGATACATCACCCTATCTATGACTCCCAAGAAATTCATGTCATTTGTACCCTTGTTGGTCATGAGTCATCTTGTTATGGTACCATTTAATCATACCTTCATGATGGCATTATCCCTAAAACCTTTAACTAATCTAAACACAAAAACCTTATCCAAAATGCCTCTCACCATTCCCTTATCTCTGGTGATTTGTATAGGACGGGTCTAGATGGAACACTTCTTAGATGCTTAGAAAAGGAAGAATTCAACCAAGTGTTAGTTGACATCCATGAGGGCATCTATGGGGGACATTCCAAAGGTCTTTCCATGGCCTGAAGGTTGCTTAGGGTGGGGTACTATTGGCCTATGATGCATATTGATGTAGTAGCTTTTGCAAAGTCATGTGAAAAGTGTCAAAAACATGGTAACTTGTTACATGCTCCAAGCGGGGAGCTCATTCCTTCTATATCTCATTGGCCATTTCAGTGTTGGGCCTTTGATCTTGTTGGGAAGATTCATCCCAACTCATCAAGTGGACACAAGTTTATTATCACTGCTACTGATTACTTCACTAAATGGGTAGAAGTTGTCCCACTTTTTGTTGCCTCGGGCAAGACAGTCTCTCTATTCATTTTGAACCATATCATCTGTCGATATGGAGTGCCTTCTGATATTATCACTGACAACGGAGGCCAGTTCAAAAACAAAGACCTTGAACAAATCTACAAGAAATTTAAGATTAAACAACATTGGTCCTCCATTTACTTCCCGCATGGAAATGGTCAAGCAGAGGCATCAAACAAAATGATTCTTAAAATCCTACACAGAACAGTTTGTAAGAGTGGTAGAGATTGGCATTTATAGATAAATTTAGCTTTGTGGGCCTATAGAATGAGTATTCGTACTCCTACTGGGGCTACTCCTTTTGCCCTTACATATGGCTTTGAAGCAGTGTTACCTTTAGAGGTTGAGATTCCTTCGCTTAGAGTTTCCCTCAAAGTTCTAATTACAGATGAAGACTACCTCGCCATGAGACTTCAAGAGTTAGAACTTCTAGATGAGAAATGTCAAGCATCGTTTGACCATATGAGGGTTTATCAAAAGCACATGTCCAAAGCCTTCAACAAAAAGGTTCACCCTAGAGAATTCCAAGTGGGAGATCTTGTCCTACATGAAAATCTTAAGAATCAATAGCATAAAGATCAAAAGGGAAAATTTGAACCTAATTGGCTTGGACCTTACATCATTACAATAGCTTTTGGGTCAGGTGCTTATTTACTATTTAAAGTAGTGGGAGAGCAGATCCTTGATCCTATCAATGTCTTGCACCTAAAGAAGCTCTATCCATGATGCCCATTCTATCTGGGGGCATCCTTTGTACATAATTATTGATCCTGAAAAAATCCAAAAGAATGATATATTCTCAACAATTCTAAAAATTTGAAAATGTCCTGAAAAAATGATCATCTTAGTGAAAACCTAGAAATAGGAGCTTTGATGTATCTCCAAAAAAATTATATATTCCAAAAATACAAAAAAATCAAAAAAATTAAAAAATTCAAATAAAAGTAGAAAAAGTGCCTTGGTGAAAACTTGGAAACAGACACCTTGATAGCGAAAATACAAAAAAATTATAAAAAGTCCTAAAAAAAATGCAATAAAATCCAAGAGGTGAAAACCTAGAAACTGGCACTACTTGAGGCCTTTGCACCCCTGTTTCTTAGCATGCGTCCTCAACACTTAGCCTTTCTGCATCATGCCTTTTCCTTGTTGCCTTGGTTTGGAATTGGTCTTTGTCTTTTTCTAGGGGGCATAACTGTGTTAGCTTTGGTCTCTTGGATGCGTTAGTCTTTAGGATGCCTCACAAACGGTGTTTTTCAACACCACCCCAACTATGTTTTTCAACACAACCCCTAACATCGAGTGTTTTTCAACACTTATCAGTTTAGTCTTACCCATTTTTGTCATGTGATCTTACCTACTTGCAAGCATTTGATCCTTATCCTCAAAATTTAGTATCAGTTAACACACTTAAATTTTTAAACACAACACTTAATGTTTGAGCTATGTCATGATCTTTTCTTTGTGTACTGACTGTTATTATTTTTCGTTGAGTGTCCTTGTCTAATAAGTCTCTCTGGTATCCATAGATAGAGGACTTGGGACATGGGGCGTATTTTTATTTGCTTTTTTCTTGTGGGTGTGGTCTAAAACTCTAGAGTGTCTCTTGTTGCTCCCTTGAAACACTTAGGAGATTTGAGGCATCATCCTTGACTATTTTTTCATAACCGTTCTTATGGTCATCCTGGCATCTATGCCTTGATGTGAGCATGGTTTTGCTACATTAAATTGGGTAAGCTAACATCGAAGTCATCTTGACCTTTATGTCTTTGATGCTTATGTTAGAATCTTTCCACATTCCAATCTAATATAAATCACATTCATATCTTCATAGTTGCACTTGTGACTAGTGATGATTGTGTGATTTTTCGATGTCTGTTAATAATGGCCCAATGATGAAAATAAGTTCCTTAAAATTCTCTAATGAATGATGAACACAAAAATCCTATGTTACAATTTTTCTATTGCAAGTACACCTTTGCATTTTCATGTAGCTTGCATTGTTAGACTTCATGTTAATTTGCATTTTTAGGCTGCATTATGAGTTTGAGAGGGTTTTCTTTAATCTTTATTTTGGACTTTTGATCAACTGTGGTCATGTTTTGATCTTCATTTCCTTATCTTCTATTATGATCTCAATCAAAATTTTCTATCTTAAATAGTTGATTGATTTTGGGGCATTCTCT
Source organism: Chamaecyparis obtusa (assembly GCA_027943335.1). NCBI lineage: Eukaryota > Viridiplantae > Streptophyta > Pinopsida > Cupressales > Cupressaceae > Chamaecyparis > Chamaecyparis obtusa. The sequence continues at coordinate 882,227 of BSBK01000740.1, read as the reverse complement.
TTCTTAAGGAAAATTCTATTTCTTCTCTCCATTTCTTTCCACCTCTTCCAAACTTCTATCTTCCATTCTCTTTCACCCCACTTCTTTTCTTCTAATTCAACATTGGGGTATAATCTTTCATGCTTGATGATCTACCTTGGTTTTTTGATCCTTATATCTTTCATCTTACATCAAGAAGCTTATTTTTAGTTTGATTTGATCAAATTTATCAATTTACTATTTCTCCTCTATCTCATTTTGATTTCAATCACGAGGGGACAATACCTATCAAACTTCAATCCTTGATTTAGCTTTATCAATCCTATCAATTGCTCCGCTTGGGGCAACCTTTCTTGAGATTCTTATCTTGGACATGTCAATTACCTATTTACAAGGGTGTTGACCTTGTCTTCTTCAATCAACTTATCTTTGTCCTGATGTGTTCCCGTATGTCGATCACACATCCAGGTTGTTTTGTGATCCCAAATCAATCTCACACCTCAACTGCATTCTTTGACTACATGTGTTCCCATAAAGATCACACATTAGTCAAAGAGGGGCAAATGTATGCACCCTAAAATGGTCGCCTAGACTATGGGCCCCCATTCTTCAATTTATCAATTTCCTGAATCAATGCCTTGCAATATTTTCAATTCAAATCAATTTTCTTGATCAAAACATAATTAATTCAATTATTTCAATAAATCCTAAGGTTTGATCATTTTATCCTAAGTCTTATTTAATTAAAAGAAAACCTCCCTTTTAATTAAATAAAATAATCTTATTTAATTAAAAGAAAATCCCTCTTTTAATTAAATAAATAAAATCCCCAATTAAACCTCTCTTTGTGATGAAAAAGGGAAATAAATCAAATAAAAATTTCTTTTTTCTCTACACTTTGAATGCACATATTTCTAGGTGGTGGGGTTTTTGTCTTTTCCTCTTACTTGCCTTTTTAGGGATTTATCCCACATTTCTCTTGAGGATGCATTCCTCTCCACACTTTCCTTTATAAGGAGCCCTCTCCTTCTCATTTTAGGCATCCAGGCATCTAGATTTTAGAGATCCAGATTTTATGTTATGGTTATGATGCAGATTTGGAGAGCGATTTTTGAGGAGAGTTTGAGCACTTGAGCTTGAACATTGCAACTTCTCTTTTCTTGTCTTCTTCTCTCATGCCTCTATGGAAATCCATTTAGATTACTCTTGCACTTGCATGGTAGATTAGATTCATATTTCATTTCATAGAATAATCTTGCATGCATATTTCCTTTCATAGATTAATTTTCTTTCATGCATTTGTATCATATAGAATAGCTTCCATTTTCATTTTCATGCATATTTTATGATCATGGAGACTAGCATTCTTGTTTTTCCTCTTTGAATCTCTCATTTTATGGTGTACTTGCATGGGCACAAACTAGGTCTAAACTAAGGGCCTCCATTATAAACCCTTGCACTTCATGAATAGAGAGCTATGAGTCACCATTTGAGACCTCATTCTTGAGAAATCTTGGATATAATGACTCATAGAAGTGTGTCAACATTTTAGCACACATCACCGAATGGTCAAGGCCAATCTAATCATGTAACCACCAATCCAACATTTTGATGACACAACTCCTAAGCCCAATTGGTACAAAGATCATGAGTATTGTGATTATCATCATGTCAAAGGACACACTACCCTAAGATGCATGAAATTGAAGCATTACATCCAAGATCTCATTGATAGAAAGGAGATCCAAATAGATGCACCAGCCAAAGCCTCGCCTAATGCCAATTTGAAAATCTATCAAAATGTGTTCCCACAACACAACGTTGGGAAGAACCAAGCCAATGCTAATCCTCCTAATCAAAACCAAGGCAAAGGAAAACAAGGAGATCATGTCGATCATAAAGACTATACAACTTCCCATATCAACTATGACAATTTTGTTGGATGCATAACCCAAGCCGAACCCACGGCCAATGTCATCCATGTCAGAGGAGTTGATAGTCAGTGTGCAGTTACCACACAAAGAGGCTGGAGAACTGTCACTGGTGCCACTCCAAGGCTAGCACACAATGCACAATACAACCTCATAGAACATCTTGGGAATACACTAGCCCAAATCTCCATCCTCAACCTTCTCCACACTTCACCCATCCATCAATAAATCCTCAACCGGGCCCTTCCTGAAGCACAAGTCCCCACAAATATAAATACTATCTAGTTTAAGAACCTCATGGGACACCTGTCAGCACCATGTTCTCTTTCTTTCAAGCCATCTGACATACCAACTATTGAGCCTAACCACAATCTCCCTCCCCACATCGCCATTAGGGTCAGAGGATTTTTCCATCAAAAGGGTCATGATAGATAATGGCTCAACCCTAAACTTATGTACTCTCAAATTCATTTAGCAAATAGAGTTCACAAAAGTTGATATATCACATGAAGTAATCACCATCAAGTCATACAATAACTTGGAGCGTACCTCTAAAGGTACCATTCTTTTTCCTATCTAATTAGGCCTAGAAATGCAAGACGCCATTTTCCATGTTGTTTATCTTGACTTACCATTCAACATCCTCCTTGGCCGACCATGGATTCATTCCATCAAGTCTATACAATCTACTTACCATCAGTGTGTCAAATTTTTGCATCAAGGCACTAAGGTTACCATCCATGCATATCCACAACCCTTCACATACTATCATGCAATGGAGGCATCATTCCCTCATTCCACTCATTATCCTAGAACTAACATTGGCACTTATGTTTCCATCTCTTCATGATCCCATAACAATCCAGAGACTATCATCGCCTCCACTCTCTCCTCCATTAAGATGAACAATCAGGGCTATGGTGAATACAGCTTACATGATGCATTTTCCATTGGGTCCCTCCCACTTGATCCACATACACAAGGGTGCTTGAATCACCAAAGTAAGCCTACTGAAGCAAATCATTAAATAAAGCAAATGGGACCTATGACTTTTGTCTCCCATGGAAACATAAACACTCAAGAGATGGACCTTGACATCAATAGGTGGTTGTACAAAGATCCCCCACCACCTGAAACTCAACTCCTTGGCTACTTCAAAGACAAATATCCACAATCACACAAGTACACCACAGAATAATGGAAATACCAAGGCGGTGGTCTAGGACCACAAGAAGGTGGAAGAAAAGACCTGAGCATAGCATCCAAGAATCCACAACATCAAGGTCTTTGCTTTAATACCCATCTCTTGCATATACAAGAGCCCAATACTGCGACTGGGGGCACCAACATGACCAATGTTCCCTTCTTGAATAGCTAGGACAACTTCGTAGAGATCAAAGACATCCTTGAAGAGGAAGAAAAGAAATCTTATGTTGACATCTTCAATGATGATACTCTCTTGGGCACTTCTTTCCTCCAGCAACTTTCCATTAACCTCATAGAACTTCCCCTCATCCACCCCAAAATCATAGACTGGGACTAACCAAGCATCACACATATCGATGAGTTCCAAAGTATGGAAGTGCTCCTAGAATTCATGGGGACATCAAGTCAACCATGAGATCATGATTTAGAATCAAATCACATCTATAAGCTCGACCCCAAAGGATATTTTGGGGAAGAGGCAAGCTTTAGTCGCAAAAGTAAAATAGAAAAATAAAAGCATGAGTCCTTATGTGAAAACCCCTCTGGGGAACATTTTGATTCTAAAAAATATAAAATAAAGGGCATATCTTCTGCTAAAAACCTCTCTGAGGCACTGGAAGATGAATACTTGCCTCTTCCTCCCATATAGGATTATCGACCTGAGTAGTCTCCCATCATCATAGAGGAAACCAAGCCAGTCAACTTGGGCATGGAAGAATGTCCAAGAATCACCTACATTGCAACATCTTTAACAAAAGGTGAAGAAATGGCTTTCACTGCACTTCTCCAAGAAGCCACTGGGAATTTTTGGTCATATCACAACATAATAGGTCTTGATCCTAATCTTTTTGTGCATCATCTAGTAGTGGACCCGATCGCTAAGCCAGTAAAGCAGAAGCTACGCAAAATGTATCCAAAGGTAGCCTTGTTAGTAAAAGCCAAAGTAGAAAAAATCCTTCAAGAAAAGATCATCAGAGCAATAGAATATTTTGAATGGATTTCCAACATGGTCCCAGTCACAAAACCTTCAGGCAACATTAAAATTTGCACCGATTTTAGTGACCTAAACAAAGCATGTCCAAAAGATGATTTCCTGCTACCCAACATTGACATGATAGTGGATCTAACAGTGGGCCATGAGATTTTTTCACTCATGGATGGTTTCTTCGAATAAAATCATATCTGAATAGTAGAAGAAGATCAACATTAAACAACATTCACCACTCCATGGGGTACCTTCTGATATAACATGATGTCATTTGGGCTAAAGAATGCAGGTGCCACTTATCAAAGAGTAATGACAACAATCTTCCATGACATGGTCCACAAAATCCTGGAAGACTATGTGGATGATATTCTTGCAAAATCTAAAACATGATGTGAACACCTAGACATCCTTGAAAGTGTGTTTGATCATCTCCATCATTATGGCCTGAAGCTGGGTCCAAAGAAATGTGTCTTTGGTGTAACATCTAGAAATCTTCTAGGCTTTATTGTATCCCGGCGTGGCATAGAGATTGACCCCAAAAAGGTCAAAGCTATAATAGAAATTCATCCTCCTAGAACACTCAAGCAGCTCAGGATTCTACAAGGAAAGCTTCAATCAGTGTGACACTTCATATCACAACTGGTAGACAAGTGCCAACCATTCACGCACCTACTCTGCAAAGACACAAGCTTCAAATGGGATCCCATCTATCAAAAATGCTTTGAGAAGCTTAGAGAATATCTAGCCAACTCTCCAATCCTTGTACCACTAGTTTTAGGATGTCCTCTCATAATCTACATCTTAGTGACCACTACTGCACTGGGGGCACTCTTAGCACAACATGATAATGATAACAAAGAGAGAGCCATCTACTATATTAGTCAAACTCTTGTCGGCTATGAGCTTAATTACTCACCAATGGAGAAATCATCCCTTGCAGTGGTCTTTGCCACTCAAAATCTCAGACACTACATGCTTAGCCACATAATCAAGCTCATCTCTAAGGTGGACCCACTCAAGTATCTACTATCTAGGACAACTCTCGTAGGCCATATGGAAAAATGGGTCATTCTACTCAGCAAGTTTGACATTCAGTACATAGATCAGAAAGCAATCAAAGGGCAAGTAATTATCAATCAGCTAGCAGAAGCACCACTAGTGCATGCATACCCACTAATCATGGAATTCCCTGATGAGCACCTATGTATGATCAAAGAAAAACCAATATGGAAACTCTACTTTGATGGCTCCTACACTTCACATGGATCAGGGGCAGGAATCCTATTCATCACACCTCAAGGTGACTATATTCTAAAATCATTCAAATTGGGATTCCCATGTACTAACAACATTACAGAATGTGAGGCACTCATCTCAGGCCTCAAAAAAACCATTTAGTGGAACATAACAGAACTGTAAGTGTTTGGACATTCATAGCTGATTATCAAGCAAGTCCTAGATGAATATTAGATAAAGGATGATAAGTTGCTACCCTACAAATAACTGGTGGACAAACTAAAGGAGCATTTCCTAAATCTAGAGTTCACATAGATACCAAGGCTTTAGAATAAAGTGGCCAATGCAATGGCAACCATTGGATCCTTATTAGAGATCCCCCGTGACTCAATGCAATATGAATTCTTAGTCAAGCAGCCATACACGCCTGCTTATAAGAACGTCGATGTAGAAATGGTTTGTGTCTTGGTTGGTCCTTAGTCCCCATGGTACCATGATATCCACGCATATCTAAAAAATGGTATCATATCTCCCCATATCACCAACAACCAACACCAAAACTTAATTCACAGAGCTTCTTGGTACACTCTTGTAGCCAACACCCTTTATCATCAAGGATATCACAATATCCTCTCTAGGTGTTTAGATTCAAATGAGGTCATCTTCACTTTACAAGAGGTCCATGCTAGAATTTGTGGTGCCCATACAAGTGGCATGGTTCTAGAAAAGAAGTTGCTTCAAGTCAGGTACTATTGGCCAACCATGGAACATGATGCTTGTGAATTCATTAGAAAATGTCTACCATGTCAGTAGCATGCAAATCTAATTCATGCACCAACACAAGACTTGTAGCCCATTGCGCCACCTTGGCCATTTTCATGTTGGGGCTTCAACCTCATTGACTTAATCACTCCTCTCTCCTCAGATGGACATAACTACATAATCATTGCCATAGAGTACTTCACAAACTAGGTTGAAGCAATTCCACTCACCCTAACTACTGGCATCCAAATATCCAAGTTCATCTTGTACCATATCATTTGCCGCTTTGGTATACTATCTACCATCTTCACAAACCATGGCACACCTTTTGAAAACTAGCATTTGGATGATCTATGTGCCAAACTTCACATCCATCACCATTTCTCCAGTCCATACTTCCCTCAAGGAAATGGCCAAGCTGAGGCAACCAATAAAACCATCCTCAAAATCCTCAAGAAGGTTGTCAATGATTCTGGTCATGACTGGAACCTCCAAATAAATCTTTCCCTCTGGGCCTATCACACTTCCTTCCATACTCCCACAGGCACCACCACATATTACCTTGTATATGGTGCCAAAGTTGTTCTACCAATCAAGGTCGAGCTCCCATCATTACGAGTCTCCATGAGAAATTTTACTACAGATGAAGACTTTCGAGTGGCACACCTCACACAGCTTGATCTACTGGATGAGAAGAGGCAGCAAGCATATGATCACCTGGTTGCATACCAGAATTGACTCAAAAGGATTTATAACAAGAAAGTCCATCCAAGACAATTTCAGGTCAGTGACATGGTTCTAAAAGAAAATCAGAAAGTCCAAGCGCATCGAGAGAAGAAAGGAAAGTTTGAGCCTACCTACCTAGGTCCTTATGTGGTCACAGCATGCTTTGGCTCTGGAGCCTATAAGCTATCTACACTAGAAGGTGAACTCTTGAATGATCCCATCAATATCATACATTTGAAGAGGTTCTATGCCAGAACCAGATCCTACATATTTAGAAAATCCATAAACATTGAAAAAAGTAGAAAAATACAAAAAAAAATTAAAAAAGAAAAAAAAGCAAAGAAAAAAGCATTCATCTAATGGTGAAAACTTGGCAATTCAAGTGCCTTGGACAAGTATGTTGGTGAAAATCTAGAAACATGCACCATACATAGTGGACTGAGTCATTATCTATCAAACTCCCCATCCCCCCCAATCCCAGCACCTAGTCCTCTTTATCCAATCCCCATCCCCACCACCAGCCCATTCATCCCAAGGTGTTTTATCCTCAAGCCTATCCAATGCAGCACTACAATCCTATCCCTAATCCTAAGCTTCCTATACATATCTTGTAAATATCCTGTGTGGTGAAATCTTCCTATCCCAAATCCTGAGCTTCTATACATAGTCATTTTAAATCTCTCCCCGTTCGTGTACATATCATCTAGTCTTGTTGTACATATCTTCATCAATCCTACAGTAGCATTTGATCAAGAATCTTGTCTCATCTAGCCTTATACTTTAGCAACATCAATTGTCAACTATCCTTGATCATAGCAATTATTCCTTGACTCATCATTTGCCAGTGAACAACAACACTCATTCTCTAATCAATCAGTGGGTCCTTGATGATGTATCCTTCCTCCTGTCAGACCTAATCTTCCACCAATCACACCAGGTCTATGTTGATGTATCCTTCCACATGCTTAGAATAATCTTCCCACCATCAATCAAACTCAATCTCTCTCCTTAGCAAAGGATGTTTTTTGGAGTTATCATTTTGGTCTTGTATTTTGTCCTTTGGATCTTGTTAATCTTTTACGGCTTCTCATTGTTCCTCTCCACAAATTTGCCATGATCCTTTATATCATGGTGCGCTATGAATGAGGGCAATTTGGGGCAAGGTCTTTTGATTTCTTGCTTCTTCTTGTGAGTCAGTCGGACATGACCCTTGCATGATTCACATGTGATCTTCTGGGTAACATGGTTCACTTGGGACATATCATTTGTTTGTGGTTTCTCCAGCATCATTTTACCATGCTTCCTCTTCGATTCATGCATGATGTTGGGGTAACCTTGTGTGTCTTTTTTGAGCCAGTCCTATGCAACGTCACTGGTGAAATGGCCTTGTGATCCTAGTATCCTTGGTGGGTCTCTCGCATTGCTATATCAAACTAGGTTGTGCTCTCCATATTTACACTTGGAGCTTCCCAAAATCCCCTACATCCTACATCATATAGATTAATCTTGCATCTTGCATCTTTCATATAGCTGCATCTAGAAGCATCCCACCTCATATTGCATTCCTCAATCTTTTCTCTTGGAAGCTTGGTTATTTATCCTCCCTTCTTCCTTCATCCTTTCCCTTCTCTTTTGTGTTCTTTTTGAGAAAATTTCACAATGTTTACTCTTTGCGTTATTTTCTCGAGGGGGCACAACCCCTTATTCTTCTCAATTCTAGCCTGGGGCATCTTATTTTCTTGTCTTTGACACCACACCACTTGTGGCATTGCATTAAAGCGGGGAAAAATGTAGACACCTAAAAATCATTTAGAAAAAAAAAGTATTTTTATTTTTTGAAAACCCCTGATGACATCATCATTTATTATTAATTAATTATTTAATTTATTTATTTATGTTTATGCCATTAAATCTTCCTATTTTAATTAAACATCTTTAATTAAAGAATCCCTCCCCAAATCATTTAAATCAAGTTTGAGTGATTTTTCCCTATTTATTAATTATTAATTGATATATTGACCAAAAATCTTTTAAATAAATAAAATATTTATTTAAGTCCTAAAACCTTGGAAATCTTCTAGAAATCCCTAACCTCTTCTAGAATTTCCTAATCTCACTCTAAACCTCGTTAAAAATCAAGTTTGAGTGATTTTTCCCTATTTATTAATTATTAATTGATAAATTGACCAAAAATCTTTTAAATAAATAAAATATTTATTTAAATCCTAAAACCTTGGAAATCTTCTAGAAATCCTTAACCTCTTCTAGAATTTCTTAATCTCACTCTAAACCTAATTAAAAAGTGATTCCTACATTTCTTAGCCTAAACCCTTCAAACTTTGACTTTGGGTCAAAACCCCTCATAAATGCTTCTTACATCCTCATTAATGACTCTTACATGCCATTAATGAAGCCCATGTCTCCTCTTCCACTCTTGTCTCCTTTGCACACTTCCCTAGTGTTGCTCACACATGTGTGAGAAACCTTAACCCAAGGTTAACCTTACCATACCCCTAACCTTACCTCAAACTCTACCCAAAACCTTACCCCTGACTTTAACTCTCCATCCTAACCCAAGCCCTTCCTCAAATCCTATAAATACCCTCCTCTTCCAAGAGCAATTCACCAATTCACATCTTTTACATTGAGTAATGTTATAATGTTAGATTATTGCTAGATCATAAGTTGTTTAATCATATTTGTTAGATTTCATGCTTTTTACACACAAACTAGAATAAGCTTAATGGATTGAACTTAGTTTTTATTCAAGTTTTTCTAAATCATTTATGAATCATATCAATCCTTCCTAGAATGCATTAGGGACAAGCTCCAAGTGCTTAGAGAGCACACCCACATCCCTCATAATCAAAGCAAATCAAACAATGCTTAAATGCATTTATTTTAGCTCAATCTGAGGTGGCTTGGTTTTTATGTTTATGCTTTTGAATTGATATAAATGTTTATATTAGTCTAACATTTTCTTGTTTACGCCTTTCAAAATAGATACAGATAAATTGTAGTCTACACATACATTAGATGAGGAATTCTTCTCTTCTAATATTTTATATCTTCTTTATGGATTTCTTTAGATAACTACCAGCTACAATAAATTCAAGACACAAAAATATATAAATATGATACTTTACAATATATTACATAACCAGAAAATAAAATTAAGAATATATAAAATATATAAAACAAATTGAACATATATCACTGCTTACCTCGCATTTTTTTCAAGATCATATATCACTTGTTTGATGTTATTGTCAAAGTTCTCTAGGAGAGATATGGGTAGCATGTATTGCAAAAATTATAAAGTAATCATGTCATTTTTTTCTCACGTAATATGATGAAAAGAACATGCGATTTACAAATATATTGTAAATACAAAAGAACATGACTTACCTTTATGAAGGTATGCCAATCATGTGTTTTCAACCCTGGCCAAAATTCACTTTTCTTTGATATGAGATTGCTTATGTTTGCAGCAAATCCTATGGGAAATTAAATTTTTCGTATGACTTCTTTTATGCAATGACTTTGTTGCTCCGTTAATAACCAAGGAAGAGCACTTATATTAATCCGGTATCCATTTCTATTTGATTCAATGAAATTTTTTATTGCATGATTGGATTCATGAATGTCATTACAAATTTTGACAATTTTTTCTTTGTCATGCCTTCCATCCAATATTTTCTACAATGTCTTTGTTATATTCTTTCTAATATGCATAGTATCAAACAAATGCACAATTTGTAGCTTCTCATAGTAGGGCAACCTACTAAATTGTTTGGGATAACTTTTTAGTCCCTTTGAAAGGTGCTCAGTAGTATTGCCTTGACAACCTTCACGATAATCAATTACATAATCAGCAAACAAAACATCATAGAAATATATAAATTTCAAACATAAACCATTAGGTGGAATGGTAGTACCTTGACAATTAATTCTATTATATGCCAAATTCCATAGGCGAGTTGTCATTCTTTGTGGCTTTGATGTAGTCTCTTCTTTCCCATTGAAAAGATGTTTTTCAGTAGTTCAATACTTATGATTCCTATGGAGGAAGTTCCTATACTCATCAAACACCTTCTTTCCTATACATTTTGAATGACAAGATTTCTTCTTTGGACCACAAACTGGACATGCAAATTTTCCCTTTGTTTGAAGACCTACAAGATAATGATAAAATTGGATAAAATATGTTAATTTTTATAATTAGAATAATCATGTGCAACTTGAATTCACCATAACGTACCAAAAATTTGTGTTAGCCCTGGGGCATCATGTATTGTCCATGCAAGCATTGCATGGAACTCAAATTGTATTTGTCCTATTGGTCTAGAGATGTCATACATAGTGATGCAAAGAGGACAAACTAGTAGGGGCCAAACATGATGGCACACCCTACTAGATCCACCTTGCTCAACAACACACGGAAGAAAACAACAACAACAACAACAGTGAGAGAGAGAAAGTAGGATCCTTCAAATATTATCATTCAAATTGATTCATACATGTCAGGCTGTAAGGCCTTCCCAGTTACGGCCAGATATTACAATGAATTACAAAAGTCCTCCAACATGCGAGGATCTATGAACAATCTCAATTCTACTATCTTCCATCTACCAAAACTAACTCCCTAAACTCTACCCCAAACAACTACCTATATACAAGAGGCTACCGAATTGAGTCGGCCTTCAGATCCATAATCAACGGAAGGAATGGTCAGATCTAGGACCATGGGCTTCCCAATGATGGATACCAGCATTAAATCTGTGACCCATAATCAATGCACGAGTTGGCCTCAATAGGAACTCAAAATAAACTACTTGATAAGCAAGGATGACTGAGCAATAGACAAGAATCGTCGAGTGCCAATGAAACAACTAACCACCTAGGAGATAACTGACCAAACTTGGTAACCAAAGGAAACCGACCAACTACCGAGCAAACTCGGTCAAAGAAGGAACCGAGCAACACAAGCAAACTTCAAAATTGTTTTGGTGCCATAGGATTGCCAAGGACCTGAGATGCTCCTGCATCAGACACCTGGGGTTATTAGAAAATGATTCTCTAAATCAATTAGTAGGTATGATCCAAGCCACATCCAACTCAAACTGTGAAATCTATGAACTTTCTTCAATTGGTCTATTCTTCCACTTTACCAGATACTCCATATACTATTTTCCTCTTGTACTTCTGTGAATTCTTTGCTCCAAAATCTGCTCAACTTCTTCATTCTATTTCTTAGGATACTCCATCGGTACTCTCATGTCTTCATTAGGTTCATGATACTCATACAAATCAGTAATGTTGAAAATCGGTGATATGTCCATGTCATTAGGTAACTCAATCTCATATGCATTTCCACTGTCAAATTTCCTCAAAATCTTGCAAGGTCCAAACTTCTTCATCTTCAGCTTCCCATATGTTCCAACAAGAAATCAACCTTTCTTCAAATGAACCATCACTTCATCACCAACATCAAAAGTCTTATGTCTCCTTGATTTATCAACTCTGTCTTTGTATCTCTTATTACTTTCTTCCAGCTTGATTTTCACATCTTCGTGCAATGTCTTCATGTACTCAGAAAACTTTACTCCTTCAACACTTCTCTTTCTTTCATTGGCAATATCACTCAAATTAGATATACCTCTTAGCTGTATGTCATTCACAATCTCAAAGGGTGTTTTTCAGTACCGCTATTCACTTAATTATTGTATGCAAACTCTTATTGTGCCAACACAGAATCCCAATTACTAGGTGTGTCTTCAACTAAACATCTCAAAAGCTTTCCCGAACTTTTGTTCACCACTTATGTCTATCCATCGATTTGTGGGTGAAATGTAGAACTATATTTCAACTCAATGCCAAACTTTCTCCAAAGAGTCCTCCAAAAGTATCCAATAAATTTATTGTCTCAGTCAGAGATAATACTCCTTGGTAATCCATGCAATCTGACAATTTCCTTAAAGAAAAGATCCGCTACATGTATTGCATCTAATGTCTTTCTACAAGGTATAAAATGTGCCATTTTTAAAAATCTATCCCACACAACAAATATAGTCATTACCTCTTACTATTTTCAGTAAGCCAAGAACAAAATCCATACTGATGTCAATCCAAGGTTTCTCTGGTACAACAATCGGTGTATACAATCTAGTATTTTGACTTACTCCTTTTGCAACTTGACAAATTCCACAACTTTTCACAAATTTATGAACATCTTTATACAACTGTGGCCAAAATTATTTCTCCTTAAGCAAATTCAATGTCTTATCAACACCAAAATGTCCACCCAAACCACTACTATGTTTCTCCTTTATTAAATTAATTCTCATTTGTCCTCTTGATATACACAACTTAATACCTTTGAACAACATACCTTCTTGAATGAAATATTCTTTCTATTTTGCACTCGGTTGATCTTGAATAAGTGCTCTACACTTTCTCCATGGCTCAAAAAAATTAGGATCAGTTTCATACAAATCTCTCATCTCATCAAAACCAAGAACTTCAATTTTCATCTCGGTCATCAAAGATCTTCTTCTACTTAATGCATCAGCAACTCGGTTAGTGACTCCACTCTTATGCTTTATCACAAATATATAACTCTGCAAATACTCAACCCATTTCATGTCTCTAATTCAACTTATTCTGACTATCCAAATATTGTAAAGCCTTATGATCAGTATACAACACAAATTCACTCGATATCAAATAATGTCTCCATTTCTTTAGTGCTTGAATAATAACATAGAATTCTTGATCATACATAGAATATTTCCTTCTAGCATCATTCAAATTTTCACTAAAGAAAGAACATGTTTACCTTCTTGACTCAACATAGCTCCAATAGCACTACCACTTGCATCACATTCCACTTGAAATACCTTATTGAAATTAGGCAATTCCAAAATAGGCAATTCAACAACCTTCTACTTCAGGGTCTCAAAACTCTTATCAGCTCCATGTGTCCACTTGAATTCTCTCTTATCTCCTCTCATAGTCTTAGTCATAGCATTACAAATTGAACTAAAATTCCTTATGAGCATTTAGTAAAAACTTTCCAAATCATGAAATGATCTAACCTCACTAGCACTCACAGGTGTAGGCCAATTCAAAATAGCTTCAACCTTTTTAGGATCCATCTTCAAACCATAAGCTGAAATTACAAATCCCAAATACACAATCTCCTTTTTCATGAATGAACACTTTTTCAGATTTATCAACAACTTTTCTTCTTTTAATCTCTATAAAACTTGTCTAACATGCAACAAATGTTCTTCTCTGGTCTTACTGAATATCATAATATCATCAAGATGTACAATCACGAACTTACCCAAGAATTTATTCAAAACTTCATTCATCAACCTCATAAAAGTACTCGGTGCATTAGTTAAACCAAAAGGCATAACCAACCACTCATAAAAACCTTCTTTTGTCTTGAAAGTAGTCTTCCATTCATCACCTTCTCTGATTGTGATCTGATGATACCCACTTTTCAAATCAATCTTTGTGCTCTAGTCAAACTATCCATTATGTCATCCATTCTTGGTATAGGAAACCTATACTTCATTTTTATCTTATTGATTTCTCTAGAATCAGTACACATTCACCATTCTCCATTCTTCTTAGGTGCCAATACCGCAGGTACTACACATGGACTCAAACTTTTTTTGATCAAACCTTTATCCAGCAACTCTTGAATTTGTCAGTTCAATTCCTGATTCTCGTTAGGTGTCAACCGATGAGGTGCCTTATTTGGTAAACTAGCTCTAGGGATTAGATCCATGCAATGATCAATACTTCTCTTCAGTGGAAAACCATCAGGTACATTATGAAAAATGATATCACTATACTGGGTGAGTAACTTATCAATCTCCTCAGGGATACTATCCTTTGTTTTCTTACTCAGTTTATTAGGAATCATAGCAAAACATACATCATTCTTCTTCAAATCTTTAACAAATTTTCTTCCTTCCATCAAACAAACTTTCACAGATGTCAAAACATTACTAACAGGTTCTTCCATCAAAGTTAACAAGACTTGTTTTCTTCCATCAGCCCAAATAGTATATTTATGGAATATCCCATCATATATAGCATGTCTATCATATTGCCAAGGTCTACCCAACAAAATATGACAACAATCCATAGGCATGATATCACACAACACCTTATCATAGTACTTTCCAATTTTTAAATTCACATAACATTGTTCACTTACCAAGAGTGTATGCTCATCTTTGATCTATGAAATCTGATAGGGCTTCGGATGCTCCAACCTTTTCAACTGCATCTTTGTGACCATTTCCTCATATGCCAGATTCTCTGAGCTACCATTGTCAATTATTACCTTCCAAACTTTGTCAGAAACTCTACATCTGGTCTTGAACAAACTTTTCCTTACCGGATCTTCCTTTTTACCTTCATTCCACAATGCTCTTCTTACCATCAAGTTATTTTCCTTCTCAGGCTCATTTAGTGACTCTTCTTGCACCAAAGCATTTCTACTGCTACCAGCCTTCTTACTAGCATGTGTACATTTAAAAGATCTATGTCCTTCTTCTCCACAATTGTAACAAGTTCCTCAGAAATTACCTCTACTATAACCACCTTGGTAGTTACTAGCTCTGCCTCTAGATGAACTTTCACCTTTCCACTCAGTCTTACCTTTATCTAGATTTGTCTTTTTAGGTTTAGATATACCACTTTCACCATTAGATCTACCTCTTCCTCTAGGGAATCTACCACCTCAACCTCTTTGTCTCTGCTCATGTCTCTTGTTCAATTTCTCCTCAGCTTTTAATGCAAATTGATAAGCCTCTTCAATGTTTTCCAATTTGACCAAACTGATTTCTTCTTGGATGGAAACTCTCAAACCATTCAGATATCTAGCAATTCTTTCCACATCATCTTCATCATGTCCAAATCTTATATCTAATCTATAGAATTCCTCAGTATACTCCTTTACCAAGCTATCTTTCTGCCTTAGACTTTGCATTCACCTAACTAGGTTAATCTGATAATCACAAGGTAAGAACTTTCCTTTCAATTTATTGTCCTAACTTGATGTTTCTCAATGGTGCTGGGATGGTTGTTGGTGCTAGGGCAATAATGTTCGCTAGGGGTTCATGGGTTGCTTTGGCTTCTGTTGGGGGTTCGCAAGTCACTGGGGGCATTGGGGAGACATTGGTCGCTAGGGGCTCGCCAGTCACTGGTGCTTCTACTGGGGGTTCGCAGGTTGCTAGTGCTTTGCTGGCTACTGGTGTGATGCTAGTAGACTCAGCTAGGGTTTCATCTCCTACTGGAGGAATTCCTAGGAAGTTTTAGGCCTCCAAGGTTGCTAGAGGTTCTATGGTTTTGTGGGTTTTTGTGGCATCACTAGTCATTGGGGGCTCGTCGGTTGTTGCTACTTTTGTTGGGCATTCCCTGGTTGTTGGTGCTTCACTGGCTGCTGGTGTGTCATCAGTAGGCTTGACTAGGGCTTTGTCTCCTGCTAGAGGCATTCCTGGGAAGTTTCATACCTCGAAGGTTGCTAGAGGTTCTAGGGTTTCGTAGGTTGCTAGGGCATCACTGGTTGCTGGGGGTTTTCCAACCATTAGTGATTCTTTTGGGGGTTCACAGGTCATTGGTGCTTTGTTGGTTATTGGTGTGATGCCAATTGATTCAACTAGGGCTTCTATGGTAGTCTAGCTTGTTGCTACTTGGAAGGCTGATGTTGCTCCTACTCACTCTTCTATTAATGGATTTCCTCGTAGTGCCTTTCCAGTTAGCCCCCATATTTTCATTGAGTTGGATGAGGACACTCTCTCTAAGATTGATGTGGTAGCCTCTATTTTTTTTTAGCATGGGTTGATTTGCAGATTCAAGGGTTTCTAGCCCTCTCTGCCTGATCTTCATTCTTGGATTTCTAATCATTGGGAACCTCTAATCTTTGGTACAGCCCATATTTTACCTATGGCTAAAAGATTTTTTGTGGCTAAATTTGACAATTCTGAGGATAGAAAATCTATTTTATGCAAAAATTTCTTTAGCTGGGAGGATCATTTAATGCTATTGTTGAAGCCTTGGCATTCTGATTTTTCTCCATCTTCCAAATCATTTGACTTGCAACCTATCTGAGTTAGGTTGCCTAATCCTCCCCTCCATATTTGGATTGACTCCATTCTGGAGGCTATGGGGGATGCTATTGGGGAAATGTTAATGGTGGATGAGAAATCTTTGGATTTATTCCATTCTACTTATGCTCGTATCCTAGTGGATATTGATACCTCAAAAGGCCTGCCTTCGGAGATTAAACTTTTTTCTCCCCAGGGTAGAAGCTAGATTCAACAATTGGACTATGAAGGCCTCCCCTTCAAATGTAGAAGATGCTTTAAAATTGCTAATGTTGCCTCTTAATGTGATCTCCAAAGACATAAAAAGGTTGCTTCATGGTGGAAGAGGGCCTCCTCTTAGCACTATATAGTGGATAAGGATTGGAGCTTCGCGCATGTGGTTGAGCAAGTTGTTGGCCCTGTCTCTAGTCCTATGGTTGTTTCTGTTTCTTCTCCTACTTTGTCTACTGGTGTTTCTTCTACTAGAACTGTTGGCTTGTCTACTAGCAAATCTATTAATGTTGGGATTTCTCCAGTGACTTTCTTGCTGGGGTCTCTGAGTCTGTCAGTTTCTCTGTTGGAACTATTCTCACTAGAAGGAATTCTTTTGTTACTGGTGTCCATCTTGTTGCTTCTAGTTTTGTTGGGTGTATTATTACTTATGCTAGAAGTACAGGTGTTGAATTGTCTACAGAGGTTGCTAGGTATGCTGGACTCCTTCCAGCCAGTTCTATTTCAAAATTTCCTTTTGGTGCTGAGAAGTCTGGCATTGGCTATAAAGTGGTTGTTGCTAGTTTTGTCCAAACTTCTCATGTTGGTTCTATTGTGGTTGGCTCCTCTCTTGCTTCTACCTAGTAAGAGAAAGCTTCTTTGGTAGAGTAGGCATGGACTCCAGTTATAGGTAAACATAATAAAAAGTCCCCTCTACATTTTGATATGACTCTCCGCTCCTAGAAGAAGGGAGGCAAAGGAAAATCCTAGTCTTGTTTTGGATTTTTAGTTTGTCTGGATTGTATGAAGGTTGTTTCATACTTTGTCTCATCCAGGTTGTGGGTGCCTATTGTAAAATCCTTGCTTTGGCCTTGATTCATTCCATTTAATGAGCTGACTTGAATATCTTTCATGGCCTTTCTGTACAAGGTTTCAAGGCCCCTTCAAAACCTATTTTTACCTTAATCAAAAACTCTCCTTTCAATTTATTCACCATTTTATTCCATACCTTTATTTTGTCCTTGCCTTTCCTTTTTTGATCCAACTGCAGATGCTCCCACCACAAGGATGCATGACCTTTCAAGTTTGTGCCTACAATTTTCACCTTCTTTTCCTCAGATACATTTTCATACTCAAAGTACTTTTCCATCTTAGTGATCCAGTCCATCAATTCATCAGAATCCAATTTCCCACTATACTCGGGAGGATTGAAATGTGGTGTCAACTTCAAACTTGTCAAATCCTTCAAGAATCTTTCCTCACCCTGATCCATCATAGGTACAGGTTATGCTTCACCTTATTCTATTTCAATTTCATCATCACTAACATCTTCAAGATGTCTGCCTCTTCTCTGGGTTGTTTCAATAGCTTCTACTCTAGCAGTAAGTTGTCTCAACATTCCTACCAATCTTGGATCCGCTTCTCACCTCCCATGAACCATCTTGAGAACCCTCTACAATTGCAAGTCAAATCACAATCTGCTACCCTACAATAATTCAACTAGGGCTTCACAAGAAGGAACCTACAAATCTAGATCCGCGGACCTAGATCCAAATCTCAACCTCACTCTGATACCACTTGACACAAAGAGGACAAACCAGTAGGGGCCAAACATGATGGCACACCCTACCAGATCCACCTTGCTCAACAACACGTGAAAGTAAACAAAAACAACAAAAATAGTGAGAGAGAGAAATCAGGATCCTTCAAATATTATCATTCAAATATATTCATACATGTCAGGTTGTAAGGCCTTCCCGGTTACGGCCAAATATTAAAATGAATTACATAAGTCCTCCAACATGTGAAGATCTGTGAACAATCTCAATTCTACTATATTCCATCTACCAAAACTAACTCCCTAAACTCTACCCCAAACAAATACCTATATACAAGAGGCTACTGAACTGAGTCAATCTTTAGATCCACAATCAATAGAAGGAACAGACAAATCTGGGAGCACATGCTTCCCAATGATGGATACCAGCATTAAATATATGACCCATAATCAATGCACAAGTCAGCCTCAACAAGAACTCAAAATAAACTACTCAGTAAGCAAGGATGACTGAGCAATAGACAAGCATCGCCAAGCACCAATGAAACAACCAACTACCCAAGAGATAACTGACCAAACTCGGTAACCAAAGGAAACTGACCAACTACTGAGCCAACTTGGTCAAAGAAGGAACCGAGCAACACAGACAACCTTCAAAATATTTTTGGTGACACAAGATTGTCAAGGACCCGAGATGCTCCTGCATCACATAGTGATACCATTCCATAGATCCAGCAACTCGTCGATAAGAGGCTCAATATATACATTCATATCTTTAACTTGGTACTTACCTAGTTGAATGAACAACATCATTACATAATTATTGTGACCATTTTACTACAAGATTTATAATTACATGCAGATAAATGTTAAATGATAGAATACCTGGAAAAATCATTGCCAACATAATGTGCTCCCTCTTTATTGATATCCATGGAGGAATGTTATTGTTGATGACAAAGATAGGCCAAACTAAATAAACAGATCTCATATCTCAACTCTCCAAATGGATTGACATCGTTTGCTGCCAATGAAAGCTTGAGATTTTGAGGTACTTCGATATAGTGTGGCCTCTTTTCCTCTATGTCCTTAAATGTCAAACCATCTACAGGCATTTGAATATTTTCATCTCGACTCCTATTGCATACATGGTAACCCATAAATTGTGTCAAGCTAGTACACCTGAAAAATCTTTGCAAACGTGGTATAATGGGGATGTAATGAAGAACCTTGCAAGGCACCTTTTTTGTTATTTGATCTGGTTGATATATAATCATATGATAGTCAGGGCATTCTATTGAAAATTCATGTTCTTTATGATAAATAATATGATCATTGGGACAAGCATCTATTGCTAGATACTCCATTCCAATATCTTTCATATTGGCACATAATTCTTAGTATGAGCGAGGGAGAATATTCGATGGTGGTAACAAAAACTCACCTATCAATCTATAAAAAAAAATATCAGTTGTTGATATTAACAATATTTTGGTACATGTTTCACCCTTTATTTACTATAATGACATATATGACATACCTTAGCATACGTGACATTGTTATGTTTGAAAAACCATTCATAACCTTCAATTTCAACAACAACAATATAATAGAGAGAAGAGTTGTTTGGGAGCCTTCATAAAGGGTTGTGTCTACCTTCTCAAGTAGAGGTATATCATGGATGACATCAACATCATCCTTATCATCATCATCAGTTGTGCCAGTACCAAATGTGTCATGGATCAATGTATTAGTACCATCGTCTTCAAATGTGTTATCTAGCACATGATCGACATCTTCCATGGGATCATAATCTTCAACTTCAATATTCACACCTCCATGATCCTCCACTTCCAAAACCATATTATCCATATTCAAACCTACATGGTCCATATCACATACTACCCTAGGGAGGTCGACCTATATATAAATGATGAACACAAATAAACTATGATAATGATCTCATCATCAAGTGTATTTCATATGCATATTAATTGTTAAAAAAATATAATGAAAAACTTACCAATAGATGATAATCAAACCCCCCTTCAATGTGACCTTTCTCCCTACAATGTCTCTTAGCTATTTTGATTAGCTATCTTCTAATGTTTACGACCTTATAAATTTTGCAAGGACAATAATACTTTCCATCACCTTTTCTTTTGAATTTAGACCACAATCTAGTGATTGTCTCCCCATTTTGTTCTTCACTTATATTGTCTAACATGATCCTTCTTCACAAGGAAAAAAAATGAGTCATGGAAACTTCAGTCTATAACCTTCACAAACTTAGCAAAATGATGTCGAAAGTACACAAATCTTCTTAAGACCTAATTATATATAGAAATTAAAAAGTTAGTTATGAAATGATGTTTTAGTATAGTATACCAAATTGAAATGCTTATGCTATTGTAGTCTTCCACCTCAAACTTAGTCCTATTGTGGCAAGAAAGAAAGATATTCAAATAATATACTATTTTGTATATCAAAATAAAATATCATATATATTATGCATGTTAATATTATGGCCTTTTCAGCTAAGATCAATTAGGACAAGTAAGTTGATAATAATAAATTATGGAAATATATTTTTATTATCACACCTTTCGTTAATTAATATATATATGTGTGTGTGTGTGTGTGTGTGTGGAAGTGTGATTTTCTAATAATAAATAATAATGCATTTATTATTTTTATTATAAATAAAATAAAATTACTTGGGAGGGCCCAAGTCGGCCACCTTGAGGTGGTAGAGTTTATCCAATGATGCTCAAATATATTGGAGTTTTTGATGAAGGAAAAACATATCAAAAACATAACATGTGAATGTCCTCTTCATCAATGCTTAGAGTGAATTAATATGCAGATTCAGTTAGCATATTATGGAGCAAATTAGTTCAGAATTATGGAGCGAATCAAACCAACATTTATGGACCGATCTACACCAGCATTGGTGATAATCATCTGCACAAATAAGTATTATCCAACTCTAGAACATGCAGTGCAACATCGAGCGACACAACAAAAGACATTCTACTTGGCCAAACAATAGTATCAAAAACCTAGAGCAATGGACTGCCTATTTCAGGATTGGACACCCCAAATGATTCCTAAATGCATTATTTGGTCTCATTTAATTATCAACCAGGGATGTAAACTTGGAATGCCATTTGCAAAGTATATGCTTCAAACCTTCTCTTTCTAAGTCTATCTAAGGAATTCAAATGCTTATGCTTTAGGAAAACTATACTAAAATTGGTATGAAAATGTATTCTAATCAAAGCAGGAAATTGCAGCTAGGAACTATTCCAACTGACTATGTTGCAACAACAGGCTGCTAATTATGATATCAGTAGCTGTAGGAACAGTAGAGTTCTAATACATATAAATGAATAAGAAAATGAACTCTACACTAACAGAACAATTCACTCATCAAGTGGGCCCCCTTGAATGAGTGAATGAGAAGTACAATCAAGATGAAAGATGCAAACTTGAACTGAACATTCTACTCATCTGTAAATGATTACACTTGATTGAAATAGTATGTAAGAGTTCTATTAAAAACCAGTTTGTTCGACTAATTTCAAAAGAGTCACAACAGTCAATTATTTAAAAGGAAGCTACAACTATCTCCTAAATCTACGATCACTTCATAAATGAGGATCGGTTACAACTCATAAAGTTTCACAACAAAAACAATATTGACCATGAATAATCCTGGAATATAGCGCACACTAAATCTGCGCATTGCATGCAACAGAAAGTATTGACTTGCTTGCGAAGATTCTACAATCTACAATTGTCTTTGATGACTCCCGCGTCAGTATGTTGGTCTTTGAATATCCACAGTCAACTCCTACAAAATAATCAATGCACACACATCCAACCATATACATATATATCCACATCATCAATATTAGGAAAAGGTGTAAGTCTTAATTATCACTCTTGCAAATCCTACGGCTATAGGAGGTAACTACCCAAAACATAGCTTAGGCAAGGAAACATCCATTAACATGTATAGCTATTATATTCACCATTCCTATCCATGAATTTAAACAGATATTATGTCTTTAGAAGTATCCACATTTCCATCTTATGTTCACACACACATATATAACATATACATAGAAACCATAAGTTCATATGCTTAAAACCATAAATTCATGTCTATGTGCAATCAATTTGTTCTAGAAAGAGGATAAAAAGTAGTGAGAAAGATGGCTATTTTAGAATCCCATCATTCCCCCCAACTGAACTATTATTGGTCCCCATCAATCATGAAGTTCTGAATCCTGGCACGGACCCTCAAATCACTAGTTGTGCTCTGCCCAGACTCATCATGAACATAATCAAAGTATCCATGAGTTTCTTTGAGTCTTTCCCATTGCTAGACTTTAGTGGCCATGTCATAATCTGTTGCACTATCGTTCATCGCTAGCAATGGTTGTAGGAAGAGTGGAGGCTGAAACCTTAATGGAAACCAACAGTTAAGGAGTGTCCTTCCCAACATAATGTACCATGGAACTCTTCTTGTAGCAAGGGTTAGATTTTGTGTTAAGTGAGGTTCCCTTGACTTTAGATCATGTGACATCCTTATCCACCTCTGCTTGGAGGCACTAATTGCTATGGCAACATCTCATGAGGAATGCTAGTCCCAGTCTGCAAAAGCTTGTTCTCGCACGGGATAGATCTTATTGGCTCCACTAGTGTTTGTTGTGATAGAAAGCCGGTCAAAATATGTCCTCCTCGAGTGCTAAAATTCAAGCCTCATCATTAAAGGAGCTGACATTTCTATCTCTTTATGGCACAGCCTGATGTTCCCTACTCATCTCATTCTATGTCCAAGACATAACTACTCTTAACTGTACATCCCCTACATAGAGGAGTGAATTCCACTCTGTGTCATCAGGAACTGCTAGGTTATGTAAGTACAATTCACACAATAGGTTTTTTAGAGTCATTGGAGTAGACTGAAAGGCATAGTAAAATTCATGGGGATTTGATATGGAAGGATTGAGGCCTTCTCCAATTCTTCTTAATTTGAAATTAACAAGTTTCTCTTTAAGGAATAATGCATACACTGGAGATGGTGATCTGCATTCCATTAGCTCTAGAATTAATCCTGTAATCTGATCAATCCTCTGCTTCAATATCTTAATCTCATCTGATTCTGCTCCAACTGAGAATCCTGCTCACTAATGACTCATTTCAATTTTTCCTTTTCTAATTTCCATTGTCTTTTCCCATAACAACTGTTGGTATAAGTTTATCCCTACAGCAAGGGGTGTAGACAAATCTAGTGGGGGTAAAGGTTCCTGATTGAGTATATCCACCCATCCAGATGGAAAGTGAGAAGTTTTAATTTTTTTCTTTGGTGTAGAGGACTTCCCCTTCCACAAAACAATTATCTTTATTACATTTCTTTCCTCACTAACATCAGCTGCTACCTTAGCCAGTGTTTCTAACCTATCCTCACTACTTTGTTGGGGTACTTCTTCAACAATTTTAGTACCAAAGTTAGGGGTTTCTTCTGAATTCATACTAACATCTAGCCCTACAGAATTATCTATAAATTCCTTTGTGTCCTCATAGTCCTTGTCACTATCAATCAGTATGTAGTTAACTCTAGGATTAACCTCTATTTCTGGACTCTGCTCTTTCAATATAGTGTCACTGGTTGCAACTTGATGAAACAATTCCTCAGAAGAGGAATTTTCCAAAGACTCATTTTCTATAGATTCATGCTCTATGGATTCAGAAGACTCAAGGTTAATAATCAGAACAAAAGCTTCAGCATCTTCCTCAGAAAGCCTTCTACTTCTCCTCATAGGAGGTATGGATGAGCTTGAAGGACTCTTTCGTTTCTTTCTTTTAGTGACTACCTCCTCTACAACTGCTTTAGGAGGGTTTTCAGAATTCTCCTCCCTAGGGGAATGTATGGTTTCTTCCACATTATCAGTATTATCACTAGGCTAAGGTTCTAATATTTCCTCTTATGGCTCCATTGTTTTACCCTTATCTTTCCTAGATGTAGACGTAGTCCTTATAGATGGTGAAGATTCAGGAATATTGGGAGCTTCTGTACTTTTGTTTTTCTTCCTCTGAGAAATAGAGGTTCTAGCATTGAAAGTTCTTTTTCTAGGTGACCAAGAAATGGAAGGAGAGGCTTCAAGATCATTCTCAATTCTTTGAACAATTTTACAAACCCCAGAATATGTTTTCTCTCTCCGACCAACACCATGACCTCTAGGGCTGACTACTCTAGGTTCAACCTCATTCATTTGCAAAAATTCTTCCCATGTCCCAACCTTTTGTCTATTCAATTCCCTTTCTACAATTAATTTTATTAAGCAATGATGTGAAATAGACTGGTTGCTTCCTGTCTAGACTAATAAAGCTTGCTTTTTCACAATGTTAAATAGGAAGCTGGGAATATTTACTGGTCTATTGTCATGTCGAAGATGGCTGAGAATTTTGAAATGCAAAGCATGCAAGTACTTGTAGCGTCCCTCACAGGTGAAGTACTGAATAACAAATGTGGTTGGCTGAATGAACTCTAGAGGTAAAGATAATCACCAAGTTCCTTGCTTCCTGTCGATATCTAACTGAGGATCACCATGCAAAGTGAACTATGCTCTCACCGAATGCAGGTCAAAATCTTTCACCCATTGTTCACCTTCTTGTGGTAAACCAATCACTTCAGCTACTACATCTTCTATGAATTCAATCTTCAAGCCTTTGACTTCTGCAAACCCATCCTTTAAGGTAGATAAAAATTGCAAAGCAACTTCCTCATTAAACCCTTTAAGGATTAAACAATAATCCAACCATCCTCTCCTTCTAAACATTTCACAAGTGGACACATCATTTAGCAAAACCTTGTGATCCATTGGCTCATGCCATTGAAGGTCACCTCCCATTGCTAATCTCAAACAAATTTTGAATTTGCAAAACTACAATTCCCACAGAGCTCGACAATGGCAAGTCACAGACCTCAATGCATTACGGAATAAGATGTTGCAGAAGAAAAGACGGTGTACAAACTGCAACTTGATTCATAGAATTAAAGATTTTTGCACGAAATCTAATGATATAAGTTTTGCATAACATCTCATAATAGCTCGCGTGTGCCAAGGCTGCCACCCCAAATATGTCGTGACATATCATTAGAAATCAAGATCAGACTTTAATATCTTTAATTCACTTCAAATGTGATGACACAATCACAAAAGGATAGATCGTCAAGTCATGTCGCAGAAACAATTCAAAGACAAGAACTTTAATTTTACATGCTAATTTGAAATTTCAAAAATAGAATAGTTCCCCCCCCCCCCAACTAAGTAATGGCATGGGTGCCACCAGGCTAGGTTAAGCAAGAGTGAAAAATTAAAATGACACAAAATCCTAAAAATTAATGAATAAAAATAATATATGTACGAGTATATGTGGCATGAACCTGGAGGCACTGCAGGAAGAGTTGTTCAAAAAAATTGCACTTGCATATTTGAAGTGATAGGATGGGGTGAATGGGTAGAAAAGAGAGAAGGTGAGATGAAAAATTATTATGGAGAAATTATTCCACAAAATGTGAAATATTTATTATGGTGTTCTTGAATGGAATCAAGAATCGAAAGAATCCTGGGTGGAAGACCTAGATTCTTCAGCTACAGGATTGCTTTCTTCAGTTGTGCTTTAGAACTGCTTCAAGAACTCATCATGGCTAATAGGTTTGTGGTAAAGTTTTAGGCGATGCTCGTTGACAAGTAACTTGAATTTAACAAGATCAATGGTTGAAAGTTGTACTACTCCATTGTGAAATACTGATATGATCTCATAAGGCCCAAGCCATCTGGTATGAAATTTCCTGAGTGTGTGTTGGTATCTGGAATCATATAACAATGCCCAATCTCCTAGAGAAAATTTCTTATCATGAATGAACTTATCATGCCATTTTTTTCTTTGTTGTTGTATCAACTCTATATTATGGAGAGCAGACTTTCTATATTCATCCAATCCATTTAATTGCAGTAACCTGTCTTCTTGTGCTTTGGTGATATCTATATCCAGATCTAAAGTGGTGTGAAGTGTTTTATGTTGGAACTCAATCGACATAGAGGCTAATTTTCCATATACCAACTCAAAAGGAGTAAACCCTATGGTGGTTTTCCATGTGGCGCGGTAAGCCCATAGGGCTTCAGGAAGGTGAGTAGCCCAATCCTTTTTATGCATAGCTACTATTTTAGTGAGAATGGATTCTATCTCCCAGTTTGTGATTTCAGCCTGGCCATTGACCTGAGGATGGTAGGGTGAAGATTTTCCATGATGCACCATGTACTCCTACATCAACTCTATGATAAGGTTAGAGGTGAATTGTTCCGCTTGATCTATGACAATTTCCCTTGGTACTCCAAATCTGGTTAATATGCATTCATAAAGAAACTCAGCAACTTTGTGATCTCTAGCATGTCTCATAGCTTTGGCTTCAACCCATTTTGTTGCATAGTCAGTACATACTAAGATGTAAGACTTCCCATGAGAAGAGGGCTCAATAGGTCCAATGATGTCAATACCCCACTTGTCAAAGGGTGTGACAACTACTTGTAGCTACAAGGGCATTTCATCAGACTTTGTGGGATGTCCCATACATTGGCACCTATCACAGTGTCGAGTATGTTTTGTTGCATCTTTATGCAAAGTAGGCCAGTAGTATCTGATTGTCAAAATTTTGTAGGTTGTCCTATTTGCAACAAAATGTCCTCTACATGGCTCATCATGGTATGCCTGAATTATGTCATAAGTTTCATCCTCTCGAACATATCACCTTGTGACCTGGTCTGGTCCTGTATAAAACATGAAGCCTGATATCCAAGAGAAGTTAAAACTCTTCTCAACTAACAGACAGCGTTGTTTAGGAGAGAAGTGAGGTGGCATTCTCCCTGTAGCAAGGTATTTGGCTAAGTCTACATACCATGGATTAAAAGAATCAATATAAAACAAGTGCTCATCAGGGAAGGTATCATCAATTGCTGCAGGATCATCTGGCACTTACAGTCGTGACAAGAAATCGGCCACTACATTAGACTTTCCTAGTTTGTCTATTATCTTGACATCAAATTCCTGCATGAGTAACCAGCGTGCTAATCTACCACTAATGGCAAGTTTATTCATTAAGTACTTGATAGCTAAATGATCAGTATAAACAAATAATTCATAGCTTGTGATGTAGTGCCTAAATTTGTTTAGTGCATAAACAACTGCTAACAACTCTTTTTTAGTAACAATATAATTTACTTCTACTCCTTGCAAATTTTTACTAATATAGTAAATTGCATGTTCAATAATACCTTCCTTCTGTCCTAGGACTACTCCAATAGCATAGTCAGATGCATCTGTATGGATATGGAATGGAAGCTTCCAATCAAGTCCTCTAAGAATAGGTGTTATTGTTAGAACATCTTTCAACTTCTAGAATGATGCTTCACATTCCTCTGTCCATGCAAATTCAGCTTCTTTCTTCAACAAGTTATATAATGGTGTTGCAAGTTGGCTAAAGTCTTTTATGAGCCTTCTGTAGTAGCCAACATGGCCAAGGAAACTCCTGACATCCTTCTTCTTAACTGGTGTGGGAAGTGTGTTTATAACTACAATTTTTACAAGGTCAACCTGAATTCCAAAAGATGAAAGGTAGTGTCCCAGGACTACTACCTCCTCCATCATCATATAGCACTTCTCACTATTAAGAGAGAGATTATAATCTTGACATCTCTTAAGGACTTTTTCCAAGTTATCTTGTGCTTCTTCAAATGTGGTTCCATGAGTTGTAAAGTCATCCATATAAATTTCAACACAATCAGCAACAATGTCAGAGAAAATACCCAGCACTGCTCTCTGGAAAGCAGCAAGGGCATTACACAATCCAAATGGAAAGACTAAATAAGTAAAGGTTCCCCAAGGGCAGGTAAACATTGTCTTATCCTGGTCTTCTGGTTATATTTGTATCTGATTATACCCACTGAAGCCATCTAGAAATGAAAAGTACTTTTTACCCGCAAGATTATCAAGCACTTGGTCAATGAAAGGTAGTAGAAAGTGATCCTTCTTAGTGGCTTTGTTAAGTTCTTTGTAGTCAACATAGACTCTCCACTTTCTCCCTTTCTTTGGAACAATTACAAGAGGAGAAACCCACTGACTGTCAGAAATAGGATAAATGAAACCTACACTAAGAAGCTTCTGCAACTCGGTCTTAACTATGTCTCTTAAAGTAGGGTTAATTCTTCTTTGAGCTTGCCTTACTGGCTTGTATTCTGGGCTTATATATATTATGTGAGTACATAGTTTGGGATCTAGCCCTTTCATTTCAGTGTAATCCCATGAAAAGGCTTGTTGACTATCCTGTAAAAGCTTGAGAAGACTAGACATCTGAGATTTAGTGAGGTTTTTATTAACATTTAGCTCCTTTCCTGAAACAATTTCAACTCTCTTAACTTTTTCTAACATCTGGACTTCTGCTATGGATGGAGACTTTATCTCATGGGGTAGCAAGGTGTGAAGATAATTAGGTGCTATAGGAAGCTGAGATGTGATTTGCTTGGGCATTATTGTTTGAAGGGAACAATTTGGATCATCACAAGATGACTCCTCATAACCATATTGGTTGGTAAGGATTGCTACTAGTCTATCATCTTCTTCTTGTGATACCATGAATGGATTTCTCTCAATGACCATGAGTTTTTGCATACAGTTTACTTCAAGGGCAGCATCTCCTAAGTCAGGCCAAACAACTTGATCAAGTTCACTTTGGGGTTTTCTTGGAGAATACAGAGTTAACTTCTTGGTATTTATTCCATCTGATATGGTCATCTTTCCTGAACAGCATGCAATGCAAGCATCAGCCATGGCTAACCAAGGTTGTCCTAAGATTAATGGATATCCTCCTAGGGTGGCTTTGGGTGACAAGACTATGAAGTCTAAAGGGTAATCTAAGGAATCCAAAGTAACAACAATATCCTCAACCATACCATCAAGCTTGACTGTGGAATTATCAGCTAACTACAATATTGTTGGTGTGTCCCACAAACCAATGATACAAAGTTTCAGTAGAACTTCCCTAGTCATAACATTGATTGATGCTCCCAAGTCAATTAGAACATTCTAAATTTGGGTACAATTAATGTAAATGGTTACCATTGGACTTCCTGGATCTGAATACTTAGGCATGAAAACTTTGCTTAGCATGAGATCAGAGAGTTGGCCTAAGACATGGACAGTATCAAGGTCTTTCTTTTTCCTTCCAGGTTGTTTGATACAGGGTTCTTTAATTGCTTTGGTATAGAATGGAATTTTTTTAAGGGCATCCAACAAGGGAATCTGTACTATCATTTGCTTGAGCTAATCAATCAAATCAATGGCTACAGAATTTTCTTTTGGAGGAACTGCCTGAGACAATCTTTGCGGATAAGGAGGATTCTTAGGCACTGGTGTAGTTTGAACAATAGGTGGAACATCAATAGGCTGGTTCATGGGTATGTCCTCAACATTAGCAACTTTGGTTATTATTAGCTCCTTGGGTGCAGGCATTGTAGTTCCTAATCTAAGATGGATTAGTGGCTACAGAATTTTCTTTTGGAGGAACTGCCTGAGACAATCTTTGTGGATAAGGAGGATTCTTAGGCACTGGTGTAGTTTGAACAATAGGTGGAACATCAACAGGCTGGTTCATGGGTTTGTCCTCAACATCAGATGTTCCTAGGCATTGTAGTTCCTAATCAGTGGCTACAGAATTTTCTTTTGGAGGAACTGCCTGAGACAATCTTTGCAGATAAGGAGGATTCTTAGGCACTGGTGTAGTTTGAACAATAGGTGGAACATCAATAGGCTGGTTCATGGGTATGTCCTCAACATCAGCAACTTCGGTTATTATTAGCTCCTTGGGTGCAGGCATTGTAGTTCCTAATCTAAGATGGATATCATTTACGTGCAAGGAATAAGCTTGTTGCTTATAATTAGGATTTAGAGTTGGATGAGCAGGAAGTTGAGTTGGCTTTTGAGGGTTGCTATTTGCTATAGGAGGTGGTAGGATAATAGCTTGCTACTGAGGTGGGGGGCATTATTGCTTGTTTCTGATTAGGCTGATTGGATCCCCACTAAGGTTGTGGTTGCCAATTACCATGAGGTGGCCATTGGCTATTTTGTTGCGGCTGTTGATAGGAGTTATATTGTTGTTGGTATGGGTTAAATGGTGGTTGCTATGGATAGGCTTGGTTATAATAAGGTTGCTGATTGGACCAGTTGTGATTCCAATTCTGACCCTGAGGAGAAGAATTTTGGGGGTTTTGGTTTGGCCAATAGCTATTATTGTTATAACCAAAATTATTTAGTGGGTCCGAAGGCATACCTTGTCTCTGAGCCCGTGGATGCCTTTGAGAAATATAGAAAACTTCTCCATTCTCCTCATCTATGGATTTAAACTCAATGGGCATTGGATTGATGTCCATAGATGCAACCATCTTACATTTACAATTTCTCTTATTTTCTCTGCAATGAGAACAGAACTCAGCAAGCACAACATCTGACTCTTCCTTCTTCCTCCTCACTTGCATACTATCCATCTGAGTGGTGACATCATTAATGATGTCTTTCTTAAATTCAGATAGCAAATTAGACAACTCCATTTTTTATACTCCTAAACCACCATTGGACTTATGTGGTAGGTCTCTAAGTCCCCTATCCTTCTTCAAAGTGGCCCTTGAATAATTTTGACATATATTATTTATGTCAACCCAACCTTTTTGTGTGATATCTCCTCCTGCCATTAGGTCTAGAGCCTCAATACTTCATTCACACCCTTTAGGAAGAGGTGTTTCTAAGATGCCTCATTTAGCTGGTGTTGTGTATTACACTGTAGGTTGAACATGAATTTGGATACATAATCCTCCAAGGTTTCATCCTCCTTCTGAGACATTTTAAAAATGTCATCACCTTTCAAATCTTGACCTCTATAGTACTCTCTATACTTCAAAAGAAACATAGTGCGCATGGCATTCCAATCTGCTATAGCATTAGCACCTAACTCCATGAACCATCTCAAAGCAGCTTCTTTTAGAGTTGATGGAAACAACTTCAGCTTGTGGGCATCAGTGGTATAGTCATAACTCTAGAAAAGAATATCAAATTCAAAGAGAAAGGTCTTAGGGTCTTCTGTAAGGAGGCCATAAAATTTGGGAAGCGCAGCAATACGTATATTCTTCAAATTTTGATTACCTTGCTGTTGAGGTATAGGAAAAGGAAAGGGAGCCTGAGCAGCCATTCTGGGAGGAGGACCTAGTGGTGGTGGCTGATATATAATAAGAGCAAGCGGGTTATCTTGGTATTCAGGTTCAGCAAATAGGTCATTCAAATGCACTGATTCCTCAGATGATGAAGAGCATATGCCTTCCCGAGCATCAGCAAATGGTTTTTCAAAGGGTTCTTCCTCTTCGTTCTCACTTTGAGGTTCTTCAACTTGAGGATTAAATAAATCAAATGGTTCTCCTTGGTAGTTATGAGGAAGAAATCTCCCAAGGTGATCTCTCCTTCTATGCATAAAATGCTTACTTAAGTACTAGATTAAAACCAAGAATGCAACTACAAGGATAAGTTTGAATCAACACCATCCCCAGCAATGGCACCAAAAATGCTTAGCCAAACAATAGTATCAGAAACCTAGAGCAATGGACTGCTTATTTCAGGATTGGACACCCCAAATGATTCCTAAATGCATTATTTGGTCTCATTTAATTATGGACCAGGGATGTAAACTTGGAAAGCCATTTGCAAAGTATATGCTTCAAACCTTCTCTTTCTAAGTCTATCTAAGGAATTCAAATGCTTATGCTTCAGGAAAACTATACTAAAACTAGTAAGCAAATGTATTCTAATCAAAGCAGAAAAATGCAGCTAGGAACTACTCCAATTGACTGTGCTGTAGGAACAGGCTACTAATTATGATATCAGTAGTTGCAAGAACAACAGAGTTCTAATACATATAAATGAATAGGAAAATGAACTCTACACTAACAGAACAATTCACTCATCAAGTGGGCCCCCTTAAATGAGTGAATGAGAAGTACAATCAAGATGAAAGATGCAAACTTGAACTAAACATTCTATTCATCCATAAAAAGATTACACTTGATTGAAATAGTATGAAAGAGTTCTATTAAAAACTAGTTTGTTCAACTAACTTCAAAAGAGTCACAACAGTCAATTATTTAAAAGGAAGCTACAACTATCTCCTAAATATATGATCACTTCATAAATGAGGATTGGTTACAACTCATAAAGTTTCACAACAGAAACATTATTGACCATGAATAATCCTGGAATATAGTGCACACTAAATCTGCGTGTTGCATGCAACAAAAAGTATTGGCTTGCTTGCAAAGATTCTGCAATCTATGATTGGCTTGGATGACTCCCGCACCAGTATGTTGGTCTTTGAATATCCAAAGTCAACTCCTGCAAAACAATCAATGCGCACACATCCAACCATATACATATATATCCACATCATCAATATTAGGAAAAGGTGTAAGTCTTAATTATCACTCTTGCAAATCCTACAGCTACAGGAAGTAACTACCCAAAACATAGCTTAGGTAAGGAAACATCCATTAACATGTATAGCTATTATATTCACCATTCTTGTCCATGAATTTAAGCAGATATTATGTCTTTAGAAGTATCCACATTTCCATCTTATGCTCACACACACATATATAACATATACATAGAAACCATAAGTTCATATGCTTAAAACCATAAATTCATGTCTATGTGCAATCAATTTGTTCTAGAAAGAGGATAAAAAGCAGTGAGAAAGATGGCTATTTTAGAAGCCCATCACATACCTTGTGGAATATTTTGGGAATAAGCTTCCAAGGATGGTTGGATGGGGGCACAATTGTTTTTCACTGTGAAATCTTCAAGCAGGTCAGCAATTCTAAAGGGAACAAACTATAAAATGTTTGCATGCTTGAAAAAAAAATACTTCAATAAATACAAACAAAAACATATAAGTCATATTTTTGTGGAAGAGAATGACATTGGCAATTCGAAGAAGAAAAAGAAGCAAAATTATTTGTTCACCACTAGTAGGAATTCCCAAGTAAAAATGGCGGCGGAGGTTGTTACCTATATTTCTGATTTCACCATGATCTAGTTCATGTCACCTTTAATCATTGTTCATACTTAACTATGGGTGATACCGATATTTAACAATATCATTAATCATTGTTCATGCCAACTATTGGTGATACTGATCATTAACGATATCAATGTTATTTTTTATGCATTGTGGATAAGTGTTGGGTCACCCAATAGTAAATACGGTCCTTACAACATGGTTACAGTAAATACATTCCTTAAATATAGGGGTACCTATATTTCTAATTTCACCATGATCTAGTTGAGTGTGTGATAGTCAATGCAGAGGCATTAACATTTACAGTCTTTAATTTGTTGTTTACAAAATTTATCTCAAACTAATATTTACTATAACATTTATAGAGATCATCAATTATTATAATTGCAGAGATTATTGAAATCGTATGCTTGTTGTGGTAATTACATATATATTGTTATTGATGATTTCCCGCAACAAGCATACGATGATATATATGTAAGTAATATATTGAAAGGTTATGTCTACATAGATATATGACCATATGTGGCTTATGCCACATAGGGTCATGTCCCTACGTAGATATACCTTTAATCATTGTTCAAGGGTTTTTTTGATTATTTGAGGTGAGTTTCTCTATGATCCAGGCCATAGAAAGGTAGCATGAGAAGATTTACATCATAATGCATTGGCAGAAGATAATAAAACAAAGTAGCCATGGTTCATAACTGAGAATACAAATGGAAAATACAGTGACAATAATATCATATTTAATTGAGGATACAACAATATATGGTGAGGGGGCATGGTTGCAAATCCATGAGAACAAAGAGAGCTTGAAATAATAAATTCCAAATAGAAAATAAGGTATTTTCATTATTCTTTTAATAATGGGCAGCTTGAAGCTATCGAGAGTCACAATACTTTAGAGAATATACAAGGGGTTTTATTTTGTGGCCTTAGCCTCCAATATAAATATATGAAGTCTTAGAATTTAAAGCTACAAAGAATGAGGATTTTCAAATAAAAACACTATATCCTACACCCAAGTCAAGAGATAAAAAATCCATATTCATAAATTTCCAGGCAAAGTGATACACAATTCATGAAACAAAATGATGTTTCTCATCTTCCAAATGATGAAATATATGAGAAAATGGAAAGGAAGAGCTACTGAATTTATTTTTACCAAGGAAAAAAGGAACAAAACTGGTGCAGGGGCACCAAGGATAACCAATTAGGGTATGAAGACTTTGAACACATGCAATGAGGATCAGAGGGAAAAGAAGATGAATAAGGGTTCCATAGGTGGCAACCAAGTCAATTACAAGATATTAGAGCCCATAATGATTCACCCAAGGCATCATCCTGGATGTTGCTCATGTTTTTGTTTATTTTGGATTTTTAATAAGGTGGAGGGATCTTAGAGATCATCCCTTACATTTTTTAATCCTTTTTGTGTGGTCAAGGATCCCATAGGCATACCTATAAGCCTTTTGATGCCTTAGTCCACTTGGATTCTACGTTTCCTATGATTTTAAGTGTTTATGTTATTTTAGACATCATTTTGATGTTTTTAAATCATTTAGGGGGTCTGTGACTTGGATCATCATTCATGATCACTTTGTGAGTCATTTGGTGCCCATTTGTCCATTTTGTAAAAGTTGAAACAAAAAGTTGCAAAAGTTGCACAAAACTTGCTCGAGCAACTTTTTAAAAGTTGCTCGAGAAGTTCAAATGTGATTTCCAATGGTCACAACTATTGAGGGATAGGTTGGAAACCATTTTTGGTGGTATTTAATCATTTCAAGATCTCTACAAGAGTTTAGATCTTTTAAACCAATTTTTTGGTATAGTTTTTAATGAAAACCAATCAATTTCTTGTGAATTATTGTCAGGTACGGCCGTGTACGAAAGATTTGATAACTCAAACTGACATGGTTGGAAACTATATTGAATCTATGTTATAATGCAAGTGATTTAATTTCATTTGGTTTAGTGTGTACAAACTTATAATTAAATTGGTGAAACTAGTTAGGAAGGAGGGTTTCTACAGGGCTGTTTCACAAATGGGGATCTAACTTGCAGTCCCACTAGTGGAATTCCTTAACCACTTTGGAATTGCAAGTTAGATGTGTAATATATATGAATCCAAAATAATTCATTAGGAACTGGTTGGGAAGGTTCATTAGCACTGAGCCCTAGACTGAATATCTCAATGTGTTCAATCAACAAGGTGGATGAAATGGTGTGCAATCCCAAAATCTATTTGGTTTGATTGATGTAGGAGTGGATTCAAAGTATTTGAGGGATATTATAAGTTCCTAAAACCCTACATTGTTCTTATGAACCCATCTATAACCATCTCTAGAGTAAACCAGGGCCAATCTGGTTGATTAGGCCTGAGTACCTAGTAGTGGTTAGGTGTTTACGGAGTAGGATCAAGTTTTTCAGTTTTGGGGAACTTTGAGATACTGAAAAGGGTATCAAAATCTAGTATTAGTTTTCCAGGATCCATTGGGAGTTGGAGATTGCACACCCAGAAGCAAGTTTGGAGACCTACTAGGATTTGTAGGTGAAGTTGTGAATAGAGATTTGTGGGAGTTGGAAGAACAATCTAGTGATTGATTCTCTATATTTGGAAGGTAAAAAAGGTGTTCCAATCATTAGATTGGGTAAGTAACATCTCTGGTGAATATTTCCCTTATTAGGTCCAAAATAGGGAAAGTGTCCCTAAAACTTTAAATTGGAGAAGTTAGGAATTAAATCTAGGATTTAGGATCTAGATTGGAGGGGGCTTAGATATTCCTAATTGATTGATATCTACCATATTCAAAGGCTGGAAGGATTGGTCATTTCTTATAACCAGTTTGTGAAGAGTTGTGGGTGATAGGCCTTTGTCTTAGTCTACCGCTATGATCTCTGCATCAATTGGTATCAGAGCCTAGGAAGCATCCTAGGTTGAAGTAGTGAAGAATACTTATGAGATTCTTTGGTATACATGTTCCTTTGTTGAAACCTTGGAGTGCCCATTCCCTCCTTGTGTGTTCCAAATTTGAAAGGTGCATTGGAGTTATCAAAAGGATTCTTGGATAGAGAAAAGATGTACCTGACAAGATCTAAGAGAAAGACCTACAAAGATGAAAAGAGGAAGAGAAACCAAGCAAAGAAGGAAAGACAAGAAGCCAAGAGAAGGCAAGTAGGAGAAAGAATGAACAATCTTGAAGAGGCATTAGATAGAAGTCAGAAGAAGTGGGAATGGATAGCATCACTTCTTGAGAAAATATTAGATGAAGAGGAGGAGGAAGTGCAACAGATTGAACATGAGAAAGTGGAAGAACATATAAGCAAAGAGGTTCCAAATTCTGATTCAGAAATTGAAGAGGGAGTTATTGATGAATGCAACAGCAAATCAAGTCTTGAGAGGCTTGAATCTGATGAAAATTTTTAGGAGGGGACAATATTGTGTCCTTTGATGGTGGAAGAATAAAAAAAGAAAGGAAGCATGGATGTGGAATACCAAGAGGTAAGGCATGTGGTATCAAGGGGACAAAAGAAAAACTTTTAAGACAATGGAGAGTTGCAAGTTGTAGCAGTGGTCTCATGGCATGAGACTACAGATGAGATAAAGGATGGTGATAAGAATATGGTCTATTTTTTCCCATGGGAGGAAAATTGATTATAAAGATACAAATTTTCATGATGAGGCAGTAGCATGTGAAGATGCCATGAATCTTGACCAATGATCTCTTCAAGCCAAGGGTGAAGATCAAGTTCTTTTCTTTGATGACATGTTTTTATTGCAGGTTTCCAAGAGGACTTGGAACAATTTTCAAGCACCAAGGTCACAGACAGAACCTAAGGAATACACTAGGGTCACTATGGATCCTAAGGAGATGCAACATGACCATAAAAGGTCATTTGGCATTGTGATAGACCATGGATGGTCACTTCTTATTGATTTAAACATGTTTCGTAATGTCTTTAATCATTTGGCAATTTCATGCTATGTAAGCCATTAAATGGCATAGGGGTTAGTAATGTAACCTTGGGGTCACTTGGTTGATCCAAGGTAAAATGAATTAGTCAAAGACCTATAAGGTCATCTATGTTTGTAATATGGCCATTAATGCCATTAAAAGCATGTAAACTACACTCAAAGTGCAAAAGATGTAAAAGATGCATTATATGCACATATGGCCAAAAAGGCTCATTAGAGGGTTAGTAAGGGTTTGAGGGCCTTATAATTAGGATGGAATCCTAATAGTCACTTACGAGTTAGATAGAAAATATAATAAGGTTAAGAGTTATCGAAATGACAACTTTTTTGTCATTTTGACAACATAAACAATGATGTGAACAGTCATAACTAACTGTGTGCAGTTGAACCGTCATTTTGAAAAGGTATTTAGATTAGTGTGAACATGTTTTTGAGAGAGAGAGTCAAGGAATATTGATAGATGTATTAGGATCAAGAAGAGAAATGTAAAAATCCATTTTGATCAATAAAATGTAATTTGATTGTAAACTACCTATTCACTAGCTATGAGGCACAGTATCAGTTTCTTTAAATGTTTATGCCATGAGTTAATGCAAATATGGTTATAAATATATTTCCATAATCTTGTTTTGATTTTTGTTCACATTTATGCCAGGTTGTAAAGTTTGAAGTCTTTAAAAGGTAAAGAATCTTGATTGGTAACTGACTATACCCAGACTATGTCCCTAGCAACATCAATTTAGTTTGTATTAACAATGAATCCACAAGCATCTGATACTCCCATGGATGGGAAGGAAGATAGAAAGGTTGAAATCCATGGTAGATGTGTTTTACATTGTGTTTGGTTGCAGGGTTAAATAAGGAAAGAAGATTCAGTGTGATGATTTCATGGAATGTTGATTGAAGGGTTCTGAAGTGTGGGATCAGTCAAGGTCTGGGTTATCCATCCATTTAAGAACCCTATTTTATTGCATGGATAGTCATAATAGGTCATCCTAATAGTGTTGCAACCCTTGGTAAGGCTCAAAAGTGTTTGTAGGTGTTTTCTTGAACAAGCCCTAGGTGGGTACACTTGGAATGAAGGGTTTTGTGAAAAGGATATGAAAACTTGGTGTTCCTTCCTTGATTCTGATCATAAGAGAAGGGAATATCACTTGATTCTGATCATGAGAGAAGGGAATATCATGAACAATTTTCCCCCAATAGCAGTGTGGCTGGTGACAAACTAGAATTATTCAAATAATTTGTGTCACTTGATTCTATTTCTAAACATACATGTGCAACACTTTTATCAAAAAACCTAAGAACCCATATGGGTCAAGGAAGGAAAGCACACCAAATATTTGATGATAATGTTTAATATTAAAGACTACCGATATTATGCCATGTAGCAATTGGAGAATGCCAAGCATACACAAGAGATAAAAGACACAAGATATAGATTTCGATCATAGAAGGGACCCTCTTCCCAAAGGGAACTACAAATATTTTAGCAGAGTTAGGAGTCATACAATAGTGCTTACAGTTAGCATCTGTTACCTATGTTTATAGAGTTGCAGCTGAAATGAAGTGCTTAATTGAATATGTCAAGAATTTAAGATTTGTAAAAACAATCTAATAGAGATTAATATCCACTGCTAACTTCATGGCTTCCGGCTCACTGCTATCGCTCTGTGACTTTCAGCTCACTGCTATCACACAAAAAAATGAAAATGAAATAGGGATTTGTCTTTTTTTTTAATGTGTGCTCGCAACCGTTGGAATTGCAACGCTATCGAGCAATATTGCAAAAAAAAGACCAATTTAAAAAAAAATGTGCCCCTCCATCAGAAATGAGCGTTGAAAAAAAGGCCCAAATGTACTAGGGGCAAGGCTTCTCTATCCCACTCGCACTATGACAGGGGATCAACATCGAAACCACCTATAGGAGTGCCCCTAGGAGGCTTTTTTCCACGTCCACCACCACTACTATCTCCAAGCACTCTTTGTTGTTGCACATGTTGATCTTTGTGTAAAAGTGGACCTATATCACACTAAGGGGGGTGTATTTTGAGTCTCCTCTAGTGACTTTGTTGACCTACATCACCACCAGGTGCTCGTCATCTCCCTCCATCTCCACCTCCCCCTCCACCACCCCCTTCATCTCCACCTCCTCCTCCTCCATCACCTCCTCCATCTCTGCCACCACCACCATCCCCTCATTGGGCACTATCATCATCTCTGACTCTACCCCTACCCATACCCCTAGCTCTACCTCTATCGGTATGACCTCAGCCAACACCACCATCAGCAGGATCATAATCTAAAGTGTCCTCAAGGTGAGGAGTGATCTCATCAGGAGAAGTGAAGCGTGGGAGTGGATGTTGTGAGTAATGGGCATGAAACCCATTAGTGATGCCACTGTTAGATACCTTAGGCAGATAATCCTAGGCTACCAGAACCATTTGAGAAATCTCATGCCGAGCAGTCTCATAAATCAATCGAGATCCCCACTATGCCTCCTCATCCCCAATACAGGCATACATTATTGTCTCCTGAGGCATGGCCTGAATATAACCATATTATCACGTGACCCAAGTAACAATAAACCTCTCGACTATATATCGAGTCTGGTCAATCAAGTACCGAGACTGAAAGAAGAAGGGAATCTTCTGAAAATCTGACCTCCACTCCTCGCAGTCTAAATATGGTCACCATTCGACATCTATAACATCATCAAGAACTCGGTGCCAATAATCTAGCTTACCCAGGTGGGGCTGCTAGAGCATACCAGAGTATATATATATATATATATATATATATAGATACGGGAGCTCAAGGTTCCACTTCCTATCAACAATCTGTCGTGTAACTCCAGGATGTGCTCCTAGGCTCAGATCTATAAAACTAAGATGCCAGTTGTCATTGTACACGAGTGCTGATAAACAATCTCATGAAGCTCTCAGTATAGGTGGGCTAAAATACAACTACCCCAAGAAAACCAGTGAGGTAACTAGATCATCTCCTCAATCACCCTAGACCAACCACACATGAAGTCGTGCTATCCACAATCAGGCATCATCAGACCACCAATCAAACCTGTAAGGTATACCTATAATCACTCATAGTGAGCTACCATGTGGTCCCAAGACAGATGTCGTCGGCCAATGGTATCATCATGGAATAGTCATCATTTGTCCGCCATCACCACAAGAGCTCCAGCCTCATACTCAACTCGCGCGCCTATCACTAGTATATGCAGAATCCTTCAAACATCCTCTAGAGTCATCGTTGTCTTTCCGGTGGGCAGGTGCAAGGTGTTGTGCTCGGAATGCCATCTCTCGACAAGAGCAGTCAACAACTCTCGATTTACCTAAATGTTGGGTAAATCACCTAAACTCCATAGGCAACATCGTGCAATCACTCGTTGCTCAACAGGAGTGAGGTGCTCATGAAGATCAAGGACCTGGGTCGGTCTCGGGGAACAAAAGGAGACGACACTGAACTGAGACTGCACATAAGAAAAGGGGTACTGTGTCAGCATTAGACATAAAAATAATGAAGTGAATTGCCTAAAAGGATCAAGTAGACAAGCTAAATTGACTAAAATTTCAAAGAAAACCAAATGCAATCTTGGATCCCAGATGTGATTCAGGATACATGAGATGCGACGCCCTAACTAAATACAACACTTCGCATACGGGATGTGATTCAGGATACACGGGATGCGATCCTGAAACTAAATACGACCCTATTTTGACTAGATGCAATAATCTAGCAAAAAGACTTCAAACTTGGACCAAAATCACTGCATGTGACCTGACAGGGTGTGACCCAAGAAATGTGGGATTCGATCCAGAATTTGGAAAAAAAACCATATGCGACGCAGGATTGACCAGGTGCGATCCTTCTTACAAGATGTGATCCTAGACTAAATTGACCATAAAATGTATGAAAAAAGGTAAAAAATGAAATTTCAAATTTGAATGGAGGCATTATCGACTACTCACTGGTGTCACGTAATGCGTCGGTCGGTCATGTCATCACACAAGCTTGAATCGATGTCACTCAGCAAGGAGCACCATTTCGCCAATTAGATCTCAAAATTTACTAAGGGTAAAAGTGAAAATGAATAGTAAAATAACCCTTTTGGACCTATTTAAGCCTCCCGGAGACCCCGATGACCTAGGGCACTTTCTGGCAGGATGTCACAGAAGCTTCATATTGGGACCGAAATCGAAATGGGTGATCTATATCACTCAAAAGCAGTAAAAATGAAGTTACAAAGTAAAGTCAACTTTGGTCAAAATGTACTCAAACAAGGGCAAAATGAGTAGAAATGACAGCACAACCGTGGAAAATAAGTGCAGTAATAATTATCAGTCAGATGTAGGGTAAAAAAAATCAAAGTTCAGTCCAACGTAAGTTACAAAAGCTGCATAGAGCGTGTAATTAATGCATAAAAATCTTATCAGAAGCTATACAAAGTGAGTTTCTCACTCACGCATTGAGTTTACACTTCAAGATATTGGTCAAACATCAGTCAAACTTGTTCAACCCTCATATTTTTTAGTCAAACTTGGTCAAACAATGTTTATTTGACACTAGAATTGATTCTAATCAAATTTTAACACATTCTGAACAATTTGTACTTGATCCAAATCCATTTTAATCAATCACATATTTCTTAAATGCTTGAAACACCGATTTTATCAAAAATTCATTCCAATTTTGGTCCCGAGGGGGCATAATCATACCAAAATTTAAAAATTTCAATCAAATCTTTGAGCACCAGGGGCATGATAGTTATCGTCAATCAAGTTGATGTTGTTAATCTTTTTGACATTGAACAAATCTTCCTCATCCTATTGCTCTCTAATTAACACAAATATGTAAAAAGTCTAGATTTGCTCTCAGTTTTAGATTCTAAACAGTGACAATGC
Source organism: Chamaecyparis obtusa (assembly GCA_027943335.1). NCBI lineage: Eukaryota > Viridiplantae > Streptophyta > Pinopsida > Cupressales > Cupressaceae > Chamaecyparis > Chamaecyparis obtusa. The sequence goes on along the minus strand of BSBK01000740.1, from coordinate 839,437 downwards.
ATGCTAGAATGAGAGATTCTAATCAAATTGAACTAATAAGCTAGATTCATCCATTAAAGCCATTAATTCATTCACCATTAAGCTATGAAATTTAAATGTTCTCTAATTAGCTATGAAATGAAAAATGCAGCATGTAGATGTAAATCAATTAACTTTCTATTGAGGTAGCATGAGGAAGATTTGTTCTTGTGGAAGGTGGCAAATCCCTTACTCTACACCATTTCCCCAATGCAAACTAATTCTTTTAAAAATAAATAAATTTTATTTATTTATTTATTTCTCTTATGCACAATTAAATAAATATTTGAATTTATTTAATGATAGTTATTTTTCCACTCCAACTTCTTCTTACTGCCACTGACTAATAGTCCTTCTCTCCATTCAATTTAGTATACTAATTAATCAATTTAGTTCACTGGTCAATCTATCCAGTCTACTTCCAATCAATTCAGTTAACTGTTCAATCTATTCTTTTATGCAACCACTTAACTATCAATTTGTGAGTTTTTTGTCCAATCAAGTCAATCATTTATTCAATCAAATTAGTCACATGATCAATCAATTCTAGTTATCTAATCAATCACCCAACCTTGATTGAAGTCCAGAATTCTATATAATGAGGCTTAATTCTCATAATTTTACAACCATAATCTTGAATTTTCATGTTGTCATACTTGAGTGATTCTAAGAGTCCACATTTCTTTGAGGAGAGAGCCAAGGAAGAATCTATCGGGTTTGAATGTTTATGTTTTCATTATTTATTTATGATGCATTCAATTATTGTCATTCTTTCTTGAGTAGGGTGTAATATTGATCCGTGTCTATCCAACAAGATAAACCATAAAATATATAAGGAAAGTTTGAAAAAAAAACTTAAGTGTCCCCCTTGGTAAGATATGTGTTTTAATTTGTTGTTTAGATAAATTGTCGTCTTTGACTGTCTAAAATTAGATAGCTCACATTCATTATAGAAGTTTAATATACATGTTAATTGTCTCATACAACTTAAATATTTATGAATTAATAACTAGCACTTGTATCTATTAAAAAGTTCAAGGGGTAGTCATAGGATATTTAAAAATTCAAACGCATTTTAACTTTGTATAATTAGTTATATAATTGTAAAAACTTATATATGTTGTGAGATGTTGGTAAGGCATGATTTTTCATATGAGACAGCTTTTAAAGTTATTAGTGTCATAGGGGTAAAATGTCTATGATAATCAAAGTGAGATCCAACGACAAAGATTGTAATATTGACAACGTCTAAACAAGCAGCTTAAACGCATACCTTACCAAAGGGGACACTTAACTCTTTTTTCCAAACTTTCCTTGTATATTTTAAGGTGCCAAAGACTTGTTGTACGTGTATCCTTGTGATGAATCAACGTAAGGCACAAAATAGCCTAAATAATGTGACAGCCCGCATATAAGAATTGAAGTATAGCATTTTGTGTGTTGGTGTATGAAAGGACAACATGTGATGTGTCTATTATACTTTTGACCATGAATGGTATAGGACATACGACCAAACATAGTTTTGTTGGATTGCACATGAGATGTTTGTCAAAGACATTTATTGACTTTAAATTACTTTTGTTAAATGTATATATAATAATTTTCCAAATCTGTTCTAAATCATATTAATGCATTTTTCAACAAAGTTTATGCTCATAACTGATTTTAACGTTCATTATGATTAAAATAAGATTTAAAGATTAATTATAAATTATATATTGGAATATTTTTAAAGAGATTTTTTATTCAATTGTAGTCTCAAAACAAATGAGTATTTATAAAGTTCATTTAATGATGCATATTAAATTTCAAAGACTTATGTTTAATTACATTAGTTGTTTAGAGTTTAACATTCAAAGCAAACTATTATCTTTCTATAAATAGATGGCAAAACAAATCAATTTTTACTATATTATCTATTTATCTAACAAAATTTACTACTTGATATTATTAATTTTTATTGTAATTTATGTCAAATGCAATGGCCTATGTGAATTGGGAAAATTGGAATAGGATATATATCTAGAAAAATATATTAGAAGCATAATTTTGTGAAATGTGGTTGCAAGTATCGTTATGAACATCTATACAAGAATATATGATACTTTATTTTTAATTTAATTATAGAAAACATACACACATTCAAACACTCTTAAGTAGATTACAAATACTCTTCTTCATAGCACTTTCTCATCCTAATCTTATACTCACACTTCTATACTAGGATCTTTATTCATAAACTAAATTCTTATTATTAATTTCCCATATGCAAAAAAAATAAAGCAAATTTTACATGACCAAGTTGTCTAATCTTATTTTTATAGTTGTTAAAGATCCTTATTGCTTGTATAGAAATTTTAGCATTAGTAATAAAATCATATATGAATTATCCATCACAATATACTCTATATATTTTGTTAGTGAAAGAAGTTATGATCCAAATGTTAAACATGTGTTAGAAGAAAGATTTAGACCACCAAACATAATCAATCATTAATTTATTCATATCGATAATGAAAAATAAAAATACCAAAGAAAAGTTCAATGGGAATAGAAATAAAACCTAAAAAATTAATAGATGCTTATGTAAGTACTCTCTATGTTGCTTCCTTAGATCTCACAAAAATATCATCCCACTTATTACAAGATTGTTTGGTATAGAAGAAGAAACATCCCCATTCAAACTTGTCATTAGCAAGGTAGCCCAAAAATATTGAGGCCAACAAAAAATTTAAATCTTGTGTTCAAATTTACGAATTCATGAACTCAATATTTATGGTTGTAATAGAAAAGATTATGTGAAAATTATATTGAGCTTACAATCATTTGTCATAATACAATGTATTGGGCTAGTCACATTTTATTGTTCATAAAAACTTGTGTATGGAAACCAAAATTGACATAATCATGGCATGTTTTATGACTCCTTATGTTGTTGATTAATTTGTATATTTGATTTGCATGGTTTTGGAATGAATTTTTTTTATTGAATCTAAAGGAATAAATTACATAATAGAAGGAAAAAAATTACTGTTAAAATATGACTAACAAAACAAAAACTACACATAGACCAAAACAATTCAAAGGTTCAAACACCTCTCATCATAAAATATGGCAAAAAAATGTCTATATATGAGTCATGGAAATCAAAAAAAACCATCAAGTCTAATCCTAAGCATTATTGAAATAGGGTGGACATATAAAATTATAGCTAAGTCATTTAAGCATCTAATAATATAACAACTCAATTAGAGCTTACAAAACGCCACCATATCCTAAATGTTAGCTATGGAATGAATTAATTAAGGCATGACAACAACACGTAGTGTTGCATAACATAATGTTTTGAGTTATCTGTACTTACAATCTTGGAAACAAAACAAAAGGATAAGAAACATGAAACACTCAAAGTCCAATAGTTGACATAGTATGATGACTAGAATTATAATGAGAAGATAACTTAATGATTTTTATCAAATTACCGGTTTGACTAAGCCTTCATCATTAAGTCAAGAATTTGTATTGAGTTTGTCATGTTGAATGTTTATTAAGTTCTATATGTAGTGGTAATATTATTAGGCCAAGTTTTATAATCACATAATGTGAATTTCATATTTTTTTCAATTGACATGCATGTAAGAATAAGAGCCAAAACAATCAACCAATTATTTTAAAGATAAATTATAATTTTTAATTGTTTTAGTAAAAACCATTTATATTTTATTTGTTAACATCAAGAAAAATAATTAAAATTAAAATTAAACAAAATTCTATAAAAATAATAGGACAAAGATTAATAACCAGATAAACAATTCTAATTAAAACAACTATTATGCTAAAAATGAGGTGGATGATAAGATGGATTCAACATTTAAGAAATAAAATTTCAATTTGACCCTTGTATCAATTTGGGGGTTTTAAAGTACCAAAGGTGTTGACAGAAAAACCTTAAACAAAATGTAAGGTTCAATATACTATTATATGTAGTAAACCTTTATTTGATGCAATAAAAGGGAGAAATTATACATGTAATAAGTATAAACTAATTTAAGAAATGATGAAGTTGCTCTAATTTTCTGTTGCCACCAAGGTTCACCCAACTCAACCTAGGTAGGCTCTATAGAGTCATTTACATGAGCGAGGACCTCAACTTCACAATGTTAGTCACCATTGGAAGGATTATGTATTGTCTAGTGTGTGTGATGTGAAGGCATAATTGGAGGAAGATTATAGGGGCAACCATTTGGGGTTTTATGGTGGCCTCTTTCACCCACAGAACAATTAGAAGTATAGAGGAAACCATTTAGGGTTTAATGGAGATCTCTTTCACCCACAAAATGGTTAGAAGTTTAGTCAACCATGTCAGAATTTTTTGGGAGAAGGATGTTCAGTGTGGGATTCAAACATCCTTGTGGATGTATCTAAGGATTGTGATGACTATGGGACCCCTCAGCTTTTGACCAAGGCTTCAAAAGGGGGTTTTGGGTTGGAGTCAAGGTAGGAGTATCTGGTATGGCCCATCGGTCTCTTTCAATTTTTTTGGATTTTGATTTTGAGGTTGAGGATGGGTTATCACACTGCTAGCACATAAATTTTCAATTTAATTATGCCCTTAGAGATTTCTTTTAAGAATTGATTCATTAAAATTTTGTATTTTCATCCTTGATTTTGATTCATGAAACTATTTTTATGGTGTACATCTTTTATCATGGGAATAGTTACTTTTAGTTCTTTGTGTGTAGGATGAATGATCTCACATCAATTCTCATCCATATGTGATTTGGCTCTGGCAGATCTACCATCTCTTGGGCAGCTTAAGGGTTACACAAGTATGAGGTAGAATGGATAAATATTTTCATGAGTGCTAGGATGAAAGAAAGGAATCTTATCAGAAATTTATAAGAGTGATTGAAAATACAAATGTTATCATGACTACCTATGAGAATCCTCTTCTTATTGCCAACTTTATACAGAAAGGAGCTATTACTGTCTCGGATGGTTTGCTTGAGAGAAAGAAAAATTTATACCGATGGAGGTCAACAATGTCAGCAAGAGTCAACTCAATAGAAGAACTAAGAGAAACAAGTGACAACCCTGACAATAATACATTGTTGCAAGGAAGAAAAGTTCGACCAGCATGTGTTTATCTCACTATGTTCCTACGTCGAACAAGATTGCATTTTGAATAAGTCAAAAGAGGGGTTAACAAAGTAAACCATTTCTCAATGTGACTAATATTAAATAAAATATTGGTAGGAAGTTGCATCGAATAATGTGGATTATTGAATAATAAAAATCATATGGTAGCGAGAAATACTTATTAGGATTTTCTTGTGGGTTCCAGTATCAAGTATCAAGAAAAATCTAGTTTTGAATAAGAAGTAGACATGATGTATCGATTCACAGAGGTATTTGAAAAGGGAAGTATGTTGTGGGACCCTCCCTGATACCTTTAAAATTGGTGTCAAATAAAGAAGGCCATCAAATAAGATAAAAGACACTATGCCAAGGCTTCAAGCTATCTAAAAAGGGAATCAGCAAATGGGACCCATTTTCCCTGAGCATCGAATAAAATTATATTTTAAATAAGAGAATATGGTTGAATAACATTGGCCGAGGTTCTTAGAAATGTGGTGAGGTTGCTTCACTTGATCCATTAAATAAAACATTATGTCGAACAACCCAGTTCCAAAGATGAAACGATGAAAAATTCATTTGAAGGAAGAAGGGTTTAAGCAATGACGTCATGTTGAATAACATTCACCATTGGGTAAGTTGAAAAAGCGGTTGACAAAGGAGAATTTTATCTGATAATGGGTGACATAACATAATGCACACATGACAGTTGTCCAAAGGGCTGGAATAACTCATAGATTAAGACAATATTTAGAACAAATTAGAGGCTAAGTAACACGAAGCATTGTTTTGTTCGAAGGCACTAAAGTAACAAAGGGATTAGAGCATCTTTTGTAACGGATGAGGTTAAGTTTTGAGTAACATAAAAAAGGATTGTACGATGGTTTGAAGGGACCATGAAAGATACCAGATAAAAGATACAGTTAACTAAGTTCCACGATAATTTTTACAATACATTACTTTGGAATATGTTTTTTTTAATCATTTTGCACTGTCTCTTAACTACTGTTTAAAGAAAATTGCATGACATTGATATTAAGCCATAATTTTATGCCAAATCCTCATAGAATTATATAAAAGAACACTCCCACGTAGACTTAGTTTTCTTAAGTTTACCCCCAAGTTTCTAACTTAAGGAAAAGTCTTATCTTTTAAAAAATTCCACGTATCTTTCTTTCCTTTATGTTACTTTCCATAAATTTACATACTTAACTTTTTATAAAATGGAATAGTTTGTTTATGATATTTTCTTTTGACATATATATATATATATATATATATATATATATATATATATATATATATATATATATATATATATATATATAATTAATGAACCAATCATTTTTTCAAAATAAATAAATCAAAATAGACATTTGCATTTATCTCATCATTCTTAATTTGATGACTAGTATGGTTTCCAAAATAATACATTTATTTATCAATCACAAAAATAGAAATGACAGATATAAAATTAAACAATGTATTTAACTATCATAAACTCTACATAGATGTACATCACAATGATTAGAAAATATAGAGGGTTTACTTACCCACATCACTCCCATCGAGTTACTTACCAACATTGTTCTTCAGTGAGTTAGAGTTGAAGAGGCACTACATCGAATGTAATCTCTTATGCTTCTTCATCCTATCCTGAAAGTATTTAGATAGAGATTACAAATTGTTCATAAAACTAAACTATCTCGAGTGAAATATTAATGATAAAAGCATACAAGATTTTATATCCCAATGTTATAGTATGAATTTATAACTACATAAAAATTTCATGAACATTAATCAACATGGAATACTTATCTCTTGATTAATGTAATGATCCTTTTCTTATTTGCACTATAAATATGTCTGTAGCTTTTAATCATAGAACTCTCTTTGTTCAAAACTATAGAAGTAGATTATGATCTTTAACATAATCCCATAAAAAGACAAATAGCTGCAGCAGCAAGGACAATCAATGTGATTCTCAGGTCACCATAGTGTAACTCCATGTTATTACATCCAAAAAATAACCATCAAACATGAATCAAATATTAAAGAGTGGCACCCAACAATAATATCTACCATAAGACATATATGTAAGAACCAATATGGATGTCTACCAAGTTGAAATTAGCTATTCTACAAGGCACTGTGTATGATCTGTAGCAATTATATTTATGATTCCAATGCCTAAGAGACTATTGTTTAGTATGATCAACCCAAGTTTGCATATGAATTAAGAGATAGGAAATACGTCCCTAGCAAGTCCTAGTAGGATAATTGAGGAATAATCTTTCAACTTAACTAATATATTTGTTGTTGATAAAGTTATCCCTTATTTAATATTGCTAGATAGGAATGTCTTTTTTTAAAATGCTAACTCCTCTACCTTCAACCATCGACTGTCACATATATGCCCTGCACATTCATCTCCAATACTGATACTCAAATATGCTCATACTACCCATGGAAACTGTAAAATAAAAAGAAAAATTGGAAACCACAAATAGAGACAAGATTTAACATGGTTCGCCAATTTGGCTACATCCACTAGAAAGCATAGCAGGAACCTTTATTATCACAGCTTACATACAAAGGCCTTTGCCCTCATATTTATACAATAGTCTTCAAGAGAAGACAAAAAGACAAAGATGGGAAGAAGAAAGGAACAGTTAGGGACTATGAATTGAACAGTCTAACTTCACATCCAACAATCTCCCACTTGAAGTTTGACTGTTGAGTTCATATTCCCTGACTATTCCTTTCTTCTTCCCATCTATTTCTCATAAGATGATTTAAGAGAAATCTTCCTCCTTATTCACTTCTCATCTTCCCTGAAGCTTAGGGGAACTGACCAGACATTTGCAAAGAGCATACACAACAACCTTGCGTCTTTAGATTCGACATAGACTAGGCATCTATCAAATCATCTCTCTTTTAATAGTTTATGGTCATGCACACAAAATGGTTGTATGTTCCAGCCTTTGACAGTCAGTAGTAAGATTATCTTTTAAATTGACAAATACCTCAGTAAATCTGAGATAATTAAAGCAAAATTTTGAAATAAAATATTATCAAACCATAAAAGGTAGGAATTTCCAGTGGAATCGGCTCCTTCAAGTTAAATAAACAGACTTGATGTCATCTTCTTCTATGATTAAATATGCCATGGCCGATTTTCCCACTATAATCATTAGTTCCCCCAGAGATCTCTCCAATCTTTCAACACAACTTATTATAGGACTATCTACAATAATGATTTCTTTCAGTCCTTTCGATTTTTCAATACCCCTTATATGTTGTAGTTGTGGACATCAAATAATGACAATCCTCTCTAGACATATTAAAAATTCAATTCCTTGTATATTTTGCAGCTTTCGACAATTCTCAATGAAGACACTCCTCAACCCCTTCAACTTCTTTTAAAATGTGTAAGGGTAGGCATCAATCTCCAGACCTAGATGGAAATGAACTTGGATAGAAATTTTATTTTTCTACAGAACATTACCCTTCTATTTTCCTCTGCTCTGTAGTCTTCTTGTCAACTGGCTTCTTCTTTTCTTGGGCCCATTTTGTTGTATGCTCTACTCTCTCAGATCTTACATGCTCTGATACAAATTGTAAAATAAAAAGACAAATTGGAAACCACAAATAGAGACAAGATTTAACGTGGTTTGCCAATTTGGCTACATCCACTAGAAAGTAGAGCAGGAACCTTTATTATCACAGCTTACATACAAAGGTCTTTGCCCTTATATTTATACAATAGTCTTCAAGAGAAGATGAAGAGACAAAGATGGGAAGAAGAAAGGAATAGTCAGGGAATAGGAACTGAACAGTCAAACTTCGCATCCAACAATCTCCCACTTGAAGTTTGATTGATGTCACGACTTCCAATCTGAACAACCTCCCACTTAAACTCTTCTTTCCTTTACCACTACCATGGTAATCCATTGCCAATAGACAATGTCCATATTTGAAATAGAAACCACAACCAGTTGCTAATCACATCAAACTAACCATACAACATCAGTAGATTTATAACCAGCATATCTAGCCCATACAACTCAGCATGTAGCAAATAATTATATCTTCCAACAAAACACATCAAAAAACCATTGACATGCAAAAACCTAGAAGATCATTATAGACTAATTCAAATTGTATCAGCAATGTCAACCAAAAGTTGACTCAATCTAGGTCAATCAACACATAAAAAGTGTGGCAATAACTTGAGATGATTTGCAAACCGCAACCAACCTGCTGCAAAACCTCACATGTCATCTTCCAAGTCCTCATAAAAAATACCACATATTGTAGTTAAAAAATAATGAAGTACAACTACAATAGATGACCTCAAAAACTCTTAGAAGGGACAATCATACAAACCATAACTTATCCTTCTACCAACACCACCAAGTGCTCAGTTGTGCCAAGTATGATCTCATTTACCTCCCCCAAAGAGAAGAGCATTTACAACACCCAACCACCATGAATGAAATCTCTTGTTTAACAAGAAGACCAAACTGAAAAATATTCCAAAACTAGGAATAATCTCAACCATCTCCTAAACCCAAAAGCATAAGGAGATAAATCTGTCAAGTATACCAAGAGTACGAAGTGAGAATGATCCTCCTGGATACTCCAAGTCACAATGACTCTTCTCCAAGAACAATCTCCTCTAGGTCCATAATGAACTCACATCCATCCACAGGTGTAGGCTCCTCAGTCTTCATGTTGAAACCTCCAAAGAGAAACTGCCTCAACAAATATTCTCTAAATCCAAGAGAACTCTAGCCTCACCCAAGCCTCTTAGTTTTCAAGAGCACCTCCATGGTCAATTTTATAAAGTACTTGATGCCAAGAGCACTAAGAAGACCAATCATCAAAACTCCCATTGCACGTTTGCATTACCTGGGAATACAACCTGACAACTTGATCTCCATATATGAAAAAAACTCATGCTCCAAAGAGCAAAACCTGTCAAGAGAACCTTTATCATGCCAACACTCTAATCTAGAATCAATAGTCATGACATAATAGAAATCATCTCCAATCATGTGGAGGAAACCATCTCATGACAAAAAAATCTTCCTACCATATCAAAAACTCCCACTGTAGTGCAACACAAAACTATTCATGGTATCAAAAACAAAATCTTAAAAATTGATACCAAACACCACACTGAACAGTTATACTTGAAGCTACAAATGCTCTATAATCTACAGAATTAAAGCCAAAAACCAACATTTGCCAACAAACTTTGAGAAGTCTCCCATAACTGTCTCTTCATATAGGACTTACATAACCATCTTTTCTATCACCCTAAAATGGTAACTACCTAGGTCTTTGTCCACTCTACATAGTTGATGACTCTGCCTCCTAAATTCAATATTCTCAAGCCCTCGGATTGCATCCTTATAATCATGCTCATAATCCATATGGATAAATGGATATCCTAATTTCATGTCTACCTAGTTAGAAGCTTTCCTAGCTCCTCATCATTCCTTGTGACCAGCTGGACATGCTAAGGAATGATCTAGAACTTATTGTTGTCACGGGCGGTATTATTAGCCAAAAGAATCACCTTGGCACATATATATATATATATATATATATATATATATATATATATATATATATATATGGCAGCCCCTGCACCACTTGCTTTGCATATTGGACCTTTGACAAAAATGGAGACCTGCTAAACATAACTCTCATTTATAACCATATTTTTCTGCCTGGAGGAGATATGTTAGTAATGTTTACAGAGGCTACCTCTATAAACAGTTTGTAACCACTAGTGATTGAGCTACCACCATAACCTCCACTTGCATATGGCGTAGCTAGGACAACATTTCCAGAACCTACCGTGAAACTTCGTTAACCAGTAGGACCATAATTGTCGCCACCATAATCTAAACCATAGACCCCAATCTAGACTTCTGTCTTATGTTATACATGGATTTGCACTTTGGCAAGTCTCAAACTGACCTTCTACCTCAACTTCATCAAGTAGAAAAATGCAGGTTAAAAAACTTGTATATATGTCATTACTAATCCATTCAGAATTGACATCATCAACGGACTAAAAAATTGTTTCTAACAGCCTCCATTTGATTGGATCTCTTCTTGCTTCATCTCCAACACATTTCTCATAAGATGCTTGAAGATCAACCTTCCTCCTCATTACGTCTCATCTTCCCTGAAGCTTAGGGGAACCAGACAGTCATTTGCAAAGAGCATACACAACAACCCTGCGTCTTTAGATACGACATAGACTAAGCATCTATCAAATCATCTCTCTTTTAACAGTTTGTGGTCATACACACAAAGAGCTTGTATGCTCCAGCCTTTGACATTCAATAGTAAGATTATCTTTTAAATTGACAAATACCTCTGCAAATCTAAGATAATTAAAGCACACTTTTGAAAGAAAATATTATCAAATCATAAAAGGTAGGAATTTCTAGTGGAATCGGCTCCTTCAAGTTAAATAAATAGACTTGAAGTCATCTTCTTCTACGATTAAATCTTCCATGGCTGATTTCCCCACTATAATAGTCAGTTCCCCCAGAGATCTCTCCAATATTTCAACACAAATTATTATAGGACTATCTACCATAATGATTCTTTCGGTCCTTTTGATTTTTCAATACCCCTTATATGTTGCAATTGTGGACATCAAATAATGACAATCCTCTCTAGGCATATTAAAAATTCAATTCCTTGAATATTCTGTAGCTTTCGACAAATCCCAATGAAGACACTCCTCAACCCCTTCAAATTATTTTAAAAGTTGTAAGGGTAGGCGTCAATCTCTAGACCCAGATGGAAATGAACTTGGATAGCAATTTTATTTTTCTACAAAACATTACCCTTTCATTTTCCTTTGCTCTGCAGTCTTCTTGTCAATTGGCTTCTTCTTTTCTTGGGCCCATTTTGTTGTATGCTTTGCTCTCTCAGATCTTACATGCTTTGATACCAATTGTAAAATAAAAAGACAAATTAGAAACCACAAATAGAGACAAGATTTAACATGGTTCACCAATTTGGCTACATCCACCAGAAAGTAGAGCAGGAACCTTTATTATCACAGCTTACATACAAAGGTCTTTTCCCTCATATTTATACAATAGTCTTCAAGAGATGATGAAGAGACACATATGGGAAGAAGAAAGGAACAGTCAGGCAATAGGAACTGAACAGTCAAACTTCACATCCAACAATCTCCCATTTGAAGTGTGGTTGATGTTGTTACTTCACATCTAAACAACCTACCACTTAAACTCTGCTTTCCTTTACCAATACCATGGGAATCCATTGCCAATAGACAATATTCATAGTTGAAATAGCAACCACAGCCAGTTGCTAATCACATTGAACTAACCATACAACATCAGTAGATTTATAACCAGCATATCTATCCCATACAACTCAACATGTAGAAAATAATTACATCTTCCAACAAAACACATCAAAAAACCATTAACATGAAAAAACCTAGAAGATCATTATAGACCAATCCAAATTGTACAAGCAATGTCAACCAAAAGTTGACTCAATCTATGTCAATCAACACATAAAAGGTGTGGCAATAACTTGAGATGATTTGCAAACCGCAACCAACCTGCTACAAAACCTCACATGACATCTTCCAAGACCACATATTGTAGTTAAAAAATAATGAAGTACAACTACAATAGATGACCTCAAAAACTCTTGGAAGGGACAATCATACAAACCATAACTCATCCTTCTACCAACACCACCAAGTGCACAGTTATGCCAAGTATGATCTCCTTTACCTCCCCTAAAGAGAAGAGCATTTACAACACCCAACCACCATGGATGAAATCTCTTGTTAAACAAGAAGACCAAACTTGAAAACATTCCAAAACTAGGAATAATCTCAACCATCTTCTAAACCCAAAAACATAAGGAGATAAATCTGTCAAGTAGACCAAGAGTAGGGAGTTTGAATGATCCTCCAAGATACTCCAAGTCATAATGACTCTTCTCCAAGAACAATCTCCTCTAGGTCCATAATGAACTCGTGTCCATCCACAGGTGTAGGCACCTTGGTCTTCATGCTGAAACCTCCAAAGAGAAACTGCCTCAACAAATGTTCTCTAAATCCAAGAGAACTCTAGCCTCACCCAAGCCTCTTATTTTTCAAGAGCACATCCATGGTCAATCCTCCAAAGTACTTGATACCAAGATCACTATGAAGATAAATCATCAAAACTTGCACTGCACGTCTGCATTACCTGGGAACACAACTTGACAACTTGATCTACATATATGAAAAAACCTCATGCTCCAAAGAGAAAAACCTATCAAGAGAACTTGTATCATGCCAATGCTATAATCTAGAATCAAGAGTCATGACATAATAACAATCATCTCCAATCACATGGAGGAAACAACCTCATGACAAAAAAATTCTTACTACCATATCAAAAACTCCCACTGTAGTGCGACACCAAACTATTCATGGTATCAAAAACAAAATCTGAAAATTTGATACCAAACATCACACTGAACAGTTATACATGAAGTTGTAAACGCTCTATAATCTGCAAAATTAAAGCCAAAAACCAACACCTCCCAATAAACTTTGAGAATTCTCCCATAAGTGTCTCTTCATATAGGACTTACATAACCATCTTTTCTATCACCTTGAAATGGTGACTACCTAGGTCTTTGTCCACTCTACACAGCTGATGACTCTGCCTCCTGAATTCAGTATTCTCAAGCCCTTGAATTGCATCCTTATAATCATGCTCATCATCCATATGGATAAATGGATATCCTAATTTCATGTCTACCTGGCCAGAAGCTTTCCCATCTCCTCATCATTCCTCGTGACCAGCTAGACATGCTAAGGAATGATCCATAACTTCTTATTGTCACGGGCAGTATTATTAGCCAATACAATCACCTTGGTACACACACACACATATATATATATATATGGCAGCCCCTACGCCACTTTCTTTGCATATTGAACCTTTGACAAAACTAGAGACCCGCTAAACATAACTCTCATTTCTAACTATATTTTTCTACCTAAAAGAGATATGTTAGTAATGTTTACAAAGGCTACCTCTATAAATAGTTTGTAACCACTAATGATCAAGCTACCACTGTAACCTCCGCTTGCAGATGGCGTAGCCGAGATAACATTTCCACAGCCTACCCTAAAACTCCATTAACCAATAGGACTATAATTGTCACCACCATAATCTGAACCATAGACCCCAATCTAGACTTTCGTCTGATGTTATACATGGATTTGCACTTTAGTAGGTCTTAAATTGACCTTCTACCTGAACTTCATCAAGTAGAAAAATGTAGGTTAAAAAAGTTTTTTATATGTCATTACTAATCCATTCAGACTTGACATCATCAAGGGACTAAAAAACTATTTCTAACAGCCTCCATTTGATTGGATCTCTTCTTGCTTCATCTCCAATACGTTTCTCATAAGATGCTTTAAGAGAAATCTTCCTCCTCGTTTGTGTCTCATCTTCCCTAAAGCTTAGGGGAACCGAACAGTCATTTTCAAAGAGCATACACAACAGCCATGCGTCTTTAGATTCGACATAGACTAGGCATCTATCAAATCATCCCACTTTTAACGGTTTGCGATCATGCACACAAAGAGCTTGTATGCTCCAACCTTTGACAGTCATTAGTAAGATTATCTTTTAAGTTGACAAATACCTGTGCAAATATGAGATAATTAAAGCACAATTTTGAAAGAAAATATTATCAAACCATAAAAGGTAGGAATTTCCAGTGGAATCGGCTCCTTCAAGTTAAATAAAAAAACTTGAAGTCATCTTATTTTGTGATTAAATATGCCATGGCCGATTTCCCCACTATAATTGTCAGTTCCCCCAGAGATCTCTCCAATATTTCAACACAACTTATTATAGGACTATCTTCAATAATGATTTCTTTCAGTCCTTTCAATTTTTCAATACCCCTTATATGTTGCAGTTGTGGACATCAAATAATGATAATCCTCTCCAGACATATTAAAAATTCAATTCCTTGTATATTCTATAGCTTTCGACAATTCTCAATGAAGACATTTCTCAACCCCTTCAACTTCTTTTAAAAGTTGTAAGGGTTGGCGTCAATCTCCAGACCTAGATGGCAATGAACTTGGACAACAATTTTATTTTTTGCAGAACATTACCCTTCCGTTTTCCTCTACTCTGGAGTCTTCTTGTCAACTGGATTCTTCTTGTCTTGGGCCCATTTTTTCGTATGCTCTGCTCTCTCAAATCTTACATGCTCTGATACCAATTGTAAAATAAAAAGACATTGGAAACCACAAATAGAGATAAGATTTAACGTGGTTCACCAATTTGGCTACATCCACCAGAAAGCAAAGCAGGAACCTTTATTATCATAGCTTACATACAAAGAGGTTTTCCCTTGTATTTATACAATAGTCTTCAAGAGAACACGAAGAGACAAAGATGGGAAGAAGAAAGAAATAATCAGGGAATAGGAACTGAACAGTCAGACAACAAAAATATATAAATGCTCAAAGATATAATATACTGACTCGAAGCTATTATAAGCCCAAGTAATAATTATATCTTTTCAAAGCAATTTTATTATTAATCACCTAATTTAATTATTATTTTTATGTCGTGATGAAGTTGTCTACCAAGCATTGAAGCCCCAATAAATTTTGCTCAATGCTTACCATATATTTACCTTGCGGAAATACTCTTAAAGTCATGCCTTTAACATCATTTTCAAACTATAGCTTTGAAATTTATATTATTTTGTCGAGACTAGTAAATAAAACATTCTGAGATTACCAGTTCACACAAGCAATGGTAGCTTCATACACCAATATCTACATCATAATCTTTGTTTCATAAATTCATTAAATATTACTCAAGATGCCCAATGCAGTATCTTTTATGCCCAATAAAGTATTATCTCATTGGTGTTAGCGCGTGCAACCGCTTGTATTAGCAGTGAGTACATTCTACTCCTTTAATCATGCATCTGCAACAGTGGTTTTTGCCATGTGAGTTACTCCAAAGTATATATGTTGCATGCTCTGCTTTTGTATAAGTTAACTAAGAAGGACTGCCAGTTGACTCTTCATACCTCTTCAGATCTAATTTCTTTTCCTCTGAAATTTCAGTCATTACAGTTATTTAATCATTATAAATCTAAGTTTTGTAATTCAATTGAGCACAATGTAATCAATCATATTTTTATTTTGTGCAGCTCTATTTTTTTATTTCTGCAAGTATTGTTTTCACTTTTTCTTATAGTTAGATCTATGCTGCAAAATTCTACATGGTATCAAAGCTTAGGTGCTAGGAAGGAGAAATGCAAGTTTTTTTTTGCAGGTTCTAAAGATTAGATTGGTTGCAAAGAATGGATTTTTCAGCCTCTGTTCTTCTCATGCCATTCAACTATTTCAAATGCATGCCACAGATTTTGCTTTGGCCCACAAGTAGAGGCTTGTATCAAACGGTTATGGAAATAGAGGCTGACTTGGATTTTGCATCAGAGAAAGGTCAAGGTCATGCTCTCTTTGCATGGACCTTGTCTTCTTTTCCTCTTTAGAGACACCATGTCAATGAACCTATCATGCCTCTCCTTTCAACATTATGGAGGGGTTTTCTACTGTTCATGTTGATGATTCTTTGTTTCCATAGTTGATCAGTTGTATAGACAATTGACACCTATATTTTCAACTAGCACTTTATTCTTGCATAGTTGAGTAGTGTCAATAGGGTCACTCATACAGATTTATGTGTCATCTACATCCTTGAATGATAGATGTTTTGCCTTTGTTTGCCATATGTTCTTGGTTCAAGTAGTGTCGCTGGGGGCAATCATGTAGATTGATTCTGATCTTCATTTTGGTTTCAGAGGAATCTCTTCATTCAGCACTATGGTAGTTATCATTCAACAGATGTCCACAATTTTGTTGTCGCAAGAGATTTTCTTTGCTTTACTTTTAATTCTCCTTAGTTAGACTTAAGTGGGGGTGTTAGCGCATACAACCTCTTGTATTAGCGGTGAGTACATTCTACTCCTTTAATCATGCATCTGCAATGGTGGTTTTTGCCATGAGTTACTCCAAAGTATATGTTGCATGCTCTGCTTTTGTATAAGCTAACTAAGGAGGACTGCCAGTTGACTCTTCATCCCTCTTCATATGTAATTTTTTTTCCTCCGAAATTTCAGTCATTGCGGTTATTTAATCATTGTACATCTAAGTTTTGTAATTCAATTGAGCACAATGTAATCCATCATATTTTTATTTTGTGCAGCTCTGTTTTTTTTTTTTTCTGCAAGTATTGTTTTCTCTTTTTCTTATAACTAGATCTATTCTGCAAAATTCTACAATTGACATTAATAATGTTTCGTGTAATTTTTGAGTGTGTATATTTCACTTCAATTCTTACACCATCGGTTATTTCATTAACAACTTGTCTTTAGATCGCTACCTTAGTCCAGATCAGATCTAATCAGTGCACTCCTTTATTGTTCATGATAGCTAATGATGGATTGTCTCCATGTCTATTCATAATATCATTAATTTGTATATATTGTTAACAACCCAATATTAATCCTCTATCAATAAAGATGCTTAGTTGTTAAGCATATTGATAATATTTCAAATACCAACAATCCTCCTTAATCATTATTATGAGAAATTGCTATCATTCCATTGCTGACCGTGTTGGTTTGGATCTTGAACTATGAATAATACGATCACTGGGATGTCTTAGCCAATGATATTCGGTACTTTGAAATACTATCATCACCAATGCCCAATGATGTTGCTACTGATCTATTATATTCATCAATGCCTGGTGACTATATCATTGTTTAGACTTCTTCTTTATTCATATAGTCGATGTCACTGTTGTTCTTCATCGATCTATTAATCCTTGTATTGTTGTGAGGAATATCATACCATTAATCAATGCAGATTGGTGCCCTTCCTCATACTAGTTGACATTGCATTTGATGATCTCTCTGTCCATTTTGTCTCATTATTGGTCTGTTCTATTTTCAATGCTTCTTTTGGGGATTCTTAGTAACCAATCTTTTAATGATACTATATGTAATATCCCCTGTCTAGTCTAGTTTAATATATTCTTTATATCATGATAATGAGTCTATATATAAGCTCTTGTTGTTAGATGACTTGATATTATAAGATAAATTTTCGGTTTTGATCTATATCTCTGATTGGCTGTATTTGAGATGGTCTCATTCTCTCTATGCTCGAGAAGGAATGATCGCTGAATGGAAATTATAAATGTAAGCTGATGGTGTATTTTTCTGTCGGAGTTTACTATGTATGTTGTCTAGTCGATTTGCTGACTGGACACAACTCTCGTGATTTGGTTTGCTTGTATATATCTAGATATTCAATGACTAGACCAACTCGCGTGTGAGTGCATAACTATTCCAATCAGGTGCGCACAGTATGTGTTACTTAATAGAGAGCTGACGGGTACTTCAAAGAAATGTCTTTGCTACCAATTGCCTCAAATCAGATATTGAGGATCGCAGAGTCCATATACATGTACATATTCATATTTCACAGGCTATGTACGTGTGATGATGATGTATGGTCTGATTTTGCCGCTGGGTCTTCCAATGATTTTGATGTTGAGTCTCAGTGTTTCTTCTGCTGACTGGATTATAAATGTTGGTCTAGTTATTCTCAAGATCGTTTACTGGAAACTAGTGTTCTCTGCTCCTTGGTATCGTTCAAATATAATATGAGAGACCGTATTTCCTATTTTTGGACCTGTGCTTGTATTCTGCCAGAAACACCAGCAAATAAGCCCCTTTCGACAAATATGAATAACTATAGTCTCTGCCAAATTATTCTCAAATTATGCAAGCCTTTGATAGTTGGAATTAATCACTAAGTTTCGCAACATGTCTGCTCCTAATACTATGATCACCAAATAAATATCTCTTTCTGTGACTTCTCCCGTCAAAGGGATGATTATATTATAAGATCTTATTTTGATATAGTTAGGAGATTAAAATATTAGACACCACAGATCATATAAATAGTATATTGACAGAGTTGCGAATACTTATGGTTCATATCGAATATTAAAATCTAATCATTTCCCTACGAAATCCTCTAACAGGCAGGAATCCACCCGTTCTGATACTATGTTGAATTTTCAAATGCTCGATTAATCATAGACAATATCATTGTCTTCTCAATCATAGACAATTCTCAATTGTCTTCCCCGAGCACAACTGCAAGTTCAAACATCAATAATAAATTTATTATTATTATTATATCACATATCTCATATATATTTGAGAGGTGACTCTTCACCAAGGGTTGTCACTCTTTTCATGTAGTCCCAATAGTTAATTAATAATTATAATATTATTATAATATATTATTAAAATAATATATATCAATTATAGTAATAATAATAATCTAATAATTATATTAACAATATAATTATTAGTTACTATATTATTATATTGTTTATAATTATAAATCTCACAATAATAATAATATAATAATTATATTATCAATACAATAGTTATATTATCGAATACAATAATTTTATCAATATAAACACAACCTTTGTGTTATTAATGTAGGCCCGTGGATTTTGACCATAACAACAATAAAATCAACATAAGGGACTCCCAACATCTTCTCTTTCTAAAGAATGGGGCTAATCCTTAGTTTCTTCTTCACAGATGTTGACTGTAGAAATTTCTTCCTTTGATGTACTAGGGTTAACATCATCTTGAAATGTTCCTTTCTCTAGCATCCTCACACTTCTCCTTATTGGAGTCGTTGTAGTTGTTGCAGGACTCTTCTTTTGAGTTTTCTTCCTGGGAGTTTTGGTTGCGGGAACCTGTGCGGCATCGGAAGGAGTTGTGCTTTTCCTCCTCTTGGAACTAGAGGTTTTAGATTCATGGGTTTGTTCCACATCTTGCACTTGTTCTTCCTCACTAATTTTTCCTTTCCCCTTTTCTTTCCTATTAGCTATCCTAGTCCATACAAGAGTCTAGGAAACAAAAGGGGTATCTTCTTCAGTTGCCTTATCAATAGGGGTTTATGCACTAGAAGACCAAGTTGTGGGTCTTTTGCCTACAGGAGGGGTTATTGAAGTAGAGGGCTCAAGTTTTCTCTTAATAGTTCCCCAAGAGGTTTATGTTCTCTCCATAATAGCCCTTCCACTAGCCCCTACATTTTCTAATTGCACCTCCTGGCTGAGACAAATTTTTCCCATCCCATGGGTGATACATCCTGCAAAGACCTTTCTACTAACAACTTGATTAGCCCATGATGTGTTATAAAAAAATTTCTCCCCTTTTTATTTTCCTCAAAACTTAAGGATAACAGAGTATATGAGAAATTTGGTACATTCATTTGTTGTATGTGTTGGAAACTGCAATTGAAGCAATTGTTGTATTGTCATTGATGTCAAACCTTAACTGGTAAGACAGTTGTTATCTAAGAAAGTACTATATCTATTTGATTATTGTGAAGGGGATAGGCAAGGTTGGTAACAATAGCACCTAAGGAAAGGTTGAGTTATCTTGATACGTCAATGAGTACTTGATTATGTGGCAAAATGAGAAGATAATGTATTGTTTATCTAAGTAAGAATCAAGACTAAACTGGTAGGCTTAACCGAGCAAAAGTGAAGAAATCTAGTTTAGGCCGAGTGATGTTAGTGTCAACTGAGCTAGTATATGCCGAGTAAATTTAGTGTTGACCGAACATCAGTTAATTGCTGAGGAAGACAGTATTAGCCAAGGAAATAGTTTTTGAGGTGACCGAGCTTTGTAATGAAGACAGAGGAGTTGAACACTGTATTGACCGAGCGTCAGTAATTTACATTTGAGGAAGAATTCAGATTTTCAGTCAACATAGTTGAATTCTTGGATTATGTAAAACATGTTGAATTTATTTATTGATTGTACGAAAGTATTTAATGCACTGTAAAATGTTTTATTGTAAATCTATTAAGAGATTTGAGATATGTTTAGAAGGATAGACGAATAACGTAAAGTTGGAAGGATTCGATGAATCTGACCTAACCCTAAGATCTACGAAAGAGATTAAGTGGCAAAAGATGTATTGACCTAATTGAGGAAGTATTAAGGAAACCTAAGCATGAGGTTGAACAGAGAAGAGGATGCTGGAAATATTGTTGATGTTATTGACTGTATAAGCAGAAAAGGCTGAAGGAGAAGTCTTGTGACTTCTTGAAGAGATTTTCAAGCAGATCAGTGATGGAGATGGTAAAGGTTCATAGTCAGTAAGCCAGCATATGTGTACAGAATTGGATCTGATATTTGCAAAGTGAGTTGTATGTTTTTCATATCAATATTACTATTACTTTCTAACCATTGTATCAATCAAAATCTTTTTAATAGAGGTTGACCTAACAGTCATTTGTATAAATCCTTTGAACAAGGTTGTATTCTAATGGGATGTATGTAAGTCCTATAACAAGGCGCACTCTTAACAAAGTGGTTTAAATCTTTTAATCGGGTCACACCTGATAGTGTGTTTGTAACCTTTGACAAGGTTGGCTTTTCATAGAACTCACTTCAGAAGAGTGCAAATAAGAGTAACATGTTACAAAGTGGTTTTTCCCTAATTGGGTTTCCACTATAAATCTTAGTGTTAATACTTGTGTGAATGTTTTGGTTTGAACATTTCTATGTTTTACAAGTTAGATAATATTGGATAGTGGATTGCACTGTTATATGTTTATGTTATGCAATCAGTAATGACCGAGTAGCTATTGGTTGTTGGATCTGATTTGTTGAAGAGTTTTAAAGTTTGTTTTATACATGTGGACCTGAGAACAACTGATTCACCCCCCCCCCCCCCCCCCTCTCTATTGTTCTAAATCATATTAACAATTGGTATCAGAGTTATTGGTGCTTACAGAGAACAAGTTTAAAGGTACTTGAAGCAAATGATCAGGATGTATAAGAAGGAGCTACCGAAGCTAAATAAGGAGAACTTCCCTGCATGGCAAAGTTTGATGAAGCTACATATGGCCGGTATTGGTGATTCTACAAAGTATTATGTTGAGCATGATTATGTCACACCTTTTGCACCTCTGAAATAAGAGCACAACCAAGCAATGTTAGAGATTACATCTGCCCTAAGTTATCCAGAATTTGAAGACATCAAAGACTGCACTAATGCAAAGCAAATGTGGGACACTCTTCCAAACATCTATGGCGGTGCTATAAATGTACTGAGAGCAAAATTTGAGAGCCTAAGAGGTAAATTTGATGAAATGAGAATGCAAGAAGGTGAGAATATTGCACACTATTGTGGTAGAATAAAAGAAGTTGTAAATGCTATTAGAGGAGCAAACGGAACTATTGATGATGAAATTATAATTGGAAAAGTATTGAGAACTTTGCATCCTATTTATACCATCAAAATTTTAGCAATTCAGGAATCCAAATGTAACCCTAACAATGCTCTTACTTTGGAAAGTTTGGTTGTTAAGCTTACTACTTTTGAACTTTCTAACTATGATAACTTCACTGTTGCTAATGTTGAATATGCTTTTAAGTCACAAATGGTTTGAGTAAGTTAAAGAAGAAAAAAGAAAAATGCATCAGTGAGAGTGAAAGTGAAAGTGACACATCTAATGAAGAACTTGAGGATCTAGAAGCTCTTATGGCTAGAAAACTAAAAAGGGGAAAAGGAAAGTATAAAGATAAACTCCCTATTATATGTTTTTCATGTAATAAAGTTGGTCATATAGTTGCTAGATGTCTTGAAAGGGATGATAAGGATGAAGAAAGAGACAGCAAGCATAAAGACAAAAGAGAAGATAGAGGTTATCGAAGGTACAAGGACTACAAAGGAAAAGGTAAGAAATCCTGCTATATTGTCGAAGAAGAGACTGACACTGATAGTGATGATTTTGAAATTGAAGTTGTCTATGTTGCAATGAAAGATGAGTCTGATGAGGATGAGAAAACTATATTGATATCTTATTTGAACAAAAGTGATCAATGGATTATTGACAGTGGTTGTTCACATCACATGACTAGTGACAAGAGTAAGTTTGATACCTTAGATCATTATAAAGGTAGAAGTGTGAAATTTGGTAATGATGCACCATGTCCTGTTAGAGGTAAAGGATTGATTAAGCTAATTGATAAGATCACTTGTGAGAATTCTTATTGGGTTGATGGTCTTAACTATAATCTATTGAGTGTTGCACAACTTAATAGCACTGGATACCGAGTGGAATTTCATCACAGGTTGGCCAAAATATTTGATGCCACTGGTGAACTGATTGGGACTGGAGAACAGATAAGAGGTAATTTGTTCTATCTAGACCTATCTAAAGAAACATGTATGATTGCACAACTTGATAATATTTAGTTATGGCATAAGCGGCTATATCATGTTAACTTCGATAATCTAGTAGAAATTAGTAAGAAGAAGAAAGTGAGAGGTTTTCCTAGATTGAAGAAACCTGAGAATGTAATGTGCAAAGAATGTCGGTTGGGTAAGATGACAAATTCTAGTTTTAAGAGCAAGAGTTTTACTTCTGAGAATGCTTTAGATTTGGTTCATACTGACCTTTGTGGACCTATGGGTGTACAAAGTTATTGTGGTGCTAGATATTTTATCATGTTTGTCAATGATTATACCAGAATGATGACTGTAATGTTCTTAAAAGAAAAATTGAATGCTTTTCAATTTTTTAAGTGGTATTTGGCTAAGGTTGAAAAGGAGACAGGTAGGAACCTGAAGTGTTTAAGATCTGACCGAGGTGGAGAATTTATATCCAATGAATTTAATCTATTTTGCAATGATAGAGGGATCAAAAGATAGATGTCTGCACCAAGAACTCCTCCACAGAACGGTATAGCAGAAAGAAGAAATAGATCTATCATGGATTATGCAAGGACATTAATGATTGAAAATAATGTTGCACAAAATTACTAGAGAGAAGATGTAAGTACAGCTATTTATACTCTTAACCAAGTACAGAACATAAAAGGTACAAATCTGACACCTTATGAGCTATGGCATGGGTATGCACCTAATGTAAAGTAATTTAGAATTTTTGGAAGCAAATGCTACATACTAAAGGACAATAGGAATGGAAAATTTGATGCTAAAAGTGATGAGGGAATATTCCTAGGCTAATCCACAAAAAGTAAATCTTATAAGTGTTTGAACTCTAACACTAACGAAATTGTGGAAAGTGTGAATGTCAAAGTTGATGAGTATGCAAAGAAAAATGAAACTAACAGCAAAAGAGAACCAGAAGATTATAGATCTTTTGTGTATATAGAGGAAGGAGAGGCAAATGACAAACTTGCACCTGATGCAGAGTCTTGGGTAAGCAATGCCAAGCATCAGGAAAACAATGTCGAGAGAGAAGAAGAACATGTTGAGCAATAGGAGGAAGTTGTCAAGTATCAGGAAGAGGCTGTCGAGCATTCAGAAGATGAATCTGACAATCTTGTTGGTGAACCTAAAGAGAAAGATGAAAGGAGAGCAGAACCTATTTTGGCACAATATGTAAGGAGACATCACAAGCTTGAACAGATCATTGGAGACAAAGATATTGGAATTTTGACCAGAATCAAGATAAGAGATCCTACATATTTACTATGTGAATTCGAGCCTAAGACAACAAGGGAGGCATTAGAAAATGAAGACTGGATACAAGCAATGAATGAGGAGATAGACCAGATAGAGAAGAATGATACCTAGACTCTGGTGCCAAAACCAGAAAATAAAAATGTCATTGGAACAAAGTGGTGGTTCTGAAACAAGCTGAATGAGCATGGTCAAATCACAAGAAACAAAGTTAGGTTGGTATGCAAAGGCTACGCACAAGAAGAAGGAATAGATTATGGGGAGACATTTTCCCCTGTAGCTAGATTGGAAGGACTAAGAACCTTACTTGCATAGGCTACCTACAAAGATTTCAAGGTATACCAAATGGATGTTAAGTCTACATTTTTAAATGGTATATTAGAAGAAGAAGTGTACATTGAACAGCCAGAAGGATCCATTGATTCAAACAAAAGACACATGGTTTGCAAACTGAATAAAGCAATATATGGACTAAAGAAAGCTCTCAGAGCATGGTATGAGAGACAACTAACTGATATAGATTGGATTCTCAAGGACAAATGACACAAGCAATATGTACATGAAAGATGAAGAAGGTAAAGGAATCTTGTTGGCTAAGATTTTTGTAGATGATATTATATTTGGTGGACAAGATGCCTTGTGTAAGAAATTTTCAAATAAAATGAAAACTAAATTTGAAATGAGTATGTTTGGGGAGATCAATTTTTTTATTGGTTTACAAGTATATCAGATGGAGAAAGGAATTTTCATCACCCACTCTAAATATGTTCATGAGATACTAAAAACCTTTGGTATGGAAGATTCAAGGCCAGTAAGTACTCCCATGGCTACTGGACAAAAGTTTTCTAAAAATGATGATGTTGCAGAAGTAAACCAGACTTTGTATAGATCCATTATTGGAAAGTTGCAGTATGTTGTACATAGCAGACCAGATATTGCTTTAGCTATTAGGATTGTGGCAAAATTCTCTGCCAATCCTAAGGAAACTCACATGATGGTTGTCAAAAGGATAATGAGATATTTGAAAGGGATTGCTGACTATGGATTGTACTACAAGAAGCATGAAAAGTTTGAACTGAGAGTGTATACTGATGCTGATTAGGTAGGAGATGTGGATGATAAAAAGAGTATTAGTGGTGGAGCTTTCTTTCTTGGACAAAGATTAGTTTCCTGGACAAGCAAGAAATAAAATTGAATTTCCCAATCTAATGCTGAAGTCGAGTATGTGGCTGCAGTAGTGAACTATTCAAACTTGGTATAGATAAAGCAATTGTTGGTAGGCATGAAAGAAGAGATCACTGAACCAGTTGTCATATATTGTGATAACACAAGTTCTATCAACATCTCTAAGAATCTAGTGATGCACACAAAGACCAAACACATCGCCATCAAGTATCATTACTTGAGGGAATTGGTACAAGATAAAGAGGTCTGAATGGAATATGTGAATACAAAGGAACAACTAGCAGACATATTCACTAAAGCTTTACCTAAAGAAGCTCATGAATATCTAAGAGGTCAATTAGGGGTTCTTCCCCTAACTGAGGCTGCATAGTCAAGATAGGAGCACTGTATCAAATGAGTTGCAAAGAGTATCTGACAAATTGATGCAGAGACAAGTAACACTTTAGGAGCAGCCTAGAGTTGTGAAAAGTACAGCAAAGCCAAGAATCATTCATAAGCAAAGATGATAGAGGGAGAAATACTACTAATGAATTGAAAAAATGATATCTACATCTACAGGATGTATGTTTTAGTTGTTGCTTTGGCATTTTTGTCAAAGAGGGAGATGATCATAGATGAATACACATGGTGAGATTTCATGGAAGATCAAGTAAGAGGGAGAGATTCAGTGGATGGTCATACAAGCATGGCTAATTGATTCTATATCAAAATGAAGCTAAGGATATTATAAATATTTCTAATGAACATATAAGTTTTGGATTGGTTGGTGATTCATGTGTTATTCATATCTTGTTGCCATCAATGCCAAAGAGGGAGATTGTTGGAAACTGCAATTGAAGCAATTGTTGTATTGTCATTGATGTCAAACCTTAATTGGTAAGACTGTTGCTATCTAAGAAAGTACTATACCTATTCGATTGTTGTGAAGGGGATAGGCAAGGTTGGTAACAATAGCACCTAAGGAAAGGTTGAGTTATCTTGATACTTCAATGAGTACTTGATTATGTGGCAAAATGATAAGATAATGTATTATTTATCTAAGAATGAAGACTAAACTGGTAGGCTTAACCGAGCAAAAGTGAAGAAATCTAGTTTAAGCCAAGTGATGTTAGTGTCGACTGAGCTAGTATATGCCCAGTAAATTTAGTGTTGACCGAACATCAGTTAATTACCGAGGAAGATAGTATTAGCCGAGGAAATAGTTTTTGAGGTGATCAAGCTTTCTAATGAAGACTGAGGAGTTGAACACTATATTGATCGAGCATCAGTAATTTACATTTGAGGAAGAATTCAGATTTCCAGCCGACATAGTTGAATTCTTGGATTATGTAAAATGTGTTGACTTTATTTATTAATTGTACGAAAGCATTTAATGCACTATAAAATGATTTATTGTAAATCTATTAAGAGATTTGAGATATTTCTAGAAGGATAGATGAAGAACATAAAGTTGGAAGGATTCGATGAATCTGACCTAACCCTAAGATCTATGAAGGAGATTAAGTGGAAAAAGATGTATTGACCTAATTGAGGAGGTATTAAGGAAACCTAAGCATGAGGTTGAACAAAGAAGAGGATGCTGGAAGTATTATTGATGTTATTGACTGTATAAGTAGAAATTGTTGAAGGAGAAGTGTTGTAATTGCTTGAAGAGATTTTTTAGTAGATCAGTGATGGAGATGGTAAAGGTTCACAGTCAGTAAGCCAGCATATGTGTACGGAATTGGATCTGATATTTGCAAAGTGAGTTGTATGTTTTTCAGATCAATACTACTATTACTTTCTAACCATTGTATCAGTCAAAATCCTTTTAACAGAGGTTGACCTAACAGTCATTTGTATAAATCCTTTGAACAAGGTGTATTCTAATGGGATGTATGTAAGTCCTATAACAAGGCACACTTTTAACAGAGTAGTTTAAATCCTTTAACCAGGTCACACCTAACAGTATGTTTGTAACCTTTGACAAGGTTGGCTTTTCACAGAGCTTACTTCAGAAGAGTGAAAATAATAGTAACATGTTACAAAGTGGTTTTTCCCTAATTGGGTTTCCACTATAAATCCTAGTGTTAATAATTGTGTGAATGTTTTGGTTTGAACATTTATGTGTTTTACAAGTTAGATACTATTGGATAGTGGACTGCACTGTTATATGTTTCTATTATGCAATCAATAATGACCGAGTAGCTATTGGTTGTTGGATCTAATTTTTTGAAGAGTTTTAAAGTTTGTTTTATACATCTGGACCTAAGAACAACTAATTCAGCCCCCCCCCTCTTTGTTGTTCTAAATCATATTAACAATATGTGTCTCAAATGACTCAATAGTTTAAAATGTACTACATGCAAACATGAAAAATGCCCTTCACAAGTCAAATACCTAATGATATAGGTAGCTAGCTATGAGTATGATGAAGGCAAAGAAAACCTTGTAGCTCCTTTCTTGTCTACCTCCAATTGAGGGTCTCCTCTCCTTGTGAATTCCACTCTGGCCGACCTGGCTTCATCATGGGTATGGTTCATCAACAGCTGGTAGGCTAGTTACTTATGCTATTCTTGCCTCTAAGGAAACAAATTTCAATCCTCTGAGAATATCCTCACCATTGTTGAATGTATTTAAAAATTCAAAAGCAACATCCTCTTTATAGCCATTCAACCTGATAAAATAGCTCAACCACCTGTGGTTGTTGAATGTTTACAAACTTGCTTGATCCTGCGATAAAATTGTATGATCAAATGGCTCATGATGGATTGGCTGACCATGCATGGTGATATTTTTAAATTATTTACTCTCAAATTTCTTCATTAACTTATTTTCTGGGAATTTTTTGTAAATACCACTCCCCTGTCTCACAAACCCTTTTGTTGCTAATACCCTTTTCTCAACAATTAAACTTAGAGCTTTTGAAAAGTTTAATTATGGAAATAAAGCTCTAAATCTAATAAATGTCATTAATAGTAGTAGGAATGACATGCTTGGGTATGAGTATATAAAATATACTCCTAAATTTATTTCAATATTTAGCACATATTATCAGTCAAATCATTTTTTACTAAGGCTACGAGATAATTATGATAAGGACATGCATCTTTTGGAAATCATGCGAACTTTAATTTTTTGGCAATATGCAATATGTGCTTGCACTCATGACATAAGTAAAAAAGGTGATGTGTGAAAAATAATGACATAATATGACCATGTCCCCTAATAAAAGTGTGGCATGTGTCCACACATGCCATATATCTATGGTGAACTTGTAATTAATGCAATATACTAATACACGATATCTACATTATGGAATAATAAATAAATCAAATGAATGAATAAATACATGTGTGTACCTTTAGGTATTTTGTTAACTACATATATCACTTCATAATTGGTGCCCACTAATGTGTGTTGAAATTATGACTAAGTTAGAGGGTGAAATGGAGTGATGGGTGGAATAAAAGACACATGGAATGAGGTGGAGTAAAATAATTATTATGGATAAAATGGTTTCCTAGAGAAAAGAAAATGTTTATGATCTACATGCCATATCATCAAAGAAAATTTGCACGCGGGAGGGTATCACCTATGGCTATAGGAAGTGCTTGTTGGTGTTGATTATTGTCAAATTATTGCATGAACTCATCCTTGGTGGTTGGTATACGGTATAAGAAAATTTTATGTCCATTCACAAACAAATTGAACCAAACTATATCAATTGTTGTCAACTTTGCATCTCCATTATCAAACACGGTTTCAATTTCATAGGGGCCTAACCATCTGGTAGTCAACTTGCCTTGATTCTCCTAGAAATGAGAATCATACAACAGTGCCCAATCACCAGTAACAAACCTCTTAGATTTGATGTGACTGTCATGCCATTTATTTCTTTGTATTTGAACTAACTCAGTGTGTTTTATGGTAGATTTTCTCATTTCATCCAATGCATTGAGGTGTAGGATTCTTTCCCTTTATGATATAGAAAGATTTATATTAACCTCCAAGGTTATTTGTAGCATTTTGTGTTCAAACTCAATAGGCATCATGGTTGAGTTCTTATACAACAACTCAAAGGGTGTGAACCCTATTATATTTTTAGAAGTAAGTGTATCTGGATTGTCTTAGTGAGGATAGATTCAATATCCCTATTATTTATCTCTTCTTGAGCATTTTTCTGATGGTGATACGGGCTAGACTTCTTGTGCCTTATTTTATACTCATTTATCAAGGCATTAATCAAAGTAAATGTGAATTATGCTTCCTGATCTATCACCAATTCTCTTGAAACTCTATATCTGGTGAATCTTTCCTCATATAAGAATTTTACAACTTTGTTGTCTCTGGAATTATTCATAGCCCTTACCTCCACCTCTTTTGTAACATAGTTAGTGCACACCAAAATGTAAGAATTCCCATTGGATGGGGGATAAATGGGCCCGACAAAATCAAGCCCCCATTTATCAAAAGGTGTGACTGCTACCTGTGGTACAAAGGCAATTCATCAGATTTTGTAGACCTATCCATTCTCTAATATCTATCACATTTTCTAGTGTAGCTTATTGTATTCTTGTGCAATGTAGGCCAGTAGTACCTAGTTGTCAATACTTTCATGGTTGTCCTCTTTGCTACAAAAATGACCTCCACATGGTTCATCATGGCATGCATAGCGGATATCATATGTTTCATCCTATCTCACACTTAGTCTCATTACCTAATTAGGTCTAGTGTGTTGGTGTTCTTTTTCCCCAAAGGTCAGCTTGGCATTAGGATTGACATGGCTAGTGTCACATTCACTCAACACTCCAAATCTGACAGGAAAAAGGGCCAACTAACAAGGATCAAAGAGATATCCTTCTACACTTTGAGCTCCACATCACTCAGGTGGGTGTACCTCATTTGCACACTCATACAACTTGTGTCACACTACAGGCCTGCAGGTCACTAACTGTGGAATGGTTCTCAAACTCTTCTAGGTATCTTGTACCTTAATGAAGCCAATATCTCATGCAATAGCCCAACTTGCATGGAGTGAGTATGAAAACCAGATACCTAACCTATCAACAAGAAAGGGAAAAGGTGGAGCTGAAGGGAAATTATTTGAATGGATTGCAAGGACCCCTGAGATGCCCTAAGTCTCTAATAGACCAGTGCCTTATCCAATGGGCCACAGAGTCAAATACAATATTACAAGGGACAGCTATGAAATAAGAAAACAATATACTCAATGTGTTGATGCCTAACATCAATCACACACCATGACCAAACCTCAACTTAGTTCCCACCTGTGTATTCAAATATGCTATTACCCATCAAAGGATTTTTACCCTCTCCTTAGAAGAGACCTATGAATAGATAATACATTAACTAGCATCCACTAGTAGACAAGCATGACCTATCCTTGATACTTCAGCTCATACATACATGAATACTAACCCTGAACCAGTTATCTCTACGAAGACAACTCCACCCACAAGCTCTTAGGCAATGCAAAGTAGAAAAACTAGACATCCTTGATGCATGACTAATGAGTTCAGGATTCAAATGGAGATAGCTTGACAACAGCAAGAGTATATTAAATTCTCATACATAACACAAGTCTGTTACAATATGCATTGTATTCTCTGAACCAGCAAGAGAAAGAGGAACACTCTATATGCAAAGAGAAGGAGAAAAATCTACAGGAAAAGGACCCTTCACTGGAACCAGAAAAGAACTCTAAACTGGAATCACTGGAACTGACAAAAATTCAGAACCCTGGACAAGTCAAAAATTCAACACTTTATACCATTAGCTGCCTTGGAAACCCATAACAGGTTGCAAAAAGCTACGGACAGCTAAGGCTAGGGTTTCACCCACCACACCAATCAAAATTACATCAAAATTTACTGCAAGGGTAGGAAACCAAGCAATCCAGAGAGAGAAAAAATCTCAAACAAAATCTGCAATTACGAGCATCAAAATAGTCCTTCATACGGCACAAAAGTCTCTGCAAACAAGTAACAGGCCTCTGGACCACTTTGCAACCACTGGTGCCACCAAACCAATCAAATCCACCGAAGAAACTATAAATTTTGGTACTTCTTGTCGCAAAAACTCTCTGTAAGAATCGAATTTGAAAAGCAACGGTCACCTTGCACTTCGCGGGCTTTATGCTCTTTAACTATTTTCCCTTTGTCGCACCATCACACGATCATGAACTTCATCGCCATAGGAAACCAGGCTATATATGTGCTTGGTCGCATGATCGCAAGGCACCAAACTAACCTTTGCGATCATGCGACCATGGCTTCTTAATCGCACAATGCCGATCGCAAACCACCCTGAGAAGTCCTCGGCCCCACCACCAATCGTCAACCAATCAAAATCAAGCACGCCGGCAAGACCCACATAGTGGACCCACCCTAACTCCGCAACCATGATGTCAAACGGTTAGTCGCATGATCGCATAGCCCGGGGACAGGCTATGTGAACATGCGACAACCCGCAGACCTTAACCTTGCTGCAACCACCACCGCTAAGTCCTAACGCAAAATGTCAGTCGCATGATTGCATAGCCTTGAAAAAGGCTATGCAAACATGCGACTAACTGTTAGCACTCACCGCTGAATGTCAAACATGCTCGGGCACTGTAAACATGGGTCCCACCACAAACCCCCTACCACCGGGCATGCCGGAAACCAATCGGAACTCAGCATGTCACCACCGCGGACACCATATTACCACCTACCATCGGGCCTTAGGGTCACGTGTCGACCGGTCGCATGATCGCATAGCCAAAAAATGGGCTATGCGATCATGCGACAGCCAACCAAAAACTGCCACATCACCACCTCTGACAGCGGGCCCACAGTGAACAAACCCATCGGCACCCAATCGGACGGTGGGCGCATGATCGCATGGGGTGAGAATATTTCATGTGATCATGCGCCGACCGTAGATCTTCAATCTCTGACACCGGGCAATGAAAAGAACTGGGACCCATGAACCAACAGCCAAGCATTCAACGACCACGTGACTAACCGTCTGCCAGGTCGTTGGATGTTAGCCGCTAACCACCAACAATGAAGAGATTACACAACTAAAGAGAAAAAGACCACCCGCCAGGTCACTGAATGTTAAGGGATTAACCGCCAAAAACTAGCAACTAGGAGATAACCACAAGTCGCCAAGTCACGGAATGAAGACATAACCGCCAGCCAAGTAGAACAACAGGAAGAACTGGACCCACGCAGACAGGTGGCAAGTGGTCACATGATCGCATGTCAGGAAAGTCTGACATGCGGCCATGCGACAACCAATCATTGAAGATCCTTTGAAGACCCAGGCCCACCATCCATCGCACTTGCGCAGTTAGAGAATGCCAACAAATAGGAAACTGTGAGGTTGAAAACACATAGGGTTTTTGATGGAAAAGATCAAAAACACACAAGGCTTGACATAGCAAAAGATCGAAAACACACAGAGTTTCCATGCAAACCAAAAGATAAGCGCACCAAAGCTGGAAGGCACAAGGTCAAAAACAATGAAGGTTTTCAAACATACCGAAAACATCATGGATTTTCAGAAACACTGTGGGTTTTCGACACTGTGGCAGATTTTGAAATTATTTCCAGCAGACTTTAAAACTTGAATAACTTTCTGGATTTGGCGATTCAGCACGTGCAATTTGGATTGGAGCAAGGTGAAACATTGGAGAACATAGGGCTAAGGGCACTTCAAGAAAACTTGCAAGGAAATAGGCCATTTTCATAAGATTTTGCAATGACAGGAAAATGGACTAACATAGTGTAAAATAAATAGTTTTCTATCCAAGAAAAGTTGAAATTTTCTCAACTAGGCACCTCTTTTCCTTTGGTGAAAAGTAGGGAGGTAGTTTGTTAGCATCTAGGTAGTTTTCTATATCTACATACAATGGTGTCTTAGTAAAGATAGATTAAAAAATGTTCATCTGGAAAGCTATCATCAATGACTTTGGAATCGTCAACATTTTGTAGTCTAGACAAAAGTTTGCTACCACATTAGATTTTACTAGCTTATCAACTATGGTTATATCAAATTCTTGCATCAACAATAGCCACCTTACCAACCTTCCAATTATTGTAGGTTTATTCATGAGATATTTAATGGCTACATGATCAGTATCAACAAATATCTGATACCCAGTCATATAATGGCAGAATTTGTTTAGGGCATAGATAACAGCTAGAAACTCATTTCTATGATAGTGTAGTTCAGTTCGGTTCCTTGCAAGTTCTTACTGATGAAGTATATAGCATTTTATATGGCACTATCCTTTTTTTCCTAACACTTCTCCTATAGCATAATCTAAGGCATTGTGTATGTGAAATGGAAGTGACCAATCTGGACCTCTTAGGACGGGTGCTTGAGTGAGAACAAATATCAGCTCCAGGAAGGATTCATCATTGGCTACAGTCCATTGGGAATCTAAGTCTTTTGTAAGCAAAGTATATAATGGACTTGCCATTTTTTTGAAATACTTTATGAATCTCCTATAGTAACCAACATGCCCTAAGAATATCCTAATATCTTTCTACTTTGTTGGGGCAGGTAGATTAAGGATCACTTCTATTTTGTAGGATCTACTTTTATGCCAACCTCAAATATATAGTGTCTTAGGACTACACCTTGCATCATCATAAAAACTTCTCACTATTCAAGGATAGGTTATCCTTCACATATTTTTAAAAATTTACCCAAATTAGCCAATGCTTCCTCATAGGTAACACTATATGTTGTAAAATCGTCCATGTAGACCTCCATGCAATCATGAGAAATATCTAAAAAGATACTAATGTCGACTCTTTGAAATGTTGTTGGAGCATTATAAAGTCTAAAGGGCGATACAAAGCGTGCATAGGCTACCCAAGGGAAAGTAAAAGTAGTTTTTTCTTGATCTTCAAGGGTAATCCTGATATGATTATATCCACTATACCCATCTAGGAATGAAAATTATTTCTTGTTTTCTAGGGACTCCAAAACTTGATCAATGAAAGGTAAAGGGAAATAGCCTTTCTTAGTGGCAATATTGAGCTCTCTGTAATCTATACACACCCTCCATTCACCTCCTTTTTTAGGCACTACCACTAAGAGAGAAACCTGCTCACTATCTAATATAGGGTATATGAAACCACCTTTGAATAACTTCTACATTTTAGTTTTAACTATTTCTCTTAGAGCAGGATTAACTGGGTATGTGCAGGATCATGTTATACCAAACTATGGCCTTAAGTGGCAATGAAAAATCAGAAAATCAAGGTTAGTCAACTTGATGTAAAAAGTTGAACATCTTATGAACCTTATGTGAAAAAGTTGTAGGAATAGAATCTGTAGGAAATTGAATGTAGTTTCTAAACTACTAGCCCTTGTCTGAAAAAAAAAATAATCTAATTGTTCAAAATTTTAAATTTCAATGCAGTAGTACAAAAATTTAAGGGAAAAAATAAAAAGTACGTGTATGTCTGACCACCTTAATCATAATCAAATGATGATATATTTTCCCAAGATTCTAGATATAAGTAGTAGACTCATGCCCGAATGTGACGCATATTTTTTTGTAATTTTTTGCCAAATAAATAATTAATTATGAATTTTCTGCTACAACTTTTTCAGAATAAAAAAACTCTCGTGTCTGACCACCTTAACTAATTCTAAACTTTACAAAATTGAAAAAAAAAAATTCTTATAGTAGCCGAAGCATAGAAAGGTTAAACGGTTTGAAAGTTATAGTTGTTTTTCAATTAGTATGTCAATTACGACTTTAAAGATAACTCAATTGAAAAATAAATAATAATTACTTACTGAACTCAAAATTTGACAGTAATTATATTGATGGAAAGTTGATAATGTCTTTAAGAAACCCTTTTCGTTTCATCAATTTCAAGTGAAAAAATAGTCGTCAGCTACATGGTCAAAGTCTCGAATCAAAGACAATCTGCTAAACACACCTAATGAGTTCACCATTCATGTTTGGCATTGCCCAAGGCAAATACCAAGCCTAATCGGATATGCGATAATATCATATATCCGAAACTTCCGGCCTAATTCAAAATTTCATTTAGACTAGTTTTTTCAATTTCAAGTTACATATTAAATTATTATTTTTTAATTTTAAATTACATATTAAATTGTATTTTTTCATGTTAATATTAATTTAGTTGAGTATTTTTTTCAATTTTAAGTTATATATTACAAATTATTATTTTTAATATTAATATTTAATAATAATAGCATAGCATTAGTATTATAATATAAATTTTTATATTAGTATGTGTTATATTATTATTATTTATTTATCTGTTATATAATAGTATAATATTAACTTATTAAATATTTATATTATATGTTCAATATTATACCTGAGAGAGAGAGAGAGAGAGAGAGGGCGGGGGGGAAGGTTGGAAAGGTGTGAGAAAGAAGATCAATTTGGGGGATTGCTTCACCCCTACATTGCAGAGATCCTTTAAGCCACACAACTCTTGGGACAAGAGTTTCATTGGTGGTGGGGAGTATGGTGTAGGGGCACCTAGGATCAACAAACAAACCATTAAGACTATGAAGGAATGGAAGATACCTAATGGAAATCAAAGATCCAAGGAGGTCAAAGCATTTCTAAATGATGTAAACCATATTGATTATCATATTTTGGCACCTATCATGTTTTGATGCCATGAAATGGCATTTGAATGCAAAGACTTAGTTATATCCTTGAAAGGATTAAATGAATGTATCTTGGACCATTAGTTTCCCAATGTGTTTAGGATGTTCTAGGAGGTTAGTTGGGTATTAAATAAGTCTTTTATGTGTTTAAAACACCTTAGGAGTTTTAATGCTTAAGTGCAATAAGTTTTAGTTCATTTTTAATGTTTAAAAATTCAAATGTTTGAATCATAACGGCTAGTTAGCCATTTAGAGGGAAATCTTATTAAGGGATAGTTTTTAGTCTTTTAATCTTGATAACCACCAAGAATGTGGTTGAGGCAGTTAGATTCAAGTTTTAAATACATGAAAGGATTCATGGTGAAGTCAATAAAGTCTGGATTGTACAGGCAGGAACAGAGATTTTAATGAAATATCAGTTTGGTCTACAAACTTTATGTTCTTTGCATTATTGAAAGGCTTTAATACTTATTGTTTTGATTTTTAAGTTTGTGTTGGAATAAAAAGCAATCTAAATCATTCATTACCCTACTGAATGAATTGATATTCTTCTTAAATCATTGTTCCATGCGTTGAGACTGAATAATCCTGACTGTGACAGCAAATGTCTTTATTACCTTGAAGTTTCTTTATAATAATCATGTAAATTTTCTTGGATAAGGATTTGGAAGTTGCAATAAGATACTAAAAGGATATATTTCATGTTTTGGAGGGTTTGAAAGTCATCTTACATGGTTGTACCTTCATTTCCAGCGGTTTAGACTGGTTTATTCAATTTTCTTTCTTTGTTTTGAAGATTAAGTTGTAATCTATATCCTTTCCATGGACTCAAAGGCATAGAATCCATGGAAGGATGATTACTAAAAATTTACCATAGTTTCAAATGATCTTACTTGCAGAGATTTAACAAATGAAGTGATCATTGACTGATCAAAGAAAGGTTTTCTAATGAAATTGATGGCTAAGGTATAGCAGTGGGAGATATGGCTTAACAGCATAGACTTTTTATGATTTTAAAAGTCTTTTATGGTGGTATGAATGGTGAATCAATCACCAACTAATCCAAGAAGTGTGTGGAAGGCTGAGATTGGCAAAGCCCTAGATTCAAGGGTTTGAAGTAACCAAATTGGAGGTTTTGATGTTCCCCATGTTTTGGGACTAATTCCTCTTAGACTTAGAGGTTTTGAGTCATTTAATGATACTATCCAAGGTTTGAGATCCCTGAGATATTTATATGATATAGTTGCTTTGTAAAATCATCAAGTTTCTTATGAAATTGTAGGGGTACAGGTAGAGTACTATTATTTGGTCTAAAAGACCACTACCTAAATTTGTGATATGTTCTTGTATGGCCAAAAGGGTGTCTAATTATGTATTTATTTCTTCTAGTGTTTTGGGAAGGTGGAATTTTTTAAGACCAAAAAGGTCACTGCATGGCTACAAGGCTAGCTCATTAGGTCTCTAGGCCAGTTTGGAGACATTTAGCCATTGGGAGTAAGGGATCACTCAAGAAACCTTAAAACCACTTTGAAACAACCTTATTCATCCTAAATACTTTACATATATTACCATTTTTCATTTGGAGTCACCTTGGTTGGGTTGAGTCTATTAAAGCCATTGATCATTTTGGGAAGTAGTGGGTTTATAAGCCAAATTTGAGTAACTTATCTTGTAAAGAGAGAGAGAGAGAGAAGGGGAAGAAGAGAGAGTAAACATGTGTAAATTCTAGTGATAGCCCCATTTCAACCACTCAGTCAGTAGAACATTCACGACCATGCCGGACTGAAGTGTCCTCAAGGTGCACTAAGGATGATTGGGCAGCAATCTTTCAAGGCTCGTATCTTGGACCCCATGAGAGGTATCAAAAAACTATGAGATTTTATAGGACCATGTTTTTGAGGCCTACAATAACCTCTCTCCATTCTGGGAGATTCAAATTTTTTTGAATTTGGCATGCCAATCTCATTTGATGCCAAAACTTTCAGTGAGGGTCAATTGAAAGTTACACCACTGGGTTTCTTCCAAACTGTTCGTCTTGGCACCAAATGGACTGCGCCATTAGCTTTGTTTGGGTGGGTAAACACTAGTGACAACCTTTTTTTGACCACTTAGTGAGTAGAACATTCGCGACCATGTCGGACCGAAGTGTCCCCAAGGTGCACTAAGCACGATTGGACAGCGATCTTTCAAGGCTTGTATCTCAGACCCTGTGAGAGGTATCAAAAAACCATGAGATGCTACATGACTATTTTTCAGAGGCCTACAATAACCTCTCTCCATTCTGGGAGATTCAATTTTTTTTTAATTTGGCACACCAATCTCGCTTGACGCCAAAATTTGCAATGAGGGTCAGTTGAAAGTTGCACCACTAGGTTTCTTCCAAACTGTTCATCCTAGCACCAAATGGACTGTGCCATTAGCTCCATTTGGGTCGGTAAACACTAGTGACAAACTCATTTCAACCACTGAGTTAGTAGAACGTTCGTGACCATGCCAGACCAAAGTGTCCCCAAGGTGCACTAAGCACGATTGGGCAGCGATCTTTTGAGGATTGTTTCTTGGACCCCATGAGAGGTATCAGTGAATCGTGAGATGCTACAAGACTATTTTTCTAAGGCCTACAATAACCTCTCTCCATTCTAGGAGATTCTAATTTTTTTGAATTTGGCACGCCACTCTTGCTTGATGCCAAAACTTACAATGAGGGTCAATTGAAAGTTGCACCACTGGGTTTCTTCCAAACCATTCATCCTAGCACCAAATGGACTGTTCCATTAGCTTTGGTTGGGAAATTAAATGCTAGTAACAACCCTACTTTGACCACTAAGTTAGTAGAACATTCACGACCATGCCGGACCAAAGTGTCCCCAAGGTGCACTAAGCGCGATTGGGCAACGACCTTTCGAGGCTCATATCTCAAACCCCATGAGAGGTATTAGCAAACTGTGAGATACTACAAGACCACATTTCTAAGGCCAGTCTTTCTTGATGCCAAAACTTGCAATGAGGATTGCTTGAAAGTTGCACCATTGGGTTTCTTCCAAACCGTTCGTTCTAGCTTTGAATGAACTGTGCCATTAGCTCTGTTTGGACAACCTCATTCGAAACATGAATTCAGTAGAACGTTTGTAAACATGCTAGACCAATTTGTTCTGAAGGTCCACTAAGCACCATTGTGTATATTGGTGAGAATTCTGGTGTGTCAAGAGGCAAAGTAAGCCTTTAAATGGATCCTTTGATTGGTATGTCAAGAGGTGAGAATTCTGATATTTTGTATTGATTGATAATCCTTTGTAAAGGATCATGCATTGTGAGCCATTAAATGGCAGTACCTAGGGGTCACTAGGGGTGATTAAGTTAATCCTAGGTCAATTGGATTGATCTAAGGACCTATAAGTTCTATAATGGATATCAAATGGCCAATAGAGTCAATCAAAGGATGTAAAATCACTTGAAGTGCTAAAATATGGAATTTTCTTGTATTGGCAAAATATGCCTATAAGGCTCATATGGGGTTATAGGTTAGTTTGGA
Source organism: Chamaecyparis obtusa (assembly GCA_027943335.1). Classification (NCBI taxonomy): domain Eukaryota; kingdom Viridiplantae; phylum Streptophyta; class Pinopsida; order Cupressales; family Cupressaceae; genus Chamaecyparis; species Chamaecyparis obtusa. Next base: position 799,232 of record BSBK01000740.1, on the reverse strand, counting down.
TTACAAAGGTTGTTTTAAACCTTTTTAAAAGTTATAAGAAGGGATATTAGATTCAATTTGTTGAGTTAACAACATTAGTCGTCAACTTAACAACATCTTTAAATCATACTTTGGTTATGGCAGTCGGTTTGGGAATGTTACCAAGTAGTTAGACACTTAAATAGATGTTGCAATCAGGTTTTGAAGGAGTTTTGCATCTTTTGTGTAGGGGATCTACATAAGTGACTGGTGGATGTCGAGTTGGGAGTGTAAGGAAGAAAAAATGTAATGTTTTACAATCAATAAAAAAAGATTCCTTGAGTTGAGACTAACTCCTTGAGTAGATTCCAAGATGCTTGTAGAATCCTCAAGTTGAGTTGGGTTCCATGAGGAGATAGTAGAGGCTCTGCATCATATTTTCTTGGTTGAGAGCATTAGATACGCATGAATACAATGTAGCACATAAATTTTGAATTCACTTAAATGATGAATTACACGTGAACACACGTAGCACATAAAGCGTACACATAAATTTTCTTAAGTCATGAAGCATACATCTAGCACATAGATTATAAAGCATACCACATGAATTCATTTAAGTCATGCACATAGCCCATACACATGAATTTAGGTTATGAAGAATTTACTTGAATATACATGAATATACTTGAGGCATAAATCGTACACATGAGTACATACACACAAGCATATTTACATACTAACAATGAATAAATGAACACACAATTAACAAATTGGATCGAATATCAAGTTCCATATATATCAAAATGAATAGTAATTCTGTACATATTTACATGTCAACATATCTAGATACAATGTGGCATACGCCATCTCAAAATGTGTCATATGACATCTCAAAATAAGAAGTTCAACTATAAATGTTTCTAGGACATCCTATTCTACTGGTGGATCATCAAAATGCAGCCTCTTTGAAGTACTCTTTGGCTTTGATGGATCCTGCATTCAAACACAAAAGTGAAACCCCAAGTTAGATTACTTAATTTATATGGTTTCTACAAATAAAAAATAAAAAATCAGAATCATAGTCAACAATTATAAATAAAATTTAAACTAAAATTGAACTCTCATATACATCACCTCTTTGTCTCCTCCCGTAGATAGGAGACCTAATATATGTCCTTGGTAGCAAAGGAACAATGCCACCAATGTTGACTCTGACCTATATATGTTTGCGAACATGAGATTGATCTACAAGTTATACTATTTAATGTTAAATCCTTGGTAGAAAATATATGTTTACAAAATAACTAAATTAACATTAAAATTTACATGTGTTGAACTTTCTTCAGAAATGTTGGTTGAGTCATCAGCAATACAAACCCTTGGCATTCTACCTCCCTCAAACTAGGAGAGACCTACAAAAGTCAAACAGATACTTCATACTATCATAACTTGATCATATTATATATACTTGATAGTAAAATATACACAAATAACTTTAGAAATATATGTACCGTGGGGCTATCACTACAAGTTGATATGTCTGTGACTCTATCGTGGTGATAGGGTCTCACGACATCATCAGATACCACTCTCTATCAAATAAACCATGTAAATTAAAAATGAGTAGACACAACTAACAAGTATACATGTATGCATAAACAAACTAAATTACTTAATTACCTTCCCCTTGTCAACACCTGATGCCTGCACCCCCTCACATTGCCCCTCGATGGCAACTGGTGACACCTGCATCAGTATGTAATAAGATGATCATAAAAATTAGAAAATACGTGTACATATACTATTATAATAATTTAAGGAAACCAATGAGTACATTAAAACATATGTACCATGGAAGTGCCAAGACCAAATGATATGGCTGAAAGCATGGACCCCTCCACCTGTGCCATCTCCTCCTCTGTCATCAACTGAACATAAATGTAACACATAAAAAAACATAAGTGGAAAATTATTATAAAAAAATTCTACTAAAAATATGAACAATAAAAATTAAATACAATGTAAAAAGTGAACGGTTTACCCTTACCATAACAGTAGGAGTCAATGGCTCTGTATGCCCCTGATGCACATCTTCATGAGATGCTTCAGTGCCTATAGTGTTTTGTGTAGAATCATCTACCTCGAAGATGTAATTATATGCATCACTATCATTTAGGGGACCTAAGCACAGATTCTTGCACATAATGGAAGTGTGGGGCACACAAAAATGTGAGCTCATGGAGGATGTGGAAGGGTTGGAAGCATCAAGACGTGGAGGCAACAATGTCATGCTTTGCGTAATTAGCAGACCACTCAAGGTGTGAATGGCTCAAATAGTCTTTGAGCCGGCCTCAAAAATAATGTCAGGATTCTGCATTGTGAGAGGTGGTGAAATCTTGAGAGAGGGGACATATGTGCAGGATTTCACCTGATGTGCCCATGGCCTATCCTAAGGAGCACCTAAACCTACACCCTAGTTCGGTCTCATACTCCAATAATTGACCTTGTGACCGAGTGCAAATTCAGCATTCAATTTTTTAATAAAATAAAATGGGACATCCAAATTACTGTGAGGTGGTCTATCAAAAACCATCCACTAGCGGTCCTAAAAGTTGTCACGTATTGCACTATTTATCCACCATTTAATTGACAACTTGGGTTTTTTAGGGTCCACTTTTAGACCGGTTTTAGGATCCACAAAAAAATTACATATGTCATGTTTTTTTATGTTTAGGTTCATGACTTGATCATAGTCAAGCCCATCGTCAAACTGGGTGTGCATGGAATTGCGCCAAAGAAGTGCAACACTATGTTGCTCTGTAAGTTTCTCCATGTTTTCAATAATTGAGTTCAATGTCGTAAACATGGGCGCAATGTTGGGATATTGGCATAGGTGGTTTGAAATCCTCTAAGTTGATTTAGATTGTCTCCTATTAGATCCCCTAAACGGTGATGGTTTGAGACTGGTTCATCTTCTGCAAGTGAGGGATTGTTGGGAGGTGGTTGTGGATTATTTGCGGGATCATTGGGATGGCATTTTGATTCCATGTCTGATTACAATTAGAAAACAAATAGATAATTACAATGAATTTTAAAAAACAATACAAAAACTCATTTAAACGGACTAATTTTTATATAAAAAACTATAAATTTCTATTAAAACAGAATAAAAATAATAAAAATTTGAAGATTGAACTTACCTTAAGATTCAAGAAAAATTAGATAGGAGATAAAATCGGATATCCGAAAGCCCTAGCCGCGTTCAACATTTTCACAGTGAAAATGTTGAATGCGTCTGAGCTATGTAAATATATAATTACTGGAAAAAATTGGATATCTAATTTTATTGGATATCTGATAATATCAGATATCTAATAAGGTCTATGCTTTGGCTTTTGTCTTGGCCAGATGTACAGACACCCAGGCCTACTAAAAAATCAACAAATGGATTTGTGCACTTTTGGACAAGTGAAAAGTTTATTTTTTCACATCGCCACTTTTTTGCATACCATGATCCTGCACATACCCAACTCTCCTTTGAGACTGTCTTATAAGTAAGCTATATTCCTTGATATAAATCCTATGGGTACACAACTTAGGATCTATCCCCTTCATATCCCCATAATCCCATGAAAAGTCTTTTTATGATCTTATAGTAACTTAGTTAAAGATGATTGTTGTTGTTGATTAAGTTTATTGTTTATCTTCAAGCAACAACCTGGTGAAACCTCAATCTACTTGGTTAGTTCAATCATGGAAGCTTCAGTTAAGGAAGGCATTTAGATATCATGGAGAAGCAAGCTATGGTAGATTTTCTTGACTGTATGAAGGTTAAATGACTCTGACTTAAGATATAAAGGTTGCAGGGAGCATTGCTAGATAAAGGAACATGCAAAGGATTGTTCCCTCATCCCATAATTATTCTACATGATGTTGGTGAGAAATTCATCCTCATCTTCAAGTTGTAGGAAAGGGTCCCTTCTTAGTATCATTAAATATACTACTAAATTCACTTCTTCGGATTCTTCCCCTACATCTGGCTAAATAGGCATTGCTAGTTCAAGTTGGGGTTGAGAAGGTGGATGTAATGCTATTTTCTTTGTAGTTAGTCTATTAGATATGGTAATATATCCAAAATGACATCTAATATAAGCATTTGTGGTAACTAACCATGGACGGCCTAGAATGATAGGATATCCTCCTAGTGTGGACTTAGGAGAAAGAATCATAAAATATGTAGGGTATTCCCAAGAGTCCAATGGCATAACTACATCTCCCACCATCCCATTAGGCTTTACTATAGAATTGTCTACAAGTTGCTGGATAGTAGGATAATTCCTAAGGTTGGGAATATTAAGTTGCTACATAATGTCTTTGGTCATGACATTGATAGTTTCTCCTAGGTCAATCAAGGCATTCTTTATTGATATTCCATTAATAATGACCTCTACAAATGGACTACCATGGTTAGAGTATTTGGGGACAATAAATTTTCCAAGCATAGTGTTCACTAGTTGTCCTAAGACATGGATAGTCTGGGGATCCTTTTTCTTCTTGCTATGATTCTTGAGACAAGCATCTTTGATAGCCTTTCCATTTATAGGTACATTCTTGATTTCTTAAAAGACTGGAATTTTGACACAAATGTGTTTAAGCTGATCAAGTATGTCAAAAACCACTTCTTTTGTAGGTTTAGGTACCTCAACTTCTAGCCTTTGTGGAAAAGGTGGTTTTGATTGCTTAGGTAGCTCATTTGCCTTAGGTAGTTCTTCTTGAACTAGGATAGGAAATACATTTATTAGTTTTGTCTCATCAGATGGTACTTCATTTATGACAAGGGAGGCTAGTGCGGGTTATGTAGTTCCAAACCTTAGATGAATATCATTGATATTCATGGCATAAGTAGGGTATTGGTTAGGATCTGTTGAGTAGACAGGTTGTTGCTACAACTGAGGTTTATTTTTAGGATTTAGCTAAGGTTGAGTAGGTATTTGAGTTGGTCTTGGAGGATTAGCATTAGTTGCGGGAGGTGGCATAAGTGCTTTTTGTTGTGGCTAAGAAGGTGGATGCAAGAATCCAAAGGGTTGATTTGGCCATTGTCGGTCTCCTCGCCATTATGGATTCTATTGCCAATTACCTTGTGGTGGTTTCCATGTCCTCGAGGTTTCTTCCATCTCCTTTGAGGGTTTTTCCATTGAGGTTTTTGGTAATTATTCCACTGAGGCTGGGGGTTCTTCCAAGGTTGAGTCGACTAATAATTAATATAAGGTTTCCATTGATCATTATATGCATTATAATAAGGACCACTAAAATTTAAAGGGTCTTGTGGCATACCTTGTCTTGGAACACTTTCTCATCATCCATCTATTGGCTTGAAGTCAGTAGGCAACTACTTAGTCTCCAAGTTATCCATCATCTTGCATCTGTAGTCTCTTTTCTTTTGTCTATAATGAGGGCATTATTCGGCTAGCTTAGCCTCAACTTCTTCATGTTTCTTATTTTCTTGCATGATTTCCAACTATTTTTCCATGTTGTTAATAATATCCTACTTGAAATCTAATAGAATATAAGTTATTTATCTCCTTAAAACTCAAGTACCATTTGATTTCCCCATAGTAGGTTTATATCCTCTTCCTTTCTTAACAGCGGCTCTAGAGTAGTTTAGACATATCTTCTTTATGTCTTCCCAAGATGATTGAATTATGTCTCCTCCTACCATCAAGTTTAGAGCTTATGTGCATCCCTCATTCAATCCTCTAAGAAAGAGAAACTTTTGTGACATCTCATTGAGCTCATGTTGAGTGTTCTTTTTCAAGCTAAAGAGAAACCTAGATATGTAATCCTTCAAGCTCTCATCCTCTTTTTGTGTAATCTTGAAGATTTTATCTCCTCTCATGTCATTTCCTCTATAATACTCCTGATACCTCTCAAAGAATATTTTCTTCAGTTGCTCCCATGTATTAACATCATCACTCCCTAGACCCATAAGCCATTTGAGTGTTGTCTCCTTAAGAGTTGAAGGAAATAGTTTAAGCCTATGAGCATCAATAGTGTAGTCGTAACTTCTACAAAGGATGTCAAACTCAAAGATAAATGTTTCAAGATCCTCTATTACTAAGCCATAAAACTTGGGAAGGGATAGAGAGGGAATATTCTTGAATTTGTTATTGTCATGTTGATTAGAAATAGGAAATGGAAAGGTCAGAGGAGATGCAATCCTCGGTGGACCTCTTGGTTGGTAAACTATCAAAGCCAATTAGTTATCCTCTTATTTATGGATAAGATGCTCAGGGTGTTGAATGTGAAAATTGGCTAATATTTCTGCAAAAGGATTGAGGTTAATAGGCTCTTCAAAGATATGAAAACTAAAGGGCTCTTCTTATGAGGATGATAAGGAAGTGGGAAGGTTTTAAGTAGCATCAGAAAAAGGATTATCTTCCTCTTCTTCTTCTTCTTCTTGTACAAATATATCTCCTAATTGATTGTTGGGGTTCTTCCTAGAGCATCTCTCCTTATTCTATGCATGCAGATAGAGTGAACTTATCTAGACTTTTTGAAAATGAATTCTAACTAAAATAGAATAGGAATGGAAAGCATGAAACTGAATTAACTTCTACAAAGGTTGTATTAGGTCCTTAGATTGACACCATCGTAGGAAATGATGCCAAAAATGCTTGACTTCACAAAGGAATCAATAACTAAGTTCATAACTCAACTCAAGGATTGGATATCCTATCTGAGTATCTATCTTTATCAATATGAAGGCTCATTTAATCATCAACCTAAGGACATACTTGAAAGGGGACTGCAATATATTTGAACTAAGTGCCTACTAAATCCATGTTATCTCTTAAGCCACATGAAATAAAGACTTGAAAGTAAGCTGATCCTATGGCTTCAAGAAATGAATGCTTGAAAATAAACTAGTTAAAACACTTATGATAAATGAAATGCTAATGTTGAACTCACAAAACTTAGCTATCACAAGGCTCAATTAAATTATGCAAGGACTACTCTACCTGCTTTGGCTATAGGAATGGACAAATAATAAAACTAAAACTAGAAGTTATAGGAAATAAAATTAACACTACAAAGGATTACTCACCAAGTGGGCCTCCTTGAGTGAGTATCCAAAACTCAATTAGAAAGAATAATTCTTCAAAACTCCATTATTGCATCCATATAAAAATAAGTTTGCTTGTATTCATAAAGATGAAATAGAACAGAGTATTCTATTACAAAGTTTACTATTTTTTATTTCTTACATCTCACGCAAGAGAGTCAAATTTATTTATAAAGAGAAACTAACTACTAACTTATCACACCAAGAGAATAGATGGATTACATTATTTCAAGCTAAGAAGTTGGAGTAAAAACATCCATAAAGATAGGAATAATAACTTATTCAACCACATGAAGAATAGATCCAACTCCCACTACTTCCTATATTTTCTCAACATTAAGGTTATTCATCATAACTCAATCTTATCATGGATGTTGCCAACTTCATCCTTGGACTGATTCCAATACTATTGTTTTAGCTACATGAATGGGTCTTCATGAGTAACTACTTGGGTTCTTGCTTGGTCATGTCTTCTTCAATGAAATGATATGCATCATAAATGCTTAACAAGAAAAAACAACACACATCCAATATAACATGTAATATGATTAACTATCCATTGAAACATAACTATAGATTATAATTTATAAGTATATTGTATAGTATTAAAAGATACTAATGTTCCACCACAAATATCCAACCTATGAAATTCTAAACCATGAAAATGAAGTTTATTTGGTTGCATGCCACTAACCCAACCATATAACAAATAAGTCTTAAGGACATAAACAAAGAATAGTGGACCAAGGTAATGGATCATATGAAAGACTATTCTAGACATAGAAAATACTATTAAAAAAATATAGGCAAATATTCATCCCATAAAACACAGCAACAATACCCAAAAAAGATGATAGCACAAGAACCTTCAAGGGATTTTTAACTCTAGTTGTGTGGCACTTATGTTGTGTGAGTTGATGTACACCTAATAAATGGACATATAATATTTCATTGAAGTCAAATTTGACATTAGTTTAAACTACTTGTATACTACTTCGTTGTGATTGACTTCATGAAATCTTACAACTTGAAAATTTTGTTGAACATACATAGATCATTTCTTTTAAGTCATTCTTATAGCTACACACTAATTTTTGAGTTTGTGAGTTTGGTCCTACAACATTTTTCCCACAAGATTGGTCCTACACTAATTTTTCCTACAACAAGATTGGTCCTACAAGATTTGTCCTACAATAATTGGTACTACTGCATTTGTCACATAATATTTGTCCTACAACATTTATCCCACAAGTATTATCCTACAATAATTGGTCCTACTCAATTTGTCCCACAAGATTTTTCCTACAACAATTGGTCCTAAAATATTTGTCACTCAATATTTTTCCTACAAAGATTTTGTCCTACAACAGTCGGTCCTGCAAAATTTTGTCTAACAAAGATTTGGTCCTACAATATTTGTCCTACAAGATTTATCCTACAAACAAGTGGTCCTATAAAATCCTAAAAACATTACATCTTGGTTCCTTGTGAGTTCCATACTTAGATAGACATATCTTAGAAACTTGCATTTTGGCACAGTCATCGTATTAGTCTCAAAATCCAAAATCTCAAAAATATAGCTTGCATATCTTAGGGTTAAAGTATTGCACTTCCTAGAGTCATTTTTTAAAAAAATTAAAGGGTGCATTTTCCTAGGACATTCCTATAGTGGTCTTGAATTTTATCTTGACATCGTCAGCACTATCTTTATCTATTGGCCTCAGCACAAGCACCTTATCATTTTGGTTAAAAATTTATCTTAGACAGACATTATTACCTGAATTTATCACTTTTTTTCATTCCTTTTGGTGTCAAGATAGTCTTCATTATCATTTGGGTCTTTTCTTATAGGGTATACAATAAAATTTTATAGAATCTCTCTTAGGGTGAAGTGCATATGATTATTCATTCCTAGTTTGCATTATCATCCCATATCAACAAATTTAAAAATGATCAAATTTGATTTCCTTAGTTGTCTCGCATTCATCATAGACTAGCATATGTCAAACACACAATAGAAGAAGAGTAAGGACACAATGTAGTATAATCAAATCCCTGACCATGATCCCCATTAGGAAATTAAATTTGCACCAAGAACCTTGGCACTAGACTATAACAATCCTGAGACATTTTTGCGTCAAGAGAAAACACTAGATGATACTTTACAACTACATGAACTAACCCCCATAGAAATCAAAGCCAGATGTACTTGGAAGAAGAGATTGATGATGGTTTACATGATGAGAGGATGAAAGCAATCTTAGAATCCATGATAGAGGCTAACCCAAACAAATACCTTCACATGCTCATACAAAAATATGCTAAATTACCAAATGCTTTAGACACATCTTCCATACTAGAAGACATACACATACCACCAACTTGGGTAGCTTCAACGATGCCCCTACCACCCATTTCAGTCCTCCCATCCACTAGTTCCATGAAAAATGTTTCCCAAGTCACCACATCTTCTATTACCTTAGGGATTCAGTACACCAATCCCTTATTCGTCAATTTTTTGTCTACATCTACTACACTCGCTACCACCTCAACACCATCTATATTTTTCTTGACTCATCCAATAAACACTTCACAAATGGTGGAAGAAAGTTCCTCCAACACAATTCCCCAACTAAAGTAGGGGCTACCCCTACTACGAGCACCTCAACCAAATCCTCCTAGTGGTGCCCCACCAGGTGTCTCTTCCAATTTAGGACAACCCCAAATCAATCAAGGGGCACCTCCAAATAATCAAAATTACTCAACAATGTTTGCTACTTTAATCCAAAAAATGATGGCAAGTGGGCCTAACACATCCCATCTTACAATAGTACCTCAGCATAATATGGAACCCTAGCATATACCATCACCTTAGCATAATTTGGCACCCCACCATATACTAGTACCTCAGCATAATCCAGCACCCCAACATATACCAATACCTCAACAAAACCCAACATCTCAGTACATTCCAAATTTAGCATCTCAGTATATCCCAGTACATCAGCATAATCCAACATCTTAGTACATCCTAGTAGCTTAATATACCATAGCATCTCAACATGTTCCACCACCATATGTACCTATTATATATGATGAAAACCTACTTGTTAAGAGAAAGCTCAAAAACACAAATGTTAGGAATAAATAAGATATGCAATGTTAATCTAACATTTAATATGAGCTTACAAAACTAAAACAAAGGCTTCCACCACAATCTCTGATGAGCATGGAGCAAGTGCACCCAAGACTTTCTTGATTAAAGATCTTAGAGAGTGTTGTGGGTGTGCTCTCCCAACACAAATATGAATCCCACTATGAATGCAAGGTAAAACCAAGATTGAACTACTCAAGGAGGAGCTATGGAAGCAACCCTCAAGCATCAATAAGAAGCCAATGAGGCTCAAGAAGGAGCTATCTAAGCAGCCCTCAAGCTCAATGGCATGCAAGACTAACACTACAAATGAATCAAAGTATGGAATGAAACTAAGTCTACAATGAAAATTTAACAACTACCGAATGGTTGGTGAAAAACTCTAAATGCAAAAATAAACTAGCATTATAATTCTACATGCAAATGATGGATGATTTTCTTGAGGCAAGGGTCCTATTTATAGGATCTTGGAGGGTTGGATGAGGTTGCATCTATGTGGAATCCACATAGGTGCCACCAAGGAGACAAATAAGCGATGCAAAGTCCAAGACTTGCTCACACATGTGTAAGCAACTTGGGATGTCAAGGGTCAATGTGTACTCCAAGTACATGTGTAAGTGTGTGTAAGAGATGTGTAAGAAAAAAATCCATTTTCATGTTTTGGGTAAGTGTAAGAAGTGTCATAAAAATTGTAAGAAGCCTTGTTTAGGCAATTTTTAGCAATTTTTGGAAATTTGCTCACACGTGTGAGAAAATAATTAGGACTAATGGGTGTAGGAATCCAAAAATTAGTCTAATTAACCTTAGTTAATTAGTAAGCAGACCTATTAGATAGAAAGTGGCATGTGTAGGATAGCATCTATGTTAGGTTTAGGATTAAATTAAATAAAATTTAATTTAATCATGGTTTAGTAGAAATAAAGTATGTGGAGGAATAAATAAATTAAAAATTTGTTTAAAAGGGGAATATGGAGAAACATGTATTAAATTAAATTTAATACATTAGGAGGGGTAGTATTTAAATTTAATTTAAATACTATAGTGAATTTATTTAATTAATTAAATAGATGAATTTAACAAATATAATTAATTACAGATTAACTATAACATTATTTGAGGTCATTAATTAAAATTAATTTAATTAATGTTAAATGGATAAATTTAGGTGTCTACACCTACAGCATCCCAAAATAATGGAGCCCCTTTAATAGACCCTAATGCACCACCTACTACACCAACAATCAACGATCTACTTGCTCAGTAGTTACAAACCCTTCAACAACAATTCATGAATCTACAAATAGGCACTTCTAAAAGGTCTTACACCACAAAAAACCTCATTCCTTATCCCTTTGATATGACAATACATATGCCACCTTTTCCAACCGATTTTGTCACACCTAAGCTCGATAGGTACAAGGAAAAGGGTGATCCTCGCGATCACCTAAGAGACTTTTTCACATCTTGCATGGAAGTTGCTCAAGATGATACATAGCTTATGAGACTTTTTCTACATAGTCTTAGTGGTACATTTATGGATTGGTTTTCTAGACTCCCTCCTGGGATAAGGACATGGAATGGACTACTATAAAAATTTATATCACACTATTCACACAAAATTATCATGGAAGTAACATTGATGGATCTTCTCACCACCAAGAAAATAAATGCAAAGAGTTTTGCCTCTTTCCTAAAATGTTGGAGAAATTTTGCCTCTAAGGCATCCTTCCATGTGCCAACTAAAGAAAAGATCCACATACTCATTAAAAGCTATCATCTAGACCTAATGTGTGAACTTAACTCTGAGTGTATTAAGACCTTCAAAGAACTAGCCAAGAAAGGGCTAAAAGAAAAAAGATCCCTCACCTTGAAGGGAATCATCAAGAAAAAGACCGGTACTCTAGAACCTTACAACAAAACCAAATAATGGTCCAAAAATAAGAACGTGACAAATGATGGGGTCATTAATGCTAAAATGACACAACCAATGCTATGTGTGCAAGTACCAGCATCAATCCAACATATCCAACCAACACAAATAACCCACAATGTTATTAACACAACTCCTAGGCAAAATTAATAATAAGCATGTACTACTACCCAACAAAGTTAGGCAAGAAGGAACCCTACTCCTCGAAGATATTTTATGCCTCTTACAGAACCTCTTGAGACAGTCTTAAAGAAATAAATACAATCAAACTCAGTCACTTTTGTTGGCATAATTGATGATGATGGTAAGTGATGAGATGATACAAATTTAATGATTGATATGATCAATAATTATTTTGTCATTGATGTCAAGTATTGACCTAGTGTTATTAGTGTGTTTCCAAGTATCTGAGAAGAATGAAGAGTATGTTTCATGTGGTTCCAGTGGTTGGGATTCTTAAGGGATACTTGGGAATGTCTCTAAATGATAATTGTACAACCATAACTATTGAATGTATGATTTGTGTAAGTTATGAATGATTTAAGCGTGACAAGGTAACTGCTAGAATACTTTGTGACTGGAAATAAGTGATTTGATTGGTTTATCAAATCTATGGTGACTTAGGTGATGTGATCATATAATTTTTTTATGATGCTATGTTGAGCTCATGGTTATGACCGCATCAGATTTGGTTGATGAGTATGCATGTTTGGAGGTTACAAAAGTTGTTTCAGTGACCGATGATAGTGTTTTTTTGTTACCAATGGTAGATCTTTTATTGGTGACTATTGATCATGTTGTAATGAATGATTTGTATTTCATCTATCATGCTGACATAGCTAATGTCATTTATGGTGATTATTTATCATTACATTGATTGAGGTAGATTATTTTATCAAGATTGAGGTTGGGTTGGTCAAAACATGTTTGATTGTTCTTGATAAAATTAATTGTTTGGATCTATCATGTGGCCAACATGTTAGGTAAAGATGGTTGTCACATTGGGATGTGTGTTTTAGTGAAATCTCTATAGATGAAAAGATTATAAAAGTGATTTCAATGTGTTGGAGAAGGTGTTAAGTCGATGGAATGTTTGAGGGCTTGAGCAGTGATATTTATATCATGAAATCAAATATTTGTATGTGTAGATCATGATTTTGCAGGTGTGATCAAGCTAGGTTATTCTAGAGTTATATAAGGAAATATTTCATTTCAAAGGATGTGATCAAGCAAAGACATTTCTATTTACCAGATCAATCTACTTATTGTATTCTAACAATTACAACTGGCTAAATCCTTTAATCAGGTGGATCCTAATAGATCTTTCATGCAAATCCTTTAAAAGGGTGACACTTTAGTTAGTGTTTAAAGTCCTCTAACAAGGCTACTCCTAACAGGGTTAAGCTCCTAATGGGGCTAGAGGTAAATCCCATAACTAGGAGTGTCTTTGTAAAAATCCTAACATGGTTAAGCTCCTAATAGGGCGTACTTTAGAAGAGTACAAAATTTGTGAGTCTCATCTCACATGTGGTTTTCACCCTTTTGGGTTTCCACAGGAAAAATTGTGTTATGTGTTGCATGTTTCATGGTGGTTGATGTTTATTTGGTTTATGTTTCATTTTATTATCAATCAGTATACTTGTGAATGCTATCTTTGAGATTAAAGAAATTGAAAAGTATCAGATATTTTGATTGTTGATTCACCCCATCCCAAGCCTCTCAGTAATACTGGACCCTTAGGACTAACAATTGGTATCAAAGCTTGGTCCTCTTTGTGGATAAGCTTATCAACTTGAGGTTAATATTTGAGAATGATGAGAAAGGAAGGTCCTAAGTTCACAAGGGAGAACTACTCGGTGTGGAGGGTAGAATGAAACTTTACCTAAAAGGTATGGGTAATCAATATTAGAATAATGTTGTTAACCAGTATGTTATTCCATTAGGTCCTCTTAATGTAGATCAACTAAGGGAACATCAAGGGAATACTACAACTATAGAAGCCATTGCAAGTACATTATCTGATGTAGAGTTTGTTGATATCCAAGATCTTGAAATTGCCTATGATGTGTGGGAGAAATTAAAGCTAGTGTATGGTGGAGACAAACATGTGCAGAAAGGTAAGGTTGATAGCCTAACAGGAAAATTTGATGACATGAGGATGGTTGAAGGTGAAAACATTGAGTCTGGTCAAAGAATCAAAGAATTTGTTGCTACTATCAAAAGTGTTCATGGAACTATTGAAGAAGATGATGTGGTAAGTAAAGAATTGAGAACCTTGTTACCTCTTTATGTCATTAGGGTTTCTTCTATTTAGGAGTTAAGATCTCTAGGAACTGCAACTGTTACTCTTGATGCATTAATTGGAAATTTGACTACTTTTGAGCTTAGCAATTATGATAATAGTATTCTTAAGAGTTGAATCTACATTCAAGGCCTTCGTGTCTCTTACACCTACAAGGAAAGGAAAGGAAAGGAAGTTAGTAATGAATATTTATCTATGTTAGGTTAGTCTAATGATCATGATTCTATCTTGACTAAGGAAATAGACAGGATGAGTTGGAAGCATTGTTCTCTATGAGGCTACCTATAGGAATTGACAAGTATAAGGGTAAGCTACATTTCAAATGTTTCTCATGTAACTATATTGGAAACATTATTGCTAGGTGTCTTGATGGTGATAAGAAGGATAAGCCTAAGAGATTCAAGGACAAGAGAAAGAAGACTTATTTTGTTATTGCAGATAAGGAAGTTACTAATGAAGAATCTGAGGATAATGAGGAAGATGTGTTTTAATTTTGTTGTTGTTAAGGAAAATCCTCTTGCAGGTATTGAAAAATCATTGATTTCCAACATAGATCACAGTGAAGATTGGGTAGTAGATAGTGAATGTACACATCACATGACTGATGACTAGAGTAAGTTCACTAAGTTGGAAAAATGTGATGGTGGTTTGGTAAGATTTGGTAATAACTCTCCTTACTTGGTAAAAGGAATTGGATCTATTGCATTAAATAGAAAAACAAATTGTGATGATGTTTATTGGGTAGAAGGCCTAGGGTACAATTTTTTAAGTGTAGCATAATTGAATAACAAAGGTTATCTTGTAAAGTTCAAAGGAGGTTTTTTCAAGATATTTAGAAGATCTGGTGATTTGATTGCTACCATTATGTAGACTAAAGGTAACTTACTCCGAATGAATACTACAGTAAAGAGTTGTCTAATTGAAAAAGTTTATATAGTTGGTTGTGGCATAGGGGGTTTTGTCATGTAAACTTTGATAGTTTGGTCAAAGTGAGTTTAAGATGAATATTATTAAAGTTTTGCCACAACTAGTGAAACCAGACAATATCATGTGCAAAAAATGTCAGTTGGGAAAGCTAACTAGTTTTGTTTTAATCAGTAAATCATTTTCATATGAAGGTATTTTAGATCTAGTTCATACTAATTTGTGTGGTCCTTTGAGAACAATAAGATACTATGGATATAGGTATTTTATGATTTTTGTAGATGATTACTCTTGGATGATGTGGATTACTTTTCTGAAAGAAAAATTGGATGCATTCTATTTGTTTAAGGTGTTCAACGCATGAGTTTGAAAAGAAATAGGTAAGAGTTTGAAGTGCTTGAGATCTGATAGAGGTGGTGATTTCACATCTTTGGAATTCACTAAATTTTGCGAAGAACATGGAATCAAGAGGAAAATATTAGCACCTATAACCCCTCAACAATGTGGAATTAAAAAGAGAAGGTATAGATCTATCATTGATGTTGTAAGAACAATAATGATACAAAGAGATGTGCCCCAAAGGTTTTGAAGAGAAGTTGTCAGCACTAATATTTAAACATTAAACCAGGTTAAGGTGAAGAAGGGTACCGATAAGACTTCTTATGAGTTATGGCATGGTCACACACCTAGTGTGAAAAACTTCAAAGTTTTTGGAAGTAGATGCTATATAAAGAGAGATGGAAATACATAAAAATTTGATCCTAAGAGTGATTAGAGAATATTCCTAGGATATTCTACAAGAAGCAAAGCTTACAAGTGTCTAAACAAGAGAACCAAAAAAATGATAGAAAGTGAAAATGTGAGAATTGATGAATTCCCAGAGCAGAATGATGGTTCCAGCAAGATTGAATCCGAAGATGATCAGGTGATTGTATATGTTCAACCAATGGAGCAAGAAGATAAAAATAAGAACAATATGGATAAACCAGTTTAATCAGTAGAAGAGGCTCCTAGACCTGAACTGGTAATACCAAGGTATATAAAGCTTAATCATTTAGGTAATAAGATTACTAAAGATAGGAATGTTGATGTTTAGACTAGAAGAAAGATCAGATAAAGTACCTGTCTGATTTTTTAACATGAACCTAAGTCATTAGGAGAAGCATTGAAGAATGATAAATGGGTTAAATCTATGGAAGAAGAGTTAGATCAAATCAAGAAAAATAATACTTGGGTACTAATTCCCAAACCTGTTAACAAGAATGTGATAGGAACTAAATGGCTTTTCAAGAATAAACCTAATGAAGATGGTGAAGTATTCAGGAATAAGGCAAGACTTGTGGTCAAGGGATATGCATCAGAAGAAGGCTTGGATTATGGTGAGACTTTTGCACCAGTGGCTAGACTTGAAGGAGTAAGGATTCTATTAGCATATGTTTCTTATAAAGGTTATAAAGTTTACCAAATGGATGTTAAATATGTGTTCTTGAATGGTATCTTTGAAGAGGAAGTTTACATAGAAAAACTTGATGGTTTTGCAATATCAAAAGGTGAAGACTTGGTGTGCAAGTTGTAGAAGGCATTTATGGATTGAATAAATCACAAAGGGCATGGTATGAGAGACTCTACTCATATCTGATCAAGATTGGTTTTATTAGAACAAGTGAGGATAGAAAAGTTTACCTAAAGTTTGAGAAAGATGATAGATTATTGTTTGTTGAAGTTTTTGTAGATGGCATCATTTTTGGTGGAAATGATGAGATGAGTGTTGCATTTATAGAAGAAATGAGAACAAAATTTGAGATCTCTATGTTTGGTGAGATTAAATTCTTTTTTGGATTGCATATATCTCAACTCAGTGATACGATCTACATCAGTAAGACAAAGTGTGTCAAGGAAGTATTGAAGACTTTTGGGTTAGAATATTCTAAATTGGTAGGAAAACTAATGGTGACCAGTTGCAAGATATTTAAGGAAGATGACTCTAAAGACATGAGTGCAACTTTGTACAAATCCATGATTAGTAAGTTGCATTATGCTGTTCATAGTAGATCTACTATAGAACATGCAGTTGGGATTGTTTCAAGATTTCAGTCTAATCCAAAGGAATCCCATATGGTGGTTGTGAAGAGAATATTTAGTTACTTAAAAGGGACTGAAGATTATGGTCTTTGGTATGATCACAAAGGAGATTTTTCAATGAGTGTGTTCACTGATGCATACTAGGTAAGTAATGTGGATAATAGGAAGAGCACAAGTGGAGGAGATTTCTTTCTTGGAAAGAGACTTATGTCATGAACAAACAAGAAGTAGAATTGTATTTTTTGGTCTACTACAGAGGAAGAATATGTTCCTGGTGCTATTAATTGCACTCAAGTTGTGTGGATGAAGCAATGGTTTGAAGGAATCAAGGAAAAGGTAACTGAACCAGTGATTATCTATTGTGATAATACTAGTGCTATCAACATATCCAAGAACCCTATGATGCACTCTAAGACCAAACATATTACAATTAAGTACCATTTTCTTAGGGAGAAAGTTCATGAAAAAGAAACATAATTGGAGTATGTTCCAACTAAGGAGCAAGTTGCAAACATTTTTACTAAGACACTACCAAAGGATACATTTGAGTATCTAAGAGGCAAGTTGGGGGTCATTCCCATACCAGAGAAAATTAAAATGATGTTGCATCAGTCTAATGTTTTATATTGAAGACATTGTTGGATTGATGTAATAAGGAGCTACTCCTTAGGCGAAGAATTCAATGATGCAGATACTGAAGGAGATGTAGTATTATATGGAATTTCATCTTTTACATCATTGACAAAGGGGGAGAGATATACAAAGAATTTGTCAGGCAGATGAAAGAGAAGTCGATAATCATATGTGACTGATGAAACTTGATTCAGAGATAAAGAATGTAAGAACACAAGTAGAGAAGGTTATCTGATTGAGAAGAGTCTATGATTGTTTGGGTTTCCATCAATGCTAAAGGGGGAGATTATTGGAATAACTATTGATGATGGCAAGTGATGAGATGATACAGATTTGGTGATTAAGATGATCAGTTATTATTTTGTCATTGATGTCAAGTATTGGCCTAGTATTCTTAATGTGTTTCCAATTATGTTAGAAGGATGAACAATATGTTTCATGTGGTTCCAGTGGTTGTGATTCTTAATGGAGACTTGGGAATGTCTCTAGATGATAACTGTATAACCACAATTGTTGAATGTATGATTTGTGTAAGTTATGAATGATTGAAGTGTGAAAGGACAACTACTAGAATAGTTTGTGACTAGAAATGAGTGATCTAATTGGTTTATCAAATCTATGGTGAGTTAGGTGATGTGATCATAAAATTGTGTTTTTGATGCTATATTAAGTTCATAGTTATGACCGAAAAAGATTTGGTTGATTGATATGCATGTGTGGAGGTTACAAAAGTTGTTTCAATAACCAGTGACAAGGTTTTTGTGTTACCGATGGTAGATCTTCTATTGGTGATTGATGATCATGTTGTGATGAATGATGTGTATTACATCTATCATGTTGATGTGTCTAATAGCATCTATGGTGATGATTTGTCATTACATTGATCGAGGTAGATCATTTTATCAAGATGAAGGTTGGTCAAAATGTGTTTGATTGTTCTTGATAAAATTAATTATTTGGATCTATCATATGGCCAACATGTTAGGTAAAGATGGTTTTCACATTGGGATATGTGTTTTGGCTTGATATATTTGGAAGAGAAGATTGGAAAAGTGATTTCAATGTGTTGGAGAGGGTGTTAAGTCAATGGAACATTTTATGGCTTGAGAAGTGATATTTATATCATGAAATCGAAGATTTGTATGTGTAGATTGTGATTGTGTAGGTGTGATCAAGCTAAGATATTCTAGAGATATCTGAGGATAGATTATATTCATTTCAAAGGATCTGATCAAGAAAAGGTGTTTCTATTTACCATATCAATCTACTTGTTGTATCCTAATAGTTACAATAGGCTAAATCCCTTAATTAGGTGGATCCTAACAGATCTTTTATGTAAATCCTTTAATAGGGTGACACTTTAGCTTATGTTTGACATCCTCTAAAAAGGCTACTCCTAACAAGGTAAAGATCCTAATAGGACTAGGGGTAAATTCCATAACTAGGTGGCACCTAATAATGTCTTTGTAAAACTCCTAACATGGTTAAGCTCCTAATAGGGCATACTTCAGAAGAGTACAAAATTTTTGAGTCTCATCTCACACGTGGTTTTCACCCTTTTGGGTTTCCATGGGAAAATTTGTGTTATGTGATGCATGTTTCATGGTGGTTGATATTTATTTGGTTTATGTTTCATTCGCTTATAAATTAGTATACTTGTGAATGTTATCTTTGTAATTAAAGAAATTGAAAAGTATCAGATATCTAGATTACTAATTCACCCTCCCCCCTTTCAGTAATCCTAGACCCTTAGGACTAGAAAATTTTCCTAAGATAAGACACTATGAAGGTCCTAGAAAACCAACATGGTGGGATGACCACATGTACTGCAACTGCCATAGAACAAAGGGGACATAAGACACCTAGCTATATGCAACTAAAACACATTGACCAAGATTTCATCGACTATGGTGAGATCAAAGTGGTCATAAACTCTGGTACCACCAACCCAGATCATAAGGTTTTCCAAACCCCGTTGATGAATCATGACAAAGGTAAGGCCTCTACCTTAGGAACAAACAACCAAGAAAACTTCACTTACATTAATCTAGATCCAAATTTAACCATAAACACCATCACCATCCAAGGTCCAAAAATAAGTTGTGCTATTACCACATGTCATACCAAAATAATAATACAAGGAGCCACATCAAAAGATGTTATACCCAGTAAGTTGTCTATCCCACCATCAAGGAATTACAATATTTTATACCATATGAAAAATACTCCTCCACAAATCTCTATCTATGAACTTGTTTGTAGCTCACCTGAATGTAAAGCAGTCTTAGACATAGCCCTACAATAGTCAACCATCCCAAAAGATCTAGAATTTGACAAGTTTCAAGCCATGGTAAGGTATTTACCCATTTCACATCATTTGGTATTCACTAAAAAGGATCTTCCAACACACAAACCATCTCACAATGATCCTTTACATCTAGAATTTTTCATCCACCTTCACAAAATTAGACGCGTCTTGATAGATGGATGAGCAAGCATGAATATATGTACCCTAAAATTGATACAAGCATTGGGATATTCTAAGAGTTATGTATATATCACTAAGAAGATCATAATAAGAGCCTATGATGATGGTGAACTTCCTTCCAAGGGTTTCATGAGTCTCCTAATTAGATTGGGTCTAGCAACGCAAGACACTATATTCCAAGTACTAGATCTAGAGTTGGGTTACAACATTCTCCTAGGGAGACCATGGATCCATTCCATATAAGAAGTACCATCTACATATCATCAGTGTTTGAAATTTCCTCATGATGGTATTTAAATCACTATACCTGGTGACACAGACCCTTTTCTATATTGCACCAATCTTAGAAGAGCTATTTCAAATCAAATACCCAACAATCAAGAGGCATCAACTGTCTCTTCTTCTTAGAGTATAGATACCATAAGTCTGGAGAATCAATAGCATAACCCTTATCAGAATAAAAAATCCAAGTATAAGAAAATGGATGTGGATAATACACCTATGCAGGCTTCTTATGTGTAGGCAAGTTACCTATCTCACCTAGGTCATATGGAAAACCAAGGAAACCTCTAGAGAGGAAGCAAGAACTAACGATTATCTATCAACCCATGGTTTTTATAATATGGAGAGATATACATGATGAGATCATTAAAGATCATCTATCCTCCTAGTTATATACAAATGAAGAACCTACAAAGCACATAATCCCAGTGCATGAATATGGAATGGGTTATACCATAGTCCAAAAGTAGGGGTACAATGGGTGTCCAGGCCTAGGAAAGAAAGTGCAAGGAATAGTGGATCCAATAGCTTCTACTCAAAATCTAAGGCATCAAGGTTTAGTTTATAGACCACCTACATGGGGCATCTTGAATATCTCATTACCTAGTAATATTAATTCTTGTGTTTGCAATGAAGTTGAGACATTTGATGAGTTCCATTTAGACACAGACTCTAATGATCACAAGTACAATTTCCCACATACCATAGATACCATTCGTCTTGACAAAGTCATCGCCCGACTATCCTTACAAGATAAACCTACAGAACATAAAGCATGGATTGAAGAGTTTTGGAAGATATTAGAACCTTCATCCTCATACTCATCTAAGACTCCTAAGTCAGTAACTGATTTATACATTAATATCATAATAGAACTTCCCATATATTCCTTCCTAACCAAGGATAGCATAGGCTTGGTTTACCCTGACCTTATAGATTAGGAACAAAAAAATCCACCAACCATTGACGTCTTTGAGAATGATGAAGCTATTTCTAAATTTTTTGGGCTAAGACAAAGCATACCTATGGGGGACCACAAGGAAGGTTTCATAATTCAACTAGACAAAACAACATACTTTGGGGAGTTATATCAATCCTCTAGTCAAAAAAGTGAAAAAGAAAACATAAGGCTCTTGGGTGAAAACTGAAAGGCACCAACTTTCCGCAAAATAGTAAAGAAAAAAGACGTATATGAGGGTGAAAACCTCTTTGAGGAGCTCGAGGATGGAGAGATTGATATAATCCCCATTACTGAAGAGTGGTCACCTCTTTTAGAAGAGAAAACTCAAACAATAAACAATGGCACTATGAAGACACAAATATTGATACACTTGGCAGAGTCATTAACAAAAGAAGAAAAAATAAATTCATCTTGTTCTTTAGAGACCGACAAATTAACTTTTTCTGGTCATACTCAAACATGCCTGGACTAGATCCTAAGTTAGTACTTCACCATTTTCCACTAAAGCCGAGGGAAAATCCATACAAATAGAAACTCTGCAAGATGCATACCAAGATTGCATTATTAGTCAAAGTAGAACTAAAGAAATTACTAGATGCAGGTTTCATCAAACCTATAGACTATATTTCCTGGATCTCAAATCCAGTACCAGTGACAAAAGAAAGTGACACCATAAGAATATGCACTGACTTTCAAGACTTGAATTTGGCATGTCCAAAGTATGACTTTACCTTACCAAATATTGACATGATAGTAGATCTCACTTCAATATATAAGATGCTATCACTAATGGATAGATTCTCTCTATATATAACCAAATTAAAATTGCACCTGAAGATCAACACAAAATAGCTTTCACTTGTGCCTAGGGCACCTATTTTTGGTGTGTCATGCTATTTGGGCTAAAGAATGATGGAGCTACATGTTAGAGGGAAATGGTGATTGTGTTTCATTACATGGTGTACATCACCATGGAAGATTATGTCGATGACATATTGGCAAAGTCCCTAGAGAGAAATCTTCACTTATCAGTATTAGCCCCAATATTTGATAAACTTGAAGAGTATTAAGCTGGCTAAACCCAAATAAATGTGTCTTTGGAGTCACATCAAGAAAGTTGTTGATATTTATTGTCTCTCAAAGAGGAATAGAGACTAACCCTAAAAAATTTCAAGCTATAATTGCAATGCCTCCCCCCAACAACTCTGAAGAACTCGAGAAGATTACAAGGAAGGTTACAATCAGTGAGAAGGTTTATGTCACAACTGGTAGATAAATGCCACCTATTCCAATACCTATTGCATAAAGACATAAAATTCAATTGGATTGAGAATTTTCAAGGCCTTCCAAATACTAAAAGACTACATGCTATCAACACTAGTCTTAGTAGCACCAATTCTATCTCAACCCTTACTATTGTAAATATCGGCAACAAAACACTCACTAGGAGCATTACTGGCACAAAATGACTCAGAAAGAAAAGAAAGGGCCATATATTATATTATTCAGACACTTGCGGCTTACAAAATGAATTACACTAGTATTGAAAGAGCATGCTTGGTTGTAGTTTTTGCCTCACAAAAACTCATACATTATATGTTGAGCCACAAGATTATCCTCACCACCAAGATTGATTCGTTGAAATATCTACTAAGAAAAGTAGCACTAATAGGATGCCTCACCAAATGGGGCATGATACTAAGTGAGTTTGACATAGACTATGCTGATAGAAAAGAAATCAAAGGCCAAGAAATTACAAATCAACTGGCAGATGCACCTCTACCTTCTACTCATTTGATGCTGATAGAATTCCCTGATGAAGGGACATTTGTTGTAGAAGAGCCAAAATAATGGAACTTATATTTTTATGGCTCTCATGCACAAAAAGGATCAAGATTCAGCATAGTCTTCACAACTTCTCAAGGAGATTCCATTCTTAGATCTTACAAACTAAGGTTTGATTGTGAAAACAATGTGGCAGAATATGAAGCATTTATCATAGGTCTTAAAATAGTTGTTTAATAGAATATCCAGCAACTTCAAGTATATGGAGATTCTCAACTGATTATCAACCAAGTCAATGCCATCTATGACACCAAAGATGAGAAGATGATCCAACATAAAGCATGAATAGAAGACATCAAAGTACACTTTGAGCAGATAACATTAAAGCAAATCCCAAGGATCAAAAAATAGGGTAGAAGATGTTATGGCCACTATAGGCTCTGTGTTGGACATACCACCTAAGGTGACACAATGCAAATTCATGGTCGAACAACTTATGGTCCCTGCTTTTGAAGTTCCAAAGTCTGACATTGTGTTCAAAATTTTTGGTCCCAATTCCCCTTGGTACCAAGACATTTATGACTATCTCACTAGCCAAATTATCCCTCCAAAACTATCCTATAACCAAAAGAAGACCTTTATCATTTCCAATACACTCTACAAACTAATTCTAGATGGTACACTCTTACAGTGTCTCAACTTAGAAGAATCACAACCAACAATATTAGAAGTACATGAGGGAATTTGTAGTGCCCACTCTAGTGGCTTGACCTTAGCAAAGAAACTTCTCAGAATTAGGTATTATTGGCCCACTATGGAAAAAGGTGCCTACTCATTTGTTAAAAAATGTAAAAAGTGTCAGATTCAAGGGAACCTCATTCATGTACCAGCTTAGGAGTTACAACCACTTACTTCATTGTGGCCTTTCTCATAGTGGGGGTTTGACCTTGTTGGTAAGATCCAAACATTATCCTCTAACAATAATAAGTACATAGACACAACCAATGAGTATTTTACAAAGTGTGTCAAAGAAATTCCAATGACCTATATTACCGACAAACAAATTTCCAAGTTTCTCTTAAACTATATCATAAGCCGATACAGAGTTCCACAAACCATTATCACCGATCATGGTCCCCCTTTCAAGAATAAATAAATGATAGATATTTGTGCCAAATTACACATCCATCATAACTATTCTTCACACTAATTCCCCCAAGGTAACGACCAGGTTGAAGCTACGAATAAAATAATCATAAAAATCTTGAAAAAGGCGGTCAATGAAGCTAGTCAAGATTGACACCTCCAACTCAACCCTGCCTTATGGACATACCACACTAGTTTTTGTACCCCCATAGGAGCCACTCCATATTCACTAGTGTATAGTACCAAAGTTATCTTTCCAATAGAGATCGATCCCCCATCACTATAAGTATCCCTTCAACACATCATTTCAAATGAGGAATACCGAGTATCCTAACCACAAGAGCTAGAGTTGATAGATGAAAAAATACAAAGTGCACTAACACACTTCCAAACATATCAGCACAATCTCAGGAGAAGTTTCAATAAGAAGGTCATACCATGGTCTTTTGAAGTGGGTGATTTGGTTCTAATGGAAAATTAGAAAAACCAAGTTGAATGAGAAAAACTAGGAAAGTTTGAAGCAAATTGGTTGGGTCCCTACATCATCACGGTAGTATATGGGTCTAGAGCATATCAGATATCCACATTAGAGGGAGAGCCTATACCAGACTCCATTAATAGCCTTCATTTGCACAAGTTCTATACATAGCTCTCAGAGTGGTCCTAAATTCAAAAAGTAAAAAGTACACAAAAATCAAAAAAGAAAAAAATGATTACCTTGGAAAAAACCTGGTAATAAGGCATCTTTGGTGACACAAAAATAAAAATACAAGACAAATAAATTTTCCTATGGTGAAAAACACTTTGTTGGCACCTTGGGCAAGTACCATGGTGAAAATTGGGCAATTTGACACCATGCGTAGAGATCATGCTCCACCATCTATCATGTCTCCAACCTGATATCATATGTCATTTCATTGCATTCCTCGTAATAAAATCAGTGGTCATTACCATCATGGCTTGAAATTTGTCAGTTATCTTTGTCTTAGCACATCATGTCACATTTTCCACTAAGTCAGTCCATGATGACCATTCTGCAATAAGGTTTCCATTCTCTCCTAACTAGGGGCACCCCAATGTCGTGATTCATCAAGTCCTAAAAATATACCAAAAACATTGCAATTTTATTTGAAAAATATCCTAAAAATTGAAAAGAGTCCTTCAAAACAACAAAAATAGCACAAAACCATCCTATAAAACTCCAAAAATACTTGCAAAAGACCTTCAAAAAGTTCAAAAACATCAGAAAAACATGAAACATTCATCATAGGATGACCATGTTTGGGGTGTCAGTAATAAGGGCCTTCACTTGTGTGATACATTACACATACCTTGACTCCAAACATACAAACCCTATGATGGACCAAAAACATTTACAAAAGATCCAAAAAATTATCCAAAGACAACCAAACAAATCAAAGAACCAACAAAAGTCATGTAATAAATCTCCTTTGTACATAACCAATCCTTTCACATTTCAAAAAGTAGGCATTGAACAATGACATACAAAACATATGAGCTTCAGCAAAACCAAGTCAAAATAGTCAAAACTAGGCAACAAGTCTTCAACTACACTGCCCAAACTGTCTTATCTATCAATCAGTCCCACATCAAAGCATTTTGTCAAAAATCATGTTGTCTTAGACAAGGTAATGAACACTTGAAATTAAATGAAGTAGTCTTAGATGAGGTACCTTATTCTTGAAATTAGATAGCATTAACAATAAGTCAAAATTCAATGTCCATACTATTGCAAATATACAGACACACAATTGGTACAACTGCAACTTGTTGAGTCAAGTTAGTCTTATTATGTCTTTATTTTCACAAGTCATGTTCTTATGCATCTCCAAGATGCCAACAAGTGATTTAGAGATGTCGTGATGGTTCATGACTTATTTTTTCTTTGTCTATTTTTTGTGAAATGTTTGTTGTGAAGTCTTAAAAGAGCAATCTAGGTGTCTGTGATAAGAGCCTTCACATCCATATACAAATATCTAATTTGCAACATTGCAATGGATACTTTTTGTGATACACTACACATAGATCGATTGTGAATGCTTGACCTAGATGGATCAGCCCGCATTCCTTGTCTATTCAATGTGATTGTTCTTAATGCATGAGGATAATCACACCTAGATCGTTCATATCTTGGTAAGATGGTATCCACCATTGCTATAATAATAGTGGCTCAATGATGATAAATAAATATCTCAAATCAGTTGGAAATCAAAAGCATGGTTATTAAAGCATTAAGCTCTCTACTTACTATAAACTAAGGGGTTCAATCAAGAATTCATTATCATTATTTCATCCCCTATCTATCATCTTCTAAAGTTTCATTACTAAAAATTATCTCTGTCAGTCCTAACAAAACCTTCTGATAAATATCATGATACAAACAAAAAATTTGCATCCTACATAAGAACGTTAGTACATATACCATAATCAAGCATCATAAATAGAAATCACAATGCATCCATCCATCATATAAGTACATAGTATACCGACATGGTATCACATCATATAGAAAATGCATACATCCATCACATAACATAGAAGCATGTCAGAACATTTTTTCCATCTCATAAACATCATAGATATCATCATCTTATTTCAAGAGATCACTCATGCCTTTCTTGTATAACAATCTCT
This sequence comes from Chamaecyparis obtusa, assembly GCA_027943335.1. NCBI lineage: Eukaryota > Viridiplantae > Streptophyta > Pinopsida > Cupressales > Cupressaceae > Chamaecyparis > Chamaecyparis obtusa. The sequence goes on along the minus strand of BSBK01000740.1, from coordinate 771,806 downwards.
CAAGGGGGGCATCATTTACCTCGCTGTCACATTGTTCCCGCAGGGGCATACCGCGGGGGCATAATTTTTATTATTCTTTGAAACAATGCCTAAAAAGCATTATATTAAAGAGGGTCAAAATGTAGACATGTAAAAACGGTCTATTCCTCTAATGCGATGGCATTACTAACATTCCTCCTAAATTGTTAAATAATCTTTATTATTTAAACAACATGTGTCATTCTACCATATTCTAAGATCAAAATCATCATTGCTCCCTAATTCCATAATTAAGTGATTTTAATTAATTAATTTAATCATTGAATGTCTAAACAATTATTTCATCGTCTATTCATATATAATATAATTAAATAAATAACATTATTTAATTATATCCTACCTTATTATAATGAATTAAATAACCAAATTTAATTAGTGTTCCCTCCTCCTAATTATTATAGTTCTGTAATAATTCAATCAAATTCTATCTCGTGATTAAACAAATTATATTTATTTAATTATAACTAATCATTCCTCTCATAAATAAATAAGTAATTATTTATTTATAAAATATCTCCACATGTGCAAATAAATAATATTTTATTTATTTAAATAATAATTATCCTCCTAAATCCTAACTCACGCTCACTTTGAGTTAGCTTTTCAATCACAACTCTTCACTCCACAATTCCCTCTCCTAACTATTCAATCCACATTGTTAATTCCTCCCTCAACAATCAGTTAAGTCTTCCATCAATTCGGTCTTCTAATCTGTGCAATTAGTTGACTCATCCATGCAATCAATTGAGTCATCCATGTAATTAGTTAACTCACCAGTGTATTATGTTATCTCACTAATCCATTCAAGTCATCTCTCAAATCTATTTGTCATCAAATCAATCAATCCTATTAAGCCAAGCAATCAACTCAGTTGAACTCATAGTCACTATGAGTTCAACTCCTCAATCATAATCAATCAACCATTCAATCATTCATTCTTGATCGAAACCCCTAAAATCTTATAAATAGAGAGCCAGAAATTTGATTTTGGTAACCACAATTGCTTTGAATTCTTATGTTGGCATGATTTTGAGCTCAATTTTGAGAGCCCGCATTGCATGAGAAGGAAAACACCAAGGAAGAATTTTATTGTTTTCATATTCATGTTTTGGATTGATTTCATAATGTTTGATTAATTAAGCTTGTTATTTGTCTTACATCCTTTCTTGAATATTGGGAATACTAATTGCTCTAATAATCTCTTTGTGATTGATATTTTATATGTTATTGCAGGTTTCTATTGATCCCCTATTACCTGATTACAATTCTATCTCATGATTAAATACATGATATTTATTTAATTAAACTAATTATTCCCCTCACATTATTAAATAAATTATACTTACTTGATTAAAACTAACAATTCCTCTCATAAATAAATAAGTAATTATTTATTTATAAAATATCTCCACATGTGCAAATAAATAATGTTTTATTTATTTAAATCATAATTATCCTCCTAAATCCTAACAGATTCAATTTGAGTTAGATTTTCAATCACAACTCTTCACTCTATAATTCCCTCTCCTAACTATTCAATCCACATTGTTAATTCCTCCCTCAACAATTAGTTAAGTCTTCCATCAATTCGATCTTCTAATTCATGCAATTAGTTGACTCATCCATGCAATCAATTGACCCATCCATACAATTAGTTAACTCACTAGTTTATTCTATTATCTCACTAGTCCATTCAAGTCATCTCTCCAATCTATTTGATGACAAATCAATCAATCATGTTAAGCCAATCACAGTCAATCAACCCTTCTATCACACAATCTTGATTGAAACCCTTAAAATATTTTAAATAGAGATCCAAACCTTTGATTTTGGTAACCACAATTGCTTTGAATTCTTATGTTGGCACGATCTTGAGCTCAATTCTGAGAGCCCACATTGCATGAGAAGGAGAACAACAAGGAAGGATAGTGTGGTTTGTATATTCATGTTTTGGATTGATTTCATAATATTTGATTGATTATACTTATTGTTTGTCTTACATCCTTTCTTGAATATTGTGAATACTACTTGCTCTAACAATCTCTTTTTGGTTGATATTTTATATGTTATTGCAGGTTTCTATTGATCCCCTATTACTTGATTACAATAATAAGATATGGACTATATGTCCAAGGTTTCCTCCTCTTCAACAATTGGTCGTTCGATGTATGTCATGTTGTGCACAAGACTAGATATTGCACATGTTATGGGAGTTGTGAGAAATTATATGAACAATCCTGGAAAAGAGCATTGAAATGTAATAAAGGGTTCTTTGGTATTTTAGAGGTACTACTACATTGTCATTATGTTTTGGAGGTTCTAATTATACTCTCCAAGGATATGTTGATTCAAATATAGCAGAAGATATTGATAGCAGGAGTACACCAAGGTATATGTCTATTGTAGGTGGAACAATAATTAGTTAAATTTCTTAGTTGCAAAAGGTTATTGCACTATCCACCACAAAAGGTGAGTATGTCACTATTCCTAAGGCTAATAAGAAGATGATTTGGTTATAAAGGTTTATGGAAGAATTGGGTAAACATCAAGTGAATAGAATGTTGTACATTGATAATTAAAGTGTTATTCATCTTACAAAGAACTCAACCCTTCACTCTCAGACAAAATATATACAACTTTGGTACCATTTCATACACTTAGTTTTAGAGAATGGACAATAGAAGTTGGAGAAGATATACACTAGTAATAATCCTGCAAATATATTGACCAAGGTAGTAATTTAAGATAAACTAACTTCCTACTCAGTTTTGTTACCCTTAAAGCATGATACTAGTGGATAATAGAAACAAGCCATGTTTAGGTGTGTCAATTTAGTGGGAGCTATAGGTGCAATGGTATTCATTTAGGACCAGTCTCCAAGTGGGAGATTGTTGGTATGTGGCGATTGATCATGCTATTGGACTTAAATTTGGTGATCTTGTCAGTCATGTTTTGTCCCCAAATCAATTAACTAGGGAGTGTAGGGGGAAGAGTCCCTCCAGTGGGACATGAGGGGATCAAGGATAACTTTTAAAAAAACCCCTCTTAGGAAAAACTGTAAAATCCTAGCGAATCTTACATTATTTTAGGGGGGAATTTTTCTTAATGAAGGAAAAAAAATTTTCAATTGCGTAATTTTTCATAGTTTGTATTGGCGATTTTTTCCCTGCCGAATGAAAATTCCATAAATTCTTGGTGAATTATACAGTCATGTGAGGCAAAATATATATTTTATGATGTGAATTTTTTTCTTTTGAAGTAAAAAAATTATAATATATGAGGCGAATAATTTTCTTTTGAAGGGAAAAACAATAATTGTAATGATGAATTTTATGTACCATTTGAAAATTTATTTATGTTATTGGCTAATTGTTCGTTAATTATGAGAAAAAAATATTTTATTGGTAATTTTCAAAAGATGGGACATAATTTTATTGTAGATTAGGATTTTATTGCAGATGCAATTTTATAATGTTAAATGTATTATTTGAGATTGTCTGATGATCCAAGATCAATGACTGAAGTTTAATTTTGGCCCCAATTTCTTGAAGGAAACAAAGTTCTCCAAGAAGTCACTAGAATGTTGACACGTATCAAATTAGGGTTGTCAACTTGTCTATAGACTCATCATTCGACATGTTGGTATCGATAAGCATGACACGTATCAAACCTTAACCTGCGCCATAACCATGATCGTTGATTACAATGTCACACGTGGAGGGTCGATGATGTTGCAACTTGCAGGGTAACTCGTAACTCAGTAAGAAATAAATGCAACTTGTCAATGACAAGCGACAATCTTTAACTACCATCCACTCAACACGCACCAATTTTTGACATGTATGCATTTATGGGAAAGATTTACAAGTAGATATGAAAGATTAAGGACACTAGATTTAATATGATTAAAGAAAGAATAATTAATTGCTAAGTATTGATCAAGTGCTATTTATAGATGATCTAGCTTCTTTCTTCCTTAATTCATCTTTGCTAGATAAATCATTGTAGCTTCCTCTGGTTTAGGTCATTAGTCTGTAAATAATTTGATTTTTAGGTTTCTAAAGAATCAATATTTAGATGGACACTCCTATTAGGCTTATATGCACATCTGATGAGGCCCATAAGGCATTTTTGGGCTCCTTCTCAGAAGAAACCCTGGAATCAATTTGTAGGGAGGGTGGGCCTTTCATAAATGAGGCTGTTAAAATGGTGTTGGGAATAGAGTGTCTGCACAATGAAGATAGGCACCATGTGCACACGGACATTACATCCTATTTTTTGGGATCTCTTCTCGACCTCGGAGGAGAAAAGGTGGACATGTTGATGTTGTTGAGGAAGGTTTTCAAAGAAGAATACCTGGGGGATAACATTAATATTGTCGTATTTGTAGAAATATGGGTGGGATCCCTTGGGCAAGTGAAATACCCAAACTTCTCCTCCCAAGCCAGAATGTGGCCATGCAACCTTTTCTATTGGGCCTGAATGCTGGGCAGTTGAAGCGCCATAGGAAATGGGTGTTGATTGATAGGGATTTTCTTCATAAGTGGTTTTTTCTTGACAAAGTGGAGCCTCAAGTGGGGCAATACGACTGGCTCGATGAATTCTCATAGTTAATCCTCTCTGGAGAATTCTCCTTAGATGGAGCCCGAGGAGAAAATCACTAGTGGTTTTTTTTTATACAAACATACCAAATTTTTTGTTTTTTTGTTTATACAATCATACCACGTATTTTGGTTTTTTGTTTATAGTAGGTTTCTCTTTTTACTCGACAATGTAATTACTAATTTTATAGAAAAAACAATGAAAATTTTGCGAGTTCATTTCAATTTGCATTTTATGGGTACAAAAAATGGTTCTTAGACTTCTCTGTGATTGCAATATTTTAATTAGTTGCTTTATCTGTGTATTAGACATATAAGTATGTTTCAGTAGAAATAAGGAAGAGATGGTATTTCCATTTTAAAATATAAATATTTAAAATGTCATTGCCTTCTTGATTACCGTCAGAATTCCTAAATTAAGATAATCATTAATGAAAGTTGTATGAACTTTTTACCCAATTAATTATCAATATAAAATTACACCATTTTAAATGTATTACACATATCAAGTCTTACAATTGGTTAGTGTTACCCTATTTTTCATCATGTAGATTAATAGAAAAATAGGAAAAGGGTGCATTTAGGTATTTTCATTTAACAGTACTTTTCAAGTTATGTGGATCTACAGTTTATTATTGCATTCATATCAAATTTTAAATTGTACTCTAAGTATTGATCACATGTCAAAATTTTCAAATTCATAATTGATCATTACATTGTGCATTCATACCGGAATGTAATTTACAAATGTTCCTTTCATACTTCATATTTCTTATCAATAAATAGAGTACAAAGTGTAGAATAGAAAAGAGTTTGCATATCTGGAGCTGGTTGTCATGTCTGGTCCAAGTTCTCTGGTCTTCATCTTGAGTCTACATCTGTCTGGTTCTAGGTCTTTAGGAGTTGCCTTGCATCATGGTTAAGGGTTTGTTAGATCCAATTTGATCTAAGGAATGCAAAAAGAATGAAACATCATACATTATAAAATTCTTTCATAGTTGCATATATTTTTTCTATTCAATGCAGTAACAAGATGAGCATGCACATAAAGAGAAAAGCAGTGTTAAAGGATAGCAGTGTCGCATTATGATTAGTGAGCACACCAGTGGTTTAATGAATGCCCAAAATTGACCACTGGGTCATGTTCACTAACCTAATGCATTAGTTTTGATGTTTTCAAGATAAATAGAGAGATGCATTATTTAAACAAACTATCTGTTACAGTAAAATCAAAAGATGTAGTATACTTTTCATCATGATGTTCACAGAATCAGTGTGTTGTGCAGATTTTGCTCATTTGTTGAATAGGTGCAAAAGATTGAGTACAGGGTCACTAAAGTCTGTTTATGAGTGTCACAAGCCCGTGCTCGAACTTCATAAAAAGGTTTCGGTGCTGGTGTTACATTCTCTTTAAATCTTGATATTTTATGTGCATATCTGAAATTTAAAGTCTACTACAGAATATCAAATGATATGCAATCATGCAATATAGTGCTCACTATGAAAATATTAAAAGATGCATAAGCTGCCAGCCAAAATGAAGAGGAAGCACAATTGATACTACAACATTCAGCATGTGCAAGAAAAGTAAAAGCTTCCAGTTTTAAAGCCGGGTTCTACACAATCAAAGGCAAAGCTTCAATAGCAAGGTACACCCATATAGGCTAAATATTTCAGCAAAGATGAACTTCTAGTAAAAACAAAGCTAAAGTGCAAGCTTGTTGCTGTGATTCAAGGTTTGGGTTCACAAATTAAGGCCCGTAAATTCCACATCATGGCCTAAAATAAAAATAAATAAAAAACACAAACCAAGTTCTTCAAGTCATCAACTGAGCTATATGCTAGCAAAGGGAACTTTAACAAATCAAGTCAACTCCCGGTCACAAAGTCGAGTGCATAAACAGTGCCAACGCTTGAACAAATTATGGCCCGAATTGTTTCGAAGTATGCATTCTGAGTTCTTTCAGCATAGATTTTGTGAGTGTTCCAGTCAAATTCGAGTTTCAATTAGTCATAGCCCGTGCTTTGAGGAAAGAAAGTTCGAGATCAATAGTCAAAAGGAGGAAATTTAAGTGAAACCCATTATTTTTAAGAAGCCTGTAACAAAGGTTTGTGCTTCAAAGTCTAAGCATGAGACCATCATTTATAGCCAAATTCACTCTCGTAGACAGTCACAAAGCAATCAAGGATGGCTCATGATTATTAGTCTATGCCAAAGCCTCAACGCTCACAGGCCCTTAGCTTCTAGATAAGCTCGGCATTTACTTTTAGTTAGACCGAGTATTGCATAGTCACAGCAAGCAAAGGGTCCTAGAATTGACGCAAATGGAAGAGAGAATAGGCAAAATAGAAAAGGCCCTAAATGCTATGTAAATTGGAAAGAGATATTTCAAGCTCAGCTAATGACATGCTCTAGGAAATGTAAAGTAAACAAGAAGTAAAATACAATATTTACGCATGCAAAATGAAGGGGGAAATGATTATTTCTAGAAGCATGTGCATATTCAAGAAAAGAGAAGGAAGGGAGTGGTACTTATCTCACACTCTATGAAGAGGTTGAGCTTCCAGCATTAAAACCCGTGTACAAAAAGTTGAGTTCTTCAATCAGATTTGGTTGAGATCGAGCTCAAGTCTCAGTTCAATGACAAATGAAGTCACAGTTTGCAAAGAGAATTGCAGGCCCCAGCCACAACAATCTCCAAAATAAACTTAAGAATCAAGAATCAAGGATTTTTTCCAATGATGTATACCTAAAATCATGATTCCATGAGCCAAGGCCGAGTTGGTTGATAGTCACACCCGTGGATTAAGGGAAAGCTTCAGTAAATAAACACAGAGCCCAAGTTCACAGCAAGAAGCTCGAGTTTCTTAAACAAAATGCAGATGAAGCGCCATGGTTTCATACACTAGATTTAATCACCAGCATGGCGGCACAATGAAAACCCTAAGATTTATCTCCTAAAGCTACAGAATGTAAATGAGTTACAAAAGCACAGGTGTCGAGACCAAAATGAGCATAACAAAGTTTGGAGTCCGCAAGATGAGTGATATTCAATGCCATCTGTGTGTGTGAAAATTGTACCTGATCTGTAGACACAACACTCAGTAAAACATTAGAGGTTAGTGATAATCAAAATCGTGCAAAATTGAAAGCTATCTAACCAAGCGATTTACTACCTTCTAATAGGTGCGAGATTAATGTTCTCAGATTATTATCGAGATCAGTGACCTAGACGACACCTAAATGAAGGATTTGAATGCAAAAGATGGATATGAAATAAATGCAATTGAGCTATTTTTTTTTATTTTTCTATGCAATAAGAATGAATGAAAAACTGATATGAAATTAATCTATATGAAAACTGATATGCTATGCTAATCTAACAATGATATGAAATATGAATGCAAAAATAAGATTGATCTCACAAAGATGTCGATTCGCAAGAGCTTTGATTCTTCAATTCCAATTCTCCAGCGTGATTGTGCAAAATATGAGATGATTTGTGAAGAGCTAAAGCCTTTAATTTATAGAAATCCAGGGCTTTGGAGGTGCATGGGAAAAAGCCATAAATCACTCAAATAACTCAGCTTGATTTTTGAGTTATCTGATCATGAAAGATAGTTAATTCTCAAAATCATGCAAAAACAGCTTTTTAACTCAAATTAGAGTTTAGATCAGCTTTTTGAACTCCCAAAAGGATGTTGAGTTCCAAAAGGTCAATAACTTGCATTGATTTTTTGATTTGGAGTTTAACTGTTTCTTTTGAATATGCATAATAATTAAGAATTAAATAAATAAATAAAGTGATTTATCCTCAACTCAACTGATTTTTGAAATAAAATAATTAATTTATGGGTTAATTAACTATTTTACCAAACTTTTATTAAAAATTATATTATTAAATAATGACAACATGCTTTAATTAATTAAATAAGAATTTAATCAATTAAAGATAGGAATTTTGATTTATTGTCAAAATTAAATAATACAATTAATAATAGATAGAATTAAATTTAATTACACAATTAAGTGGCAAATATTAAATCTAATTAATTAAATATGAAAATATTCAATTAATCAAACTTAGGATAAATGTAATTTATCGCCAAATAATTATAAAATTAAAGATAATTATGATGATTAGGAATATTACTAGGAATATTCCCCGATGCAAAATTTAAGATAATCAATTATGATTCGATGATGTTTAGATGTGCCTTAGGTTAGGACTTCGATGTCGATTTTATTCGAATTGAAGATGTAGGAGGTTAATGAACATATAGCCCATTTTTGGGGTATTACATTTTGCCCCTCTTTGAATTACTGTGCGAAGTGCAGTGGTTCAAAGATAGTTTGTGTTTGATAAAGATATGAAACTGATTCGAAAGATAAACCGATCTCAAGATAGAAACCGATTGAAAGATATTGAGATAGGAGGTCCTGAATGACCAGAGATAATGTTTATTGTAGCAGCAATGAACCGATGATTGCGAAAAAGTGTCAAAATGCCTGATTCTGAACCTTAGGATTGATAAGAAGTGAGTGACCCGTTCTAGACTCGATTGTCTTAGCAGAACTAGCAGGTATCACATCTGAATCCTTCAGTTGCCGAAGAACCAAGGAAAGAACACTATGATCCGATGGTTGCAAAAACTGATACAGTTTACAAGATTGAGAGAATACCAGATTGATATGGATCGATGAATCTGATATGCCCCAAGTGATGATAGATTTGCCCCGAGCGATGAGGACTTTTGATGAATCAGTGACTAGACGTGATTGTTATCTTGATCACTGATGAAAGATATTGATAGATTTGATCGATAGAATTTGATTTACAAACTTTGAATGATGTGCAATACCATGCCCCCTTCAGGATTAAAATTGAAATCTGACAAGAAAAGTCAGCGTTATAGTTTAGAAGCATGTTAATTGATTTGAGAAGTTTGGTGAAACACTTTCAAGAACACATTCTGCATCATTTGGAGGTCCAAAAAGACCAAGTTTGACTAGGTTTGACCATGAGTTGACCATGGTTGACCAAGTTGAAATTTTGATAGTTTGATGTTAGATAATCAGTTAAGTTGAATACTAGATTTTTGTGATGATCAAAGGTCGAATATGCAAGTAGTTAATAATATGAATGATCTCAGATTTTGATTTTGATCCCGAAAAAGGATTCTACTTGCTGCTTCATTGGAGGAACCTTCGTGTGAGATTCAGCTCTTGTTAGATTTGAAGAATTGATATGAAGAATTGTTTAAGCTTTGAAGTTCGTTTAGTCATTGTGAGATCTTGCAAACATGCAAAATGCAAAGAGACATGCAAAATAAAATGCAACCTAAGACCTAGGACCTAGTCACTGATCATATGTCGATTTGTTATCATCATTGAACTTTTAGGTAACCGGATAAATCAATACAATGCCCACTAGCCATGAAACCATAGACATATGAATATCGATTTGTATGCGCAAGAATCAATACAACACCCACTGGTCAACAACCATGGATATATGAATATTGATTTTGTTTTCAAAATGTCGGATTAGATATAAGCACCAAGGCACAAGCGCCAGGATGACCTGAATATCATGTCCATTTTGATATAGCAATTTGTACAAGCATCAACACATAAACGTTGTGATGACCTGAGTACGCCTTGCATTACAAACACATCAAACAGTCAAGAGATCATTCTAAATCCAATGTGAATTACCCGTAGTGACCCTTTATCGTTCACATCCTTAGGCAAGATTGCGTTCCACAGTAAGAGAAAGAACTTACTCAAAAAGATAATAGTTAGATCAAACTTCCTTGAATTGTCTAGGTATCAATGGTCGAGGTACGCATGGCCATCCAATTCGAGATAGAGGCTCTTACAGTCGGACACCATTTCAATCCAGAATTTCCAAAGCTGTTAGATTTTCACATACCAAGAAAAGATTATGCCCCTAGTCATCTCTCTAAATCCTATAAAGGACATCATCGAAGAGCTCGAAGGGACACAATATGCAAAAATCTCAATGCGGATCAGTAAGCATACAAGGAGATAAAAGCATGTAAAAAGCATAGATTGTTTTCAGTTGAGTTTTGATGTTTGATTGTTGTAGATGCAAAATCCTTTCTAGAGACGAGACAGACAGACAGACTCAACAGGAAGCTTCAAAGGACTCTGACTGGATAGGAAATGTCTAAGATACATAGGAGACCATAGGAAATGACATTGATTGCCCCCAAATTTGAACATTGATAGGATACAAACGCTTGAGCTGATTGGTGTACAGACCGACTTATTGAAACCAGGATATGCAGAAACAAACTGGGAGATATGTACAAACTAAAGCAAGACTGAAAGTTGGGAAAGACCAAGATTGTGCTGATAGATGGAGCATTTTGGAACAAGTGGTGCCCGTTTGCTAGGTTTTCACCATCTTGGTAGAGATTCTATTTTTGCTACCAAGGCGCCTGTTTCCAGGTTTTCGCCAAGGCACTTTTTCTTTTTCTCATTTTTTTTTTTGTATTTTTTCATTTTTTCAATTTTTTTGTACTTTTGATATTTTTTGATTTTTTTGTGAATCATCAAGGCGCCTATTGCTAGGTTTTCACCAAGATGTTCATTTTTTCAGGACTTTTTCTGATTTTTAAGATTTTTTTCAGGACATTTACCAAGCACTGAATGCCTTAGGCATAGAATTTCTTCAGATGGAGAATGTTGATTGGTTCTCGGAGCTGTTCTCCTTCAGTGGTTGAGAGTTGATAGGCACCAGAGCCAAAAGTAGCAGTGATAACAAAGGGACCCAACCAATTGGGTTCAAACTTCCCCTTGCGTTCTTGATGTGATTGATTTTTAGGATTTTCTCTCAACACTAGATCGCCAACCTAAAATTCTCTGTGTCGGACTTTCTTGTTGTAGCCTCTAGACATTCTTTTCTGATACACTCTGAGATGATCATACGCTGCTTGCCTGCGCTCATCTAGTAATTCCAGTTCTTGTAACCTAGACACTCTGTAGTCTTCATCAGTGACAAGTCCATGCATTTTGATTCTGAGTGATGGGATTTCAACCTCAATAGGCAGTACCGCTTCAGACCCATAAACTAAAGCAAAAGGTGTAGCCCCTGTAGGCGTTCTGATACTAGTTCTGTATGCCCAGAGAGCTGGATTGATCATCAGATGCCAGTCTCTTCCTATTTTATTCACTGTTCTATGCAAGATCTTCAGGAGATTTTTGTTTGAAGCCTCAGCTTGTCCGTTCCCTTGAGGATAGTAGATAGATGACCAATGTTGAGTAATTTTGAACTTGGCACATAAGTCATCTAGGTCCTTGTTTTTGAATTGTCCCCCGTTATCTGTGATTATAGAGTGAGGGATCCCATATCTGCAAATGATGTAGTTCAGGATGAACATAGAGATCTATTTCCCCGTTGCTTGTGTTAGAGGAACTGCTTCTACCCATTTTGTAAAATAATCTGTAGCTATGATTATATGGGTATGTCCATTAGAAGAGTGCGGATGGATAGCACCTATGAGATCAAATGCCCATTGTTGAAAAGGCCATTGTGTAGTAAAGGGAATCAGATCTCTCCCTGGAGCATGAATCAAGTTGCCATGTACTTGACACTGTTGACAGTTTTTAGCAAATTTAATAGCTTCTTTTTCCATTTCAGGCCAATAATACCCAGCCCTAATAAGTTTTCGAGCTAACGTTAACCCATTCGAGTGTGACCCACATATACCCTCGTGGACTTCCTCTAATGCACGTTGAGACTCTTCTCGTTCTAAACATTTAAGCAGTGTACCATCTAGACCTCATTTGTACAGATCATTACCAATGATGACATATCAGGATGCGGATCGGATAAGGTTTTGTTTCTTAAAATGGTTAAAGGACTCAAGGATGATTTGGTCGTGGAGATAGGAGAATAGATTTTTGTAGCGAGATGAGTCATAACCTACAACAGTGCAGATCATGCGGGTTTCAGGGGAGTCATATGCAGGATAGGATAGGGCTTCCACCAGGAACTCGTAGCGTAGTTCATGTTCAGGCTATTGTAAAAGAGTAGATAATGTTGCCATTGCATCAGTAGCCTTATTCTCCATTCTGGGTATTTGCTCAAATGTGATAGAGATGAAGTATTTCTTTAAATCATCGACCATTCTCTTGTAAGGAATGAGATTTTCATCTTTGGTTTGGTACACATCATTGACCTGGTGGATGACCAGTTATGAGTCTCCATGAATGTGCATCTCTGTAACTCTCCACTGTATTGCCATTTTCATACCATTGAGAAGTGCCTCATATTCAGCAATATTGTTCGTGCAAGGAAACTTTAATCTGAATGCTTTGGGTATCGAGTATCCTTGAGGAGTAATGAACAATATGCCTGCTTCGGATCCATTCTGTGTGTAGGAGCCATCAAAGAATAACTGCCATGCTCTAGAAGAGAGGTGCATGATAGAGGAATCGGGAAATTCCATTTGCATGGGTGTATCATCAAACAGTGGTGCTTCAGCTAATTGATCAGCGATGACCTGCCCTTTGATAGCCTTTCTTTCAACATATTCAATGTCAAATTCGCTCAAGAGCATGACCCATTTAGCTAGTCTACCTGTGAGGGCAGCTTTGCTTAGGAGATATTTCAGTGGATCAATTTTAGCTACCAAATGAGTGGTATGAGCTAACATGTAGTGTCTCAATTTCTGTGATGCAAAGATCACAGCTAGACATGCCTTCTCGATCATTGAGTAGTTCTTCTCATAGGCCACTAAAGTTCGGCTGATATAGTAGATGGCTCTTTCTTTCTTGTTCTCATCATGTTGTGCTAGCAATGCCCCCAGTGATGTATCTGTTGCGGAGACATATAATATTAATGGCTTCCCATGAATAGGAGGCATCAATATAGGCGGATTTGATAGATACTTCTTGATATGTTTAAAGTTGTTCTCGCATTCTTCATTCCATGCAAAGGTCACACCTTTATGTAATGTTTTTGTAAAAGGCTGTGAGATGTCCGCTAGTTGTGATATGAATCTTCTGATAGATTGAATTCTACCTTGCAACGTCCTCATTTGACTGATATTTGTGGGAGGTTGCATCTCTATTATAGCCTTGACCTTAGTTGGATCAACTTCAATGCCTTTCTTGGAGACGATGTATCCTAGGAGCTTTCCAGAAGTGACTCCAAAAGCACACTTTTTAGGATTTAGTCGAAGACTAAATTTTTCCATTCTGTCGAGGATCATGCTCAAGTCTGTTAGATGTTCAGTTCTAATCATGGATTTTGCCAAGGTATCATCCACGTAATCCTCCATTGTTCTATGCATCATATCATGAAAAATAGATGTCATTGCTCTTTGATATGTAGCTCCAGCATTTTTGAGTCCGAATGGCATAACATTCCAACAGAAAGTTCCCCACGCACATGTGAAAGCTATTTTCTCTTGATCTTCTGGAGCAATTTTGATTTGGTTGTATCCAGAAAAGCCATCCATTAAGGAATACATTTCATAGCCCGCAGTCATGTCCACTATCATATCAATGTTAGGTAGTGGAAAGTCATCCTTAGGGCATGCTTGTTCACATCTCTAAAGTCCGTGCACACTCTGATTGAACCATCTGGTTTTGAAATAGGTACAATGTTGGAAATCCACTCAGCATAGTCTATGACACGGATGAATCCAGCTTTTAGGAGTTTTTCTAGTTCTGCTTTGACTAAGAGTGCAACATGAGGATGCATCTTTCTCAATTTTTGTTTGATTGGTTTTACTCTGGGAGCAATGGATAGATGGTGCATAATGAGATTGGGATCCAATCCTGGCATATCTGAATATTTCCATGCAAAGTTGATCTTTTTCTCTGATAAGAAGGTAGTGAAGTTTTGTTTCTCTTCGTCTGATAGAGATTGTGCTACATGTACCAATTGTGGTTCCTCTGTTGTACCCAAATTGATGGATTGAGTTGGCTCAATCAGAACTGGAGATCTATCCTGTAAATGACTCGGAAGGACATCAAATATCTCATCCTTAGGTGCCTCAGAGAGGTTTTCACCTTCAGATACGTCTTTTCTTTTTACTTTTGTCAGTTCTGAGACTGCCACAAAGTGGTTTTCACCCTCAAAACTCTTTTTCTTTTTCTTTTTACTCTTGTTTTTCTGACTAAGATATTTGATGTCTGACTCGGTCATGCTAACGCTCGATTCACTGATGGAAGTACTCATAGGCTCAACTGCATTGAGGTAGCAGGCAAGGGCATAGTCATTTGGGAAGGTATACATACCATGGTTTGGGTTTCTGGAAGTTTGGTCGATAAGATCAGGGCGTTGGATAGTCAAAGCGAGAAAGGCTTGGGATATGGTGTTCACAGATGTGGATATGTCATCATTGGTCCTAACCTGACGCTCAAGTGCAAAGGTGATATTACAGCTCAAAATGTTCAATTCGTGAATAGGCTCAACGTCATCATGGGAGTCTTCTTCAGCCATAGGTGGATCAGACACGTTAAGTTCATCGTTTCGCTCTAGACTTACGTTGGGTTGAGAGACATATTGGTGAATAACATCAATAGATTTCTCTGTTATAAGCTCATCTTCTTCTGGAATGGCACCCCATTCATAATCATTTGACTCATCTTCTGATTCAGAATCTCTAGGAAATCTTAGAAAATGTGTGAAATCAGGATGAATACCCCAAGAAGGATTACCCTCAGTCTTTGACTTGAATTCATATTCATGGGAATCAGTGTCAGAATAACTACCCCCTGCTTCTTGATCAGTTTGATAGCCTTCGAGATTGGCTGGTTCTTGTGGTGCAACCATCTCTTGCGCTACAGTAGGTTCTTGTGTTTCTACTACATTAATTCTTCTGATAGGATCATCTGTATCATCAAGAAGATCTTTGATCTCTTTAGGCAATTTTTCATAGGGGATAAGTTCAGAGCTATCTGAATCATCATCAGAGGGTTCTGTTTCTTCTTTCTTAAAAAGGGGTTCTCCTGGTGCAATTTGTTCTATGACATGAGAACAACCACTTTTGAGATGATAGGGTTTCTTCTTAAACCCTATGCCACCAGTATCTTTTTTGGCTCGACCAATGTGTGAAATGGGGGTCACGAGACCCTTTCCCCTAATTCCTAGAGGTCCTTGACCGGAATATCCCATCTTGGCTATCAATTTGTTTCCTGGACCATATGAATTAGAAGGGACTGTAGGTGCTATAGATTCACTAGGTTGAACAATTTTAGATTCAGAATCCACTTTATATAGCCATGCCAGCACAGCTTCATCCTCTTCAAATTCTTGTTTAGATACTTGCTCCACCATAAAATGTCTTTTGTATGATTCCATAGGTTCCTTAGGTTCTGATTTAGACTGCTTCAAGGATTGGCCATACGACTTAGGTGAGATTGGGAGAGATGTCAGAGACAAGACTGGCTCTATAGTGTATTCTCCCATCCCATTTTCTTTGATATTGATCTCTTTAGCAATGTCGTCCATCTTAGATGTGGAAGCCACATTTTGTTGCTTGATGGAAGATTCTCTGTTATTGGGAACAAGTTTATCGGCACTTTCCTTCAATGTATTACAAGTTGTACTCAGATCAGCTGGGATAGTAACCTCCACTCCTTCATAGGGAAATTTCAAGCATTGATGGTATGTCGAAGGAATAGCTTGCATTTCATGTATCCAGGGTCTCCCTAGAAGGATATTGTAAGCCAATGGTAGATCGAGCACCTGACATGTGGTATCTTTGATGACTGGACCCACCCAGATGGGCAAGACAATGGTGCCTTTAGAAGCTCTTTCTTGTTCATCATAGGCTTTTATGGTGATCTTCTTTCGAGGATCAATAGCCATCTCTGAGAATCCCAACTGTGTGATTAAGTTGTAAGAACAAAGGTTGAGGCCTGCGCCCCCATCTATCCACACACGTTTGACTCGACGGTTCTGGATCAAGACTTCTATGTGCAAGGGTTGATTATGTGGATGACTTAGGGAGTTGTCATCCTCTTCTGAAAAGGAGATATATTGCGGAGATGTTAGATGACCAACCATAGTTTGAACCTGTCTAGATCTAGATCATCAGGAACATTAGAGCCAAGCAAAGCTTTGTCTAGGATATCTCTGTGAGCTAGAGATATTCGAAGTAACTCAAACATAGAGATTTTGGTATTGGTATGCTGGAGTTGTTGTATGATGCTGTAAGATGTAGGTCTGGTATCCGTTGGATTGGAAGATTTCGAGGCAACCTTCTGTTTAGAAGCAGATGTGAGATTGAAAGGTATCTTAGGGACATCAGATGAATTTGGTGTTTGTCCTTTCAGATGCGTCTGAGCTTGTGATCTGGTAACTACATTAGCTGAGGAATGATTTCTATCTCTTCGTACAATCGTGATGACATTACAGCTCTCAAAGAGGCATGGTTCCACCATATTGATGACAGCATCGTTTCCAGGGTAGGCATAGTTGACTTTTGCCCCCATGTTAGGCTGAGAAGTGGAAACTCCCTTGCCATGTTGTGGAAAAGGTTCTGTAAATGCTGTGTGATCATTATTGCTGGTAGGATTATCGATGTCCCCTTGATCTATCAAGTCTTGAATGGTATGCTTCAAATGGAAGAATCCATTAGTTCTGTGGCCTTTAGTTCGATGGAAAGCACAGAATTCATTATCTTTCCACCAACATGGTTTTGGATCCGGATCAGGTTTTCGGATTGGTGGTAAAGAGATCATGTTATCAGCTATCAGGGTCCTCAGAGAAGATTCCAAAGATTCTCCCAGGGGAGTAAACTTTCGTTTATTATCCCATCGTTTGAATGGCTTCTTTGGAGATGGTTCAGCAGATTTTTGCTCTGAAGCTTCAATGGCTTTGGTGGCAAGGGTGAGATTGTAGGCCGGTGCCTTTGATGGGGTGTGGATAGTGTCAACAACACCGTCAGAGATGATACCTTTGTTTCTATTCCAGCTCTTGTTTTTATCTTTTGAGCTAGATCCCGATTCAGACTTGTCCTTTTGAAGTGTGATTTCTCCTTTCTTGACAAGTACTTTCTCAATCTTGATTGCATTATCCACCATTTTATCAAAAGATACATGATCTTGCATTTGTAATGGATAGTTGAGCTCTGGAACAAGGTTATTGATAAAGATTTCAAGTTTCTCCATTTCGAGAATTGGTCTAGCATATAAAGAAAACTTCTTTCACCACCTCTTGAGAAAAGTTAGGAATGATTCCCCTGGATATTGCTTGAGGTTACAGATATCGATCATGGTAATCAGATGTTGAATATTGTAGGAATATTGTTGATAAAACAATTTAATCAATTCCTCAAAAGTTTTGATCGTAGAAGGTAATCTTGAAAACCACTGAATGGATGCTCCTCCCAAGGATCTAGGAAAAAGACGCATTAGATAAGTCGGTTCATGCATGAATTCCATGGATTGCGTACAGAACTCTCTGACATGATCTTGAGGATCAGAGTGTCCGTCGTATTTGTCATACTTTGGTATCTCCACTCTTTTTGGGAATGGAGGCATATACAAGTCTTTGTCAAAAGGGAAAGGACAAAGGGCCTCCATGGAGAATTCCTTGGGTTCCTTCTCTTTCTCAATTTTATTCATTTTGACCTGCATAGCGTGCAGCTGGTTCATTATGGCCGTCATCAGAGTTTCTTCCTCATGCGTGATGATATCTTCGACATTGAAGTGAGGAGGAAGTTTAGCTCCTTCTTGGGCTAATTGCAAAAAGTATGCCTCTCTATCCATTTTCAAGAAATGCCTCATCATTCTTTTGAATTCATCGTCATTCTGACACTGATGGATTTCAGAGGGTGTAGGGTCTTGGTCGGCATTATGTTGAGAATGGTGTCCCTGGGATCCTCCTCCTAGAGAACCATGGTTTGTCCCTGCTTGAGACATGGTAGGAGTTTTTGGGCTCCCTGGAATAGATTGAGGAGGAGTTTGTTGATTACCTCTGTGAGTTGATAGAGGAGGTATGTAATCAGTTTTTAATCAAAAGTTACCGAGACCGTTGTCTTCGTAGATACCTGACTTGATGAGTTGTTCAAGAGTTGGACTCGGGGTATTGGTCAAAAGTAAGTTCTAAGATGTTTCTTCTAATTTCTTGTGTGAAGAAGCTCTGGTCTCCACCATTAACTTTGAATGAAACAGAAGAAAAGGATGAAGACAACTGAAGAACAATTTGATTCGAGAAAATCAGATGACGCAACCTTGTCAAGATTATGATAGTTTTGAAGATCTGATGAGATGTGGGTGAAGGAAACTGTGCCCTGGATGTATGGGATAGATCGCCCAAAAGATAGCGGACACGAGTTCTCAACACTTAGTTTGTTTTTGAAAATTGATTGATTGAAGATTAATAGTTATGACAAGGTTTTGACACGAGATAAAAAGGACTCAAATTGATCAAACAGAAGACTAGATCAGATTCAAAAGATCAAACTCGGAAAATGGTAGAATGCTCAATAGCTACTGCTCTGTTCCTGACACAATGATGTTTTTGACAGATTCTGGAACTAGGCTGGAAAAATTGGATATCTTGCAATTTGACAATTTCTGACAACTCTCTCAAATTTTTCCAAACGACACTCTGCAGACTCGTACGACACTGGGTAGTCTATGAAACGATAGTTGCTAAACTCATACGACAGTTGGGTAATACTGAACGACACTTGACAAAACTCGTACGACTTTTGACTTCTTGAAATGACTTTTGACTCCAGAAAGAACTTTACGTCAATTTTTGCAAAATTTAAGGTTTTCAGTTTTGGATTGTTTGCAAATTGTACTATCCAAATTTTGAAGGTTATACCAGATTTGATCATTTTTAATAGTCAAGTAGATAAATAAGCACGCAGAACAGCAAGCAAGTGATTCCAAGCACGTCTGAAAACAATGAACAAGGGCAAAAGCAACCTTGCGCATGAATAATCAAGTGACCAAATTATGCTAATCCCTGAGAGTACTAATTGTGTATGTTCTGAAAAGTTTTGCAATAACACACATATACCTGAGAATGAAAAATTGGCCTCTCTAGGGTTTTTAGTAATGGTTTGACTCTGCAACTTTTATGATTCAAAGGGGTGAACTCCAATCCCGGTGCACCAGGGTTTTGACACAGTCTGAGAACTTAATCTTCAAGAGCTGCTAGGGAGATCTGACAACCCAACAATGAACCATACCCGTGGAGATTTCTTCCACAAGGACATTTATATAGCGGCTGTCACTACCACGGCGAAAATGGCTATGACCGCTTGAGGTTCCGTCAACGCAGTTTACCCTGTGAAGGGATTGTCCGCTACAGTTAACCCTCTCTAAAGATGACTCACAGATTTATACCACAAGGGGACTTGGCTCCAGATTCAAGGTTTTGACACCTCTTCACTTTTAACCCAAACAAAACAAGCAGATTAATCTTACACGCTAAGACAAAGTTTTGTTCCACCAAGGTCTGTGATATCAACTCCACATGATCTATCAACCTCTCCGGGGAGAGAATGTATCAATCAATAAGAGAAGACACACTAACCAATTTTGATTCACCAAAGCTCGTGATATCAACCCTACGTGATCTATCAACCTCTCCGGAGAGAGAATGTGTCGATCAATAAGGGAGGATGCACTAACCAAGTTGAATGTGAAACGCACTAAGTATCCTCCCTATTTACAAGGATTCTATCGTCAAGAAGGATTTCATTGGGAATCCAATCTTTCAAGAATCACGAATAGTGTTCATAGGGCCTAATTACTCTGTGAGTACAGATATATTTCCGAAAGTAAATCTACCAAAAGTACCCAAAAAGTAGAAAGAGGAACACTTAACGCTTAAAGCGAATATGAGATGAGTCCACAAGGTGGAACACTTAACACCTCACACAAGCTAAAAATGAGTCCCCAACTTAGAAAACAAGTGAGTTCCTAAAAGCACAAAAGGGTTGCCAAGTGGAACATTTAACGCTTCTGTCCTGTTGACCCCTCCCCTTTATGGCGCTGAGATTGCAACCACGGGGCGGAAATGAGGGGCCGGTGGATTAGCAATTCCAATAACCCAAGATAGCAATCAA
Organism: Chamaecyparis obtusa; assembly: GCA_027943335.1. Classification (NCBI taxonomy): domain Eukaryota; kingdom Viridiplantae; phylum Streptophyta; class Pinopsida; order Cupressales; family Cupressaceae; genus Chamaecyparis; species Chamaecyparis obtusa. The sequence continues at coordinate 751,089 of BSBK01000740.1, read as the reverse complement.
GATCAATCACAAGTATTCTAAGACTACTTAATGAATCCTTAAGGGTTCACAACCTAGTATCAATTATGCAAGTGTGTAGAAATAGATCAAAAGCATGAAAAGATGCACACAAGCTTGACACATAAGAGATTTATTTTAAGTCCCAAATCAAAATATTATTAGATGAAGGAGAATACCTGGGATCCTTGCAACACGCTTAGTAGATTTTACTTGATTTTTAGCAATTTTTGTTGAGCTTTTCCATGCAAGCAAATGACAAACTCTCCAACAAGCAAACAAGATATGCAAAATATATTCAACTTATGAAAACCATAGGGTTAGCTCTAAAAATCAATTATTATCAGTAATAATAACCAGCAATCAACCCAAATGACAACTCATATCATTCATTAAACCATGTAAAAAAATAAGTGCATACCCATCACAAAACTTTATTTTTTTTGCTGCATTTGACCTAGTCAACAAGATCTAATTTTTTTGATATGATTTTGGCCACAAAAATAGAAATTCAGAATAGAGACCCCTGCTAAAAAAATAGAGAGCTTTCCAAAAATGCAAAAATTTTAGAAAAATCTCTTCATTTGTGCCCTAGAGACCCATTTTATCAAAATAGACTAGTTTTTGTAAATTGACTATTTGAGCTATGATATCATGTCCAAATTTAAAACACAAAGAATGGACCCCCTGTAGAATTTAAAGAGCTTTCCGAAAATATAAATTTTTTTGAAAAATATGCTGATTTGCATCAGATATTAATTTTTTCTAGAATTTCAAGAAAAAATTATTAAAAATTCAAAACATTTCAGAAAATTCTAAATTTTTTACTGTAGCTTCCCTGACATGTCACCAACCTGAAAAAAAAAATTTTGACCAAAATTCCAAGCCGTTTGGGAGATAAAATTAAATCTTTGAAACTTTAGGGTTTTAGCTCCCAAAAAAAATCAAAACCAGCATGTAAAGGTGGGTTGCCCCACGGTGGGCGCCAGAAATGTGTGTGTGAAAATTGTACCTGATCTGTAGACACAACACTCAGTAAAACATTAGAGGTTAGTGATAATCAAAATCATGCAAAATTGAAAGCTATCTAACCAAGCGATTTACTGCCTTCTAATAGGTGCGAGATTAATGTTCTCAGATTATTATCGAGATCAGTGACCTAGACGACACCTAAATGAAGGATTTGAATGCAAAAGATGGATATGAAATAAATGCAATTGAGCTATTTTTTTTTATTTTTCTATGCAATAAGAATGAATGAAAAACTGATATGAAATTAATCTATATGAAAACTGATATGCTATGCTAATCTAACAATGATATGAAATATGAATGCAAAAATAAGATTGATCTCACAAAGATGTCGATTAGCAAGAGCTTTGATTCTTCAATTCCAATTCTCCAGCGTGATTGTGCAAAATATGAGATGATTTGTGAAGAGCTAAAGCCTTTAATTTATAGAAATCCAGGGCTTTGGAGGTGCATGGGAAAAAGCCATAAATCACTCAAATAACTCAGCTTGATTTTTGAGTTATCTGATCATGAAAGATAGTTAATTCTCAAAATCATGCAAAAACAGCTTTTTAACTCAAATTAGAGTTTAGATCAGCTTTTTGAACTCCCAAAAGGATGTTGAGTTCCAAAAGGTCAATAACTTGCATTGATTTTCTGATTTGGAGTTTAACTGTTTCTTTTGAATATGCATAATAATTAAGAATTAAATAAATAAATAAAGTGATTTATCCTCAACTCAACTGATTTTTGAAATAAAATAATTAATTTATGGGTTAATTAACTATTTTACCAAACTTTTATTAAAAATTATATTATTAAATAATGACAACATGCTTTAATTAATTAAATAAGAATTTAATCAATTAAAGATAGGAATTTTGATTTATTGTCAAAATTAAATAATATAATTAATAATAGATAGAATTAAATTTAATTACACAATTAAGTGGCAAATATTAAATCTAATTAATTAAATATGAAAATATTCAATTAATCAAACTTAGGATAAATGTAATTTATCGCCAAATAATTATAAAATTAAAGATAATTATGATGATTAGGAATATTACTAGGAATATTCCCCGATGCAGAATTTAAGATAATCAATTATGATTTGATGATGTTTAGATGTGCCTTAGGTTAGGACTTCGATGTTGATTTCATTCGAATTGAAGATGTAGGAGGTTAACGAACATATAGCCCATTTTTGTGGTATTACACCATCAATGCATATGTTGTTCTTGCAAAGTTTTGAAAATCACAAACATGCCACCTCACATATTCATCTCCTTGATTATTGCTTTGTATTGCAAGTGGATTGAACACTCATATCGACTTTCTCCAAATCTTTTAGGGCCCATTTGGTAGTGGGAATTAGGAAATGTTGAATTTGATCAAATGCTGGAAATGGTCAAATCATGGATTTGATAATCCAGTTTTTCATTTTCGGATTATAGTTAGGACTGTTTGGTTGACCCGAAATATAAGCAAGAAGATTTATATCCTCCGTTTGGTTCCACTTTTTAAAACTGGAATTGGAATTTGACTATGATTATTATTTTATTTTTTGAACTATTTTAATATTTTTTTATATTATATTATATTTTTATTAGTTCATTTTATGATTTATTTTGTTAGTTTATTTAATTTTATAGAGAAAACCATAAATATTTTTTTGACTATGATTTATTTTGTTATTTTATTTAAAATGCATAGCCCTAAACAAAAAGCATAGCCCTAAACAAAATCAACTATTTTTGCCCATTCGAAGACGTGCATACCAGATTCTGTGCAGTGTGAAGAATGTCATCCTTCGCCTTCACTTGCAGTGAATAATGCGTTCGCCTTCGCTTGCAGTGAAGACTGCCTTCGCCTTCGCTTGCAGTGAAGAATGCAGGATAATGCCTTCACTGCAATGAAGAATGGAGGATAAACCCTAACACGGACACCAAAAAGAAGGCGGATGCCAAAACAATATTTAACATGCCCACGGACCCGACGAGACCTATAAAATGGGAGTTAGAAAATGGGAATTTGGTCCTCAAATGCCAATTCCACCTTTTCAGATGGAATGTGTTAATGCTCATTTTTAACCAAAATGAGCATTAACACATTCCTATTCCATTTTCATATTGCAGTGCCAAACTGAGGATTCGATGTTTTTGGGTGCTAACAAATGCCAATTCCAAGTAAATGCTAGAAATGGTGCGCTACCAAATGGGCCCTTATCTAAGTTAGGAGTTGAAGGTTAGGTTATTTGATATTAGATTTTATCTAATATTAAGTAAATATTAATATTGGTTAGAAATTGTAAAAGGATGGATTCCTTATTATAAGCTGGTATTAAGGGGCTTACACTCAAGCTTTCGTAGGCTTAGTTATTGGCATAATTTTAGGGCCAAATTAGGGTTTAGGTTTTCGGATTTGAAGCTAGGGCAAACTATAAAATTGATTAATTGATTTTTGATTTTGGAGAGAGGGTAGATAGAGAGCTTATTGTTCCTAAATGTCTTGGATGCCATTTTTGTAACCATTTTTATCAGATTTTGGAGGAAATAAAGTAGAGGTTTTTTATTCATATTTGTGGAGTTATTTTAATCTTGGATCCTATTTTCATCTTTTCTAACAAGTGCTAGATTTTTTGTTATCCTAACGAAGTGAGTAGATTTATGTTCCTTCTCAAGATAATCAATTTCTTAAGGGCCTTGTATGAGAAATGTATGTCTGTTGGCTAATCGAGCTATTTGTAGTCTAATCCTGATAGTAAGTTTTGATAACCTATAAATTGAGTAGAGATTCGAAGTGTTGAGATCTTCATTTGTGAGTTAGAATTGAAGTTTTATCTTTTCTGGAAAGTTTGAAACAATTCTTGGTGTATCACCCTAATCTAATTTTAGTTAGAATTATTATTTTCCCCTTTTCCCAACAAGTTACAGATCAGGAAGTGATATTCCATATTTAATAGGAACCGGCCTAGAATCTGGAGATTCCTCTTCATTCAGAGTCTACCCACAGCTAGAAGAGGTTTCCATTGTCAGGATAGAATTGTTGTGTAGCCTTAATGCCTGAGTTAGGGTAAAAATTATAAACTTGAACAGTTTTTGGCACGCCCGGTGGGACACATTCTTACAGAACGGGTCAAATTGCATTGTATCACTTGCTAGTTCTGGTGTGCTATCAGCAAGATTCATACCTGAAAAAGGTCATATTTAGCATATCTGATGATCTATGGAGGAAGATGAGCTAGTTGCAAGGAGCTTTTTTTCATCATTTCAAGTGAATCTCGTTCAAGAGAATCATTTTTCAGCCTTATCAAGGTCAGTGATCACAATATGATTTTCATCATTCTGCAAGTGATAATGATATAAAAAATAGAGATACTGCAAGTGTGTTGCAGAATATGAGTATGCAAATTGAGGATATTAAAAGGCAGCAAGAGTTTGAATTCCAACAAAGAGCTAGACAGGCAGCTAGAAGAGCATGCCTATCAAGCCCAAATCCAACAACAGCAAGCATTGGTTCAGCAAGATCAAGGTTACAAGAGGTATGTAGCTGAACAATATAAGAGAAATGAAGCCAAGCTTGTTGGAGGGTTAGAGGCACAAAAGAAGGTTCATGAAGGAGAGTTGGAAGCTCATAAGGATGTTTATGAAAAGAAGCTTCAAAAAGGACAAGAGCTCTTAAAAGTTGTGTTTGATAGAGGCAATGAACTTCATTTAGAGAAAGAAAAATAATTAAGATCTCATCAGGAGTTTCATGAGAAGTTTCAAGAGGAAAAAGAAAAAGAACTAAGAGCACAACAAGAATTTATCAAGAAATTTCCAGAGCTAATAGGTGCCATGTTAAAACATGGTCATGAATATTAGTTGGAAAAAGAAAGAGAGTTGAAAGCTCAGGATGAGTCCTATAAAAAAAGCTACAGGATCTCAAGCAAAAGATGGGATTCTTATCTTCTACAGCTGAAAAGTATAAAGAAGGCTATCAACTTCAAATTGAGAAGTGTTTTCAGCTGGAAGAAGAAAAAGAGAGCATTGAACAGAAGGTTGTTGATCTAAAGCAAGATCTTTCTAAACACAAGACAAGGAAGATTACAACAAATCAAAATATTTGTGCTGATAAGAAAATACTTCTACAAAAGAATCAAGAAGAAGAAGAAGAAGATCAATTTTGGGATGAGATGGAGCAGTTTTGCTTGCATCTTGATGTCAAGCCCTCACTTCTAGAAAGTACATACAAGGTACAGGAGGATTTTGGCCAACATAATGAGCAAATCAATCAAACTGAAGTAAACTCTCAGGAACCTGAATCTATTAAGGAAAGCTCCAAGTTCATCATTTCTCATGGCTTTCCTATCAAGCATTTGGCCAGAATGGAGGCTATAAAAGAAGGACAAGTTGTACCAACACCTCTGCAAGATGAAGCTGAGAGGGAATCAAATTAGCTTGATGTCCTTTTTTATCAAGTAAGCCTCTGTTGCATCTTCACCAAATGTTGTTGCTTGCTGATTTTCTTCAGAATAATGGTGTTTACCATCAGCTTGATCAAGTAAGTAAAATTCATGTTGATCAGATCCTTGTCAAGCAAATGATCAAATATATCTCCTGTGTTCATCTTGTAATAGCTTTCCAAAAACATATTGATTATTGTGATCTTAAAAGAAAAGGGAGTTATTTTTCACAATCAATGAATGGTTTTGTTTAATCAAGCTTCAAGCTAGTTAAAGTAGGTTAGTCTAGGTTTTCATTTCAATAAGTGTAGTCCAACACTAGGTTTTAGGTTGCATAAGTCTAGGTCTAAGTTTAGGTGCATTTTCACTTCAATAAGGTTGCATTCATGCATGTTCCAGTTTTCTAACTCCTATTGCCTAGTGATAAGGTCTGAGTCCATGTCTAGCAGGCAGACATCTAGCATAAGTCGCCAAAATTGTTACCCTATTTTTCATCATGCAGATTAATAGAAAAATAGGAAAAGGGTGCATTTAGGTATTTTCATTTAACAGTGCTTTTCAAGTTATGTGGATCTACAGTTTGTTATTGCATTCATATCAAATTTTAAATTGTACTCTAAGTATTGATCACATGTCAAAATTTTCAAATTCATAATTAATCATTACATTGTGCATTCATACCGGAATGTAATTTACAAATGTTCCTTTCATACTTCGTATTTCTTATCAATAAATAGAGTACAAAGTGCAGAATAGAAAAGAAGAGATAAAGGTATGAGTGGGTCCTTTGCATTGCCTTGAAGAGTCTGCATATCTGGAGCTGGTTTTTGTGTCTGGTCCAAGTTCTCCGGTCTTCATCTTGAGTCTGCATCTGTCTGGTTCTAGGTCTTTAGGAGTTGTCCTGCATCATGGTTAAGGGTTTGTTAGATCTAATTGGATCTAAGCAATGCAAAAAGAATGAAACATCATACATTATCAAATTCTTTCATAGTTGCATATATTTTTGATATTCAATGTAGTAACAAGATGAGCATGCACATAAAGAGAAAAGCAGTGTTAAAGGATAGCAGTGTCACATTATGATTAGTGAGCACACCAGTGGTTTAATGGATACCCAAAATTGACCTTTGGGTCATGTTCACTAACCTAATGCGTTAGTTTTGATGTTTTCAAGCTAAACAAAGAGATGAATTATTTAAATAAACTGTGTTACAGTAAAATCAAAAGATGTAGTATACTTTTCATCATGATGTTCACAAAATCAGTGTGATTTACAGATTTTACTCATTTGTTGAATAGGTGCAAAAGATCAAGTACAGGGTCACTAAAGTCTGTTTATGAGTGTCACGAGCCCATGCTTGAACTTCATAAATAGGTTTCGGTGCTGGTGTTACATTCTCTTTAAATCTTGATATTTTATGCACATATTTGAAATTTGAAGTCTACTACAGAATATCAGATGATATGCAATCATGCAATATAGTGCTCACTGTGAAAATATTAAAAGATGCATAAGCTGCCAGCCAAAATGAAGAGGAAGCATAGTTGATACTACAACATTCAGCATGTGCAAGAAAAGTAAAAGCTTCCAGTTTTAAAGCCGGGTTCTACACAATCAAAGGCAAAGCTTCAATAGCAGGGTACACCCATATAGGCTAAATATTTCAGCAAAGATGAACTTCTAGTAAAAATAAAGCTAAAGTGCGAGCTTGTTGCTGCGATTCAAGGGATGGGTTCACAAATTAAGGCTCGTAAATTCCAAATCATGGCCTGAAATATATTAAAAAAAAAACACAAACCAAGTTCTTCAAGTCATCAACTGAGCTATATGCTAGCAAAGGGAACTTTAACAAATCAAGTCAACTCCCGGTCACAAAGCCGAGTGCATAAATAGTGCCAACACTTGAACAAATTATGGCCCGAATTGTTTCAAAGTATGCATTGTAACAAAGGCTTGTGCTTCAAAGTCTAAGCATGAGACCATCATTTATAGCCAAATTCACTCTCACAGATAGTCATAAAGCAATCAGGGATGGCTCATGATTATTAGTCTATGTCAAAGCCTCAACGGTCACAGGCCCTTAGCTTCTAGATGTTGGTTAGAAATCTCACTTTTTGTTTTTTTCCCTAAATTTATGGATGATCTTGAAAAAATTACAATCTTTAGGGTTTGCTAGGTCTAATTGCCTTTGAAAATTAGAAAAACCCTAGCTTTGGTCATCAGCATTCTAATCTCCTGTTACTTTATCGGATGACTTAAGTCTCAGAATTTGCATGTGCGCTTCTATTTTCCTCTTAGTCGCTGAGTCTCCTTAAGGTTTAGGAATATTCCCTTTTGTTTGGTGATTGCCCGAAAGCCTTTGTCGCTTGATCTCCTAAGCTTTTCAGAATATTCCTTAGTGTCTAACGAGTTAGCGTTTCCCTTTTAGTCTCCAGATCTCGCAATATTTTCTTGAGATCTAGCGACTGTTGTATCAAATTTATCACTAAGGGGCTATAGTCGCGTGATCTCTAGATTGAATTTACCTAAGGTCGGGCAGTCTCGAGATGTTTTATTAAATGATCTTTTGTTCGGCGATTATGAGTTCTCCTTTTAGTCGTTGAATCTCTGGATGTGACAGCGGTCTTCTTTGATGGTTGTCTCCAGATCTCATGATGCTCTCATGATTAGTCTTTTCTTTCAACGATTGAGAGTTCCTTTGGTCACGTTATCTCTAGATGTTGGTGGCTATCTCTTGTGTGGTTAGTTTTTCTGCAGCACAGTTGTCTCCAGATCTACGAATACAGCAGTTAAGTGACAAAGGTTTGATAGATTTAATTAGAACTGTTGATAGTTTTCAATCCTGGGGATGGCGCTTGATCTCCAATTTTAACTCAAAGTTAAGAAATGTTATCACGACTTGGAGAATGCCTCAGTCATTTGTTCTCGGAACTAGACCCCAGTTAAGTGAAAGATTATGAGATTTAGCGAGAAGTCTTTGTCGCCAAGTCTCCAGATTTTCCCGACATCAAGTGAGGGTTAATGAAATGGTTAGGACCTGGTAGTTATGATTGTATTCAGTGTTATGGTGATTGTGTGGTCATGTGATCTCAAGTTCCTGACGGTTAAGTAGAGAACCTCTAGCGATTCAGCGACACGGTTATCTCTGGATTGCTGAATCAAGCGATTAGTTGTGAAAATCTCTCACGGCTTAATGTGGACCACTAGATGAATTAAGGGCTGAGATCAAAAGTGGTCGTGTGATCTCAAGAAAGAAGTCAAACAATTAAAGTTTTATGAGATTATGAGACTTCAGGTTTGTCACTAGATCTCCAGATCGGGTGATTGTTGAAAGCTTTTAAGAATGAATATATTGTTGCGACTATAGTTTCGATTATAGTCGCGAGTTCTCATAATAGAATAAATTGAGATTTCTTCCCTTCAGTTGCCAAATCTCCAGATGGTTGAGTCACCAAATCTCAGAATAAAGTTTGAAAAGTCAAAAGTATGCCGCAACTATGAGATTTCCTCTTAGTCACCAAATCTTAGAATACCTTTCTAAAGCGCCAAATTTGTAAAATGACTGTGTCTTTTTCTTCAGTCACCAGATCGTGGAATGTTCAAATTTAAAATTTCTCAGCTATGGCTAGTAGATTGAAACCCTGTGCATGCCGAAGTAATGGCAGAAGTGACCTTTTGATGGCTAGAGATGTCAAATGTGGTGGCGCATTTAATACTGTAGGTTAAAACAGCTAGAGGCGGCTCATTTGAGAGTTATGAAGCTTATTGGAGAAGTACAGAGCGCTAGGTTTTCTATGCTTTCTCGTAGTGTTATCAGTGAATTTGTAGAGGAATTTCCAGAGCTACAGTAAAGATGAGTCAGGCGACAGCAAGCAAAACTTCTACCAGTTGGGGGTCGAAAGAGAAGGTAAAGGAAAGTTTTTCAAATGAATTTCTCACTCTCCTGCCTGGTTCTTCTCAAAATAAGAAGGTCAGTGATGACAATTTTGTCGATGACTTAGCTTATTGTAGGGATGCTAAAACTCCAGAAATCATAGGCATGTGCCTGTTTACATATTTCTACAAGAACCGTGATAGTGTCATACTAGTTTCAAACCCTTGGACTTCGGGGTTGGCCAAGTTGATTGTCCTGGAGGTTTTTCTAGATGTGGACTTGCTCCTCATGCTATCTTAGAGATATGATCCTCTCTCAAAGACCATTAGAAAAGAGGATGGTTCACCCTTGATAACCTTAGATTGAAATTCTTTCATGAATGCTTCCAGGATTCAGTTTCCAATGGCCACAGAAATCAACTTACAAGCTTTAGCAAATAGATATGTCAAAGAGGCTGCTCTAGTCTCCAGGGAGATTAAAAATCATATGCCTAAGGAGAATAAAAACTATATTGCACCTATGGCTACATCAATTTTGTATGCCTACAAGGACCTGAAGTTTTACATGAAATACATTGCATATGGGATATGCCAGGTTTTGGGAATTGATGCGGGTCCTAAGAGGATTACATCTGATATTTTGATGCTGGTGATGGATTCACAGAGCCTAATGGTGAGTAGAGGGTATGAATTTATTGGTTATATCATAAACAAGATGCATTTGGGTTTGGTGTCCTTAAATAATTTCACCTCTGGTTCTCAACCCAGGTTCATGCATTACTCCCTGCTGATGCACCTAATTGTGTATCACAATTATGGTCTAATAAATTTGAATGGTCTCAAACCACAAATGATGTGGAATGGACAGCCTAACCCAGTATAGTTCTAGTTAGGAGTGTGGAGCCCTTCTTGCCCTAGGTGAGATTTCAGTGCCTTTGAGAACTGGATTGTGTACCCCATTCTCTGGAGCTTGGGTGTAAATTGCACAAGATTATCTACCAAGGTCCTGGAACTGGTGAGACCCCTACAGTTTATTCATAATTAGACCAAGGGTCACAATTGGGGAGATATTTACTATGAGACAAGCTATACGATGATTAGGGTTTATGGGTGCCCTCAGCCTCCTCATCTACTTCCATTTTATGTACCACCAAGAGTTGCATTTCTAGAGTTTTTCTGGCAACTCATGTTGACAGAAAGAGAACACTTGGCTTCCCACAGGAAAGGGACTCTCACTCCTCGGCACTTCAGGGTGCATTATATTACAATTGGAAAGGGAGCGTTCATTAAAGTAAATGATTGGTTAGAGAAATATAGGATGTTTGCAGCACCACATAGGTATGTAGATACAGAACATTTCATGGCTGCTGCAAGAAAATACTACATGCCTACCATTCCTTTCAATAAGCTACATGAAGAGTATCTTGAAGAGGATGTGATCAGAAACATCATTGAGGATGATGAGGTGGAGAAAAGAATTAGGCAATTGGATGGGTTACACAGAATTGAGAAAGAATTTAAAGGAAAAGGATTGGTATTTGGGGGTTTCTTTCCCACTTTACCTTACCTCCAAAGACTTGAGCAAATGATGGCTAAGTTTGACACACTTGTTGAATCCATGAAGGATCAATTGATGATTTTAATCAGGGAAAAAAGGCCCATTCAGAATCAAAATGTGATGAGGATAGTGATGGTAGCTACCCCATATATAGTCCACCCACTATGGAACAACCAATGGTCGAAGGGCCTGGAGAGGAGAAAGAAAATGGCCTGGAGAGGAGAAAGAAAATGTAGACATTGCTGAATTGCCCAGTTCTGAGGATACTGGTGAGCCTCAAAAGAAAAAGAAAAAGTTGTTAACTGGTGAACCTCCAAAGAGGAGGAAGAAAGATAGGGTAAGTGCCCTCTACACAGGGACTAGCTTTCATCACCATGAAATTAAGAAAGCAATTAGAGAGGCTAAAAGGCAACAAAAGTATGAAACAAAAGATGTAGAGTTGCCTCTGGCCTTGGGCCAAGATGAAAGATTGATTGAGCAAGATGCCTTTATGAAGGATGACAATTTTGTGAATTCTGAGGAATTCAAAAGTTTTTTGCTATGGAATAAGTAGCAACATGTGGCTTCAAGTGTACAAATAATTGAGGAAGGTCAAGTACCGGATGAGGCATTGCAACAATTGAAGGAATATGACCCTGAGAAAGAAAATCTTACTCCAGATGAGGCCAGGGAATTAGTGAGAAAAAGTAATATGTTGCTTGTGCCGGGGTGGAGTTTGTATACTGACTTCATAATAGATCAGATAAAGAGACAAGAAGATGTCACTCTCTCTTCTGAAACCCAAGTAGGGGACATAATAAGAGGATTTGGGTATAGCCCAAAAAGTCAAGCCTTGGCCATGTGGAGTCTATATCCAAAAGACAGGAAACCACAAATTTTGAATGTAAAAGAACAAATGGAGGGAGATAAAATAGTGTGGTCAATCCACAATACAGGGGAACTGGAAATTTCTCATGTTTTGACCCAATTTGCAAAATTAAATGAGGATAAAACTAAATAGTTGTCAGAGAGATATGGAAACCTCTTGGAGGACTACAGTGCCTTGGTGAAAGATAGGGACTTGCAGATTATAAAAGTCATAGCATTAGAGAAGCAGGCAGAGGAACTGCAATTGTAGATTATAAATACCCCTGTAGTAGCCCCTGCACCTCCTGAATAGCCAATGGAAATAGAGGCACAAGGAATGACAGATGAGGAGGTGGCAGCTAAATTGAAAAAGATCAATGATGAAAAGAATGAAGCAATATTGCAAGCCCTATTGAGTGTTTTGCAGCACAGATTGAACATAATCAAGGATAAATTTGACCTAGTTTATAAAGCTTATGGAAAATTGCTAGAATTGCAAAAGGAGGTCAATAGTTATGTGCAAATTTTGAGTGAGTTTTCTACAATGTGGTCTGTCAGAGCACCACTTTTTGAGAGATTGATTTTTCTCAATCTATGGGGAGTGACATAGCAGAGACAGTTGTAGGAGTTGGTGAGGAGATTCACAGAATTAAATCCATTCTACCACTTTTCAAGGGTATGGAAAATTTGATTGAGGCTAAGATAGCTATACTCAGCTCCTGTACCAACAGATTCATCCCCTTAATTTTGAGTACAGATGGGACAATGAAGAACCTTGATAATTGGAGATCGGATGCTAATCTTCTACTGCCTAGGAAAGAGGCATTTTTAGGTGAGAGTAATGATGTTGATTTAGAGAGCTTCAATAAGGCCTTAGATGAAGCCATCAAAGCAGAGGTGGACCTCACCAAGTTCATGTCAGATGTTAAGGCAATTACGAATGCCAGATGGGAGAGACAAAAAGCCCAACTACAACTTGTCCAAGGTTTCAATTGGCCGTCAGAGGAACAGGTAACTGCATGGGATGAAAAGAAAAAGCCCAAAAAGGCTAGATCTGTCGTAGTTGATTTGGATATTTTGGATGAAGATTGAAAAGGACATCTGACACACCTGCCACCTGATCTAAGGAATACAAGATTGATAAGCTATCATTCAAGAATGGTGTAGGTTAGCCTGAAATGGCGGTCACCATGTCTCATTGAAATCAAGAAGCTATCATAAATATTTGCAGTTGAGGGTGTCAATTTTTGAGCAGCCAAAGATGTACCATAATCCAAGGAAGTTTTGTCCTTTCACCACTTGAGGGTTGGTTGTATATTTTGTTGTATTTTTATGTTTTAAAAGGAGTTAGGTTTTCCAACCACCTGAAGTTTGTTGCATTCCCATTAATGAGGGAATTCCAAGGTGGTTGTGAAAAGGCTATATAGAGTTGAAGGCTCATTTTTGTAAGGGGGTTGGTAGTAAAAGGAGTAGAGATTGAAAGGATATAGAAAATAGAACCAGATTGCTTAGGAGAAGATCACCAAGCTTTGTGTCTGGTCTTCTGAGTAATGGAATTGTAAATGTAAGTGGAAAGTTGAATTTAATACAAATACAATGCAACTTTTGCCATATATTGTTGTTGTCTCTTTGCTTATGTATTTTACTCTTGTATTTTTTTCATGTTAGGCATTTGAAATATAATAGTTGTAAGGCAACCTGCTTGACTGTTTTATGAGCTTCTTTCAAGGAAAGAATTAACAGTGCTTATATTTCATCTTGGAGAGTAAATATATTTGTATGGATCTTTGATGATAACAATATTTGGTTAACAGAATAGTTTGTAAGGCATCCTATTTGGATTTTTAGTTGGTGTGTAAGGCACACTGTTGTATTTCTTTTAAGATTTACTTGTTGATTTGCATTGTGACTCCGTTGCCCTTAGGATTAGGCACTGGTTTGGTATTCGTTCTTCACAATTGTATCTTTCATCAATCTTAGAGAAGAAGTTGAAACATTCACATTATTTATTAATACCTTTTTATTTTTATGTTTATTGCACTTGATAGATTGGACTGTGCCCAGGGCATTTAGTTCATATTTCTTGATTCTGCAAAGAGAGAATCATATTAGGTTGTCCCTCCTTAAAAGGAAGAAGGATGAGAATCCTTAAAGCACTGATTATTGCTTCACTTACAGTCACACTTTGTCTGGTTAAAGTTTGCATTAAAGTGATTACAGTCATATGTAAAGTGCTCTATAGGTTTATGCATTAAGAAGACTAGGAGCTGGTCAGTGGCCACTCATAAGAATATTGCAAGAATACTGCAAAGACAGCCATCATCAAAAGGTAATACCTGCCTAAGTTTGTGGAGCTCAAAAATGAAGGAGGATCTTATCCAATCCTCAGCAATTAGGTCTTTCTCTTGTGGGAATCAGTCTCAAGGAACACAAGTTCAAGCATCATTTTATGTCCTACAAGAAAAATCCCTAACAAATTGGCGACTCTGTTGGGGAAGTCAGCAAGTTATCAAACAAGTTAAGATCTCTGGTTATACTACACAACATCAAAGCTTGTATTATTGGACTACTTTCTCCAAACCCTAAAAGGAAATTGGGTGGCAACTCTAAACAAATCTCTGAACCAGTGCTTTAAAATTCAAATCACTATTTTACAATGATTCATAAAAATACAAGATCTTGGAGAAAGGAACATCCAGAAGAGAATCTAGAAGGGGAACTCTCATCCCCATCAAGACAAGGTCATATGAGAAAAGATAGAAATACTAATGACATGTCTTTCACATGGAAACAAAAAGGAAATGCAAGAAGGGAAGAGCCTGTCCAGAAAAATCAAGAGGAGAACGCTTCTGAATATGAGGAAGCAATTGATTTGGGCTTAAATCAATATGAAGATTACTACTCACCCTCTGAAAAGGATGGAAGAAGAGCATAGTCTCATAGGAGAGGAATCCCTAGAAATAACAAGAGATCTAGGGGCCAAACTAGGAGCAAACCAGCTTATGTTCCCTCTTCTCCTCATGTTTCTCCTTTACAAGACCGTCAAATATCAGGTGACCACCAAGAAGAAATCCCTGCCCAAGAATCCTCATCAGAAACAGCCCTTCCTGATTTCGAGGAAATTTTTGAAGAAGTGTTTGAATTGGAAAGAAGGATCCAGGAGCAAATTCAAATAAGACAAAAGAGAGAAAAGGAAAAAGAGGAAAAGATTAGATATGCTATGATCAGGGTAGAACAATTGAAGAAGCAATTACTGGACTTTGAAGCCATAAATCATGTTCCAATAACTGAACAAATAGAGGACCGACCTGTTGTCCATAAGATCTATGAGACAAGAAATCCTAAGGACAAAGGTAAGCAAAAGGCTGTAGGGATCTCAATAAATGAAACAAATACTGCCAAGAAACCCCTAGATCAAGCAGCAAGATTAGATGCTGACTTGGAAAAGGCCAAGAGGGAACAAGAAATATTGGCCAAAGAATTAGAAAAGGCAAAGCTGGAAGCCACTGTAGCTGAAATAAAAAGAAAGATTGATTTCCTTAAGCAGTCTTCTGGACCCACCAATATGCTTTCCATTTCTCAAGCACAAGGTGTAAATGTGTTGAACACTGCTAGAACTTTAGGTATGCCCATAACTTCTAATATCTCAAATGTTCAAGCATCCACATCTTTGGGTGTAGGCCCATCTCAAACAGGATCTGTACACAAAAGACATAAGCAATTGGTTTTTAATGGGATCCCTGGTTACCCAAATCCTATCCCTGATGAAATTGGGAAAAAGCTTCCAAAATTCACTGGAAGAAATGCAATTACTTGTGAAGAACATTTGAAAAGTTTCACTGATGTGATAGATGATTACAACATTGAGCCTGATGATGTGATCATGAAGCTTTTTGTTCAGTCTCTAACAGAAGATGCTAGAGATTGGTTTAGAAATTTGCCTCATGCTAGCATATGCTCATGGGAATAGTTCAAACGTTTCTTCAAAGAATAATATGGTGACAAAACCAATGAAGGTTTCATTCTTAATGAATTCAACAATATCAAGAAGAATCCAAATGAGGTTTTGTTGAGTTCAATGTCAGATTTCAAAAGGTGATGCATAAATTGTTACAAGTTATTAGACTAGATGACAAGATTTGTTTGGTTACTTATCTAAATGCCTTTGATTCAAAAATGGGGTATCTTTTAAGAGATAAGAACCCTAGAAATCTTGCAAAAGCTTACAAACTGGCTGTTAATATAGAGAGCAATAGAAGAATATCAGGGAAGTTGGGAAGAAGGGAGGATTATAGGCCTTTAGTCTCAAACAGAAAAGAGCCAGGAAAACCTGATACAAAACCAAAAGATGATGATAGTTTGAAGAAAATCCTGAAAGAAATAAAAGATTTGAAACCTAATGAAGTAAGAAATAATAGAATATAGGGAAATGATAGGCCATCCTTCAACAACTTCAACAATAAATTACCAAGAATGCAGAACTATCCCTATAACACCCAATGGAAAGATGGGAAGCCAGTGCCTCCTAAAAGAAAAGATAGGCCAACTGATAAGACTCTGGATCCCCTGCATAGGAATACAGTAAACATGAATGATGATGTTCCATGGTGTATTATTTTTCAGTCGCCTCATGATCCTTATTACTGTGCAATAGCTCAAAGTGTTTCTGCGGATGATGAGCAAGACAATAACCATGAGGAATCCTATGATGATCAAGGTTGTGGTATGACTTCCTCATACATATGTGATGAAGTAGATTCTAGTGAAGAAGATGAAAATCAAGATGCTGGCAATTCCCAAGTTAAAAATGAGACTTATCATCAGAAGGTACTTTCTAATGAAGAGGACAATCATTTGGATGGAGTCCAGTGCAACACCTTAAAAAATGATGAAACAGTAGTGTTGAGGAGACCTTCTAATGAAGAGATTGCACAAATCATAGCAGATATGGTCACCCAAGCTAGAAGTAACTACAATTTGAGAAATAGGGTGGTGGGTGATTCAAGTAAAAAATCAACTAGCATATTTATCAAAAGAACAGGTCAAGATGTGAAACAAACTCAAGACAAAAGTAAGGTTGCTGATGTTGTTGCCAAGACTAGGATCAAGAAGAATGTAACATTTGTTCCCCCTAATGTAACTTATAAGGTAAAGCAAAAACCTCTTCAACAGACTATTGTCTCTGCCCAAAAGGAACGCAGAATCATGAACAAGGACCGGCAAGGCCTTATGGAGCATGAAAACAATAAGGAAATTACTGTCATTAAGCAAGATGTAGTTGAGCCCAAGTATGTCCCAGTTGACATGGAAAAACTATTGTCACAAATCACTATCAAAGTCCCTTTATTGGAGATGATGAGAATAGAAGAACATAAAGAGAAAGCTTTGAATTGGGTTCAAGGGATTCTTCCCTTTGATGCCCAAAAATCCACTAAAGATAGTAAAGTGACTGTTGCAGCAGATGATCCAACTGAAAATCAATGTGGAGAGATCATCTCTGAGATCCCCCAGATGTATTTGGATACTAATTTTATAAATACTGCAACAGGGACTGTTGATCCTTTCTTTTTGTCCCTAATAGTGAATGGAAAGTTGTTGAAAAATTGTATGATTGATTCAGGAGCCTCTAATACTATTATGCCTGCAGAAATAATTAAATCTTTGGGATTGAAAGTAGATACACCTCATGGAAGATGTCAGGCTATGGATTCAAGAGAGGTCCCTATTATTGGTACTATAAGGGCTTTCCCTTATAGGTTAGTAGCTTTTCCTGATAAGTTGTTGACACTGAGTGTCCTAGTGGTTGATATCCCACCTCACTATGGGATGTTATTGTCTAGAAATGGAGTGCTTCAATGGGAGGCAGTATCCAATGTGATTTGTCCTTTGCAACTTTCAGTATTGATGGTGAGAATGTGAAAGTATCCAGAGAAAGCAAAACCCCACACATGATAGAGCTGAATAATATGGATGAGCTGAATTGTTATGTGGATGTTGACATGGAAAATTTTAGAGTGGAAAAGGCCATTTCACAAAGGAAGGATTCAGATCCATTGACCCAGGAACTGAGGGAACAATAAGATGGATTGTGGTAGATGTATTTTGATGGAGCATGCTCAAAGGAAGGCTCAGGAGCTGAAGTTCTATTCATATCTCCATCAGGTACCACCTTTAAGTATTCATTTTCATTGACTTTCCAATGCACAAATAATACTGCTGAATATGAGGCATTGTCATTAGGATTGAATATTTCTATCAAACATGGGATTAAATGTTTAAAGGTTTTTGGTGATTCTAAGCTTGTGGTGGCACAAGTTTGATCTAAATATGTTGTTAAAAATGATAGATTGAAATTGTATAAGCATGTAATCTGGGACCAGATTGAAATGTTTGATGCTTTTAATATATGTTGGGTAGAAAGATCCAAGAACATAATGGCTGATTTTCTGGCCAATGTTGCTTTGAAAAGAGATGATTCAACTTTGAATGGAGTTTCAATAATTGAAATAAAAAGTAGGCTAGTTGTGTCAGACAACATTTACAATTGGCAAGTGTTAAAGTATTATTCGTTCGTGTTTAATAAACGATGAGATAATCATGGTATGCATATAAATATAGATATATTTATATATATATATATACTATATAATATAGTTGAAAAGTAAGTATATATTAATTACATGTGTATAATAATATATATTATACAAAGTATGAATAAACTATTAGTTAAGATATGTTAACTAATAGTTATGTAATGAAGTGACATGACCATAAGTATACGATCATGTCTATTCATTACATGACTATTCAATATATACATATACTCTATTGTTATTGTAGAATCAATCAATAACGAAGGCAATTGTATTCTACAATATCAAACGAGTATATATTATCTCTATAAGACGATCCAGTTTTTACAACATGGTATCAGAGCCTAACCTATAAGAGAAAATACATTGGAGCAAAGTATTGCAGAGAGAAGATAGCACATCAGATCAAGAAGATACTAATCGCGGCAGAAGAGGAATTTGTTAGTTTCAATTAAGGGGAAATTGGAGGACGAACAAAGAGGCACATAAAAAAATATAAAAAAATGGCAATAATACATGTCGATGGTATCCAAAGAATAAACCTATGAGCATCAATCAAACCGAGAGTCTTCATATAAGACACAAACTCATCCAACGTAAGAGACAGAGGCAAAGTGAATGAATAGGGGGGGCTCTTAGTTTTATATACGCAGACTTTACGGAGGATTGGAGGAAGATAGAATATTTTGCAAGGCCAACAAATGACATCTCAGTAGCATTAACGGGGCAGGAAGAGTAATTCAGAGAGAACAGTGATAATCCCATAATGGGCAATCCAAATAAAAACACTATACATGGTGGCACACACATCTATTTGATATCCCAAATGACATCTGAAGATCATTACAATCAGCATGATAAATCAAATAGACTCGGTGTTGATAGTCAGCCAAGCCACATCGATTATCTGCATGATTGAAAGGCAGATCAATCGTATACGAAGCCCTGACCTCATCAATATCTGATAAGGAAAACATGATAAACATCCGATCACCATCATGTATCACTAGATATTACTAAACAAAAGAAATATCGATTCAAGGAAGAACTTGACTAATTGAAGGATTAGTCATAACCATTAGTAAGCCAGCGATTGGAATGATTAATTCTAAACAGTGATCATGATGACAGCGATCAGACAAACTGATTATTATGGAGAGATGCCATTTGCTTATGGAGAGGCATAATCAAATGGTCCACCAACCTCTGAAATACTTGCGCTAAGATTCGATATGACCAACAGCCCCCATATCGCATGATCGATATTTATGTATGAACATCGATCAATACAATGATAAATACACTTCATGGCTTATGATAACTAATGGTGAAGAAGAGTACACAGACTGGCCTTTCTCATCTCTGCTGAGTTAAGTAATTCATGCCCAGTGTATAATGATAACACTGAGTTACAATGGGTGTTAGAATCGATCATTCTCAGATTTTAATATTCCCCTCTCAATCACTGTTGAGTAGGCTATTATGAGGCTTAACATACATTAGAAATGCTAAAAACAATAAATCAATGAAGCATCCGCTAAACACAGAGCATAGGAGACAAACTAGATATTAAAACGTATCAACCATTCTAGTTAATGTTGTTGCGGCATACATAGTTGGAATTGCATATCAATGTCGCCTAGCTCACATTCAACAAACCACTCATCTAAGTTCCCTGTATATGTACTACCATGACAAGAATGCGTTGGGAAGAAAGAGAATAGTAATGCTTGGTTATTCACAGGAATAATAATCTCGCAGAAATAGGAGAATAGAAAATAATACGGTGGTTAAAATGAGAATCCAATGTTTGTCAACGCACTACAATTTGAATATGAGTTACCAACCATTACCTCTATAAAAAAATTAAGGCCAGCGTTGATATATATTAGTCACTGATCGTATTGAAATAATGTGGGTACCAGAAACTATCCAAGAGACTCATTTGTTCGCTGAAAAAGATATTGAGGGGAATGATCACTTGGAGGGGTGGATATATATTACTCTATTTGGATCGGCTCACAAAGAGGAATACAGATTTCATCGGTCCATCAAACATTTAAGTGGCATCTAATATCAGAAATAAATTAGACACCATCTAAATCCATGGATAAGGATCCGGGAAAATCACGTCAACATACTCATTACCAACAAATACGTATTCAATACTCTCAATAAACTGGAATAGGGGATACCACATGTTTGAATTATATAATATACAGACATTGATTTCAAGAGTCATTACATTTAGAACTTGAAGATTCAATAATACATTGCAGTCATCTAAGATAGTGATCAGACATTGCTTGCCAGAGAATCAGAATTATAACAAACTCATCATTTCACTACAAGGGGATTTATAGTATACCCATCTTGGTATAATTCAACTAACATAAGGTTTCTCACTCATCAAACATATTTACATCTGCATTGAAGTTATATGCAACAATCCCCAACATTTCAGATTCTTAAAACTAGAAGCTCCATTGGTCATTTAAACTATCTACTTGACAATAAAATAATATATTCGAACTTAAGTAAATCTACAAGGGCTATTACACTTACATTCTGCATCATCTACCTATTGCTAAATGAAAATACAAAGTTTCATGTCAAGGTTTGATCATCCTACTTACCATGGGATTTTTGACTTGCTTGGGGAGAGCAGTTTGGAAAGGCTTGCATATACATTAAGGTCCTAGCATGGAATCTGCAAACCGTGACTTCTTATCTGTGAGAGTTCCAATCACAAGGACGTGAAAGAATTTGGTAGGATGTAGAGATGTTGATGCATCCTCATTTCTTGTGAGATACATTGATATCAAGTACAATGAGTACGAGTATCGTATTAATGGGCTCACCTTACGAAAGGAAATAATTGAAAATATTTGAAATTTAAGATAAGTATTTCATGTTTTATTAATGCATATAAATTTTCAATTTGTAATTCATTAAATAATAAATCTTGTATGCTTCTATCATTTGTATTTTTGTACGAGATAGTTTAGCTTTATAAACTATTTGTAATATATCTCTGACATACTTTCAGGACAAAAGCATATAAAATTCAGATTCAGAGAAAGTCTGACATTTTCAAGAGGTCAAGAAGTTGATGAACTTGAGCTTCAAAGGGAGAATATGGTTTAGTTAACTTGTGACAATCTCAGTCGTATTGATTAAGAGGGAGTTCACAATTGAAGGTAAAACAAATCTGAGATTATAATAGTGGGAACTTGTGGATAGAATCACCGATGAGATGCACGTGGATAGAATACTAGAGGTCTTTATTATCTTCTCTCAAGTCCAAGAGGGAGTGTTAATATTTTGGCCTTGGAAAAGATCAAAATGCATCTTATGCTAGCCAATGTAACCTTATGACTATTCAGATTATTCGTATTGGTTCTCTCAGGAAGGAAAGTATGAAGTCACATCCTGCAGTAACACTGAGATGAACATATAAACAGGGTATGCCTCCATGACAGAAGAGGAAGCGAAAGGATCTACATCAAGTGGACATTCGAAGATTTTGATTCAGAGGGAGTAGACCATGTTCTATTGGTTACATAGTGATCAAGAAACTGTAGCAGAGAATTATGATGAATTACCATGTAAGAAGGCTATGCTTTCATGTCAGTGGGAGAAGCTAGAAGATCAAATTAAGATGGAAACCCAGGATCGTGGTCATATTAATTCAGAGGAAGTATTCCTGATGTTGAGGAATAAAAGTCTTAGCTGAAAAGAGATTTTCAGCCTTAGTGATCTATTATTTTGTATCTTAAATGATTCTTGTCTTTGATAGACAAGTTTAAGGTGGAAGCCTTCCTCACTTGATAATAGTGAACCAAAGTGTCAAGATAGACTACTTAATTGTGTGTCCCGACTGTGCGGAGATCTTGACTCTTGTTATTACTGGATGTGTAATAACGAAACCATATCATGATAGACTACTTAATTGTGTGTCCCGACTGTGCGGAGATCATGATATTCAAGTCTATTTTCATGACAAGACTACATTAAATTGTGTGTCCCGAAGTGTCGGAAGTCATGATAGACTTTATGGGCCCATTCATTTTGTGTTATGAAAGGTGACGATCTTTCATGTGTGTCAGGTTACTATTTCAAGGTGACGATCTTGAAAATAGTTAACCAGGCTTCAAGATTGACTCCCGAAAGGGACTGTCCCGGATGTGCCAGATATCTTGTTGCTTATGTTATTACTGGATGTGTAATAACTTGTCAAGATCGACTCCCGAAAGGGTCTATCCCAGATGTGCCGGATATCTTGTCGCCTATCATGATCGACTCCCAAAAGGGTTTGTCCCGGATGTGCCGGATATCATGATATGAAAAGATTCTACAAATTCTATTAAACTCTCTCTCAAGAGGGAGTGTTAAAGTATTATTCGTTCATGTTTAATAAACGATGAGATAATCATGATATGCATATAAATATAGATATATTTATATATATATATATATACACTATATAATATAGTTGAAAAGTAAGTATATATTAATATACATGTGTATAATAATATATATTATACAAAGTATGAATAAACTATTAGTTAAGATATGTTAACTAATAGTTATGTAATGAAGTGACATGACCATAAGTATACGGTCATGTCTATTCATTACATGACTATTCAATATATACATATACTCTATTGTTATTGTAGAATCAATCAATAACGAAGGCAATTGTATTCTACAATATCAAATGAGTATATATTATCTCTATAGGACGATCCAGTTTTTACAATAGCAAGTTTTTGAGGATGATCATGACATTTTGAAATTTATTCAATGCCTTGACATATATGAAGATCAACTTATAGATTGTAATACGTTGGTTGAGGAAGTTGGTGGTAAGGACATGGTCATGGGAAATGAGGTAATCCAATTAAATTCAAATAGTATCCCTAAGGGCCTAATTGAGTTAAAAGCATTATATAATAGCCAAAATGATCATATGTCAAAAATAAGTAATGCTAAGACAGAAGATTTGGAAGAAATAAATTTGGGATCACATAATGCACCTCAAATGGTGTATATTGGAAAGGGATTGGCTCCTCAATTGAAATATAATTTGATAAAATTGTTAAGAAGGTATAAGCATGTTTTTGCATGGTCATATGATGACCTAAAAGCTTATAAAGAGGATCTGTTCCAACATGAAATCCCATTGAAGGATGAGGTCAAACCTTTTAGGCAAAAACAAAGGCCCATCAACCCATTGTTAGCTCCTAAGATGCAGCAGGAACTAGTCAAGTTGAGTGATGCGGGAATAATCCAACCTATAAGGCATTCAACTTAGGTGTCTAACTTAGTCCCAGTTAGAAAGAAGAACGGGGATATCAGATTGTGTGTAGACTTTAGAAATTTGAATGTTGCATCATTGAAAGACAATTATTCACTACCTAACATGGAGGCAATGTTGCACAAGGTCACTAGATGTGAATTATTGTCTATGATGGATGGTTTTTCTGGTTATAACCAAGTGTTAGTAAAAGAATCTGAGCAGTTCAAAACAACATTCACTACACCTTGGGGAACCTATGTTTATGTCAGAATGCCATTTGGTCTCAGAAATGCTGGAGCAACTTTTCAAAGAGCTATGGATGTTGCTTTTAAGGAGTATATTGAATTATTCATGGTTGTCTACCAAGATGACCTAACTGCCTACTCAAAATTGGTTGTTGACCACTGCTCACACCTAGAAAAGATTTTTGTCAAAGCTCTGGAGTATGGTGTGTCTTTAAATCCAAAGAAGTGCAATTTTGCAGTCAAAGAAGGAAAGTTGTTGGGACACATTGTATCAAAGGAAGGAATAATAATTGATCCATAGAGAGTTGAGGCTATTAAGAAAGTTATAGAACCCAAAAGTATCAAGGGAGTGTAGTCCTTTTTAGGAAAGATCAACTTTGTCAGAAGATTCATTGCCAATTTTGCTAAAATTGTTAAGCCCATAGTGAAATTGCTCAAGAAAGATGTGAAGTTTCAATGGACTGCTGAGGCTCAAGGTGCATTTGATAAAATTAAAGAAGTAGTTCAATAGGCACCTGTGCTTAGGTCTCCTGATTATACTAAGCCATTTTCACTCTTTTCCTTTGCATCATTTCACACAATTGTTGTTGTACTACTGCAGAAGGATAATGAAGGTTTTGACCATCCAATTGCATTCTTTAGTAAGTCTTTACAAGCTATAGAGTTAAATTATGAGATGATGGAGAAGTAGGCATATGCCCTAGTAAAAGTAGTGAAATCTTTCAGACCTTATCTAGTTTGTGCTAAGGTCATTACATATGTCCCTCATGCTGCAGTTAAGGATGTCCTCACTCAGTCTGAAGTTACTGGTAAGAGATGTAAGTGGATTTCCAGGATCTAAGAGTTCAATTTAGAAATCCATATTACCAAGCTTGTGAGAGGACAAGGCCTAGCAAAATTGATGACTGAAGAGAACATGGATTTGGTTCAGGTTAACAAAAAAGGAATCCCTAATAAGACAATAACAAGTATTGAGTTGCAACCAGAATATGCTGATATTGTCTATTTCATAAAAAATGCTAAATGTCCAGGACATATGACAGACAACTAGAAGAGGTCCCTAAAATTGAGAGCTCAGAAATATGCATTGATACAAGGAGACTTGTATTGGAAGAATAGAGATGGAATTTTTCTCTTTTGCCTTGATAGATATCAAGCAAAGAAGGTTTTGAGTGAGATGCACGCTGGTGTTTGTGGAGGCCATTATTCAGCAAAGACTACCGCCCATAAGATCTTGAGGGCTGATTATTTTTGGCCTACACTGTTTAAAGACTCATTTCAGTTTGTGAAGAAGTGTGAAGCCTGTCAAAAATTTGCTTCCAAATTAAAGTATTCAAGAGCACTATTGTTGAACCCAATAATTGCTGAGGCACCATTTGCTATGTGGGGATTGGATTTCATAGGGGAATTCTCTAAGAAATCTAGTGGAGGACATAGTTGGCTACTTGTTGCAACTGACTATTTCACAAAATGGATAGAGGCCATTCCCACAAAGAATGCAACTAGTAAAGTGGTGATTGATTTTTTGCTTGACAATATTTTGACAAGATTTGGTGTTCCCATAACACTGATCACAGATAATGCAATGTGCTTTAGATCAGATGAATTCAAGGAGTTTTGTAAAGACAATGGGATCATGACATCTTATTCATCTCCTTATCATCCTCAAGCGAATGGACAAGCTGAGTCTAGCAACAAAAGTATCCTGACAATCTTGAAGAAAACACTTGAGAAAAATAAGAGAGCCTGGCATTCAAAGTTGAAATTGGCCTTATGGGCAAATAGGATCACAGTAAAGAGAGCCACTGGAAAGTCCCCTTTTGAGCTTGTATATGGCTTACAGTCAAGATTACCTATAAATAATTTGCTCCATGTTTATAAGTTTATTCAGGATGAGGAATTGGATATGTTAGAACCATTGCAGGAAAGGATCATGCAGTTGACTAAGCTAGATGAAATGAGAAGGGAAAGTCAAAAGAGCAACATCAGATTGCAACATAAAGTGAAGTACCTCTTTGACAAGAGGGCTAATACCAGAAAGTTCAAAGCAAATGACTTGGTACTTCAATGGAATGTAAGAGTAGAAGACAAAGGGAAGCATAAAAAGTTTCAATCCTTATGGCTTGGTCCTTTTGTGATTCATGAAAGTTTTGGAAAAGACTCTTACTTGTTGAAGAGTATGGATGATGAAGTTTTTGAGTTGCTAGTGCATGGGCAATTCCAAAAGCCTTTCTTCAGCTAAATCCTAGATTCTGTATGCATATGTAAATATCTTGTAAATATTGTATAGGTGTGTTTCTTTTAGTCTGTGTGTTTCCTTTCCAATTTTAGGTCTGTGCATTTTTTGGTCTGCATCCCAGAGATCCATGGTTCTTGTTCAAACTCACATTTTAACATCCTCAGATAGAGCCACTATTGGTTAGAAATCTCACTTTTTGTTTTTTGCCCTAAATTTATGGATGATCTTGAAAAAATTGCAGTCTTTAGGGTTTGCTAGGTCTAATTGCCTTTGAAAATTAAAAAAACCCTAGCTTTGGTCATCAGCGTTCTAATCTCCTGTTACTTTATCAGATGACTTAAGTCTCAAAATTTGCATGTGCGCTTCTATTTTCCTCTTAGTTGCTGAGTCTCCTTAAGGTTTAGGAATATTCCCTTTTGTTTAGTGATTGCACGAAAGCCTTTGTCACCTGATCTCATGAGCTTTTCAGAATATTCCTTAGTGTTTAATGACTTAGCGTTTCCCTTTTAGTCTCCATATCTCACAATATTTTCTTGAGATCTAGCGACTGTTGTATCAAATTTATCACTAAGGGGTTATAGTCATGTGATCTCCAGATTGAATTTACCTATGCTCGGGCAGGCTCGAGATGTTTTATTAAATGATCTTTTGTTCGACGATTATGAGTTCTCCTTTTAGTCGATGAATCTCTAGATGTGACAGCGGTCTTCTTTGATGGTTTTCTTCAGATCTCGTGATGCTCTCATGGTTAGTCTTTTCTTTCAGTGATTGAGAGTTCCTTTGGTCGCATTATCTCTAGATGTTGGCAGCTATCTCTTGCGCGGTTAGTTTTTCCATGGCACGGTTGTCTCCAGATCTTCGAATACAACAGTTAAGTGACAAAGGTTTGATAGATTTAATGAGAACCATTGATGGTTTTCGATCCTGGGGATGGCACTTGATCTCCAGTTTTAACTTAGAGTTAAGAAATTTTATCGCGACTTGGAGAATACCTCAGTCGTTTGTTCTCGGAACCAGACCCCAGTTAAGTGAAGTCTTTGTCGCCAAGTCTCCAGATTTGCCCAAGGTCAAGTGAGGGTTAATGAAATGGTTAGGACCTGGTGGTTATGATTGTATTCAGTGATATGGTGACTATGTGGTCATGTGATCTCAAGTTCCTGACGATTAAGTAGAGAACCTCCAACGATTCAACGACACAGTTATCTCTAGATTGCTGAATCAAGCAGTTAGTTGTGAAAATCTCTCGCGACTTAATTTGGACCGCTAGATGAATTAAGGGATGAGATCAACGGTGGTCACGTGATCTCAAGAAATAAGTCAAATAGTCAAAGTTTTATGATATTATGAGACTTCAGGTTTGTCGCCAGATCTCCAGGTCAGGTGATCGCTGAAAGCTTTTAAGAATGAATATATTGCTATGACTATAGTTTCGATTATAGTCGCTAGTTCTCAGAATAGAATAAATTGAGATTTCTTCCCTTCAGTCGCTAGATCTCCAGATGGTCGGGTCGCCAAATCTCAGAATAAAGTTTTTAAAGTCAAAAGTATTTTGTGACTACAAGATTTCCTCTTAGTCGCCAGATCTCGGAATACCTTTCTAAAGCGCCAAATTTGTAAAATGACTATGTCTTTTTCTTCGGTCGCCAGATCGCGGAATGTTCAAATTTAAAATTTCTTAGCTACGACTAGTAGATTGAAACCCTGTGCATGTCGAAGTAATGGTAGAAGTGACCTTTTGATGGCTAGAGATGTTAGATGTGGTGGTGCATTTAATACTACAGGTTAAAATAGTTAGAGGTGGCTCATTTGAGAGTTACAAAGCTTATTGGAGAAGTATAGAGCGCTAGGTTTTTTGTGCTTTTCAAACTCGCAATGTTATCAATGAATTTGCAGAGGAATTTCCAGAGCTACAGTTAGGATGAGTCAGGTGACAGCAAGCAGAACTTCTACCAACCGGGGGTCGAAAGAGAAGGTAAAGGAAAGTTTTTTAGATGAATTTCTCACTCTCTTGCCTAGTTCTTCTCAAAACAAGAAGGTCAGTGATGACATTTTTGTCAATGACTTAGCTTACTGTAGGGATGCTAAAACTCTAGAAATCATAGGCATGTGCCTGTTTACATATTTCTACAAGAACCGTGATAGTGTCATACCGGTTTCAAACCCTTGGACTTCGGGGTTGGCCAAGTTGATTGTCCTAGAGGTTTTTCTAGATGTGGACTTTCTCCTTATGCTATCTCAGAGATATGATCCTCTCTCAAAGACCATTAGAAAAGAGGATGGTTCACCCTTGATAACCTTAGATTGAAATTATTTCATGAATGCTTTCGGGATTCAGTTTCCAATGGCCACGAAAATCAACTTACAAGCTTTAGCAAATAGATATGTCAGAGAGGCTGCTCTGGTCTCCAGGGAGATTAAGAATCATATGCCTAAGGAGAATAAAAACAATATTGCACCTATGGCCGGATCGATTCCATATGCCTACAAGGACCTAAATTTTTACATGAAATACATTGCATATGGGATATGCCAGGTTTTGGGAATTGATGTGGGTCCTAAGAGGATTACATCTGATATTTTGATGCTGGTGATGGATTCACGGAGCCATATGGTGAGCAAAGGGTATGACTTTATTGGTTATATCATAAACAAGATGCATGAGGTTTTGCTGTCCTTAAAGAATTTCACCTCTTGTTCTCAACACAGGTTCATGCATTACTCCTTGCTGATGCACCTAATTGCGTATCACAATTATGGTATAATAAATTTGAATGATCTCAAACAACAAATGATGTGGAATGGACAGCCTAACCCAGTACAGTTCTAGTTAGGAGTGTGGAGCCCTTCTTGCCCTAGGCGAGATTTCAGTGCCTTTGAGAACTAGATTGTGTGCCCCATTCTCTGGAGTTTGGGTGTAAATTGCACAAGATTATCTACCAAGGTCGTGCAGGTGGCGAGACCCGTACAGTTTATTCATAATTAGACCAAGGGTCACAATTAGGGAGATATTTACTATGAGACAAGCTATACGATGATTAGGGTTATGGGTGCCCTCAGCCTCCTCATCTACTTCCATTTTATGTACCACCAAGAGTTGCATTTCTAGAGTTTGTCTGGCAACTCATGTTGATAGAAAGAGAACACTTGGCTTCCCACAGGAAAGGGACTCTCACTTCTCGGCACTTCAGGGTGCATTATATTACAATTCGAAAGGGAGTGTTCAGTAAAGTAAATGATTGGTTAGAGAAATACAGGATGTTTGCAGCACCACATACGTATGTAGATATATAAGGTTTCATGGCTGCTACAAGAAAATACTACATGCCTACCATTCCTTTCAATAAGCTACATGAAGAGTATCCTGAAGAGGATGTGATCGAAAACATCATTGAGGATGATGAGGTGGAGAAAAGAATTAGGCAATTGGATGGGTTACACAGAATTGAGAAAGAATTTAAAGGAAAAGGATCGGTATTTGGGGGTTTCTTTCCCACTTTACCTTACCTCCAAAGACTTGAGCAGATGATGGCTCAATTTGACACACTTGTTGAAAAGGATCAAATTGATGATGTTAATCAGGGCAAAAAGGTCCATTCAGAATCAGAATGTGATGAGGATAGTGATGGTAACTACCCCATATATAGTCCACCCACTATGGAACAACCAATGGCTGAAGGGCCTGGAGAGGAGAAAGAAAATGTAGACCTTGCTAAATTGCCCAATTTTGAGGATACTATTGAGCCTCAAAAGAAAAAGAAAAAGTTGTTAACTGGTGAACCTTCAAAGGGGAGGAAGAAAGATAGGGTAAGTGCCCTCTACACAGGGACTAGCTTTCATCACCATGAAATTAGGAAAGCAGTTAGAGAGGCTAAAAGGCAACAAAAGTATGAAACAAAAGATGTAGAGTTGCCTCTGGCCTTGGGCCAAGATGAAAGATTGATTGAGCAAGATGCCTTTATGAAGGATGACAATTTTGTGAATTCTGAGGAATTCAAAAGTTTTTTGCTATGGAATAAGTAGAAACAGGTGGCTTCAAGTGTACAAATAACTGAGGAAGGTCAAGTACCGGATGAGGCATTGCAACAATTGAAGGAATATGACCCTGAGAAAGAAAATCTTACTCCAGATGAGGCCAGGGAATTAGTGAGAAAAAGTAATATGTTGCTTGTGCCGGGGTGGAATTTGTATATTGACTTCATAATAGATCAGATAAAGAGACAAGAAGATGTCACTCTCTCTTCTGAGACCCAAGTAGGGGACATAATAAGAGGATTTGGGTATAGCCCAAAAAGTCAGGCATTGGCCATGTGCAGTCTATATCCAAAAGATAGGGAACCACAAATTTTGAATGTAAAAGAACAAATGGAGGGAGATAAAATAGTGTGGTCAATCCACAATACAGGGGACTTGGAAATTTCTCAGGTTTTGACCTAATTTGTAAAATTAAATGAGGACAAAACTAAACAGTTGTGAGAGAGATATGGCAACCTCTTGGAGGACTACATTGCCTTGGTGAAAGATAGGGACTTGCAAATTATAAAAGTCACAGCATTAGAGAAGTAGGCAGAGGAACTACAATTGTAGATTATAAATACCCCTATAGTAGCCCTTGCACCTCCTGAATAGCCAATGGCAATAGAGGCACAAGGAATGACAGATGAGGATGTGGCTGCTGAATTGAAAAAGATCAATGATGAAAAGAATGAGGCAGTATTGCAAGCCCTATTGAGTGTTTTGTAGCATAGATTGAACACAATCAAGGATAAATTTGACCTAGTTTATAATGTTTATGGCAAATTGCTAGAATTGCAAAAGGAGGTCAACGGTTATGTGCAAATTTTGAGTGATTTTTATATAGTGTGGTCTGTCAGAGCACCAATTTTTGAGAGATTGATTTTTGCTCAATCTATGGGGAGTGACATACTGGAGATAGTTGTAGGAGTTGGTGAGGAGATTCATAGAATTAAAGCCATTCTACCACTTTTCAAGGGTAAGGAAAATTTGATTGAGGCTAAGATAGCCATGCTCAGCTCCTGTACCAACAGATTCATCCCCTCAATTTTGAGTACAGATGGGACAATGAAGAGCCTTGATAATTGGAGATTAGATGCTGATCTTCTACTGTCTAGGAAAGAGGCATTTTTAGGTGAGAGTAATGATGTTGATTTAGAGAGCTTCAATAAGGCCTTAGATGAAGCCATCAAAGCAGAGGTGGACCTCACCAAGTTTGTGTCAGATGTTAAGGCAATTACGAATGCCAGATTAGAGAGACAAAAATCCCAACTACAACTTGTCCAAGGTTTTAATTGGTCATCAGAGGAACAGGTAACTGCATGGGATGAAAAGAAAAAGCCCAAAAAGGCTAGATCTACCACAGTTGATTTGGATATTTTGGATGAAGATTGAAAAGGACATCTGACACACCTGACACCTGATCCAAGGAATACAAGATTGATAAGCTATCATTCAAGAATGGTGTAGGTTAGCCTGAAATGGCGGTCACCATGTCTCATTGAAATCAAGAAGCTATCATAAATATTTGCAATTGACGGTGTTAGTTTTTGAGCAGCCAAAGATGTACCATAATCCGAGGAAGTTTTGTCCTTTCACCACCTGAGGGTTGGTTGTATATTTTTTTGTATTTTTATGTTTTAAAAGGAGTTAGGTTTTCCAACCACTTGAAGCTTGTTGCATTCCCATTAATGAGGGAATTCCAAGGTGGTTGTGAAAAGGCTATATAGAGTTGAAGGCTCATTTTTGTAAGGGGGTTGGTAGAAAAAGGAGTAGAGATTGAAAGGATATAGAAAATAGAACCGGATTGCTTAGGAGCAGATCACCAAGCTTTGTGTCTGGTCTTCTAAGTAATGGAATTGTAAATGTAAGTGGCAAGTTGAATTTAATACAAATACAATGCAACTTTTGTCATATATTGTTGTTGTCTCTTTGCTTCTGTATTTTACTCTTGTATGTTTTTCATGTTAGGCATTTGAAATATACTAGTTGTAAGGCAACCTGCTTGACTGTTTTATGAGCTTCTTTCAAGGAAAGAATTAACAGTGCTTATATTTCATCTTGGAGAGTAAATATATTTGTATGGATCTTTGATGATAACAATATTTGGTTAACAAAATTGTTTGTAAGGCATCGTATTTGGATTTGTGGTTGGTGTGTAAGGCACACTGTTGTATTTCTTTTAAGATTTACTTGTTGATTTGCATTGTGACTCCATTGCCCTTAGGATTAGGCACTGGTTTGGTATTTGTTCCTCACAGTTGTATCTTTCATTGATCTTAGAGAAGAAGTTGAAACATTCACATTATTTATCAATACCTTTTTATTTTTATGTTTATTGCACTTGATAGATTGGACTGTGCCCAGGGCATTTAGTTCATATTTCTTGATTCTGCAAAGAGATAATCATATTAGGTTGTCCCTCCTTAAAAGGAAGAAGGATGAGAATCCTTAAAGCACTTATTATTGCTTCACTTACAGTCACACTTTGTCTGATTAAAGTTTTCATTAAAGTGATTACAGTCATATGCAAAGTGCTCTATAGGTTTATGCATTAAGAAGACTAGAAGTTGGTCAGTGTCCACTCATAAGAATATTGTAAAGATAGTCATCATCAAAAGGTAATACCTGCCTAAGTCTGTGGAGCTCAAAAATGAAGGAGGATCTTATCCAATCCTTAGCAATTAGGTCTTTCTCTTGTGGGAATCAGTCTCAGGGAACACAAGTTCAAGCATCATTCTATGTCCTACAAGAAAAATCCCTAACACTAGATAAGCTCGGCATTTACTTTTAGTTAGACCGAGTATTGCACAATCATAGCAAGCAAAGGGTCCTAGAATTGATGCAAATGGAAGAGAGAATAGGCAAAATAGAAAAGGCCCTAAATGCTATGTAAATTGGAAAGAGATATTTCAAGCTCGACTAATGACATTTTCTAGGAAATGTAAAGTAAACAGCAAGTAAAATCCAATATTTATGCATGCAAAATGAAGGGGGAAATTATTATTTCTAGAAGCATGTGCATATTCAAGCAAAGAGAAGGAATGGAGTGGTACTTATCTCACACTCTATGAAGAAGGCTAAGCTTCCAGCATTAAAACCCGTGTACAAAAAGCTGAGTTCTTCAATCAGATTTGGTTGAGATCGAGCTCAAGTCTCACTTCAATGACAAATGAAGTCACAGTTCACAAAGAGAATTGCAGGCCCCAGCCTCAACAATCTCCAAAATAAAATTAAGAATCAAGAACTGAGGATTATTCCTATGATTTACACCTAAGATCATGATTCCATGAGCCAAGGCCGAGCTGGTTGATAGTCACGCCCGTGGATTAAGGGAAAGCTTCAATAAATAAACACAAAGCCTAAGTTCACATCAAGAAGCTTGAGTTTCTTAAACAAAATGCAGATGAAGCACCATGGTTTCATACACCAGATTTAATCACCAGCATGGCAGCATAATGAAAACTCTGAGATTTGTCTCCTAAAGCTACAAAATGTAAATGAGTTACAAAAGCACAAGTGTCGAGACTGAAATGAGCATAACAAAGTTTGGAGTCCGCAAGATGAGTGATATTCAATGCCATCAATGCATATGATGTTCCTACAAAGTTTTGAAAACCACAAACATGCCACCTCACATATTCATCTCCTTGATTATTACTTTGTATTGCAAGTGGATTGAACACTCATATCGACTTTCTCCACTTTGCATATTTTACACTTAGAATCTTTTATCTAAGTTAGGAGTTGAAGGTTAGGTTATTTGATATTAGATTTTATCTAATATTAAGTAAATATTAATATTGGTTAGAAATTGTAAAAGGATGGATTCCTTATTATAAGCTGGTATTAAGGGGCTTAGACTCGAGCTTTCATAGGCTTAGTTATTGGCATAATTTTAGGGCCAAATTAGGGTTTAGGTTTTCAGATTTGAAGCTAGGGCAGGCTCTAAAATTGATTAATTGATTTTTTTATTTTGGAGAGAGGGCAGATAGAGAGCTTATTGTTCCTAAATGTCTTGTATACCATTTTTGTAACCATTTTTATC
The DNA here is from genome assembly GCA_027943335.1 of Chamaecyparis obtusa. NCBI lineage: Eukaryota > Viridiplantae > Streptophyta > Pinopsida > Cupressales > Cupressaceae > Chamaecyparis > Chamaecyparis obtusa. The sequence goes on along the minus strand of BSBK01000740.1, from coordinate 716,912 downwards.
AGATTTTGGAGGAAATAAAGCAGAGGTATTTGATTCATATTTGTGGAGTTATTTTAATCTTGGATCCTATTTTCATCTTTTCTAACAAGTGCTAGATTGTTTGTTATCCAAAGGAAGTGAGTAGATTTTTGTTCTTTCTCAAGATAATCAATTGCTTAATGGCCTTGTATGAGAAATGTATGTCTGTTGGCTAATCAAGCTATTTGTGGTCTAACCCTGATAGTAAGTTTTGATAACCTATATGTTGAGCAGAGATTCAAAGTGTCGAGATCTTCATTTGTGAGTTAGAATTGAAGTTTTATCTTTTCTACAAAGTTTGAAACAATTCTTGGTGTATCACCCTAATCTAATTTTAGTTAGAATTATTCTTTTCCCGTTTTCCCAACAAGTTATAGATCAGGAAGTGATATTCCATATTTAATAGGAACCAGCCTAGAATCTGGAGATTCCTCTTCATTCATAGTCTACCCACAGCTAGAAGAGGTTTCCATTGTCAGGATAGAATTGTTGTGTAGCCTTAATGCCTGAGTTAGGGTAACAATTCTAAACCTGAATAGTTAGTACTAGTATGTTGTGTGGACACAATGAGGGAACAAGATCACTTCAAAATCTTTTTGGGCAGTGAACAAGATCAGATCGAGTATCTATTGGACACCGCTTCATTTAATAGCCAGTCCTTTACTACAGTTATTTCTGTTAGATCATATCAGATTTGAGCAAGAACCTAATCTGCATCAATTTTCACCTACCTCAAGCCTTTTCAAGCCTGCAACTTTGTCTCTTATGATTAAAAAATGAATCAAATATGATTAGGGTTTTAAAACCTGACTTGCCAACTTCATTTTCTATTGAAAAACCCTAACATAATTTCAAAGTTTTAAAACACAATAGTTATTGACTAGGTTTAAAACATAGTCATTGATCTAGATTTCTCCTGGTAGATCAGACAACATACACGAATCAACAGAACTGTCAAAAAAGCCTTAAAAAAGACTTTCTACATTACACTCAACAACCAATCAAGAACAAGCACATCATCAACATCTGGCACGAGGACCCAGTGCTTCATTGGCCTTCATCAGACAAGATCGGATGATTTTTGCAATCACATGATCATATCATTCAAGTATCTTTTCATCAAGGCATCGCGTCCACCATCAAATTAGATATGATTTGCACAACCTTTACCTTTAACTACCAAAAGTCTTTAACTACTCTTCTAGAGATCATGCGACAACATATTGTCTCAGAGTCACTGAATGTTTGTCTTAACCATAGTTCCATCATGAGATTCGATGACCAAGGTATTCTCTTAATCATTGGACATTCAACTTAACTCAGGCTTTATCTTGAGATTGATCGACAAAGGCATATCTCACAATCATTGAATACTTGTCTTGACCAAGGTTAGATTATGAGATTGAGTGACTAACACAAATCTCATAATCACTAGATGCTTGACTTGACTCAGGTTCCTTCATGAGATTTAGCGATAGTCATTGATCTTTACCATCATCTACGGTTGTTGCTTAATCTCCAAATGTTATAAGATTTAGTCATGACTTTACGAGATTCAAAGATAACCTGCACTTGTTAAGTCCTTACCTTTTCACCAGATCTCCAAATGTTAAGAGACTTAACCGCTACCTTATGAGATCAGGAGATAACCACTTCTCCAAGTCGTTGAATGTTAAGAACTAACCATCGATTATCAAGAGACTTGGAGATAACCTTTTCCTGTCAAGTCTTACTTTGTCGCCCAATCTAAGGATTTCTTAAATTTAATAACCAGCCTCATGAGACTTGGAGATATAAAGGAAAGTAACAAGCACACACAGAAAAGGGGACTTAAGTGACATGAAAAGGTAATGAGAAAATAGATAAGGGGTAGGGTTTTATGGACTTAAACAAAAATAAATTAAAACCCTAGAGGAAGATAAAGACCAATTTCCTTCATACCTGAAACAGAAAATGGCCATTTTCAAATATTTTTTGCATGATATATCCCTGGCAATGTAGCCATGCAACCTTTTAAATTATATATGGTTCACCACCTTGTATAATTTGAATATATTTATTTTTAGGTTAAGGAATTATTAAAATTTATAAGAATGACAAAAACTAGAATCCGGTGTAATAATTTACCTCGCTCCTAGAAAAGCGCCCTTATCGCTAAATTATGTTGGCCAATGAGGATGAAGAAAAATAATTTTAGAAACTTGAAATGTTAAATATTTTACTTTTTAAGTTTATGAAATATTAGAATGTAATATTATTAAAAAAAATAGTGCATTTTGATTGTCTAAAATTGTGATATTTAATCACCAGTTAAGTTATGTTGATGCCTATAGTTCTAGGCTTACGACAGGAACTAACAATGTTACTATTCAATTAATTAACTTTAAATGTTATTATCCATTAATATCTAAAAAGGAAAAAATAACATTATAACAATGTCCATTGCAAATAACTACCGTTGGATGAGCACATATTGATGATGTACAATCGATTTTGGGATGAAAGGGAAAAACAACCCCATTTTTCAAACCCATTCCGAAATCATGACACGTGTCACTAAACATGTTCCACTCATACGGTCAACTGGCAATGTCATTCGATGATGACGTGTGACTCATGAGGTGACTAGGTGAGTTAATGGGACCCACGGGGCCATGACACCAGATAATGACTAACAATGACCATTGGATGATTTTAGATCAATGATCAGAGCTATATTTCAAGCCGAAAGAGAAATGGAAACCCATTTTTGCAAACCCATTCCAGAATCATGACGCGTGTCCACTCACATGATCAGTGACAAGTGTCATTCGATGATGACGTGTGACTCATGAGGTGACTAGGTGAGTACCACTACCAACAAGGCAAAAATTAATGGGACCCACGACACCTGATAGTGACTAATAATGACCGTTGGATGAGCATAGATCAACGAAAAAAGGTATATTTTGGGTCGATTTGGGGAATGATCACCTCTATTTGCAAATGTTCGACGAAAACAAGGTAGGTGTCATGAATTAACCCTCAATTAAGTATAATTAAAATCTAAATTGGAGTAAATTGCAAAACGGGTTATTTAATAAATGTTGTAATTTTGGGTGTCTAACTAAAGTTGTAGTTTCAAATGATTAAGTGACACGTGTCCTACTGACATCAGATATCTATCTTCATAAAGATGCAATAAAAGTGAAAAGACTGATGACTGTAGATTGTAAAAAAATTTCCCTTTAGCTTTTCAATCTAAGTTTTTCAGTTCTAACTAGTATTGGAGATTTATAAAGGGGTTACAACTTCTAGGTTGAGGATTGAGGTTCGAGAAAAGCAACAAAGTCTCTCATCTCTCTTCCCACTCATAGTCTACACAAATTGAAATTACAGGTAACTACTTAAATCCTAAACACCTACGTCCCACATTTTAAATTTTTCAAATCCCTTGGTTTACAACATTACTGTTTATATTGTAGAAAAATAATTAGCCTATTAGGGTTTAATTTTGAATCACCCCTGTAAATTGTAGTTGTGTATAAATATTTGAATTTTCCTACGAGTAAATAGTGATACCAGTTACCAACTTACCATGATGGGGAAAAAAAATATCAAGATTATGAGTAAAAGGCCAAGTCAGATAATAGACTTCCACAATCTGCTTAAAACACTAGGTTTCACTAATGAATTCCATGATATTTATGATCTTGTTATCCATGGAAATAAGGGAATAATGGAAATCAGATTTGCACTTGAAAATAAGTGGAATGATCCAAATAAGGCCTCAAAATTTTATTCATTTAACAACATGATAAAGGTAACGGCAAATAAAATTGCACCATGGGTTGTTGGGTCAGCATGCATGGCGTTACCTCAAGTATTCCCTTACCCAGAAATTGTCATGGTCTACACCGAAAATTATGATGAAAATAGAAAAGCAATTGTGAATAAAAATACTCAAGAGGAAATTTTGTCCATAATTGAGAGTGAATTTTCTAGTCTGTTGGACCTAGGGTTTGAACAACAAAACTCAAACGTGCACATTGACCTGGGAAAGCTGGCAGAGGATTATGAAAAAATAGATGCAACACAAAGAGATTCATATATCAGAGGAATAACAAGTGGTTCTAGTATGAATCCAGATCATAAGCCTCCTTGTGATTATGATATTTTTGTGCGGTGGGTTTAGGAAAGTATTTCCTTGCTGGCATTTTGTTTGGGATTGTATAGTAACAAAGAAGTGGGTGCCAACATTCTTGAAATGCTTTTTCATGTTCATTTTGAAAATGAACTTGTAAAACATTATTTTATTAAGCACATTGTTCATTGCATGCAAGAATAATTACTAATGATTGAAAGAGGTTCAAAAGACATTTAGATTCACAACCTACTTGTGTTATCTTCTCTTAGCAAAGCATTGTACAATATTTCAAACAAAAAAGCTTTACAGTCAGGGCCAAAATCCAATATATGAATGGACACCTCAGATAAGGATGATTGATAGCAGAAGGAACTACAACAATTTTGTAGACTTCTTTTTGGTACAAATGTATTATAAAATTGTAGGCACTCCAATGCCTAGATTGAATATTTCTTGTAGATATTGCATTCAACTCGGAAGTCAAATACAATTGGTTATCTGGTACTTCATGGAAGAGTACACTATGTTAAGGTTTTACAGTTCAGTGGTAGAACCCTAAAAACTTCCAATACATGTGACATAGAGGGTATTTGCATTGGAATATGTATGGCAAATGGAGAGCACAGATGTACTATTTAATGGCCAGCAAAAGAAAATGATATTTCCTTCCTTGTCTTTCTCATTTGGAGGGTTCACATTTGAGAGAAGAGGATTCAAAGTGGCATGTGCTTTTTTTCAATTTTCGCTTTGATGTTGTCAGTCATTGGTAGTATGATCCACTCAACATAATTGGAACAAATATTAGAGAGAATGAGAACTCTGCAAGCAAATGTCAATGTGAGAGTATTCCATTGATAGAAAAATTTAAAAACATGGAGTCCTGGGATGAGGTCAAAAAAGAGATGGAGAAATATGCCACTAAAAATAATATTTCAATACAAGAATTTTCATCACAAATTATGGCATTGCACAAACATAAAGGAAAAGTGCAACCCAAGACATCATACAAATTCTACCAGAAAGCTGCTCAACCATCTAGAAAATCTATTCCAAAAGACCTAGTAGATGAATGTACATATGGTAATTGAACTCGAACCAAAATTTCTAATTTTTGGGAAATAAGGAAGAATCTTGGTGAGCCAAAGACCTCTGCAGCTCTTAATGACGTGGAAGAGGATAAGATATTTAGCAAATTGTGGGATAAGGAGCATCCAACTGAAGCATATGATGATGATGATGATCATCCAGATAATGAGTATGAGCAGAATTCTGTGAATCCCACATCCACTAATGTATATTCAATTAGTAAAGGAGTTGATGTATCCACAAAAGAAGAATATACCAAAGGGGTAGATATTGTAGAAAAAATGGGCTACCTAGGTTGGGGTGGTTGGGTCCCAGAGGACAAGGGCTCGAGTCTACACCTGACCCACCAGTTCCACCAAAATATGGTGAGAAACTAGGCCTTGGAGTTGAATCATCGTATTCATAAAAAAAATACTACTCAGTCTCGTACCCTTGTAATTTCATTTGTTCCATCTTCAAATCTAGTTCTACCTATTCCAAGCACTTAGATTCAATCTGAATCAAGTGCCACTCCCACATGTGTGGATATCATGGGTAGTACTAGTGGTCTGAAAAGGATATTACAGGTGGACATGGGATCAGTGGATCCCAGAGATCAAGGTAGTGTAAAGAAGCAAAAGGTTATGACAAGTACAACAATGGAAATGGTGAATGTGAGTCCAACAATTGCCACACCTTCAGGACAAAACCCTCAGAACAGTCCAAAAAATCCACTTGTAATGGGTTGGGGTATTTCTAATCCTTATGGTGGAATTAGAAGAACCACAAGAAACATAGGTGGAAGCTCGTACATCACTGCAAGTGCTATTTCACCTTTCAAACATTCAATTATGTTAGAAAAACCCGATTTTCATTACAATGATTTTGTAACTAACTTTGAACAATAAAAAATTAGGAATAGAAAAAATACTAAGACAATGAAGAGGGATGCACTTGCTATAGCTCGTGATGTAGAAACTGCATCGAATAGGTTATTTCCCACATATGAACCAAAGAAAGAAATGATGGAGTTCATGGTTGTTATGCCCCCAACTAGAGATAACAATCCATTAGAGAGTTAGTTAGATCCATCTGAATTTCAAGTTAGCACCATCCAAATGGATTTATCCAAAATTTAAAATGTGGACAAGATAAATATGTCAAAAATGACAGTGGTCTACAATTCAGTGATGAAGTTGGAGAGAGAGAAAGGAAATATTCAGGGCACAATAGACAAGTTAAAGGCAGACCTGGAAAATGAAAAGGCAAAGGAGAAAGCAACAGATAACAAGTGCAAAGAATTAGAGAAAAGGATAAAAAATTCATCCTCTAAAGAAGCAATTGGATAACAAGAACATATGGACACAAAACTAAAAATTCAAAGGGAAAAATTATAACAGAGCAACTAAAAACTTGAGGATGAAAAAGTCTCTTCATTAAGTTTATATAAAAGCATTGAGAATGCGGCATAAACAAACAATAACTTAAATAAAGAATTGGAGAATGAGAGGGTAAAAGCAAAATAGTGCGAAGAGAAAGCATAGAAAATTAAAAAAACATAGTGAACACCAGTTCTCAGAAATGAGAGAAGAGCTAAAGAAGGCAAATAATACAATTAACAATTATGAAAACAACTTGAATGACTGAGTAAATAATACAGTCAAGCAAATAAAAAAGACTTTTGGGGGCAAATAAAGGTGACTGCTGACATGTTGTGTGATTGGTTTGAACTGAATGAAAGTCTTAGAGATGTTTTTGGGAAGCTAAAAGAGCACATCGAGAAGAACAATTTTTTTTGTTAGAGACAGAATACTGCAAAGCAGATTTTGCAACAAATCAACACAACCAGTGACAAGCATTTAGTAAGCAAGGGAATTGATGACCATGTTTGTGCATCAATAAAGGTAAACTTTATCTTTCAAAAATGTCAGAAACTAATAGAAGGAGAGGAAACTCTAGCCTTGTTTGGGACAAAGCTCGCCAAGATGAATAAAAAAACAACCAAAATGATTACTCTTGGTTTTCTGAGTCTTGGTCCTGATTACTCATCAACAAATTTTGTTAGAAGAGAATATTATAAAAAAATGTTGGAGGACACAATGACGTCTGACTTAGGTAAGCTTCCTTAGGACACAACTCATGAAGGCATTGCAAAGTGCATCAAAACATTGACAAATTTGAATGCAACATTGGAAGGATCATTTCTTTCAAGTCACTCTTCCAAGTATGGATGGCTGACGAGGTTGCAGGTCATTTACTATAACATGACAAATATTGACCTTCTAACCGATGCAAGATGGAGCATACTAAAGAAACTGACAGAATCATCTTGATCTCATCAATCATAGTATGTGAAAGTACTTTCAGTTTCAATCATCTCTATATATTTTTTCTAATTGCTTGAATTGATTTTAAAGTAACAAGTTTGAACTTTATTTTTTGAACATGATCAATGTTGCAAATGCTATTGCTAATTTACTAAACCGACCTGTCAAATGTAGAAATGTACAGTTGTAGAGATGTTGTAGTTGTCTTACTGATTTTGATTTTGAGACTTCACATTAGGCAAATCAACCTGAAGCTATTGTTTCTCCCTTGTTTCTATAAAAGGGAATTTGGGGTCATTGGCTTAGGGTAATGAAATTGAAATTAGGCAATGTGCCAATGGGTATTGAGTCATTGACTTTTGTAAACAGAATCACATAATTGTGTTCTTACCAAAATTAATGAATGAATTGTTTTGATTAGGTAAAAGCAGGTTCAAAGGGGACCCAAAACCCCAAACAAAAAATAACCAAAGTCAGGAGTTGGTTTTACAGGGACCAGCAACCCAGAGTATCAAAAAACAATTCGAAGGCTAGTTTTACAGGGACTAGCAACCAACATAAAAAAGTTGAACAAGGACCAAAAATCTAGATAATAGCTAGTGTAAAGCAACAAGAAACAAAAGAACACAACTAATTAAACCAGATCTTTAATAACACTAGAAATAGAAGTGCCTAAGACAATAACCTCATTAACAAAATCTTGAATATTCTTAGCAATAAATTGGAGGTCATCTTTCTTAGTACTTTATCTGGTTCTTTTGCTCAGACCACCAACCATCAAAGGAACATGACTAGTTGAGTTAGCTTCATTAGGAGAAACTTTACCAATTGAAGCAGCAACATCCAGGAAAGATGAAGTAATGCCCTCCATGCCCATCTCACTATCCTTAATCAATTTTTTAAGACTAGCTTCATAATCCTGAAGTTTGGTTGGAATGTTCCCAACCAAAGTTTCCAACTCCCTCCGCCTCTTACTTTCCTCTTCTAGCTTATCCTGTAAAATAAGGGTCTTATCCTACAAGGAAGATAGAGTAATGTGTAATTTTTTAGTCTCATTATACAACTAGTTATTCATAACCATCCCAAGATTAGCTCTTTCTTTTGCTTTATTTAGAAATTCCAAAAAAAATTCATCTCCCTTCAGATCTTGAATTTCCACAAAATCTGCAATCTCTTAATTATTTTCTTTTTCTAGCATATCCTTGTAGTCCAAATTTTGAGTTTTGGGCTCATTATCAGTACAAGGATTTTTATCTTCTTGACTACACTTAGCCAAAGTTTCATTAGCTATAGACATCACTAGATTTAGGGGCAAGGCTTCATTAACAGGGGTGTTCTCAGCACAACCCGTATCAAGAGATTGGGTTATCATATTAATTATCCTATCCTTGTCATTCTTTCTATTCTCCATATTGACATTGGTATCATGCTTAACGTCAACATTCACTTTCTTTTCACTATCCTCTTTAGTGACAATACCCTTGTTCACATAACTAGCATTGAGCTTATTTTTTCTTTTAGCTTTAACCTTTATCTTTGCCTTTAACCTTATTTACAGAGGACTTAACTCTCTCGCTGACAGTACTTGGAGATGTCTGCAGACAATCATGACCCAAGATATCATCCAAACTGAGTGAGGTACCATAAATTTTAGATGAGCACCCATTGCTCACAGTTTGGGCCAATTCATCACCCTGGGAAGCATCATCATCTTCCAAATCTCCTGAGCTTTGGTCAGTATATGTTTCCATGCCTAGAGCTCACGTACAACTTTTTTCATTTTTCTTCGGAGAACCACCATCACTTTTCCTTTTGCTGAGTGAGCCTTCCACATCCCTTTTCTATTTACTGCTAGAAACATAATGAGTAGGGGTACTATCCTGACAAAACTCTGTGATAAGCAGAATGAGACCCTCATGGAGGATAGGTCTAGTTTCCTTTTTCCTATGGGCCTTTATCCCTTGGAGAAGAGAATTCACTAAATAAAAAGGGAAAAAGATTATTTTCTTATATCAGAAATGGTTTAGAAAAACAAAGTGATATTGGTGAACCCTTGAAACCCTACCATCCAAAATGAAATACATATGTACACAGGTCAGAACATCCTGCTAGATGTTCTTAATTTGATCAAGGTCATAGAAGTTGCCAACCTTAACCAAGCTCACATCCTCTTGGTCATTTTTAGGAAAGCACTTCACCACCTCTTCAGATGATTTTTTCTATTTGTAAAATTTCATACCTTCGTTCGACAACCCCGTAACTTTAGCAATGAAATATGCATTTAGGGTAAACTGTCTGCCATGGATAGTTACCTTGTTACCATCCCATTCTCTATAAAATCTATCTGTCACATGAGGTTTGTAGCTATTAAGTTTTTCAATATAGCTGGTCACCTTACCTTTCTCGAGCTGGTGCCAAACTTCCCTCTTCCTTTTCCAGTACTTATAATTCTCTGGTTCCATCTTCTTTGCTTCCCCTCCCATGTTCTCAGAATGAACAAAGCTCTGCAAAATATGTTTATGAAAGCCAGGAATAATACCCTTATTTAGGTTGTGAGTGTTAAACATACATGAACATAGCTCGTTCCATTTAAAGCAATAAATGGAAATAGTGATGATTTGATAAGTGAAAGCTACGATCATATCAAATATGGATTTTCCCTTCTCGAGATATGTTTCTTTCATAATTACACTTTGCTTTTAAATCATCATCCATGCTTAGTTGGTCAGTCCACATGACTATTTCGTTGCTTTTAACTGCCAGGTTGGCCATCCAATCAGCTAATGTGTTTGTCTCACAATAGTTGTGGAAAATGAACACTTTTTGAAAAAAATTGAGGTCTTCTTTGCTTTCCCATAGAAGGTTAGATATATTCCAAACAGGGTCATTTTTATCATTAAGGATATTAACAATATTTGTGGAGTCTCCTTCCAGCCAGAGGTTCCTGCATCTAGTATCCTTGGCCAGCTTGATCATGTAATGTGCTCCAGCCCTTTCAGCTTTATGGCTAGTAGTAATTCCAAGAGGAATAGCCTGAGCCCTGATGATATTGCAATTACAATCCCTAATGACTCCCCCACATCCAGCCTTACCTGGATTCCCTTTGGAAGCACCATCAAAATTTGCCTTTATCCAGCCATTGGGAGGGGATAACTAGATGGCATTCTCTCCCAAATTATCCTTTTTAGCTTTACTATTATGACCAGGATGCTCCAAGTTGAGATTGGAAGAGGGGTCCATATGCGATATAAAATTCTCCTTTATGTTTTTTATTATTCTTTTTCCAATGACTCAGGGGGGGCACTGGTGTTTCTGAAGATTCTATCATTCCTTTCTTTCCACGAACCCCAGCAAATGTGGGGAAAAGAGTACTGTCAAAGGAGGTTAACATGTTCTCCTTTGAAGGGGCTACTGCAGCTTAAATAACTATCAGAAAGATTCTCTAGAAAAATCCATTGTATTTCTCAGTAATTTAGGATTTCCTTCCATATATCCCTACCATAACAACATTGTAGAAAAATATGATTAACAAATTCCATATCATTTCTACAAATACAACACCAGTTGGTTATGATCATTCCTCTTTTTATAAGATTGCCAATAGTGAGAATTTTATTATGTAAGGCAATTCAAAAGAAAATCTCAACCTTAGGAATCAAACCATTGGTCTAAGCTTTAATCCAAGGGAGATCAATTCTCTTATCTTCAAAAAGGGAAGAAACTTTGAAATTTCCACTCGGATGAAGAGCCCAGATGACCTTGTCTTGAGTGTTGTAATTAATACATGAAGAAAAAAGAGAAAGTTGTACAGGGTGGAGATTGATGTCCAAAGTAGTAAGGTCCACCCATCTGTTGTTTATCTAGTAGTTGCTAACTTTAACACTAAAGGTGGCTTTGCAATGCTCAATCATCTGGTCATTGTTATAAAATGAGTTTAGGGGAGTATCCCATAACTAGTTGTCCTCCCAGAAACTAATTATTTTACCATCACCCAACTTCCATTTACAACCTTTAGTCAAAGTACTCTTCGTGTCTTGGACAAATTTCCAAATGGTGGACACTTTATCTAAGTTTTCAGCTGTGAGAAAATCATTCAGGGAGGGAGAGTGCTGGAGATATTTACTCTTCCAAATTTTACTCCACTCCCTATCTTCTTTAAAAACTCTCCAACCTTGTTTAGCCAGGAGGGCTTTATTCATCTCTTTGATTGGTCTAATTCCCAGCCCCCCTTGATTTTTAGGTTTGCATACAGAGTCCCAAGCAATAAGAGGAAGTCTTTTTGTATGAATTGTTACATTGTATCATATTTGTAATTAAATTAATGAGAATCAATATTTATAAGAATTGTAACATATGAATTGCTATGTTGTAAAAAAATAATGAAAATCTACAAGAATTGTACCATATGAGTTGAATAATGCAAATGAAAACCATTATTAATTGTAGAATTAAATCTTGATGACATTATCAACCACATTCATGTTTTTGACATTGGAATATGCTATTATGCATGATTGATGATGAGATACAAAAACTGATAATAGACACCAGAAAAAAGTTTAATAAATACCTAGGACCTGCTACTTCTACAACGGTTCAAGCTGCCACATCATATCATTATCGGGATCCTCAGATTCATCACCATCAACTTCATAGCTTCCTTGGTTCTTCGATATATTTTCTTCACTCTGCATACCTTTTTCTTAACTGATGTTCACTGATAGTAGTACTAGTACTAGTACATGAGTCAATGACATCATTGTCTCTAGCACTCCCACTTTGGTTTGAAATGGTGCCCAACCCTCTTCTCTAGAATTTCTTCATCCACAATTTTAGTGCCCTTTTGTAAGGAAAAGTATTGACTTCATACCTAGATGTATAGAGCCTCAAGCAATTTTCCAAATTATTGTCTAGTTTGTTTCTGAGCTTTGACTTTAGAAATCGCAAAGCACTAAAAACTCTCTCATCTTCCACCGACCAATATTATGGTCAGACTTAAATCAACAAGCTTGAAAAATTCTGATATTGAATCAATCAACATTTCACTCTCAGCTAGATTTTTCCAAAGCTTTGTTACCGATCCATCTTTGTGGGGGTTCTGCATATAATTATATTGATCCCTCATTGTCTCTGAAAAATGACTTGATTTCTCTCTCAAGCGTGATTCATCTAAAATTCCATTTAGAGTTACTCTATTTAACTCTTTGGTTTTGCAAAAATGATCTATCAAAGTTAGTAGCCTAGTTTGAAAATATTTCAAATTGTTCATATTCCAATATCGAGGAAACACAATAGTCATGGATTCAAGTAGTTTGACTGGAGGGAATCTTTCTCTAATCTACGAGGAAAGATCATAGGCAATATGCTTCACAGAAGCTATTACAGACTCAACGATCTTGGTAAAGTCTTCTCTTTTAACACTTGATTGTCGCTTCCTAGGGTTCTTTCTTGGTTCCTCAGACTCAAACCTGGCAAAGTAGTGCATTGGTATCTCAACCCTACAAACTTATGCACATAACTCCCCATTTGCACTGATCTTTAAAAAGTTATCAAGATTGTCCAAATCTATGATTTTTTGCTAGCTGGAAAATTTTACATCATCACATGATCAATAGAGATTATCAAGTGTCGTGCATGTCAATTTACGTATCCTAGAATATTTAGCAATATACATAGCTCTTTGCTGGGCCTTTTTCATTACATTTCTCATTTTCTCAAGCACGGGGATAAGACCTACTAATATTAAGAGTGTCCCTACATTGCTTAACATTCACAATAATGCAGGAAATTTCGGTAGCCCTGCTTCATCACTACTTGAGTTAATGAGACCAAGCAACGATTGATATTATGAAAAAACTTGATGCGTTGGTCCATCCAAAGAGATACATTTGGTATCATTATCCTTAAGAAGCTTGTTCCCATTGGTTAGTCCTTTGATAAAGTGTTGAAATTCCCTCGATTATTTCAAACTTCAACATAAGTATTGGTAGAGCTCTTTGATTAAAAGTTCAATTTTTTTGTACTGGAGCATGCTTGCTGACAACTCCAAAAGCTAGATTCATTTTGTGGGCCATGCAGTAAATTGGAGTAATGTAGGGTGCACAAGACGATTGTATCTTTGTGTAAAGACCGCCCCTATGGCCTTGCATTACTGAAGCTCCATCCACTCCAACACACACCAACTTTTTGGCAATCGTCATGTCATGTATACCTCCATATTCAATTAGAGAACTCTTTATTAGTTCAAATAAATTTTTTGTTGTTGCATTATCCTTCATTTTAGCAACAATTAGTAGATGAGGTTGGCGGACAAAATTGTGTACAGTATAAACATGCAAGCATACCGGGAAGTATTATCTAATGCTGTAACCTCATCTAAAGACAATGCAATAAAATTTGACTCTTTTTATTTTTATCTTTAGATCCTCTTTTTCAACCTCGGTAAGACAACTTTCCCATTCCCATCCACTGTTTACTGACTGGTGACTGTTAGGATAGTTATGAACTTTCAGAAAGTGTAATAAAGAACTCAATGATGGGTAGTCTATCATAGGATGCCCTCTACTCAAAATATTAAATACAACACTTAACTGAACAACTTTTCCCATTAGTTCTACTTCCAATGCTTTTCCAAAGCTTCAATAGAGCCTTTAACTTCACCAGGCTTCGTCTTTATATTTTACTAAAATTTATATAATTTTGCATTCCTAACATGCTAAGATTACTCCTTTGTTCTCCATCTTATCACTAATTTTTGAACTCCTATGGTTTTCTTTTCATAAACTTTACCCATATGCTTCTCTATAGTGTCAATTTTTAGCTGCAACCACTTTTCCTTCTTATTTATCTTGGTGCAAATCTTACATCTGCATTCTACCAGAGACTCACCTTCAATTGGATTGTCCATTGGTTTAATGAATGGATACTTTGACACCCATTCTACTTGAAAATTCCTTGATAGATCCTGCATCAGATCTTTTTTCAATTCTCTATCATTCTTTGAATTGTATTTTCTTTTCTTCTTCCCTACACCATCATCTTCTCTGACATTCTCAGTCTCATCCAAGTCGATTATATCATTATGGCTACTCTGGGTATTTAACTAAAAATCTTCTTCAAGTTCATCGCGATCTGAGATATCAGGTTTGTTGACTTCTTCAATATGTTGTGTACATTCAGTTGTGAATCTTGAAAATCTTCTTGTGATGAAGTAGCTTCCCGATGTTGGCCAGAAACATTTCCAACACCATGACCAAAGTACGATGATAAGGTTCTGCATTTTGCTAGCCTCTCTTGGCTTTCCCCATTTGCGGGAGTTTTACCCTTATTCTTGTTCGACATCTTGATTCTTCAACAAAATAAAGGCTACCAACCTACCAGTGCAATAAAAAATGTTTACTTGTTGAAGAAGTGACAATAGAACTATAATATATATAAATATGATTCTTTGACCCTTAAAACATGTCTGAAGTCTCCCTGGTCACCACAATTCATTAACTGGTCCCCACTAAATAAGAATGAACTCAAAATTACATAGTCATAGAATAATAATCACTTAACATTTTCCTCAAATTCAATTGCAGTCAAGACTCGCCAATGCAGTCAAGACTCAATAGTTTGAACTTCTCTATCGATCAAATTGAACTGAACCAAATTGTGTACAATAACACTGATCTATGAATGTATTTATACTAATCCTTTTTTGGCAAATTCGATGAGAGGTATTAGGTCTACAAATATTTGGTGAAGCCCACGTAATTATAACACGTATTGTGTTATTTTCGAGGCAATTATGGGTCGTCCAATACCTTGGTATGATTAATAAAGTTGGCAAAAATGTGTTAGTTTGAGACATGTGTCCGCAAAATGCCAAGCAAATTTGGGGCCACCTATAAATATATATGTATAAAACTATTGGCGAATATAGGCCATCCATTTGGGGCCACTTTGAAATTATAGGTGAATGTTTAAAATCTGACTTGTCCAAAAATTATATTCCATTGGCGATAATGTGAAAGAAATGGAGAAAATTAAATAAATCGATGGGCAATGTGCCTGAGCGATAACCCAATATTAATAAATTTTGGGCGATAGGGTCAATCCAATATGTGCAATATATTTACCAAATCCCGGGTTGTCGACATGTGACATTCACCAAATGGCGAATAATTGCCACTAAAGTTTTCGCTAGAGGGGATGACACCCTTGATGGAGGGCTAGGGGTGGAGCCCACAATAGGGGTTTAGTGACAACAAGCACAATGGGGGATGCTGGGGAAAATCCCCTAGTCGAGGGTTTTTGGGGACAATGCTCTCAGAGCCAAGCCAATATTGCCTATTATTTAATAAAGGAGTTTACTATTATTTTAACATGTAAACCGACCTCTATAAACCATCTTAAATGCCTATAAATAAGTGGTTGTGTAATGTAAAATATATCATATATTGTAATTTTCTCTTTGCTAGATAATAGAAAGAAGTGGGTGACTGTTTTCTAGTGGATGTGGTCTATATTGGGAAGCCAAATTAAATAATTATTTTATTGTGTTTTAATATTTTTCCTCTCTTATTTTGAATTATATTTTAATATTTTTTATTACTCTGTTATGCCTTAAAACCCTAACAGTATGGAGGGACATATGGAATGAATAAGAGAGATAGATAGATGGAGATAATAATATATGAAGATAGAGATAGAGGGGGAAAGAGTGATAGATAAAGGAGGTGACAAAATTAAGTAATGGAGAGAGAGGGAGAAACAAGGAGTGAGTACATCTTTGAGTGTGAGTATGAGTGTGTGTGTGTGTGTGTGTGTGTGTGTGTGTGTGTGTGAGAGAGAGAGAGAGAGAGAGAGAGAGAGAGAGAGAGAGAGAGAGAGAGAGAGAGAGAGAGAGAGAGGAGAGAGAGAGAGAGAGGGAGTGAGTACATCTTTGAGTGTGAGTATGAGTGTGAGTGTGTGTGTGTGTGTGTGTGTGTGTGAGAGAGAGAGAGAGAGAGAGAGAGAGAGAGAGAGAGGAGAGAGAGAGAGAGGAGAGAGAGAGAGAGAGAGAGAGAGAGAGAGAGAGAGAGAGATGGTTGTTCTTTATTGTTAGTATTTTTAACATATAACAAAAGGTTTTCTTTTCACTTTGACAACTCTATTCATTTTCATCTATCAAAATAGATTGTATTGTCATAAATTGTAAGCACCTCATAGGTGTGTACAATTTCATGATTGTTTAGCATCCACCTTAGTATGTTTTCATTTTAGCATGCATCATAGGACTTTATGTTGCACTTAATGAACACTTAAATTCAAATATGAGTCTTGTATGAATTTAATTTCATGAAAAGTCAATGTGAGCCCTTATTTCTACGTATGCTCCTCTATCATTTCATCAATTCAATCATTTATTGATCACCATAGGCTTTATGTTTCCATTTATGGCCTTTGTATTTCATCCCAACCACGTAATCAACTCCTCTTTGAAATATAACATCCCCTCCTTATGTTGGTGGACCTATGATCCAAATTTCATGATTAATTAGAGGGAATATGTTAGTTGGGCCAAACTATTCCCCCATAATTGACTCAAAATTGGAATCAAGGATTGGTCACTTAATTTTAGCAGGATTTCCATAATTTGTGTCAATTTCCTTCAAGTTTATCATTCGATATAGTATAAAAGCAAGTATCTTACTTCATTTTGGTAAGATGGAAGCAATTGCAAGGTTGGATCCACAATTTGAAGACATCCCATGAAGTAAGGATCAACAAATGAAGATAAAATCAACAAACATCAAGATTGAAAGATTAATTTTCTACATCAAGCATTCAACAACATCATTATCAATGTGAGGCCTTCAAAGGATTATGATCAAGATCATCAATTGATGATTAGATTCTACTCTACCTTTTGGGTTAGGTATGATTTTTTTAATCCTCAGATCTATACATTTGAGCTTCAAATCTGGAATTATTTACATGCTTTCAATCACATTTGATTGCATTTTCATATCTAGGGTTTTAATTGAACATTTTTTAGTAGATCTCTAGGCTATATTTATGCATTTTAGCTCATAACAATAGTAGACACACCTAAGATTCAAGAGCACACACATATCTCTTTATCATACTGGCTATCCATGCAGGTGGGAGTTACCAAAGTAGGGGGTTGACCATGGCAAACCCCTATATAGCCATGCGCACGCACACACACACACACACACACACACACACACACACACACATTCTTTGCTTTGCAAGTGCAGATGTAGTTAGAATTAGGTACTAGTGGCAAAACAAGCTCTTTGTTTAGAGACAATTCCAAAATTGGTGTTATCAATCTTAGTTAGAGGGAAAAGGTCAACCTAGGTGACTTGTTCCCCCCAAAATCAGTTCAAATTTGACCTGGACATAGATGTTAATAGTGGGAACCCAGATCCAGAAGCTTACTTATTTGCGCAGTCTTTGAAGTCATAGATGTTAATAGTGGGAGCCTAGATCCAGAAGCTTACTTATTTGCGCAGTCTTTGAAGTCATAAAATCATATATGTATTGAGGTAGCCCCAATTTGAGTCATAGGCGCACACAAGCTCTCCCCCATTTCTTCTTGCACTTCATTTACATTTGCAAAAAAATATCTTTCCCATTTGCAGTCATTTCATATAAATTATACCTCACCTTTCTCTCAATTCTAAACAATAAAGGAATAGAAGCCCCAAAAGCATAGATACTTTATTGACTCTCTCCCATTTAGAGTTGGTCAATCATATTTATCTAGTGGTGTTCATATTCTAATGTGCTATAAGAAATAGGTTTGGTCCCTCTTGATCACCATTTCTTATTATATGTAAACAAACAACATGATTGATATCTATCAAAGCATAACAAAAAGAGATGTCACACCATATACTTTTCAATATTGTTTGTTAAAATGATTTGACTTGCAAAACATTTAGAAAGTGCCGTGCCTTATGAACCATTCATTATATAGCCTCTTTAACTCATCAATTGATAAGTAGGAGATATTTTCCACAACAAGTCAAAATTGTGATATTGCTATTAGGATTCAATTGTGTAGTTTTTGAGTCAAACTCATTAACCCATGTTTCATGAAAAGTGGCTCACAAGAACCAATCTCTCATTAGAATGAACAAAATGCTTATCACTCATTACATCTAGGGGATGCTCAAAGGGTTGAGACATTGGGTCTTCCCGGGTTGTCACCCATCCAGTACTACTCCAACTCAAGTGCACTTAACCATGGAATTTCCTCCAAGGTTAAGCCCACTTAGCTTGTTACTCTATTTGTAAAACCTTTAGCAAGTGTTGTGCCATCCACTATGTAGAGGAGAAAAAAATGCGTAAAATTTACAATAAGACCATACCAAAAACCCGCTAAAGTAAAATTTAATGCAATTTAAAATGTTTCATCTCAAGCTTTTCTTGAAAACATGTTAATATTACCTTTGAATAAAAAATGGATAAAAAACTTGCATTAAAAACATTAACACCTCCCCCACGTTAGTGATATGATATTTATGGTTGAGATGCATTCAATTGTCTTGCACTATAGGCATATGGTTATAACCATTGGTCAATCTAGTTAGCTCCATTCATCTCATACAAGGAACACCTTCAGAATAAAAATAAATATAATATTATAAAGTAGCCATCTCACTTAAAAAATATTATTATTATTATGGGTTCAATAAGTATACCAAATTACAAAAATAATAAAGTTTTTAATAATAATTTTAAAATTGATATTAAATATTTAATAATAAACAAATGTGTAAATTCACATCAAATAATAGTGCAAAGTTTCACTTCTCTATGCGAAATTCAAGGCACTGTATTATTATGGAGAAGGGCCAAAATAATTGAAAAAAGAGGTTGCAAGACAGACAAAACAGGGACAGAACAATATCTTTTAAAATCATAATCATATACCACTCATGAACTAAGTATGTTTACCATGCTTCCAAATAGAGGGCGGTCACTGCGGCGTGGCAGGAACAATCTGCTTTGCAGAAGTGTAAATTGTAAGGAATCCAATGACCTTCAGTTGCGGGGGTTTGTCTCATTCAGATTTTCTTGCAATTTATTTCAAGTTCACACTGCTCAGCAAAATGTACGGAAGTTTATAATTATGTAGTAGCCAATCAACGAGGTTAACCGTGCGATGGAGTGAAAATTCAATGCGGCGGTGACAACTCCGCCTGCAACCGCGTTGTTTTGTGTTTTGGTTTGGATTTTGGAGGGAATCCAGTTGTCTCGTGCAGCGTGCCACATGTTCATGTAACTCTCTTCAAGTAAGTAACCTAGTGGCCTCCGTTACATCCTACATTTCGCATTAGCATTTACATTTAGCCATTTAATGCTGAATGCTAGATCTATGATCTGTGATCTGTGATCTGCAGCAGTTGGGAATGTGAGATTGGAAAATGTGGGAAGATGTTGGGCAACTTCATATTAGGAAGGAGCTGACTGCGCTGAGAAGAGCTCGTTGGCTCAAGGACCCCTCCACTTGCTCCTCTCTCAAGTCTCCTAAAAACTGCATTGTTCCGCACGGAGATGGCATTGCTGGTGCCACTTATTCAGCCACAGAAGACCAGGTGAAGGGGATTCTCCACAACTGGACTGGACAAGACTTCGTCAATGCAATAAGCCATGGAGACGGAACCCGAGATAGGGTTTTTAAGAAGCATCAGCATGCCACAAATCATGATTACTCCTTACATGGTTTTTCCCAGGAGGAGCAGGAGGGCGATGTAGATAGAGGATTGGATTGCAACTCCAGGTCAGTGTCACCCTTACTCACCAAAGATGCTTATAAATCACGCCAACAAAATGGCAATGGCAAGCACATGAAAAGGTCTCAGATTTTAAAACATGCGATGGAGTCGTACACTCCCACGAGCACTCGGTCTAGCAGCAGGAATGGCGATCGTAAGCAACGCAGTGTTGTTGGGTCGTGGGATGGCACGGCATTGTCTGGAGAGGACGAAGTAGATGGCATGGATTTGCCTTCCCAAGGATGTGGAATCCCTTGCTACTGGTCCAGAACTCCAAAGCACCGTGGAGGGGGACTGGAATGCGGGACTTTCTCTCCGACATTGTCCGATTCTATCAAGAGAAAAGTGGGCAATGGAGTCTCAAGACACCAGAAAGAATCACGATCACTATCGAATTACGACTACAGGATGAATGGTCAATTGGGGGAAGCAGGGTATAGCGCGGAAGGCTTGCCATTGTTGACTGATGGAGCTTCTTCAGCAGACGGAGAAGGTACGAGCGATGGATATTCGACTTATGACATGGAGGCAGCTTGTAAATTGGAGAGGTGGAGGAAGTCAAGAAACAGAAGCAGAGAACATGCACATCTCACTTTAACGCACGGAAGTGGGGAGTTGGCGATCTATGGGGACAGGCACAGAAGCCTAAGTCAGAAATATAGACCCAAATCATTTGAGGAATTGGTAGGGCAAAACATGGTGGTGCAGACTTTGGTGAGTGCTATCGTAAGAGGGAAAATTGCCCCTGTTTATCTATTCCAAGGGCCCCGCGGCACAGGGAAGACATCAACTGCAAGGATTTTTGCAGCAGCTCTGAATTGTTTGTCCCCAGAGAATCTTAGGCCATGTGGATTCTGTAGAGAGTGTATTGATTTTGCTTCTTCAAGAAGTGTAGATGTGAGAGAAGTGGATGCCACAAATAGCAATGGTATGGAGAAAGTTAAGGCCCTTCTGAAAAACGTTGCTTTGCTGCCATCATTTTCACGTTTCAAGGTCTTCATCATTGATGAGTGCCACATGTTGGCATTTGAAACATGGGCTTCACTTCTAAAGATCCTGGAAGAACCGCCTGCACATGTCGTCTTCATTCTCATTACCACTGATTGTGATAAACTGCCTCGTACAGCCCTATCCCGGTGCCAGAAATATCTTTTTCCAAAAATAAAAGATGCCGAAGTGGTAACCAGATTGCAGAAGCTTGCAATCCAAGAAAATTTGGAGGTTGATTCTGATGCATTGGATATGATAGCAGCTAAATCAGAAGGTTCTCTTCGAGACGCTGAGACAATGCTTGATCAGCTTAGCTTGCTGGGACAAAGAATCACTCTCTCCCTGGTGCACGAGCTTGTATGTGATCCTGCCTCTCTTGTGGAAAGTCTTTTTTAATTTTTATGCATGCTCAGTACCCATCGATTCTGTCAAGTATATTGCATATGTACCTTGAGTCATAGTTCCCGATAAAACAAAATTAAAGACGATACAAATGTTAAAAGTGTTATTAACTCAATTGTGAATATGCATTTTTGACACTGATTTAACGTCTTAGATACAATCTATTGGGAGGTTAAATTCTCTATCTCAGGAAGTGTACATTGTCAAGATTTGTACTGTACTTCGTTCTGAACTCTCACCAGTGAACATAAAACACTAAAATCTGATATGCAGGGTGTGACTCCTGTAGATGTTAAGATGTTAATCTAAGGTGTTCCCATGAACAGAAAGCACTTCAGTATCACAAAATTGATTTTTCATAAAGGACATGTTTATTGGATGTTATGATGATGCCTGAGCACACTTTGCATCAATATTTGCTATTGGCATCTTGTAGTTAATATGAGCGGTCAATTTTATATTTAATGACTGACCGATTTTGTGTTCTGTAAGTCAACTGTATTTGTGTCAGAGAATTAATAAAGTAATTATCCCATAGATTATAAACGATGTAAGCTATAAATTAGGGAGTATTTGGTGGAAACGTTTCATGTGCACGTCTATGAAAATTGTGTTTGGTCATTGTGGCAACAGCATTTAAAAGACATGGACTAATGCAATTTTCAGTAACAGCCAATAATGCAGTCGTCAATAAAGAATTTGATGGGATCTTGGCGCTTAAATGCTAAAAAAGCTCCATGCTCCCTATTCCCAATTAAATAGTATGTGTATAACATTTGACCATGCCAATTACTCATATTAATCTACTTAAAAGGCTCCATGCAGATTCAGCTTTTGCAATTAGTGATTAGTTTTAATTTATTATTTTCTATTTGTAATGGGCTAATCAGATAATTTTGTAGGAGTCTTAGATGACTCAAGGGAAAGATTGCAACTTCTAGGCATCCTCTCCTTATAAGCATCGTGTTAAGAAAAACCAAAAGAAAGTACTTGTATTTGTAACGACTAACGACTAGTGTTTGTTCTTAATTATTTATTTTTTAGGTGCAATGGCCAGTCAAATAATGTCTTAGGAGACTTAGATAACTTAATGGAAGGATTTTACTTCTCTGCCTAGCAAGTGATTAGTTTTATTTTTTATTTTTTTTAGTTGCAACTAAAAGAGGGATTGCGAGTTGTGTATGTCCTTTACTTCTATGCCTTGTGCAACCTGTAATAAGAAAAATAAAAGGAAAGGCCTTGTGTAGAACTAGAAATTGTGTCTTATGTCTTTATTTATGTAGTATAAAGTATTTTACTTTGTTTTATAGTGCCATTTTGAGTTTCTTTAACCTAACTCCATTATGAGTTTCTTTAACCTAACTCCATGATGAGTTTCTTTAACCTAACTGACAATGGCAAGTTTAACATGTCCTGTGGGCTGACCAAATAATGTCTTAGAAGTCTTAGATAACTCAAGGATGATTTCAACTTGTGTATATCCTTTCTTTTTGTACCTTGTGTGACTTGAAGTAAGGAAAATTTAAGTAAAAATTGTCTTATGTCTTTATGTATGTAATAAAAAGTAAGTTTTACTCTGTCCTGCTGTGCCACTATGAGTTCCTTTTGCCTTGATGACAATGAGAACTTTAACATGTTGGGAAAAGCAATTGCCTATCTTAGAAGTCTTAGATAACTCAAAGAAGGATGCACCTTGTGAATATCCTTTACTTCTATGCCTTGTGTGATTTGAAGTAAGAAAAATAAAAGTAAAAGCCTTGTGTAGAACTAGAATCGTGTTTTACATCTTTAGTTAATGTAGTAAAAAGTAAGTTTTACTTTGTTTTGTATAGCCACTATAAGTCCTTTAGTCTAATTGACAATGGGAACTTTATCTTGTTGGGAACTCCAAAAGTCGGTAGTGGTAGTGGATGAAGGGAAGGGCTGTTGAAGGCATCACTCAAGGTTGTGGTTTATTTGTGTATGATATGAATTCTGATTGCCCTTCCAAGTTGTTTGCAAAATTGCAAAGGATCCATATAATAAGATCTCTTTATGGCCCGTTTGCAACAATAATAGATGCCAACAGAATTGTTAATTTAGGGGGTATTTGCGTATGGAAGTGTCATCTTTGTTGTATTCATAGAGGGAATGTACACCTCCTACACGTAATTAATAAAATAGTTGTGATATGTGGTGAGCTTTCTTATGAGTAGAGGACTAGGATGATAGAATTGTGTAATGTAGTCATATCCACACTTAATGATGTTGTGGCATAGACACCTTCCAAAACTACTGGTACTTGAAATGCACAAGTTCCTATTTTGTTGTCAAGTGAAAATGGATCCCAAGGGGAGTTCTAAGGCCATGGGTTCAATTCTAAATTTAGTGTAGCTATGTCTAAGGCATAGGCTAGAGATGAGTTAGATGAATTTGTTGGCGAATTCTTCTTTTCAATTTCAAATCTCCAGAGATGCCAACAAGAAGATTGCCCCTAACAATGTGGTGTATACATATACATAATATGCTAAGAAGTTGG
This sequence comes from Chamaecyparis obtusa, assembly GCA_027943335.1. Classification (NCBI taxonomy): domain Eukaryota; kingdom Viridiplantae; phylum Streptophyta; class Pinopsida; order Cupressales; family Cupressaceae; genus Chamaecyparis; species Chamaecyparis obtusa. The sequence goes on along the minus strand of BSBK01000740.1, from coordinate 692,687 downwards.
TTGAAGGTGCCTACAAACATATCTATTGAACCCCTCAATCTGTATGCCATGTATAATGCACTCAAGAACTTCGGCTTAATCGAGTGGATGTACTAGATTATAGCTGATGCTAGAGATTTGCATGTATCTATCCACAAATACCAAACACCATATGCTCTCTTTTCATCTTTCTGCTAGAAGGAATTTATTGAACTGATCAAAACTAAATATATGCTAAAGTTGGTTGAAGGTGCCTACAAACATATCTATTGAACCCCTCAATCTGTATGCCATGTATAATGCACTCAAGAACTTTGGCTTAATCAAGTGGATGTACTAGATTATAGCTGATGCTAGAGATTTGCATGTATCTATCCACAATTACCAAATGCCACATGCTCTCTTTTCATCTTTCTGCTAGAAGGAATTTATTGAACCGATCAAAACTAAATGTGCATTGTATTTCACCCTTTTGGAGAGGATGGTTTAGTTGCAAGGCCCCTTGCAACTAATGGTCAAGGCACGTGAGTGGAATTGGTGGGCTGATTTGAAGACATATAGAAGTTGAAGGTGAAGAAAGTTCTGAAGAGATATACATTTTTAAAAAAATACCATGTACACAACCTTTCATTATATCCCTAGTTTTCATGATTATCAGATATGGATGACTTTGACACTTCTCGTTGTGGGAAGATATATTAGTGCATTGATAATATACATGGCCAAACAAAGGTCGTTCAATATAGAGATCTCTTATTGTAGTTTGAAGATAAGCACACTTAACTTATTATTCAATGAAGGTGGGAGAAGCTCAACACAACTTTAAATATGGTTAGCTATGCATTGAATCTAAAGTGACGTGTAGAGGCTTGTTTGACTTTCCCCATACATGATGTGGGGGCCAAGAGGGGCCTCATGAAGCCAATTAAGAAGATGTATGGTGCAGAAGAAGCTGCACTGATTTGGCACAAGTTGAGAAAATTTGCAAAAGTTAGGGGCAGCATGAGCTTAGCAAAGATAGCTAGGGAGAATTTGGAATAGGAGAACCTAGTGAGTCGGGTGGCACGTGTATAGGCCTTTGTTGTTGGTATGCATTCAACTCCTATCATAGGTTTTTATTTCCTTTGTTACAAAGAGGATTTGATCTACAAGACATTTTATCTACATTCCACGAGGACGCATCCCCTGGCAAAATACCCCTGTTCCTGTCCCCATTTCGTACCGAGGACATAAATTTGGCATCCCCTATCCGTCCCTTTTCCGTTCCAAAAAAGGGAACGCTTCCTTTTGACAAAATGATGAAGTTTTGGAAATGGGGGGACGAAATTGGGTACCGAGAACGGTTGGGGGACATCCCGACCGTCCCCGGTACCCAATCCCATCCCTGATTTCCCCCAAAAAAAAGTCCGTGTCAAGCAAAAAGTGCTTTTTAATTTTAATTTTAATTTTTATTGACGGCGGGCCCCAGATGGTCTCAAATATGAAATAAAAAATTGCTAACCTATTTTGGATGCTAAATGGCTAATTCTCTTTCATTTGTTCATTTCATTCATTCAAGAGAAGAAGAAGAAGAAAGAGGAGCAGCAGCAAAGCCTTCATTTTTAAGTTGCAAGAGGAGGGTTTGGCATAAAATCTTCTTCATTCCAGGTATGTCTTTCTTATTATGGCCATTTCTTTGCATTTCATTTTAGTTTTACATTTGTTTTGCATTGTGCAACATACAAAGAGGGCATTTTGAGTGCAGTTTTAAAAAAAAAAAAACTTGCAGCAGTGTTCTACATTTCACAATGATGAGCAGCAGTAGTGAGAGTGAGGGAAGTGCTAGTAGTGATAGTGTTGAAGTAGAAATTCAACAAAATCAACCCCAAAGGAAAAAACATAGTACTAGGGCAGCCATAGGGGGGTCTTCAACTACTGCTAGTATGAATGTATCAGGGCCAGCATCTTCTTCCGCATTTGATTGCCCTTCTGAAGCCCTCACAAAGCATGCAAGAGGCCCATTCAACCCCAAGAAACCTCTCCTTCAATTTGCCACGACAATAGACAAAGATAAGAAAAATTTCTGGGGGTAGTAGGGAATGGGAGTGCCATTTGTGCAAAAAACATTATTTTGGCAGCTATACTAGAGTTTATTGCCATCTTTTGTAGATAGGTGGTCGAGGGGTGAAAGGTTGCAAAGCTATAACACAAGTAGAAAAACTAGAGGCCACTAGATTGCACATAGAGGGGGAGTCGCTAAAATTAGGGGCTTCAGTAGAGCAGGTGCAAGCTAGTTTGCAAGCTTTGCAAGATTTGAGTGGACCTTCTACTAGGGAAGAAAGTGCCACACCTACTCCCACTTCTACTGGAAAGGGAAAGAGCCTTCTAGTAGGGAAGAAGAGTAAAAGAGAAACCAATGTTGCTGAATTATTTAATTTGCAAGCAAAAGAGAGGGCTGAAGAATCTATTGGGAAGTTTCTTTTTGCTCATGGCATACCATTCCATGTGTCACATTTCTCATTTTATAAACAAATGTGCAAAGATATTTATGCTACTGGTCCCTTATTTGTACCACCTTGTGAGACAAAACTACGCACCATTGTTCTTGATAAAGAATATTCAAAAGTGAGTATTTTGATTGAGGAAATGAGACAAACATGGATGGTTGAGGGATGCTCCATCATCATGGATGGGTGGACCGATATCAAGCATCGGCTACTCATCAATATTATTGTCACTAGCTCAGCGGGCTCTTATTTTCTTCGAGCCATAGATTGTTCAGGGAAAAGGAAGGATACAACCTTCCAATTTCAGATTTTAAAAGATGCTATAGAAGAGGTTGGCTCTTCAAATGTTGTGCAAGTGGTGATAGATTCAGCCAGAGTGTGTAGGTCAGCTGGATTAATGGTGGAGAGTACTTATAGGCACATTTTTTGGACCCCATGTTGTGTACATACATTGAACAACACCTTGAAGGACATTGGGAAAATTGATTGGATAAAGGCTATGGTGTTTGAGGCTAGAGATGTGCAAATGTTTATTTGCAATTATCACATATCTTTTGCATTATTTAGGACATTTTCAAAGAAAGAATTCCTTAAGCCCGTGGAGACTAGATATGCTAGTTACTTTATTTTGATGGAGAGGATGCTTGAGGTCCAAGAGGCCTTACTAAAATGACCCTAACTGGCCATTCTCCGAATTTCAGAAATATATCTCAAGTAGATTGAAACAAATAAAAACATGCAAATAACCAACAGATATATTCGAATAACTAGCAGATATAATCTTATAAAACTTCTCAGAAAATAGTTTGTATTATACAACAGCAATACAAAAACCATGGATTACAACATTCCAATCTGAAATACAACAAATAACAGTAAGACTGGATGATAAGAACCTGTAAAACAATGGCGAACTTTGATGTGAATCTGCATCGGAGATGAATTGGGTTTCCGTCCAATCCACCAAGAAATCCTGAAGGTTTCCGTCCTCTGGTTTCAGATTCAAAAGCTAAAGCTTCTCGAATTCTCAATGAGAAATAAAATCCATAAATTGAAGCATACACAATGAGACTCCAAGCCTCCTTTTATGGCTGCAGCTGTGACTCTTCAGCTTCCCCACTTTGTCTCTTCATATTCCCACTCCGTCTATTTATATTTCCACTTTAAGTCACTTTTAAATAAATATGACCGTCAAGTTATAAGGTGGTATAATAAATAAAGTGAGGAATCTTCCGGCATTAAAACGGAGGACCAAACGAGCTCGGATGACGACGTGTGATAGCTTGCCGCAAAGCTCTCGGCGAGACACTCCAAGTCCACTACTAAAAAGCCAAGAATTTTGAACCCTGCCGACTTACTCTAAATAGTAAGTACCCTGGAAACCTGTGGAAACTGCTTCGATTGGCCTGAAACTAAAATCACCTAGGCCAATTATCTCCTTGAACACTGCCAAGCCTCGGTTAGCCCTTTGGACCATGGTAAAAAGGCTAATGACACGACACGAAATAATGTGCCCCAAAAAGGGGACATTACACTAACAGTCCATGGTGGTCAATGCAGAGTGGAATAGATGGCATGAATCTAGCACACAGGATGGAAGAAGTGTGAAACAAAGAATCCTTGATGATAATTGGTGGTCTACTATGAGGTAAGAAACTTAAAAAATTGTTATTGCTGATTTAATAAAATTATTTCTGATTTAAGCATTTGCTGATTTTATTATTTAAGAATTGAGAATTTTAAAATATTTGATGAATTTTAAAATATTTGATGTTTCTAACTTGTAACTTGCTTGCATTTGCAGATACATTTGCTCCTTCATTGAGCCCATTGTGCGGGTCATTAGATATGTTGATATTGACCCTCCTAGCCTTGGAGAGATTTATGAGACCTTTGATAGCATGCTTGGGCAAATCAAGCATGTTATTCATGTCAGGGACCCTACTTTGGAGTTTTATGAGGAGACCATCTTAGGCCCATTGTGACGTGACGGTGGAACATTATGAACACCCCACTCCATATGGCAGCCTATGTTGTGAATCCTAAATGGTGTGCATTGAGACTTGGGAGAGTCATTCCATCTAAGGATGATGAGGTGAGTCTCAAATCTAAAATCTCAAGTTTTCAATTTAAAATTATTTCATTAAATCAACATGTGAAAAGCAAGCTACAATTTTCTTAGTTTTCAAATTAATAATTAGTATGTTTTTTATTTGTTCAACTTAGGTGAAGGGGGGCTTCTTTAAGGCCCTTTCAAAAATGTACAATCCAGATGATGCTAGTAAGATTTGTCAATAGTGGCTTGACTTTGCCAATCTTCGTGGCCCAACCTTTAGTAGACTAGAGGCGAAGACGGATAGAGCTACATTAGTTCAAAGGGACCCTATTGGATGGTGGATGTGGCATGGGAAAGATACACCCGAGCCGAATGTTCTTGCTATTCGTCTTCTTTCACAAGTTGCAAGTTCCTTTGCTGTAGAGTCATCCAATAGTGAAGAGGAACAACCTTACCTCTGAACGATTGGAGAAGTTTGTGGCTGTTCACAGTGTATTGCAGTTACAAGATCGACAAAATCTTGAGTATCGTCAGACTCCAGAATTATGTTGGGATGTTAATCCCGAGGATGCTCTGTAGGTTGAGGAGGATGACACACCTCCAGGACTACTTGGGGTTCCATTGGATGAGGACCCTCAACCCACCCATACCAGTGACCAAAAGACTGGCTCTGATGATGATCTTGATTGAGATTTAGATTCCTAGAGGACAGCCATATATTTGGCATTTATCGTTTGCAAATACTGATACATTATTGATTTTGATTATTATGGATGTATGATTATGGAGTTGAACTTCTATGTTATTGTTTAGTATTTTAGTAGGTCTTCTCTTTATGTCATTTTGATCTCATGCATGAAACTTGGAGCCTTTGGGCAATTTTGGTATATGTACGCCATATTTTTACAATGAAATTAATGAAAGTTTTTGAATCTTGTTAATTTGCTATGTATTCATTGTACTAGATCAATGTTATGATATGCATATTTGAATTCTCTCTCTCTATATAAAAATTCCCCTATTTTTTTAACAGCCATCTCCTGCCGTCCCCTAAAATTTGGCTTTGAACTGTACCCGTATTGTAAACACGTCCACGTCCCTCAAAACGTCCCCGTCCCCATCCCCGTCCTCGAAACTCCGTGGAGCATAGCATTTTATCCATTTCATCAAGAAGAAAAGGTTAACTCCAGGAGTGTAGAGAATTTTATTGTTGTACACAAATTGTTGTGCCTCTTGAAATATAGACAATTGAATTCAATGAGAGCTCGACAACATAGTGAAGTGCAGAACTTGAGGAGCTGATGCAAATTGATGAGAATTAGGCTGCACGTATAGGTCTGGTTGGGGGCTAGTTGCAGGAGCGAGATGAGTCTAGCAGCTCAAAGATTAGGAGTGTGTCACAGATCTGATTCTGATTAGTCAGATTACCTTTTATATTGTGTCAATGTTACTTTGTGTTTAGTATCTTGAACCTGATGAGTAATATAAATATTATACCATAGATGCTTTGACATTGATAAATGGAGGCAAAATTGTTAAACTTTATATAAATTTCAGCTTCGCTTATTCATATTGTTTACATAAATGATAATTTGCAACTTCCTTTATTAGTGTTTTATAAGTAGTCTATCAAACATCAGATTTTATATATATTTTTAATAGCTGCTCCATGCTCTCCACAAAAAAATGGAAAAAGAATTGTTGTTCCTGAATTCCATCCTTTTGTCTCCGAATCCTATTCCCCCTTCACCAAGACTTGGAGAAACATTAAGTTTACTACCCCAAAGAATGTGATACTTACAAGGATGGTTGGATAGGAGGCAGATTTACAACATTTAAAATTTGAAGTATAAATACAATGTCTTCATACTTATTATGGTGCCTCATGTTTATTGATGATATTGCTGATGTTCTCTTGATTTTCAATGTTAGGTGAATTGAATTGGGCCACGTGGGGTTCTCCTACGGTTGTGCTCAACAGAGTCAGTCTGTCAAGAATCACCTTTGAACCCCATCATGAACACCAAAATATATATAAACCATATCTGCCAGAAAAAAAGTGTATAAATTAATGCCCTTCTCATTAATGAGGTAAGAGTAAGGTAGGGCTGAAGTCTCAATGTTCAAAGGTGGTGAGGTGGGAACAAACAAAATCCCTATGCATAGATGATGAGCATTACCACAATTTAATGTGTAATTTTTTTTGTCTTTTCAACTAGCTCAGATATTTTAAAAACAACTATCTTGTTAATCATCTAGAGCTATTAATGTTGAGATGACTATCTTATTTTTATTGTCATGCTTAAACCTAATATTTAAGATAGGTACCTCAAGGTTGGTACTCTTGTCATTTAACAGATGGCTGAAATCAAGATAGCTGAACTAGTAAGAACTGCCATACACTAAGATGTCTTGTGAGTTGTAATACACTCATGTGATCCAATATTGACAAATTAAGAGAGGTAAAGGCTTTTGTTTGACTTTGATATTACAATATGCCTCTGTTGCTCAATTCAAATAGTTGAATAACTTATTACATTTTTAATTTTCAGGGACTTTTGGCATTTTATTTTTTAGTAAACCTGCTTTTTGTTTTATTTTTGATTCGTAGATTAAGGATTTTACTGGGGATCCTTTCGCACAGAACACGATGGTGTCCCTATGCGCTGCAGCCTGAACGCACAGCTTAAGAGCTGGAAAGATAATGAAGTAGGACAAATCCAGCAATGAACTTTGCATTGTTACAGCTGGCTAGCACATACAGAAAATAGTTTGATACATAGATTGCATTACTGTGAACTACTTACGCATATCCCACAACTTGAAATAGAAGTAGAAAAAACATGTGAGACCCAGGGTTAGCTTCTGTAAGTAGAAGAGGGAGGATCAGCCTCCACAGAAGCTGGTGCATTGACAGAATTGGCATTTCCACTGCAGCTTTGCAATTGGACATAAATTCCTCATTCAAATCAGGCATCTCCCTGCCCGCACTAAAACCACCTTACCAACCACTGCCACACACCCTTGCCCCTGGTAATCATGGCATTGGTCATGCCACCTTTAACTGTGAGCTCATCCTTTTCAAGCAGAGATAGTCATCTGTACAAGGTAAATTCGCTTGCCTGCTCTGGCAGCCATGAATCAAGCCTTGCGTTTGTTCTTTTCAATCAAATCAGCTGAAGGTGCAAAGAAATGATGTAAACCTGCCTTTTATTTACGTTTTCTAAATTCTTCTTTGTTTTATGTAGACTGTTTATGGTCACTCCCTTGTGTTATCTTAGCAAGGTGTGCTTCACAGTTCTAGTGATTTACTTAGTCATTTGGAAATATTTTCTTTCTTTCTATGTCGCTAGTGGCTTTGAATGCCTCTTTGTTTTTTGACTTTCTATTAAAAGCTCCCAATCATTTGTGATTTTTCTTCACAGGTGGGAGTAGTTTCAGATGAGAAATTGCTAGATTTGTTAGAATTGGCCTTGTCAGCGGACACAGCCAGAACTGTAAGAAGGACCAGGGAGTTGATTGATTCTGGTATTGAACCAATGACTTTAATGTCCCAATTAGCTACTCTCATCATGGATATTCTTGCTGGTAGCTACAAGTTTGGAGATATTAAGTGCAAGGGAATCTTCTTCCACAAGCATGCTTGTAAGTACATTCATTTGTTGCATGTTTGATTCAATTAGGAACATCTTGTCTTGTCCTTGCAAATGGAGTTTGTGTTACTCAATCACTTAGGTGTAATGTTGTTTTGAGAAGTAATGCAATTTTGAAATAACCCAATGTTGTCATCATTTTATATTCAATTTATATGAAGATACATCACACATACTAGTAATTTCTGAATTATTATGTTGCCAGCATGCACCTTAATGATGGTTCTTTACCAACTGATACTTGACTTGAAAACACCAACATGTCAATATTTTCATGTTAATTTAAGAATTGCTTCGTTAGTTTGTTTTGATAGGATAGTACTCTTAAAACTATAATTTTTATATTGATTCATTGCCATTGCAACTGATTTATTATTTTGATATAATAGAAAAACCACCAAAATTATCTCTCTTCCTGTGGATTTCGTCATCAAATTGCAGCATTTGGATTGACCATCTTTTTGGGTTGTACAGATTTCTTCCTGTAAAAAGCTTGTAATTTGAAGAGACCATAGTTGGAAAATGCAAACTTGGCACTGCAAAATTTTGACTCAAGCTCACACTTGACAAAACATAGCAAAAAACAAAAATACATAATGACACAAAAAAATAAAGTTAATGCATGCACGCGAACAATGAATTTAGAGAATACATAAGCCTATTTTGTTTATCAAGTTGTCATAATCTGAAAAGCTATCTAAAACTGGATTTTATATGTCCTCGGAGTTGCACCATGCCTAGCTGTAAGCCCATTGCTACTTATTCTTCTTTTGAAGCTTTTAAGCCCAGGAAATACACTTACAGGATTAGTGAATTTTGTATTTCGATAAGATAAAAGCACAATTAATACAATGAAATCTGAATAGTTTAACTTTATCCTGCCTTTTTCAATCTCATTACTAACCAGGTTCTGATTACCTAAGCTATGCTGCTGGCAAAGCCCAAGGAATGAACTTTTTATCTTAAAAAGAAAATTAAGCTATTTGTTGGTGGGAGTCAACATCACTACCTGCTTAGCTGACTGCATGCAGACACATCATCATTTTATGTGGACAGCCAGCTGTCCTTGAGATGGTTGGTGAACATCACAGAGGTTCCTACCTATCTTGGATGGCTGGCCACCCCCTTTTGTTTTCTGGAACATTCCCAGGTTTCTGTGACGTCCCCTTCTTTTTTTAAAAAATGGGGACATATAGGTGTCCCCTTGTCCCCAGAATGTTTCAGAAGTTGGGGACACCCCCAAAAAATGCTGGGGACGTGTCCCCAGGTTTCCCTGCTTGTGTCCATTTTGAAAACTAGGCCCTAGTCAAGCAACCTTCTCAGAGACAGAGGGTTTCTATTATAAGACAGGTTCCAGCATAAAGATTGTAAATTCTGAATGCTACCATCAATTCTTAAAATAAATATGTGCACTATGAGAAGGTGTTTGACAAATTCTTAAGCTTTTCAGATAGTACAGAATACAGTGGACCTTGTTGCTTAATATAGAATTTTCTAAACAAGCCAGGAGGATCAGGCCTTTCTTCTCCCTTTTTGTTTTTGGGAACAAAATTTACTAATATTTTAAATCATCAATACTTCCAAGATTCACCTCCATTTAGGGATTTCCCCCTTGGATTTTCAAATCCCTGAGAGCCATTACTCCATCCTTTCTAGGTAAACAACACCATTTCCAAGCGATTTCATGTCTCTTTTTGTTACCTTTCTTGTCAGACCAAAGAAAATATCTTAACAAATTGTGAAGATTGTCAATTTGGGAGTTTCCAAAAGCCAGGCAGATGCATAATATATGGGAAGAGAATACTTTTTGGCAGATCTGAAATCTTCCAGCTAAGGGTTAATGGTTTCTTGCCATTTTGCAACCCTTTCGTCAACTTTATGAAACACCCAGCTCCACATATCACTGAGATAAGGGAATAAAGCAAGGAGATTCCTAGGATTTAACCATTCTTTTGAGGGCCCACCCCATTCCCACCAAATTTTATCTAAATAAGGAGGAGAAACCATCAAGCTCAGAACTACAAATTTCTAAGAACAGAGTTTGGATTTGGAAGCATCATGATACAACTGAAGTTTGATAATCATATTAGAAAAGATACTTTCATCCAAAAATAGAAAAAAGGGAAGTGTCATTCGTAATCTGAATATCAACCAACTTTGAACCATCAGGTAAAAATATATCTTTAACACTGGGGCCATAGAATGAGTCTCTAAGGAGATGGTGCATTGCTTCAATAACTATAATAGAGAGAAGGAAGTAGGGGGCAATCTTCTCTGATAGATCGCTGAATGACAAAGGGTTTAGAGATGGCTCTATTAACGTCAATATGTGCAGAAGTGTTTAGCTTTTTGGGGAATCATATCATTACATGATTTTGTAACCTTTTCAGTCTTCACATTGCATTCATTAGAGATATAAAGAAATTTATAGAAAGTGGGGAGGTCTTTTTAATTTCATATGGATCATTAGACAAAGTTCCCCAAATGTCAACAATGGCAATTTTTCTTTCTCTTGCATACTTGGTTTTTCTCATATTGAAATGTTTTGTACCTTTGCCCCCGTAGTTGAGCCAAGACATCTTGAACCAAGTTTTTGCTTTCTGAGCCAGAAAGCATTGATGGCATCGCCATTCATGCTTAATTCTGACCATATGTTTTAGCAATTCATTATTGCAAGGAGAGAATTGAAGCTTTTTTTTTCCATCCTTACCACTTCCTCTTTTTAAATCTCTGATGTTTTTCCATGTACTGAAACCTAAAACAAGTTCATTCCAGTGATCAATATATGAAGAGACAGAAGAAACCATTCTGATCAGATTTATGACAATTTTTAACCATCAAGACAGTCCTTTCTTTCAACAGACTGATGTAAGCTTAAATAACCTTTCTTCTTTACCAACTTTAACATGAGTTTTTCTTCTGATCAAAAAATGGAAATCTCAATAGGGTGGTGTTCATAAAGTGTACAAGGGGTCACTATCAAGTCATTATTATTACTAGAATTACTAGACTGAAACAAGTCTTTAGGGAAGTAAAATATGTCTAATCTAGAGTACACTCTCTTAGTACCACTCTGATTAATCCACCATGAATACCAGGTTCTTTAACTATCTTTCTTATAGCTGCTCATATGGTCAATTATGTTCAACATCTTTTTCATCTTACCCCAGGGAAACATTTCATTTTGTTTCCAGCAAAACTTTAGACCACCCTTTTTGTGTTGTTCTACATCATATTACAGTCACCGCCATTGAATCTTTGGCAGATCATTAGAAAACTAATCCCATAATTCTATGGTATTGCTATATTCATCACAAGCAGAGGGAACAAAGAGCACGTCCCCACCCCACTAAAAATCCACCATCACCCAAAGAACCTTATTATAGGGAGAACATTCAAAGTTTAATACATAGGAAATCCATTTGGGAGAAAGCAAGATTGATGCTTATCTTTCTTCATTGTGAGTAGTGGAGAATCCTTCTCTCCAAATTGGAGAATCCAATCCTTCAAACTTGAGAATTACCTAAAGGCCTTAGGACATCCCACTCTCCAAAAGCGAACTAGGCATGTAAAACAATTCATGCATACCAAAAACAGAGAACCTGTACCAATACAACCAGGAAACATAAGTTAAAGAAAAACGGTATACGTTACATACCTATGATATATGAATTCACAATTACCACACAACGGAGAGCTAAATAACAACAGTTATCAAGGAGATGACAACAGCCTATTCAAACTCTTTCTCATGATAAAGGGGAGCTCCCAGAGTTACCATGAGGATTACTTTTATCCTTATTTGACTAGCTCTAAAAAAATAGGGATATAAAGGTTTTTTTTATTTTTTTAACAACATTAATAAGCAAAAGATGGTAATTTTCAATAGGCTTTTGGAAATTATTGTGTTCCATGTTTAGAGCTTTTGCATGGGCCCTTATCATCAACCTAGGTGATTTAATTTTTAGTCATCTTGAAAATGAATTGAGATTTGTGATGTTCCACCCTGTCTATGGTAATTGTTACCTTAGGTTTTGAAACCTGTGGGTGAGTGTAATATCTTCTTTCTAAATAATTTAAATATATGGTCCTAATAGCCCATTCCATTTCCTATGGGTTAAGGTAAACAGTAATGGAAATCATTTATTTAAGATTTCATTTTTGAACCTATGCTAACCTATGCCAAATTGAATATTAAATATATTTTATTAATTGTTGATGCTGGATTACCAATTTGGAGCTTGATATTTTTCATGAGGAGATTTGCAACCTCCAGGGTCACTTGGCAGCTTAATTTTAACTAATTATTTGGTAGTTTTCATGACATATTTCTTGTTGGGAGTTGTTTAATTTTGGTCATGAAAGGTAAGCATCATTGGAGGGAAATTATTGTGTAAGAACCCCTTGTGGTTCTAATTCTGACAAAACACTGGATTGCTAAACCAATGATTGATATTGTTTTGAAATTTGAATGTTTGACATTTTGTCAAACACTTAGCATGCAAGCTCTAATACCACTGTAATATCCCAAACTTGGATATTGTTTCAAATCTAATTTATGTTTTCAATTTTGGATGTTTGACATCTTGTCAAACACTTTGCTTGCAACCTCTATCTTGCTGGCTTTAATTTTCAGATTATTTTTGCTTGCTTGGAATGTTCCCAAATGAAGTTTAAATGCTTGCAAGTGATTGCTAAGATATCTAAGCAAATAACTAAAATGCAAATACAATCCCTTTTTGTCTTTTTGAATGCATACATATAATTTTTACACGTAAAATGTGCACCTACAGCCAATGGACATTTTCACAAACACTTGGCATGCAATCTAATTAGCTGATTATGAGCAACTAAGATATGACTTTATATTAAACATTTGGTGTGCATTCTCATTCCTTCACATCTAATCATTTACAATGACTAATTCATATGAATCAATATTTATTTAATTCTTAAAAGATAGTGAAACCTGTACTGTTTTTATGCAGCCAACAACCTCTGAATATGTATCGCAGCTCTTTGAAAATGAACTCCAGCTGATGCCAAGACTGGGAGCTGTATTGCAAACTAAATGGGCTTGCACTTCCTAAGCACAGCCCCTTCAAATTATTAACGCTGCCTATAAAATATGAATGCCGTCTCAGTAAGTAAGCCATGACAGTCACAATAAAATCCAACACAGCCTGTGAATTAATGCTGTGATCTGTTAACTCAAAGCCGCCCAAACCTTTGCAAGGATAGCAGAAATATCTTATGAATTATCTGCTCTAATTTGCACCTTCAATTTCAACCCTAACCGCTGAAATACTTCTTACGAACCGACCGGATGACATTGAATGATGCCACCACCAGGCACAATCTCGCTGGATATTTTCACCAATTCAAAGTGCATGAAAATCTGAAAGAATTCTCAATTATTCAGACCCTTAAAATCTGGAAACCCTTGGCTCTCAAACAACAACACAATTTAACAAAATCAAATGCACAAGAATACCTTTTGATTTCTCTCCAAGGCCCTTTTATAATATTTCCCCATGAATCTTCAGTAGCAAGGCTCATTAATGATTTTGATATTCACTTTTATAATAATGAGTTGACTTTATAATATGTCATTAATAAAGCACATTTTAAATCAATGAGTATTAATTGCTCATTACCCTCAACATGGTCCCCACTTTATTATAAAGTCAATTTATAACTTTATAATATAACTTAAATAATTAAACATCATTAAAGGCCATTAAAATATTAATATCTCATTATTTTGACAAGTCGTCTGAACCAGGGAGTCAACCACTGCATCCTCTGTCCATATGACTGCCTTACTAAGAATAGAAAGGGCCCATTTCTATCAACCTCAGACTTACTATAAACAATAAGTATATGAAACTAAGCCCAAACGAAGTCCAATCTGAGCCAAACAAAGACCAAACGGGAACATACTGAATTCTAGAGAAGACAAGAACCTCCATTACCAAGCCTTTGCCTTAGAAGAACCTCTATCCACAATAATTAGCCTACGAGGGACATAATAATAGGCTAATCTCTCAAACTCTGATGCTCATGAAAATAGGGACATTACTTACTAAAAGTACTATTTTATTTTATTTTCTCGGGACAGGGCATTTGAATTTGGTTGTCCAAGTTGGCCTTCATTCATCTATTTAATAACAGGGATTTTCTCATTGTTAGCATCCAATATCTTTGTAGTGAAACTATGTCGAATTGTTTGAGCATTTGTGTTCAATCATCCATTGAGGACGAAATTCCTTGGATGCTGAAATAGAGGATGAAAACCCTTTGGTTTTTTGAGAGCAATCTATTTAGAGGTTATATTGCAATTCAATTGCTTGCATTTTTCTATTACTTTTATTGTGTTATTTTTAGATTTTTGAAGGAATGAGCTGCAACATTATTGGGATTTTTGCAGATTTGTATATCAGCTGTAATTGCTATCATTTCTTATTTATAACAGAATTTGTCTGCTCATCATATCCATATTAATCAACTCTATCTTGGTGGTGAAGTGTTTGTGTGTGCATATTAGCATAGTTTTTCGGTGTTTTCCCATTGTTTTTTTGGAAGAGAAAAGGTGTAGCAAGGAAGGAAAATTTCCATATTTGTTTTTGCATGTTTGTATATTTCATGTGATTTCCATATTTTATTATGAAGTTGGAAGTGAATGTTATATTATATTCTATGTTGAGTTTAGTTTTTTAGATCAGATCAGAAAATTTGTATTTAAAAAATTTAGTTGGGGACATTACAACGAGGTCATAGAAATGGAAGAATTTGAGTCATCTTTGCAACATATGAATGCTAAATTATTGTTTTCTTTGAAATTGGTTCATCATTTCTCATAGTTTATTCATGGTTTAATGGCAACAAGTAAAGTTAAAGGGCTTGGGGTTCAAGTGCTTTTTATTTTTTCAACAAAAGATATGGTTACGAGAGAACAAATTTGCCCCTTGTTGAATAAAGAATCTTAGGTTCACGATCCTAATATCTTTGTTGTGGTTGGTTGTATTGAAGAAGGTATGAATGGTGATTTGGATAGAAATAATAATATAATATAGATGTCACTGATAGTAAATTTGTGAAAATTCTACCAAAAGGAGTTTTCAGATGAAAAAGAATATGATGTTATTTGAGCAGATACTGATATGCTGATAGGTAATCTTGAGTTGAATTTAAAGATTTCTATTGAAACAATTCTTCGTCCTTTTTCAATGGATTCCAAAGAGTTAAAATATTAAATGAAGACAATAAGAGAGCTTTGGAGAACTTTGAAAACCCTTTTGGTCCCATTGTAAAGCCTCTAAACCCATGCCTTACACATTGAATGCTGAAAAAGGGTTGGAGTCTAGTGGGGTTGCTAATGGTTTTAGACGTTTGTTAAAGGTCTTAAAGAACAAAATTACTACTTAGTCTGAAGCTCTTTTATTTGATAGGTCTATACAATCAGGTGGAAGCATAGTTGGAAAACTCATACTTGACAAGGACTTGGCAGCCCAGAATTTCGACCTAGACTCAGGACTTGCAAAAAGTTGAAAGTTGTGGCATAAAAAAATATGATTACACAGAAAATGAGAAATTTAATGCATTTGGAGAACCCATAAATCTTATGATTATCAATTTATGATAATTTATGGATTACGTATCATTGGACCCTTAAAGGCCCAAAAATTGGAATTTCAAACTCAGACAATACATTGCATTGCAACAATACTATAAATAATTATTGGTTAACAATACTCTAATTGTTTACATATTTCAGAAAGCCAAACACAATCTACATCCTCCTCTTTTCCCTCTTAGTGTAATGTAAATTTTTCAACTTACCTCAAAGTAGAAGGTAAGTTGATACAGTGTGAGAGCCTATCATTTCCTCAAAAATGTCTTCAGCTTCCTCCAACACATCCACCTTTTTAACTGCCACTTCTGCTTTCTCCAATTCAATGATATCCTCATTAATGGACGTGATATCATTATGATCTTTCATAATCCATTCAGCAAATGGAACTGTGCCATCCCAGTCAATGGCATCACGAGAAGTACCCACCACCTTTTTGGTTAAAAAATGAAGGTTGTATTGGAGAAGATAAGATCATTGAGTTGATCACGGGTCAACTTTTTTTTGGAGTGAATGCTCTCAAATTGGCTCCAATTGCATTCCCACCTAGAAGCACTATAGGTTTGAGACAAAAACATATGGATAGCCTCTAAACATTTGGTGTGCTAGCATTGTAACTCTTCCACCCGCAAATCTACAAATACAAAATTTAAAAATGTAATAATCAAGTTAAAACATCATTTAAAATTAAAACTTTCAAGTTGCTACTTTCTTGTGTTAATTTAAAAATCAAAGGATTTTTTTACTTGGCTGTTAGTTGTCTTTTGAATGGCTTGAACTCAAAAAAAGGGCTTCCTGGCCATACGCTTGTAGATCTCCAACTCATCAAGAGTTCGTCTCTATTTTGTCATCAATTTTTATCCTCTCTATGCATGGAAGTTTTGAATGCTGTTTGCCATTGCCTCCTCATTAACCTTACATTTATTATAGAAAGAAAATTTTGGGTTTAGGTGTTATGTCAAGGTAGGTGTTTGTTGGTGGATTTGCTTTGTCCATTTATGATTGATGATGTGTTATATTATCTATTTTTTTGTTATCACTTTAATAATGCAAATGGCCTCTTTGGTCCTATCTATGGCCTTATAGTTACCGGTTCAAATCTGGATCTAGATAAGGGTACAAGAACCTGGTATGTGGATATGTGATTTTTTTGGTGGTATTGGATGCGTTTGGGTATGTGTGTATATATATATTTAAAAAAAAATATAATATATATATTATAAATTTATATATATATACTAAAAAATTGAAGAAATATACATAATTAAATCATTTGATAGTATGATACTTCATCATTGATCAATGCCAAATGCCAAAGATAAATATTAAATGCCAATGATAGTTCACAAATATTCAGATAAGCCATATCATATGTGTCAAATAAGCCATATCATATATGTCTATGTTCACGATTCAAAAAATAAATCAGAAAATCATTACAATTACAAAATGTAGTTCATGATTCATCAATCATCAAAAGGTTTATCAAAAAAATCATCATCTATTAGATTTTCATCTTCAACTGGTGCCAGTTCAAGATCATTTGAACCCAAAGCGGTTCTACTTGCACTAGATGCACCAATTGTAGGGATGTCATCATCATCATCATCATCATCATCATCATCATCATCAGCCGTAGTGAGTCTAGTAAGATCCTCAATGGTTGCATTTAAGTTGGCACACTTAGGGGCTACATCCCAAAGCTTCGTTGCCCTATCCTTGTAGTGTTCCTTCTTACATTAAGACACAAGTTGGAATGAATATAAACTAATTCTTTAGCGTTTTTTGAACCCAACCAGTTACGCTTCATTGAGTGGATAAAGGAGTATGTACTCCAATTTTGTTCAATGACAGAAGAACTTGCAAGTTGGATAGTTTTCACAAAAATAAAAATAACAATGCAAAGTAAATTAAAGAATGTTAGGTGCTAAATTGTAGAATACTAGTGTTAAAATAAAAAAAACTTACTTGTGAGAGGATCTTGATTGCAAGAGGTGGAGGTACCCAAATTTTTGACCATGGATGTACCACCATGTGATAATTTTCATATTGTATTGGTCAGTAATAGCTGTTGGAGTATGACTTCTTCCTGAGGTAAACATGCCAAATTCTTTCCTAACTTATTTCTCCACTTCTTCATCTTGGAAGAGTCTAGTAAATGCCCGCTTGTACTCATTAGCAACTTCTTCATCTCTATATGGTGCTAATCTCCCTGACATAGAAAGTACATTCTTGCTATAGCACCTTGGAGATAAGGCATATGCAAGGAGGTGCAATGGGGTGGTCATCTTTTCCCAACAATGACAAATGATTGATTCCACCTTATTACATAAGGTTTCACATTCTACAGGGTCATTCTCATGTTTTTGTATTGCCAATTTTACTTTCTCTACCATTGTGTCCATGCCATCATAGATATCCCCCAAACAATGTGCATCTGTATTAGCAAATTGGAGCATAGTCATGATATGCCCGGTGAATTCTAATACATATTCCACACGAGCCCACCAATTGTCATCCAAGACCCATGACTTGACCTTTTGGGTCCTCTCTGAATGTGAAGCCTTCCATACATCCCATTGGTTGCAAATAACCATTTGACCCGATGCCTCTTGCACCTTCAAAAGTTGTCTCATAACAATTGTATGAGATGCAAATTGGGTCTCAACAACCTAAGTTAATAACAATATCAATATGTAAATAACACATTAAAAAAATAAAAAATATTAAGCAAGTTTATATATGAATTGATAAATGAACATGGCATAAATAAAATTTAGTATTTACCTTCAACAACTTCAATCTCGAGAAAGATTTTGAATATTGATTGTGACATTTGGTGGTTCATCAGAAACATTTGGATCTCCTTGCCCTTTTTGTATATTCGTTTCATCCACTCTATTTGAGTGCCAATTTTTTGCATCACCAAGTTGAGGGAGTGTATGGCACATGGTGTCCAAAAATGTGCTCATATCTTGCCTCAACCAAAGCGCTTGCACCCCTACAATTTTTTGCATTGTTCGTGATTACCTGGACCACATTCTCATTACCCACCATCTATATGGACTCAATGAGATTTCTGCAAATCAATTGTGCATCTTTCA
This sequence comes from Chamaecyparis obtusa, assembly GCA_027943335.1. Lineage (NCBI taxonomy): Eukaryota > Viridiplantae > Streptophyta > Pinopsida > Cupressales > Cupressaceae > Chamaecyparis > Chamaecyparis obtusa. Next base: position 673,776 of record BSBK01000740.1, on the reverse strand, counting down.
CTTCCCTTTCACAATCAGCTGCCCTCAAAAACATTGCCCCTTTGGGGGACACTGTAATAAAATTAATCAATGGATGGTTTCTGTTATCTTCCCATCCATCGGAAACAATAAAAACACCTAAATCAAATCCAAAAATCTCTAATTGGTTAAAGGGAGGTCTCTATAGCATTCTTTTCTCTTTGGAACAAGGTGGTAACCCACCTTTTCAAACCCATGAATTGTGAAACCGACAGGTGCACTATTGATTGTCATTACTGTTTCCCGCCAATATGGCGGTCTCACCAAGTTGAAAGGAAGACCATTGGCATAGAGGCAACATGCAATTTTTTGTTTAGCACTATCTCTTGCCTCCATTTTAAATGCCTTGTCCAATGGACCATTTTTTTGTGGGTGGTGATTTGTACTTCATCTTCATCTTTTGGTATAGGCAAGAAGGGGTGTTTGGATGTTGCAACTACAGTGGGTAAATTCATTATTTTTTTCTTTTTGGCTCCACCAGTATAAGCAGTTTGTTTTGATCTTAGAATCAATTTATTAGCCTCTTGTTCTTTTACAAATCTGCTATTTGTGCAGGAGACAACCCTTTTTTCTTTGGGCCTTTACACATTCCCATCCCTTTAACAACAGGGCCCCCATAAAGTGAATTTTCACTTGAGAATATGAGCTATTTTTTGGTAAATTACATATTTACACCTCCAAATATATCCCTCACCTCTTGGATCCCGTGAAATTCGAGTGGTATGTCTCCATAAAGGAGATCCTATTTTAGTTTTGAATTTATTGTTTCCTTCCCCACCCACTAAACTCTCACTACTGGCCATTCTTGCAATTTGATTTCTTGCTATTATAAGAAATTACATAAATCTAAATTAGAAATAAACTAAGAAATACAAGCATACAAGTGCATATACAAATACATTGTAACAAAGAGCTAAACTTGTTTCTTTGTTTCTTATTAAAAAAAAACTTGGAAAAGAACTTGAAAAATTTCATCACAAACTTTAAAAAAATTCATCAAAATGTAAAAAAAATTCATTAAAAGACTTAAAAATAGGGTCAAATGCTTATCTTAGATGCTTAGATCTCCTTTGTGGAAGCTATTTGGCACCCCACGACCGATCCACTTTGAAAATAATTACATGCCCTTCAAAATGCCAAAATGGAGACTAAATGAGAAAAGAGCAAAATAGCCAACAAATTGATATGTTCTAACAATGAATGGCCTCATTAAGAACTGTTTTAGGGTTTTGTGGAAAAAATATTAAAAAGTGCTTTAAAACATTTAAAAAAAAAGTAAAAAATCACTTTATTGGGCACATGCACACGGATGTTGTTTGGATGCACCCCGGGTGCACATCCACACTCTATGGATGTGCACGGATGCACTTGAATGTGCACCCGGGCACATCCATAAATTGTGGATGCGCACTAGCAGTGCATCCGGACGCATCCCCCCGAATCCAACTCCAAACGCATCTGCATCTACAAGTAGGGGCAGGGGGTGTGAATCTGGTATCTTAGCAAATAATCTATCAGCATGCCATCCCTATCCACCAAATATGGAATTTTGACCGAAAGTTGTCACCCAAAAAATTGAAAATAGATTTGAAGTTATTAGAAAACTCACTACAAACAACAACAAATAGATAATTCCCAATCAAATTTATGTTTGAAATTGTTACTTTGAGTAATTACTTTGTGGTTTTGTTGAACAACTCATCAAAATTAGTTTTTGTGGCCTTCTCCCCTTCATTGCTTTGGAATATGGAAAGTCTATCCGGGCATTGGTCACAAAAATTTGCTTAATAAAAGGAAATACAGCTGATTTGCAATGTAATGAAGTTGGTGGCAAATCATGTCATCCTCAGTCACACAAGCCCCTTGCCGTTTGTGTGATCTCTCATCAGAGACCAAATATCCTTGGAAAAATCTTTCCCAAAATTTTCACTTTTAAACTGAGAAATTTTGTCAAATGATTGGTCCACTTATGTTTTGTGAATGAATAAGGTTTATGTTCAGATTTGAAATGCCTTTGGTCATTGAGCAGTGAATATTTGAGAAGAGCTACAAGTTTGCTCGCATTAAAACTGGATAAACAAATTCTATACTGGAAGCTATTTTTAGATGGAATGGATGCAAATAAAACGATTTCAGAGTTGTACATATTTTAACTTCTGATCTTTATTCTCTGTCATAAGCTTGCAGAGGACTGCTAAAACATTTCCCCTTAATTGCCAATACAACACTTAGCATATGGCATATTGCTGAATAGTATGAATTGATGATACCATAGATGGAAAACTCAGACTCGGCAAAAACTCGCCAAGCCCAAAAAAAATAACTGTGGAAAAATTCGGCCAGTTTTTGAAAAAACTCGGGGAAAAACTTGGGAACTTAAAAAACAACTTAAATTTAATTAAAAATATTTTTTTTTTGCAAAATTCAATGAGAAGATGCATCCAATTAGTTAATTAATGAGAACACAAAGGAAACAAGCAGAGTTTAGATATATATAAATGCAAAGTGGATACAAAATCACATTCTCATGCACAATGTTGATAGCTAGAAGCAAAATAGTATGTAGTTTCTACAAAAATAGAAGTAAATACATCATTACAATCACATCTTCCTCCTCCCAGCTCTACTAGCATATAAGGGAGACAGTCTAGTCCTAGAAGAGGAACCCTGTGATGGGCGTGAGTTGCGTGACTGTGCCTCCTATGCATTATATATACAAAAAATAAGAGAAATATACATAATTGTAAAACTAAGTCATTTCATAGTATGAATCTATGATGCTTGATCATTGATCAATGCCAAATGTCAAAGTCTTCATAACTAGGTCTTAGGTAGTCTTTGTTGGTGGCTGTTTTCAAGTCTGTCTGTTGAGAAGTCATGTTTGTTTGGGATTTGGGCGAGAGAGCTAAGCTAAGTCTGTCCTAGAGATGGGGTCGACACCAAGTGATTTGTGATAAAACAAGTTAAAACCCTTTGAGAATCCTTTTGCCATCTTCAGTTTGACCTTAGAAAGCCATGATGGATTGTGGGAGGTAACTCTGTTGAAGGCTTGCTGAATCCTGAAATTTGGCTAAGTTTGGAATTTTTCGAAAACCCCCAAAAATCTAGAATTTGCATCTTAACTCCTATGAAGCTAGAACCTATCTCAAACATCCTGAAAGTATTTATACAAATATAACTTAAGTATAAGTCTGATTAAATAAATCAGACTTTTACTTAAATGTTATATTTGTACAAATCCTCTTGCCTTTGAACAAAAATGCCATTTTTGACGTTTAAACCCTAGCATTGGCGCACGGCCAAGTTTTTTCAAAAAACTCGGCGAGTTGTTTGGAAAAACTTGCAGATTACTCTGCGAGTTTTTCCAAAAAAACTTGGCGAGTAATCGCCAATTGGTGATTACTCGGCGAGTGTTCCATCTATGGATGATACAGAGGTGACCTATTAAGGAAAACCAACCTTATATCATCCAGGAAGAATATAGGTGTTGCTGCTACAAACAAGTTGCTCCCAGAACCATTAACTGAATGTTTGTACATCCAGATTGTGGAGATAATATCTCCACTAATGGATTGTGAGGAAACTCTGTTGTTTATCCATGCTATTTATGAAGTGCGATAATAATATTCATGTTCCAAACCTCATTGTTCCTTTGCTGCATTTGGGCAAGCATATATATGCTTGATGTAATACAATGATGTCATTCTGTGTTTAGAGAGACCCGATATCAGGCAGGGCTCCCATGGAAAGAAGACTCGTAGCAAAACCGGAATGCAAAATAGCTTTCAACAAATCATCTTGTCTTGCGCCAATTCTGATAGACCTCTAGCTTCTTACGTTCTAGTTGTTTGGGAATGTCAGATACAAATACTATTCCCCTTATGTGTAATGGAGAAGTTCCTATATCTGTGTAATGTCCCCATTTTTCAGACTTTGGGATTAGCTCGGTTTGGCGACCCTCGGGTGATCAGAGGGGGTCAGATGTCAGAGCCAGTGTTGGGATTCCATTTTGGAGGTTCAGATTATCAGGTCTGCTCTTCGTTCGGGTCAATTTGGTCGACTTACTATTTTTAGTAAGTGGTATTTCGGGTGTGGCCAGGATTAGTAGGGTGTTTGCACGAAGTGTCAGATGTTTCAGGATCGAGCTTCACGGAATCTCCAGTTTGAGAGACTTAACTATATAGTAAGTCTATTTTTAGTAGCTGGCTATTTTTGGTAGTGGGTTATTTTCGGCAGGGCAGTTGGCATTGTGGCTTTGGTGTCGGAAATGAGTTTGTTTCAGTCAGCAGAATTCAGAGGCTTTTGATTTTTAAAGTTATCGTTATTAAATTAAATTATTTTAATTTAATAACTTTAATACTTTATAACTTTAATGTTATAAAGTGAAGAGGTCATTTAAAAGCCTTTTTAATGAAAAAAGTGAAATTGTGCTTTTTCTGAAAAAGCTATATATTCTACTCGAAAAAGCACTTTCACTCATTCATTGTTGATTTGATAAAATTTATAAAGTCTCTTGGCTGTGAGAAACTGGCTAGGGTTTTGAGGACTGATTCCTCTTCTGACAATTTGAGCCATCACAGATTGGTGGTGAATTTTGCAGTTGCTGATTCTGAATTAAATCCAGTGCTGATGTATATTGGGTTTATGTGAAATTTATTCTACAGGCAAATTAATTATTTGTTCTCAAGGAATTTGAATTTGTCTCTTGTTGGGGTTTGATCTATGAATTATGAAATCTATTGTGATATAATACTGGAATTCTGAGAATTATATTATGATATTATTTGAGGAAATACAAATTGGTGCTGTTGTATACCGGTTTGTAGAAGATTATTGAATTTGCTGAAGTGCTACAAGAGAAATCTGGAAATTGAAGAAAGGGTTTGAAAAATTCGTATAGGATTGGTGATTGGTTATTTTCACTGGAGGAAAAACCAAGATTGCAGATTTGTTCATGCTGTTTGTTGTTGGAGTGCGGGTGATTGCTAGACTTTTGATTTTATCCCAATCCGTACTGATTCTCAGAGCCGTACGGAATTAATAGCTTAGCCGTACATTGCCGGTGTTCATTTATTGGAAGGCTGCATTTTGGTCTGGAGTGCTATGCCATTGCAAGGATGTGAGTATTAACAGGGTTGTAGTTGTTATGTTCAAACTGTGACTCCACTTTGGTTGGTATTTGAAGTTTCCATCCGCAAAGGGAATCATTGGATAGCTGGCGACAATTCTTCATAGACTGCATTTTAGTCTGCAGCAGTCACGTCATGAAACTAAGGTGCTGCAAATTCTTTCTAACATTTGTAATGATCTGCTGTTCAAATATCATCATCATTGATAAATATATGAGATAATTTCAAGTTTGCTGCTGCTTGGTATTTTAGTTGGATAAATTCAGTAAATATATATATCTACAATTTTAATTAAAAATTGCGAACTGGTTATAAACGTTTTGGGACTCTTGGAAATTGCAATTAAAATTGGGAAAAAACTAGTTTGCTATTGAGAGCCAGCTAGGCTCTTCACAATCTGAGAATGTTATGCACTTGTATGCACACAAACTTGCTTCCAAACCCATAAAGGTAGAGATTATTTGTGATGTCCCTTTTCTAATTTGCCCTAGAATTTGCATTGAAATCACAATTGCAACAAATTAGGGTTAGGGTTACAACTCATCAATTAAATATCTCTATGATAATGCACTTCGCAACTCAAATCCTACAATCAAAACAACATATACAAAATCCTACAGTCAAAACAATATATATAAATATCCACATACACATATAGACAGACAATTAGGGTTGGGCACCACATTATATTCATAGGTTATTAATAATACTCCACAACATATTAGGGTTTGGAAGAAGAGAGATGATGGGTCCACTCGAAGCCATTTCTACACCAAGTCCAAGAGGGATGTCTACTACAACCCTCCCACTTGGTTGCTTGTATCTGCTTTCCTCATCCTGCCTCATCTTTCGGAAAACATAGACCATCTTGTGGAGTTGGGGGGCGAAGATCTTAAGTGGGTTCCTTGTCTCTTCAATGTAAACGCCATTTGGTAGCCTTGGCAACCCTGTTTGCTTACACCTTAGGCCCTCTCCCTTGTAAGGTGAGTTTTAGACAATATGCACAACTATTCTCTATTGCCACCTTGTGGAGTTGGGCGGAGGTCATGTTGAAGGGTGTTTTACGACCACACCAACATAGAATAAAGTGCCAAAGACAATCTATCTTCTCTTGAACAAAAGCACCATGTATGCTAAGACTGCACAAAAGATCATAGAGGCAACTTTGTGGTTCACACTGCGAACTTGCGACTTTAGTTTGGATGAGCTCGTTTGGCTTTGATGTATGCTGGTTGTGCAAGGGGACTTACACTAATTCACTTAGACTTATCAATTTCACTTACGAATGATATGGTGATATGAGTGCATCAACTACTCCTAACTTCTATTTGAAATAAAGTGCAAATAGGATGAGGGTATAGAAATTTAGGCTACTTCTAATTCTACTCCTATGCAGGACAATGTTGAAGTTGTGGTGAGACCAAACCAGTCCTAGCTTTGCCAATTCAAGTACGCTAAGGAGGGTGTAATCTTCAATGGATGCAAGTATGATTTTCAAATTACCTATGCTCGTCAAAACCATAAATTATGCAATTCAATGCTCACCAAGTAATTGAATTAAAGTGCTTGCAATGAGGCCCAAACTAACTTTACACTGTTGTTTGCAATCAACAAACACTAAAAGGTATTGACACTAGTTTCACCATGCTTTCAACAACAAGAAGATCTTTCATCATTTAATTAACTATCGAACTGCTTTACTTGAACTATTTTAACTTTTGCTCAAATTAAACAAATTTAAATTAAATGAGGAATGTAGGAAACCAAGCAATACTTCAAAAGTTCTCAAGTATTCATCATGAAAGACAATAATGAATAAGAAGCAAATTTGGTAGTATATTAACAACAATTTCTTCAACAATCTCCCTTTACAAATGAGAGGAGCAAGCCTTATATAGGGAGTTCATTACATTGAATAGCCAAGATTGTTTTAAGATTAATGACCCAAATTTATCCAATAAAGCCCTAATTAGGGTTGTTACGACTACCACTAACAAGCAATAAATGCTGTTCAATGAAATTAAAGCACCTATCTAGGAACCAAAAGAAAACCAATTGCCACATGGGCTTATGACAAATCTTCCTCTAGAAGCTGTTGTCCGGAAAATAGGTAGTTAGACGGTTAGCCCGTCCGAGGGAGTTACACGGATGCGAGGGTTCGCCTCCATCATCTCGGACATTATATGTATATATTCTCCTCTTGGAGGAAGGGGGGGGATTGTATGATGCTATGCTTGTACTGTGTAAATCATAAATGATCAATAAAGCAATTATGTTCTCTAATATTCTGTGAGTTACTTGCAATTCTGTGTTATGTCTAAGCAACTGTAAGTTTACCCCAGTGGCAAACATCTGGTGCCGTTGCCTAGATGTACTCAGGAAGACAAAAACTGGATGGCGTGCGGACACGATGGGCCTATCAGTTGGTGAAATTAATTTGGAAGTGGATGACGCACGTACAAAACTGTATGAAGGTGAAGACAATCAGACAAGGGAGTTTAGAATCCTGTTCCAGGTAGCAATAGAAACCTACGTCCGTTGGGAGGCCACCGGGGAGGAAGTCCCAATAAGTGCCGTGTGGGCCTTAATTGAGGCTAATCCTGCAGCCAACCGATTGATAAATCACCTCCCTCGCTTGTTGGCATAGGCATCACTTGCACAACGCGCTCGCATGGAGGAGATTGCCTGAGAGGAACGCATTCGGGAAATTCTCCGCGCATACCACACACGGGAACACCTTTGCCGCTAGGAGGAAGGCAATGGCAACCGTAGGGGACTCTGAAATGTGAACACCAACCGAAGGGGGGAGAAGGACACATAAACAATTGTAATGCGAAGTCATTCAATTGACAATGTTGTAAACCGACATAAATGAATAAAACAAGTGTTCTTTAAAAACAATGTTTTGTCTTTAGTTTTGATGCCCAACCTTTTAAATAAAGATAGAAATAAAAAGGTATCGGATGATGAATGCGAGGCTGCACAGAAGGCTTTAATCTTAGTGCAGCAATTTGAACGCCAACGCAGGCTGAGGCAACTTGCCCTGGACCAACTTGCCGGAGGGTTGCCCTTATCTTTTTCTTTAGTTGCAAATTCAATGAATCTAGACATGATATTGTTGAGATCCTCCATAAGTACACTTGGATATTTTGGACCTTCCATTCAACAACCTTCAAGTCTACTGTACACATGGCAAAAGTCTTCTCCCATTCAATTGCATTCTATTGACAATTAGTCATAAAAGTTTTGAATGATGCAACACCTCTCAATTGTTTTCTTTTAATGGGGTTGGAGGCTTTGCCCTCATCAAACTTGAACGCTTTCCTTATTGCCTCAAAGATTTCCTCTTGGATCACCCGGATTGCTTCTTTTAGCCATTGATAATCACACTTCACTTTCTCAAGGGTGTCTCACTTCTAAGCTAATGCACAATACCATCCACCAAGATCAATCGCCTCATTTACTCTTATCACCTTACCCTTTTCCATCATATGCCTGGGGACATCTTTCATTGCTTGCAGTCAAGGGATAGTCTTCTCCTTGATGAATTGAAATTCCTCACATATCTTGTGTAAAGCCTGAATTCTATTTTGAATGGAAACATCCATCTCATAACTTTCCATGAACTCTTGGATGAAATTGTTTGCCTCTTTGAAGACTTCCTCGATCCATGCCTTTTCTTCTTGAGTTGTTGTCTTCATAACCTCCAAATTATCAATTAACTCCCTCAGAGCAAATGCTTGATCATTTTGTTGTATTGGATTCATCAAGTGTTGGATATATTCTTTCAGCTGTCTGGCCTCTTCCTTGTATTGCCTCTTCTTTCTTACTTCTCTGCTCAATCTTTTTTCTAGGACTTGGATAGATCCATGGGCGTCTTCAATCTCTTGCTTCTTTGTGGTTGTCCCAAGTCATGTTCTACGATGTCATAATCCTGTGGGAGGATATCTTCCCTCCCCTTGTCGACCTTTGGAATGACAATCTGTACAGTGCAAGGACCTGAACTATCCTTGATGATCTTTGAAAACTTCTTTGCTGATCTTTTCACTTTGTCTTTCCCAATTCTTTCTAAAAGATTCTCAATGTTCTCAATTGGTTGTTTCTTCGTAGCTTCTTCTTTCATTAACATATCTCGCAACCAAGCGGGTGTAGTGCATTCTCCTAGTTTCTTATTTAGTTTCCCTTCTCGATCTTCATCCCCTTGAATATCACCTCCGTGATCTATCTCTTTTTGATTTTTTAACTGGCACCGCAATCATGTTCTCATTGAAGTTCTCATTTGGGAAGCCCAACTCGCCTTGTTCAAGAATATCATCAATGTTGATCACATTATCATGTTTATCCAAAAGATCCTCTATTCTTTGTGGAGGACAATCCTCTTCTTGCTCGTTTTGATCCAGGGGAAAATAGTTGGAACTTTGACATAGACCCCTAATAGGACCTTACTCAATTTACTTAGAACTTCCAATTAAAGTTTGGTTCTGCTGTAAAACTATTCAAGTATGCCTTGCCTCTTAATGCTTAATAGTCTAATGAATCAATTATTTTGGATTTCTTAGATGGAATATATCTTGGTTATACCACTGACTCGTAAGGTGTAAGGAAATCGACCAATGAGGTTGCCCAAATGTGTTTATGATGTCAAGGACTAAATTATTTGTAGACTCTAAAATTGTGATATATATATATATATATATATATATATATATATATATATATATATATATATATATATATATATATTCACTGGTCTGAAATGGAAGATTTTAATAAATTAAAGATGACATTACTTCTGCTTTCCGTCCAAGCAAGGCTCTTGTTGTTTCCCTCCAGTGATCTTATAGAAGAAATGAGACAAAGGAGAGTAGCGTCTGAATCTTGAGATATATATTTTCTGTCCATTCTTGAATGTGTGCCTGGAAGTGCCTTCTTATATGTTGGGATTTAGAAGGATAAGCCACGTATAAGGGATGTGACTCGCACCATTCCATATCAACTGATGAGTTGGTTACTATAATGAATTTGATTATGGTGACTTGATAATTATTGTGCCTTAACTAATGACATGTTAACATTGCATTTGTAATCATAAAACGACCCGTCTTTAATCCCTGCTTGAGTATTATGAATATTCCCCCTTTAGTTGCCTCAATGACCATTTGGTAATCCATGATGATCAACATGTCTTCTTCAATGGATTTGCTATGGGTAAGACCTAATCCCATTTGTTTCTCAAGGATTATTATCATCATTTCTTAGTCCTCTTACGATTGTTAATTATATGTCTATTAGTTCGCTGTCACATGTCTTTGATAAATCGATTCCTTGTGTACTTTTGCATTGAACAATCTCTGGAGCTAGCGATTGCGATACTCCTCTACACACGAGGATGATTGTTTATTTATTTATCGTTACTTTACTATGGTATTATAATTTATTATTTATTTGTTTTATATTGAATAATTATTATTTATTTATTATATAATATTTCATATTTTTATTTTATTATTATTAATAATTATTACTTATTTATTATATACTATTTCATATTTTTATTTTATTGTTAATATTATACTAATTATTAATTTATTTTTTTTTGATCGGTAAAAGGCTGAAGCCCAAATTTTATTAATATTTAAGTTAAAAATTTTACAAAAAAAACCCCGCTTAATGCAGGCGCTGGTAGGAAAGAGTGGGGTCGAGAAAACCTCCAGCCTTGCCCGGGACTATGAGTCTTGATACTAATACAAAAATTACGTGGGTATACCCATGACTTGATAGCTATCAAGATTTTTGAATTCTACATAGTTTCTGTGGGCATTCCCACTACTCGATATTTATCGAGGTTTGTCAGAATATTGTTACCAATTTGTTACAATGATAAAAAAGAATACATCTCTGTTAATACAGTTGGAGTATCACCATCTGTTTTCAATCCTTCGGAAAGAAGTTGTGCTTTGCGCTAGATTGATAATATCCTCTTGAAATGGGAAGTGAAATTCTTCCAAACCAATTGGTTAGACACTAAATGATATTTAAGATGAATCAAATATAAATTATAAAGTAGAAACTTACCTCTTTGCTTTGTTACCTTTCTCCAGATGGTGAATTATTTGGTTACCAAGCTTATTTGTACAGAAATATAGATAACCATCCAAAATGCTAGTTTGAAATGCATAATTATGGTGATATGGAGTCAATAGAGTCAAAAAATCAAGAAATCCAAGATAGAAGATCTTATGGTAAAGTAAGAAGATAATACAATTATTCTCAGTTTACAACTTTCTAACAAAGAAGCCATATAACCTTCTACATCAAGACTCATATATACTCATACAAGAGATAATCTAGCTATAAATAGACTATCATTAGAAAACATAAACTAAATTTGGGGTATAATGCCTTTCTTGGGATTTGGAATTTCTCCAATTTGATGTAGGCCGAGTTACCCCTATTATGCTTAGCCTTGTGCATCTATATCAATAAGGAAGCTGAAAGTACCAAAGATAAGCCTATGCTATTCAATGATGATTATACCATATCCTTTTAAAGCATATATGCTTATTTCCTTTACTCTTTTGTGATCCAGCAGATATCACACTTAGTAGAGAGAGATAAGCATCTATGATTATTAGCTATAGAGAGAGGGATAGATACCTACCCCTCAGCCCTATATCTACGAGCCAAAACATACCTATATCTCCCTTCATAAAAAGAGCACTGACCTGTTTAAATCATATTGTAAGATACGAGTGAAAACTGTCATATATATATATATATATATATATATATATACATATATATCTGTTATTCTATGTATTATCCTTTAGAATCAATGTGATGGTAGCTGCAAGACCTGACAGCAACTGTGCTGAAAACTATCTCTGGCTTGCAATGCAGTATTACAAAAAGGAGTTATACCCTTAATTCTGGAAAGAGAGCTTGATGCTTATTAATCAGATGATCTGAAATAGATCTGTTATATGCTAACACATTTCTCAAAGCAAATCCGTTATGGGAATCAGCACCAATCCTTGCTAAGAACAACACCGAGATCTGGGCAGATTCAGCCGAGGTTCAGATGACTGCCATTGTGATAACCCAAGAAACATAAAGACAGTATTATATGCTGAACAGAGGTTGAATATATATATATATATATATATATATATATATATATATATATATATATAAAAGTATGTATATATATATATGTATCCATATACATATATATATCTATATACAGAAATTCAAATCACAGATCTGCAGGAAAAATACTTTTAGAGAAGATTGACATAATTGTTTTACATATAGTTCCAGTGGCCTTAAAGTATAGTCATATATATATATATATATATAGTTTTGCCGAGATCTGTGTTGCATAGTATTCTCATAGTATTTGTGCATAAGCATGGATTAGAGGACTATATTTATTTGTTTAAGAACATAATTTACCTAATCACTTACTTAACATATAAAAATGGGCTTGAAGCCTATAAACCATTGATTGCACATTACTAGTGCTGGATTCGCTATTAAAACATTATCCAAGCTTATATTTAGGCAATAAAGGAGAGAAGACTAATGTACTGAAAATCAAATATTATATTATATTCAGAGAAGGGCTGTACATTTCTTTATACAAACCACCGTTAGTAGTGTCTATAGATTCAACTTAGCCATGGCTGCTCAAATTATACAGTCGAAGTAAACTGTACATATATACGCTCTGTATATACAGTTACTAATTTTTAAACACTAAAGCCAATACTGAAAATACAGATACCACTTTGTGTATATTAGCGTCTTACTTTACTCTGTATAACTATACATCATTATGATCAGGTCTGACTATGCAGATTAGAACAGAAACTAATTACAATGGTGTGAGAAGCTCTATTTATAACTATACATTAGTATTCATATTCTCTTGAGCAGGATTCACTGATGTGAATTGATGTCCACCTTCGTACATAACCAGGCGTGGTTTTCCTTTCTCATAATCACTATGCTCTCCTCTTCATTGCCCACAAGTTTAGCATGCCGGGTGCACCTTTTGATTTCCGGGGCAATAACATGATTCCTTTCTTCCTCAAATTCATTTAGGAACTGAGGGATGTCAAACCCTTCATCCCTCCAATAGTTCAGAATGTCTGTAGTGTCCTGTTTGATTTGGAGTATCTCCTTATATAAGTAGTCGAGATTCCTTAACATACCCGGCCAGTGGGTATCAAAACCTACTTTGTCCTTGAAGATGATCAATGACATCCTCTGTTTTAAAGGGATTTGAGCTAGTTTTGAGAGGGCTGTTTTCATAGTAGTTTCAGGGTGGGGAGTGGTAAGGTTCTCATCAATACAGTATAGCATTTTTTCTAGACCTATCATGAGATTCTTGTTGAAAATAAGCTTTGATACCTAAATAATCTCCTCTTTCACCCTGCCAGTTAGAAAGGAGATGGCGATGAAGAGTCCTATAACATTCCTGTTTGTTCTGAACGTGAATTCATAGTCGAAAACATGCTCCCTCATAGCTCTCTCTAATGCCCTTTGAGAGGAGTTCGACAGAGGCACCAGCATTTGATTCCATCTCTCTAGTGTGATTAATCCTCTGAAAGCCATGGTTCTGGAGCTTCCCTTGTTAAAGGTGGAGAGTTTGGTTTCCATTGTACAGCTTGAGGAACAGAGGAAAGAAATTGCTGGTGTACCGATTAGGCTACAGACAAACTTATTAAGGCGGGCCTATCTCACTTATGAGTTGTCTCAACAGGGATTACGATGATAAGAGCAAATGAAAAGCAAAATGATGGTACAAAGGTTTGTGTTATTACACGGTCTCAGTTCCCCATTGATCTTTGTTAGCCTGACTTTATCATTATCTTTGCAAAATCATATGTATATGTGTATATCTCTCTCCATTATTATGATGATTGTCTTCTCTAATTCAGAAGTCACGTTTTGTCTCTTGCTTACCTGCTTAATGATGATTGAAATCCGGATAGTTCTAATCATGTATTAAGCATACTTAGCACTTTCCAAAAACATCGAGGTTTCTTCCTACAGAAGATAGCTATGGGGAAAGCTTAATTGAGATTATGAGATTGGAGTCATACATATGAGCTGAGCCTAAAATCGATGTTTGGGGGGATGCTAATGATGATCCTGGAAGTGGATGAATAGGAAAATAAGGGAGTGGAGTGAAGTGAGATGCTTGAAAGGGGAGAGATAGTGATTAAGTAATTTATAATCTACTTTAACATATATATCCCTATTCATGCAAAAGGGGATCTGTTGTATCTTGACTAGTAACCTCTTAAGGTGACACCGTTGGCTCCTTGATTGGCTAGCAAATCTGCTTCAGAATTGCCTTCCCTATAGATGTGTTTAATTTCGACCTTAGGAAAGGCTTCTAAGATGAGATTAATTTCTTCGATTAATGAATTGAGTGTCCAATTAGGAGTCCTTTTGGTTCTAATAGCGTTAATGATTACTTGAGAGTCCCCTTCAATAATTAAATTTGACAGGTTAAGTTTCTTGCATATTTTCAGGCCCTCAAGGGCAGCTTTAATTTCTGCCATGTTGTTAGTCGAGGGTTTAATAGGACTAGCGTATTTAGAGATAATTTCTCCCTTCCAATTTCTAATAATCCCACCTATCCACGCTATTCCGGGGTTGCCTCTCGATGCCCCATCAAAGTTTAGTTTGTACCATCCCACGCTGGGTGGGGACCACTTGCACTCAGCTCTATCAACTTTCGATTTGAGACCGCCTTTACCATATAGTGGTGGGATATTCAGTGTTGGCCATTTTAGCCTGATCTTGTTATCCCAGTTTTTAAAGGAGTCCTCATAGCATATTTTGTCTCGAAGTTTACTATTAATAATTTCAGCGATTGATGTTTCTATTTTATTTACAATGTTCTTCCATTCTAATTTTTGATTTGTAAAAATTCTTCTATTATGTTCTTTCTACACTTCCCAAGCTAGAATTGAAGGTGAGATTGTCCAGATATCTTTGTATAAGTTATCTTTATATAAGGTAGGCCATGCTTTAAGGTGACTTAACAGGTCTGAAGGGAATGCTGTTTTCCAATCTAAACACTGTTGTAACCATTTCCAGCATTCCTGGGTATAAGTACAGTTTAGGAGTAGATGATCGACATCCTCTGTCTACTGTTAAGATCTTGTTTTGAAAAGCAGCCCAAAGGAACATTCCCGCCTTGGGGAGGTAGGCGTTATTCTAGCATAGATTCAGGGGGATGTCTAGATTATCCATATTTTGCTCTAGGACTATGTTCTTATAATCCTCCTTCACTGAGTATTCCCCATTGTTAGAGCCTGCCCATATGAGATTGTCTGATCTGTTTTTGCTGGATATATCCATGTCTTCTAAAATATTGATAAGTCGCAGTCTTTCTTGGCCTAAGGAGGTACTTTTATTTGCAAATCTCCATGACGGATCCTCTTTGATCCGTTTGTAGTCTTTTAAATACATACCTATAGTTGCCTTGCATTCTTCAATGAAATTTTGCGGAAAGCCCATCGTATCTAATGGTGGGTAGCCCGCCCATGAGTCGTCCCAGAATAAGGCCTTATCCCCAATACCAACATCCCAGGTCAGGAACTTGCTGATAATCCCTCTAGATTCTTTTATGAAATTCCAAATGCGGGACCCTTTGACGTGTGATTTAGCCCTGAAGATGTTGATAGGGTCTGCTTCTGGGATGTATTTGTTAAGTATGATTGAGGCCCATTTACTGTTAGAATCCCTAAAGAGTCTCCATATGAGTTTTGCCCCTAAAGCTTTGTTCTGCCATAGGAGATTTTTTATTCCCAGCCCTCCCTGAGAGATAGGTTTACATAAGTTATCCCATTTGATGAGAGCTAATTTTTGTCTTTTGACGTACCTTGCCAATAGAAATCTCTAAGGGTTTTATCTAGGCTGGTTTTGATATTAATCGGAAGGGGGAGAATAGACATATGGTACGTCGGAATTGCTGTTAAAACTGATTTGATCATTGTGGCTCTTCCAAGTTTTGTGAGCCATTTTCCTTTCCATGAACTTTTCTTTTCCTGGACCTTTGTTAGTACTTGATGCCAGAGTTTGGTGGTTTGAAGACCCTTATCTAGGTTTATTCCCAGATATTTACAAGGGAACTTTCCACGTTTATAACCAAGCGTGTTGCAAATTTTCTTTTCCATTATCGGGGAAGTATTTAAAAAGAAAATTTCGGATTTGTTAGGATTAACTTTTTGACCTGAGGCTTCCGAATAAAGACTAAGAATATCCTTGAAGGCCTTGGCTTCTCGATAATTGGCCGAGCCCGGAAGTATCGTATCATCTGCAAATTGCTGGTGCGTAATATTGGGTATATTTTTTGCTACTTTTAAACCTATAATTTTGCCTTCTGTCTGTTTTTGGGTTATGGTTTTGCCTAAGGCTTTTGCCATGATAACGTAAAGGAAAGGCGATAGGGGGTCACCTTGTCTGATACCTCTAGAGATATCAAAAAAACCTTCCGGAGTGCCATTGATAAGAATAGAAATTTTAGGAGTGGAAATACATTTATAGATAAGGTTGATCCATTGTTTAGAAAAGCCAAAGGCTTCCAAACATTTGCAGAGGAATCTCCAGTCAACTTTGTCATAGGCTTTCTGGATGTCTATTTTAATAAGCATACTGGGATCCTTTGTTAATTGCACTGTATGTACAAGTTCTTGAGCTAGAACAATTCCATCTAAGATGGATCGGTTGGCTACGAAGCCTGTCTGCTCTTCTGAGATAATAATAGGGAGGAGGGTTTTGAGCCTATTTGCCAAGCATTTAGACAGTATCTTATAAATGGTATTACATAAGGCAATAGGACGAAAGTCCCCAGGCTCCGTATAGTCATTTTTCTTGGGGATGAGTGTAAAAAAGGTGTTATTTATTTCGGTTAGAATGGAGCCAGAGTTTCTCGTAGCTTCCACTGCTTGCCAAATATCATTTCCCATGAAGTGCCAGCATTTTTGAAAAAAACCCGCCTGGAACCCATCTGGGCCAGGTGCTTTATCTGGATGTAATTGGAATATTGCGCTCTTGACTTCTTCCAAAGTGAGTTTGCTATTTATCATTTTGTTATTAGCTACCGAGATCAGTTTAGGTATTGCCTTTAACATCTCATTTTGGGCTTCAAGATTAACCGCTTCTGTGTTATTTAGAAGAGAGTAGTAAAATTGTACGAAGTTTTCTGAGATAGAGCTGGGATCTTCTAAAAGTTGCCCCTTATCATCCTTAATTCTTGTAATTCTATTTATGTTTCTTTTTAAATTTGTGGTTTTATGGAAATATTTTGTGTTACTGTCTCCTTCTTTAAGCCAATATTCCCTAGACTTTTGTTTCCAGAAAATCTCTTCTTTGAGAAGAATCGCATTATATTTAGACATAAGTTCTTTTTCTTTAAGGTAACTGGACTCATTCATACCTTGAGCTATAACTATATTATTAAGATTTTCTAGTTCTTGTTCAATTTGTAATTTATCTTTGAATATGTTGCTAAATTTATTTTTGTTCCATTCTAATACTTTATTTTTAATAATTTTTAGTTTAGCTACAAAGCTATACATCTTAGATCCTTCGATTGTTATCTGGTTCCACCATTGATTTATATCTTTATTCGTATATTATTAATATTGAGATTTGATTATATTATTATACTTTATCTATTAGTATGTGATATTATACTATATTATGTTCTTTCAATAGTATAATTAATTTAATTATGATTTACTATTCTTTATTTGTTTAGCGATTTATTTTTATTATTTATTAAATCCTGTTCTAAGAAAGGGAACATTACATTCTATCACAACTTCTTGAGGTGCTTCCTTGTTCTTGGTGGCTGTGATCTTTTCTTGCATCGATGAAGCACTAGATTTTGATTGAGTGGCACTTGATTTCTGTTTCTTGGGTGGCGGTCCTTGACTTGGTGTTTCCTTCCTTTTTGTGCCTTTAATTTGTGAAGCTTTGTCGCTGTTCTTTCTTTTCTTGCTTATCGATGACTTCTTGTGGTTGTGCGGATGATTCTTCCTCATGCTCATCCATATCCTTCATCAATTCATAAGTCAATGGGATTTCCCTTTCCCTCAAATTTCCATATGTTTGTCCAACCATTCTTGAGTGAAGAGTGACTGGTATCATCAAAGTCTTCAAATCAATATGATAATATCATAATCTTCTAGCCAATCAATGGGTTCTAACTCTTGGCCTTTTGTTGTTGCAAAATCTTTTCTAATAAGGTTGTCATCATCTACTAACTTATCAGGAACCTGAACTTGTTGCCACTTGTATTTTCTAATCATTTCCACAGTTAGTCTTGAAAAAAATCTTTTTATCACCTCAAAATCATCAGCAACATCTTCCCAATAATCTACTAAGTGTGTCACGTGTTTATACTTGTTTCCATAAGCCTTCCCAATCTGCCTGTTTGGATCAAAATTCCTCTTCGTACCATAGGATCCCAATGTCTAATACTCGAATTCTTTCTCCACTGCCTTAGCTGCTTGAAGTGTTGTACAAGTTTCCAATGATTTTCCAAGGTGAAGTGAAAATGTAACTCCTTGCTTGTGCTTATGCTTTGGAATTTTATCACATGTGAGCAGTTATCTTGATACTTCCATCACCACCAGTTTGTTCGTTGGATAACTTGGAAGCCTTTTGGGACACGATGAATTCCCCAGCACCCTTATGTATGTGAACTTCAAAAACTGAATATACCACGAACCATACTTCTTAATTAACTTCTCAGCTTCATCGGAGTCTCTTGTGAGGGGCTCCTTGAAGTGTTCTCACAATGCGCATGGCGAATGCATTGTTGAATATATTGAAATGTTTGTTGTTGTGAAGATGTAACTATGGATAGCATTCATGCACTAGGAATTGTCCCGTTCCAGTCCCAATTGGGCCCAAGCATCTCAATCTGTGATACTTGTACATCATTGCTAACATGTATACCATATACAAGCTCATGTAAAATGTCTCTGACTTGTCCAACATCCTTAATTGAAGATCACGATTGTCACTAATTATCTTTGCCCCTTTAACCAGTAGATATTTTGTCCATGAAGTAGAACATCCAAGGCTTAAAGACTGCACCTTGAGGGCTTCCCATAACTTTGCTTAACATGATGATAAGATCACCATAATCCTCTGAAAAACCAGACTTAGTCAATTTCGGCAACTTGGAGTGGTGCTTCTTTGGTTCAAGTAGCCAATCATTATTGATCACTGTAGTACAAGCATCAGGTTTGTCGTGATAATACTTCAAAGCTCGTTCCTTTGTCATGTATACACCCATCTTGTGAAGTGGAATATTGCATGTTTCCCTTATTGCTAGCTCTGTGAGTGATACCAATAGCTTCTTCTTTGGACTATAGCGAATTGCTCTTGTTTGTGAATCATAATGCTTGGCGCATTCTATCATCAACTCCGTGCATTGCCTCACTGGGGGAAAGACGGTTTCTTGAACTATTCCATTTCTCACCATTCTTTTTGCCAATTTCAATGGATTGCCCTTGAACATTTGATCTCTAACTTGTTCCATGTTGACCGGCCCAATGTTCGTGTTGCTAATCTTCTTCTACTTTGAGGTAAAGCTGGTCTCCGACGTCATCTCCTTTACATCATGCTTCATTTGGGCTTGCCTATCCTTCTTTGAATTTCCAGTATTAGCTCCCGACATCTTGAATCTGCATACAATACCACTTATTAGATATTGAATTTCATATTTCTTCTAAAGGTTGAAAATTTAAATGCTAAGAGATGAAATTCAAGATACCTTAGAACATTTTTATGAACATTTTCTCTAATAGCCTATGAAAGATTGCATCTCTTAACTTTTAAAATCTGATCTATTTCACACTTCCTAAATAGAGATGAAGATGCCAATGGCCACCTTTGATCACCAACTAGTCAAATTCGACTTCTCCCAAAAGAAGACAACATTTGACAACCCAAAACTCATCTTTGAATACTTATCTTGTTGGCTGTTTATAGAAATCTGGGTTTGTCAGTTCTAGATCTGTACAAATTCGCCCCACTCTGCTGTGATTGGAAGTTTCTAACTGTTAATGTTTTGAACCAGAATGGCATAGAGAAAATAACAGAACTATAAACAAGACAGGAACACCACAGATACCCTAGGAAGACCCTCCTACTTGAGGGAAAAACCCAGCCACACCCAAGATATATCCTTTATCGATAAACATAATATACAAAACAATGCTTCACAAGCTAAGTCAGGTGAATGACTTCTCCACAGAGGCATGCACACGATCTTCAGAACTGCAAGTATCTCACAGACAATGAATTACACAATCAAAATTAATCATTTATAGATCATACATAAATCTCGATCAAGTGTAGTGCTTGCTGTAGCAGGAAAATCACATTCTTTAGACATACGAAGTATGCATCAGTCACCTGCAATACTTCACCAGAAACACGATACAACGATCTCATACTTTTGGTTTTTCCAGCCAATACTCAACTTGAACGAATAGCCTTTTTCAAGGAATACAAGGAGACACACAGCTCTGCCAGAATTCCTGTCACACACTAAATTGTGAATCTCTATAAGACTCTGCACCAAAAATAATTAAGCCGCTAGACAACCAAGAGACATCACGGTAACCATTGAAGAGTCGAAGACAGTTACAAAGGGAGACGGTTGGGATTCTCCAGCGATGCCACATCATGCAAACATGAGAAGGGAGCCCATAAAACACAAATGGCATTTTCACCCAAGCAAACATGATTAATGACACTTGTTCATTATTAATGCTGGGCGGTAGCAGTTACACAAGGATACAAAGCATTTCCAGAACATAATAAACAAAATACATTGACTGCTGAACGGAAACATATGAAAGTGAAGAGCCGTCGATACACCAAAAGCTGTCACTAGTAATCGAGCACATGAAGGCATTGGTAGACATTAGAGAATGAATACAGCAGGGATGGAATAAACTCATCAGCATTATCAAAATAATATAGTCGCTGCCAGACAAAGTAATGAAGGAAAGGCTGAAGTTTGCACAACCATCGCAGGTAGAAATGATTTCTCCTGCAGCTGTAAAACATTAACACTAACAACCTTCTTCAAGTCTCTAATTCTGATTTTTGCTTCCAGACCTGAAGCTGCTTATAAAATCTGCCTTTATTTGATCAGAATTCGCCTCCAAATTACCAATTAAATCTGATCCCTTGGAGTAGTTCAATCTTTAGAAGTCTGCTCTGCTTTTTAAATGCTTGAATTTGGTTGTTTTTGGTGGTGAAATGCATCTAAGGCCAAGAGGTGTAACTCTTACCTTGGCTGATCCCATTAGGAGGAAAATGAAATTTAAAATTCTGATTTTCCTCTCCCAATGCTGGCTGACTCAATGATTTTTCAATTTAGTTTGAATTTAAATTTGACTTTTTCCCTCTTTTAGGCTGACTTCATTAATCAATTTCATCAATTTGGGGGGCAAATTCACTTCTATGTTCGAATTGCTCTAGTCTCAATGCTGGGCTTACTTTTGGCACGGGTTGGAATTCGAGTTTCCAACTCCTGGTCAGATTCCGACCTAGTGTTGGAATTCGAGTTCCAACACCTGGTCGGATTCCGACCATGTGTTGGAATTTTCCTTTCTACGCACTTTGGCATTTGAACTTGTCAATGATAGCTTTTGCTTTGCCTTTCAAAAAATCCATGATTTTACTGTCATTTTTGATCTAAAATCTGATGCTTCTTGATCTGATCTCAGTTAAAACGTTGATCCAATTGCAAAGCTCTGGTCTTGGCTTCACTTTAACATTGAAATCTGATTGCCAATCTCCAAAAAAAACTTCAGACGACTTACCTTCTCACGAATTTAGTTTTGATTCCTCATCATCCTTGAAGTTGAATTTCATCTTCCATACGAGATCAGACCTAATTGGACAGCCCCTAGACTTGGCTGGAAATCAGGTATGCATTGGAAGTGCATTCATATTGAGGGCAGAAATGAGGAGAGAGTTGGAACTTGAGTTCCAAGGGGAGGTCGGATTCCGACCCACCCTTGGAAATTCAGTTCCGAGGGGTGGTCGGATTCCAACCACCTGTTGGAATTTTCCAAGGTTGTCAAAAAATTCTTAAGTGTTGTAGCTTGTTCCTTTTGAAACTCAAATTCCTCCTCTTTGCTCACCTAAAGCTCTTCTTTATCATTTTGTCTCCCAATTTTGGTCATGCTTATCTCAGATCAGATTGCTAAGATCCCATATTTTTCATGTTTCATGCTCAAATTTTGTCCATTTTGTCATCTTGATTCTCATGTTGACTTTTACACCACATTCTCAATCTTTGGCTTCAAACTTTCCTTTTCCTCATCAGATTTTAACTTGGACTCTTAATCAGATTTCATTCTCTCTCAAAGATTAGAATGTGTACCTGAAATTGATCCTTCGAATCCTTTCATATCAAACCTTCAACTAAGGCTTACTTCCATCCCTGGAACTCTAAATGTTGGACGCCTTGCTAGCAACTCTCTTCCCTTAATGGTTCAACTCTCAATTGGACAAGTCTTGACCTAGAGCTGTTCAAATTCTAGCCTATTGACTTAAGGATTTCAAAATTGCCACCAAACTAAGGCCAACTGAGACAACTACTCTACTACCAAGCAAAAAGTGAGGGTCCCCATTTGCAATGGGGCGATGGTGTGAAAAGGCCACAACAGGTCGTAAGTGGGTTCCTCGGCTCTTCGATGTAAGGGCCCTCTGGTATGTTCTAGGATGGCCTACTTACATAGACTTGGCAACCCCTTTTGCTTACACATCAGACCCTTCCTACGAGATGGGTTGCAGACATTCAAGCACATCCTATATTCTACTATGAGCATTCATTTAAGCATCATCTATTATTCATATGCACATAGAACTATACCAAAATTACCTGCAAGAAGGCAGGATGCTGAAGATGGCTGATATAATATAATATCAGCCAGCCGATTTGAAGCTAATTTCTTGGATATAAATGCTGATCAATCTCTGTGAATCAATTTTCGTCTTTTTGTGTGCTCTTTGTGCTGATTGCTTAGATAATCCTTGATGATTATATTTGCTGATGTAAGGGACTGTTGAATGTTTTAATTGTTGAATGATCTTCTCATGCCTTATACTCTGATTTGCCCTTTAACGTGTACTGATTTCTGATTGAGTACTGATCATTTATCCCTTGATTCACAGCACAATGTATCCCCTCCAATGCTTGGAATGAATCCTCCTTTATATTGTATTGGTGGAAGAGTCACTGCCTTTCATAAGGATAGAGTCACCACTTTTCATTGTTGCCTTTTGACAATAATATATTATTCCCCAAATTGATCTCTTTTGGATGTCCTCCTCAAATGAAACCTTCTTCCCTTTATATCTTCCAATATGAGGGAGAGTCACACCTCTTCATCATGTCTACCCCTTTACAATGGTCACAACCTTTCACAATTACCACCCTTCGAAAGAGTTACAACCCTTCATCATTGCCGCCCTTCGAAATAATCATTTCCTTATTTTCTTCACGTTCCTTTCTTCTTCCATTAATCCTTCTTCAATTCCTATGCTCTCCTCTTTCTTCCTTACTCCATATCTCCTTTTAAAATGAACTCTCCTCCCTTTTATATTTAATGTTGAGAGAGTCACAACTCTTCATTATGTATCTCTTAACCTTTCATTAACTTAATTAACTTGTAATTATATTTTATTATATATATATTTATTTATTTTTATATTTTAATTATTATTATTTATTATTAAATCCTATTTCGTAAAGGGGACAATACAATATTGTCTTTAATAGCCTGTCATTAGTATTTTGTAGAGATTAAGAAATGTTGTGCCATCTAACAGTAGTTGCTGCACAAGCAGAAGCCAAAATCCAAATGAATAGAGGAAATAAGAGAAGTGGCTAGGTTTTGCATTCAAACACCAAAAATTAGTGATTTGCAAATGTGATTTGAATGATTGCATTGGCTAGTATTCCACACACCACCCACAAAAGATAATAAACAATAACAATATTCACATTGTTCAATGGAAAGATAGTCTGCATAAGATATTGACAGCAGTAAATATTTTGAATAAAATGATCCTGGTTGAATTTGACGAAAACATCTGTATTGAATATAAAGTGCAATCTCAATATCATAAGAACCTGAAGCCTTAAAAAATTCCGGGTTTAATATTATGGTTCCATCAACTTGTAAAATACGCTAGCTTTGAATAAATTGATATTCTCTACTTTTTGACTTCTGTAATCTCCATTATAAGCCCAATTGAAGGGTCTGGATGATTCCTCCGCCTAGGGCAGATCTCTCACTGCCGAAAATGGCTTCCTCACGCATCCATCCCAAGAATACAAAATTTGAGAAACTCTCAAATCAAGTTGAAGTGAGTATTAATTCAATTCCTATCCTCAATCTCCGAAGTCCTTGTTATAATAATAATATTCAGTTTCTTTTCCTGCACTGTTATTATTTAGTGACTTAAAGTAATCTTTATTTAAAGTCACTTTAATTGATTATTAATAATATTACCTTTGGATTTAATTCTTAGGCAATAATATTGAATAATTAATTTTAATTCTTTTTGCTTACCTTAACTTTCAAAAATAAAATGGGACATTTCAAAAGAAAGGAGGCAAAATGTGGTTCTAGATGCATTTGGTAATTTGTCTTGTGTCTTCAACCAGACATTTGAGCCATCCAATCTTTTCAATGCCCTCAAACATCAAATTCAAGCAACATGCAACACAAGTACTCCAACAAATAGTGGAATACCTCTCTATAATAAGTCTCCTTATTGCTATATGTGTATTTGAGTTGTCCATGAGAATTTGGACGACATTCTCCACCACGATATCTTGGCTCATCCTTTTCAACAGATTGCACAATGTCCTAGCATTTTTGACTTCATGCAAGGAATATATTTAACTTGAGGAATAACAATATGCCACTAGAAGCCACTAAAAATTTATGGAGAGTCATATTGTTGCCATCTGTCTATCCATTTGTTGAGATGCTACAGCCCTTTCTCTGCTGTAATTGTTTTGGTTAACTACAAACTGTATTTTTGACAGCTTCCACTAGAAATAACCCACTCAAGTCCTAAGCCTTTGGAGTCATAAATTTTTTAGTGACATCTACCAATGCAATGACCAACCCTTTTCAGTGTGGGTTGTTTGTGAATTGAAGTGTATATTATTTTAGTACCAAAAGCTTGCTGCTGCCATCCTAGCCTCATGGTGTTTCTCTATGTTTCAAGCAGCATCTTCAACCAAAGGTTGTGTCTCTGCAACATTGCAAGGAGTAACAAGATTTGCGGAAGAAGGAAGATTGCGAGGACTCTCACGAGTCTCAACATCAAAGCAATTTAGATGATGAATCTATGGGTCAATAAAATAAACTATAGATGAACTGGAATTGAATTCAACACTGCTTCCATTACTGCCATTTCTTCCCTTGTCCTCTTCCTTTCTGCTTTCTTCATATCATATTGGTAAGTAGGTCGTTTGTTTCTCTTCTAATCTCATTCGACACATCGATTATTCCTGTCATTCGATAATGTCAAAAATTGCACTCGAGCTTTCCCTTGGCATCACCTAGTGTGCCATGCTTCTGTGTTGGCTTTCCCACTATTGCCTTGTGTTGAATTTGCCAATACTGATTTTGAAAAAAATAGTAGTTTTTGCAAGAAAATGTAAAACCATGTATAAGGTAAATCTAGCAAGGCAATAAAAAGTGAATTAAAAAATAAATCTGCGTGCACGTTTTTTATGTCTTAGTTGTTGTAGAGTTTGATGCAAAATCTAGCCATTGTTTTTTCAAAATTTCAAAGATTTTCAGCAAAATTATGGACTGGACTTGGCTCACAAGTCTTGCAAGCAGAACATATTTTTATAGGGAAATCATGAGTTGTGGTAAGTCTGCACTAAGACTTCAAACTATGGGTGGAATATATGGGCAGTGGTGGTGGGTATGGTTGTGATGATATAAACTCTAGAGCAGGGTTAAGTAGCGTGAAAAGAAAATAAGCTAAACATCCTTTTCTCCCATCATGTTTTGGAAGGGTTTGTATATAAGGGAGAAATTCACCCTCTTTATAATAAATTGTTAGCCTTTTTCCTCCCTAGAGTGTTGATGAAGGTTGTTAGTTGGAATGTAACAAGGCTGGAAACCCTCGATAGAAAATTTTAAATATGCTGTTAAGTCATTCTACATATGTAGAATAGGTTTACATTTTCTTCTCTTGCAAGAAGTCAAATATATTTGTTTTAATTGGGAGAATGCTTTTCAAATGATTTGGCTGTTAATTCAACTATCTTTTCTTTCAAAAACTAAAAAGGAAGAGGGGATACTCTTACTCTTTTAAATCCTTTACTAGCTTGTAATATAGCTGACAAAAGAAACTGCCCATTTAACAGGATTGTATGTATTGAAATGCCCAAGTTAGATAAGCTTTCTGGCATGTTCTCCAAAGGAATATAGAGAGAGTATCGATCTTTGGAATTGGATGTCAAGTAATTTGAAAGGTATCCCATGGATTGTTGGAGGTGATTTTAATATGGTAGAGTCAGAGGAAGATAAAATGGGTGGGAATAAAATTGAATAGAAAGGAAATGAACTTTTCTTGCGGTCAAAGTTTTAAAGGGGAAGAAATGTAGTTGACCCTTTGGCAGGCCACAAATGTGACAGTAAAGGAATCTTTTGGTGTAATTTCCTCTTTTATGATTGCCCTTGTACATGACAATAATGGCATCAAACTAGTATCTTATACATTGTTGGATCGTAATCCCATTGAGTTGGATTTTTTTTAACCTTTGTTGTGTCCTCCTCAACAGTCCCTTGTATTCAACAGTTTGTGCAAAATCAATGTCTCACATTTGAAAGACCCATCATATGACAATGCATTGTTTCACATTTGCTCCGTAGAAATAAGGTTATCTAGCTCCGAAGTTTAAAAAGTTCTTTGAATGGTTGCATATCATTAACTGGATCCAGGCTACAGATGCTTCTTGGAAATTTCTTACACTTTACGGAAAAGATGAAGTTAAAGGGCTGAACATTGTAAAAGGATGCAAGAACACCTTATTTTTAGGTTGAAAACAAACTATAAAATGATCCATTTGATAAATATTTTCAAGAACATGCTATGATTGTTGTCAGAAACTGAGGTGCAATCAATTTAATAAATCAGAGGAGCTTAAGTGAGGTCAACACTTACTTGGTTGGAGGGAGATAAGGTGACCCATTTCTTATTAAAATTCTGGAGTTCAATCATGTCAGAGGAAACGTTTTTGCAATTGATGTTGGTGGGGTTTTAATGATGGATGAGTTTTAAATCAAGAGAGCTTTTCATTTGTTTTGTAATTATCTCTTTTTGTTGGGTACTTTTTGATCTGATGTCACCAAAACTTTGGAGATTGTAACTAATGTTCTTTCATGCAAACTTGATAATAGGGAAGCTAAGCAATAAGAGGAAGATTTACCAGTCAATGAAATTAAGATGGTTATTGGTTCTCTCAACAATGAAAAGGCTCTAGTTTTTATGGTTTCCAAATTGAATTCTACAAAGACAGTAAGGATTGGATGAATTTATATTTGCTAGGAGTGTATAAAGAAGCTACTTCTTTAGACTATCTTAGGCCTTGGCAATGACATAAACAGGAGAGTTATTAAACTTTTCCTAGAGGAAGGAAACAATACACAGTTTAAGAAACAGAGGTTTATCGAATATTTCATATAAAACCTTTGCTGAAGTGTTAGCTGGGGTTTGGGGGGAGGAGGGGGTGGGGAGGGGTTGTCGAGAAATTTTTAACTCTTATCATCTCTACCAATCATACAAGTTTTATTGAGGTAAATATATTTTGGACAATTTGCTCACAAGTTGGGAAGGTGTGCATTGGGTTAGGAAGTCGGGACAAAATGTTTGTGTGGTTTTCATTCACTTTGAAAAAGCTTATGATTATATTGAAAGCTTTTTTATCTTACAAGTGCTGAGAGATTTGGGCTTTGGATAGACGTTTCAAAATTTGTTTTAGTGTTGCTCATGGATTCTTCTGCTTAGGTGAGTATTAATGGTGATCTGTCATCTCCATTTCTCTTGCAAAGATCTATTAGGCAAGGTTAATTGCTTGCCCTTGCACTGTTGTTATTGCTGGGTAGAATATTCACTTTTTGTTAAGTAATTGTCATTAGGACCTCTTGTAGAAGGTCTTCCTCTTTGGAATGGGGATCCTTCGCTTGAAGTCTAGTTTGCAAGTGTCTCATCTCTTCATGGTGGTAGAGAAAGATGATATTGATAATTTGAATAATATATTTGGATATTTCATGGCTTGCTTCTGGCTGTAAGATAGATATTCAGAAATCCAATACTTTGAGCTGAGAGGGTGCCTCTCTTGCTTGGATGGTAGACTAAAGGGTGGAACAGGAGTGGTCCTAATTAAATGATTAATCCTTTGTTCATGGAAACATGGGAGTGTGTGATGAAAAAAATGAATGATTAAGTTACTAAATGGCAAGAGAATTTTTTGTCCATTGTGGGTGGATTTCAAGTTTGTCAAATTATTCTCTCCTTACACCGTCTACTGTTCTTTCTGGTTGCTCTGCTCCTTTCAAATGAATAAAATCTAAGTTGCCAGTTCTGGTTCGGGGGCGGGTGTGGGTACGAGAACCTGGTGTGTGTGTGTATCACTATCATATGTACAAAAAATAAGAGAAATATACAGAATTGTAAAACTAAACCATTTCATAGTATGATACTTGATCATTGATCATTGATCAATGCCAAATGTCATAGATAAATATTTAATGCCAATTGATAGTTGAAAATATTCAAATCAGCCATATCAATGATATCATATAAGTCTATGTTCACTATTCTAATGAAAATCATTACATTGAATTACTGGATTACAAAATGAAAATGTAGTTCATGAAACATGATTCAATTTTCAATGTTCGTCAATCACCAAAGGGATTATAAAAAAAATCATCTATGGGATTTTCAGCGACTGCAAGTTCAAGATCACATCATTATTAGAACCCAAAGCGGTTCCACTTGCGCTAAATGCACCATGTGGTATGTCATCATCATCCACATCAACCATAGTGGCTCTAGCAAGATCTAGAGTGGTTGCATCCAAGTCGGCAGACTCAGGTGCTACATCCTAAAGCTGCGCTGCCCCCTCCTTGTATTGCCTTATGTGACAAAAGGTGCAAATTGGTATGAATATACACCAAGTCTTCAGCTTTTTATTCAGCCAACCGGTTATGCTTCACTCAGTGGATAAAGGAGTATGTACTCCAATTTCGTCCAGCGGCAGAAGAGCTTGCAACTTGGAGAGAAAACAACAAAATTAAAAATAGAAAATGCAAGGTAAATTCAAGAATATTAAGTGTTAAATTCTACAATACAAGTGGCCAAAAAAAAAAACACTTGTGAGAGGATCTTGATTGCAATAGGTTGGAGGTACATATAATCTTGACCATGGAAGTACCACCATGTAATAGCATCCATTTTGGATTGGTCTTTGATAGCACAAGGGGAAAGGTTTTTTCTTGAGACAAACAATCCAAATTCTTTCCTAACACTTGACTCCACCTCTGGATCATTGAAGAGTCTACTAAATGCCCTCTTGTACCCATTAGCAACTTCAAAATCTTTATATGGTGGCACTCTACCTAGGATGGCAAGTACTTGTGAGCTATAGTACCTGGGAGATAGGGCATATGCAAGGAGGTGCAATGGTGTGGTCATCTTGCTCCAACGATGTAGAACAATATCTTCCACTCTTTTGTAAAAGTTGTCTTCAAGATCATTCTCTCCTTTGTATTACCACTTTTATTTTCTCCAACATTGTGTCCATGCTATCATAGACATCCCCCAAGCATGGTTCATCTGTATCAACAAACCAAAGCATAAACATGATAGGTTCGGTGAATTCCAATACATATTCCACACGAACATACCAACCATCATCCAAGATCAATACCTTGATCTTTTGGGCCCTCTCTGAATTTGACTGCTTCCGATACCCCATTGGTTGCTAGTAACCATCTGACACAATGCGTCTTTCACCTTCATAAGCCGTCTCTGAACAATTGTGTGAAATGTAAATCTCGTAAGAACATGTTAATAGTAAGTTATTAACACATTTAAAATATGTAAATAACAAAAAAAATAAATTTATTCATTAATGTAAAACATGACAAATGAAACTAAATAGATTAAATTTTAAAATTTACCTTCAATAATTCCAATCTTGAATTTTTTTTGAAAATTGCTTGTGACATCTGGTGGTTTGTCACAAACATCTAGATCTCCTCAACCTCTTAGTATATTTCTTTCACCCACTCTATTTGGGTGCCAATTGCTTGCATCACCAAATTGAGCGAGTGTAGGGTGCACGGTGTCCAAATATGTGCTCATATCTAGCCTCTACCAAAGCATCTGCAGCCTTGCAAACTTTTGCATTGTTTGTAATTACTTGGACAACATTTTCATTACCCACCATCGCTATGGAGTCAATGAGAATTTTGGAAATGAACTTTGTATCTTTCACTTCCCCTTCATAGTCAACCGCCCTAAAAAACATTGCCCCCTTGGGGGACATTGCAATAACATTGATCAATGGATGGGTTTTGCAATCTTTCCATCCATTGGAAATAATAGATATACCTATTTGAACACAAGAATCTCTAATTGGTTTTAGTTGGGCCTCTACAAATTTCCTCTCTTTTTTGCAATAAGGTGGTACACACCTTTTCATACCCAGGACTTGTGAAACTAGGAGGTGCATTATTTATTGCTGACACCATATCCCTCCAATATGGTAATCTCACCAAGTTGAATGGAAGACCATTGGCATAGAGGCAATTTGCAATTTTTTCATCAACAATATCTCTTGCCTCATTTTTAAATGCCCTCTCCAATGGACCTCTCTTGCGGGTGGGGATTTGTGGTTCTTCATCTTCATCCTCCGTAGAGGGCATAGGCAAGAAGGGATGTTTGGAGGCTGTAATTGGTTGAAAGGGTAATGTCGTTTTTTTTCCCTGAACTATAACCACTTTGTTTTCCTTTTGCAATCAATCTGTTAGCATCTTCTTGTTCTTTTATGAATTTTTCTATTTGTACAACAGACAAGCCCTTCTTATCTGGGCCCTCACACATATTAATCCCTTTACCCCCAACACCCATAAAATGAAGTTTCACTTGGTAATAGGAGCTATTATATTGTACATTGCAAAAATTACACTTCCAAATAAACTCCTCATCTCTAGGAAGTTGTGAAATTCTTGTGGTATGTCTCCATAAGGGAGATCCTTTATCAACTTTGAATTTTTGACTTCCTTCCCCGTCCACTGAGCTTTGACTACTAGTCACTGTTGCAATCTATAAAATAAATGAAAAAAAAAACATGAAAAACTTAATTCACAAACTTGGAAAAACTCATCAAAACACTAAAGAATAGGGTTTAAATGCATACCTTAAACATTTTAATCTGTTTTGTTGAAGCTATTTGGCACTCCACAATCAATCTCCTTCGAATACAATCACCTCACTTCAAACTGCCAAGATGGAGAAAAAATATTGTGAGAGAAAAATGAGAGGTAAAAATGAAATGTATGTGTGTTTGAAGGCCTCATATTGGGCCGTTTAGGGTTAGGAATAAAAAATAATTAAAAAAATGTTCTTTATTTAACTTTGTACCCACTTTTTTAAAGTTGCACTGTGGGTCTGCCTGGGTGCGTTCGGGTCTAGGCTGGGTGTGCCAGGGTCCGTGTTGGGTGCGCACAAGGTGTGTGCCCAGCACTATGAGTGCCCAAGTGTGCGAATCCTGGCACACCCACAGTGTTGGGGGTGCACCTTGTGCGCACCCAACATGTACCCATAGATGCACCCGGTTCGGGGCCTGCAACACAAAATAAAATGAATAAACATTTTAGAAATTTCTTATGGTTAGATGACAAAGGAATTAAAGGACATGTGGTGGCCTGAGAACCGTGTACTGAACCAAGATCAGCGGAGGGAATGGTTCTCAAAAATATCTTCCTTCAAAGAGTAACTCTTGCTGTGAAATGGATTCTTAGGGTAGTTGATGGATGAGAATTAGAAATTGCCAATAGACATAACATTGTTAATAGTACACCAATAAAGAAATATCAATGGACTGGTATGCATATTTGAGACATTCTTTTTGACAATTTTAAGTTGAAGCCATATGGATCCCTTGGGATATTCTTGGAGACATTTAATTTGGCATGAGGTTTTTTTAGGTCATTTTCTTGTTTCAGATCTATATGGCGGAGTCTTGAAAACAAAGATACTCTCTTGGCTTGTATTAGAGTGTGTGAAGCTAGATCTTGGCATGCAAAAGGGCTTAGAAAAGTGGACCAGATTCTTAGAGGCTTCTCAAGGATAAATTGCATGATGTTTTCTCTGGTCAACTTCTTGTTTCAGATGGATGTGGCATTCTTCAAAACAAAGATACTCTCATGGCTTGTCTTAGAGGATGTGAAGCTAGTGCTTGGCATGCAAAAGAGCTTAGTGAACTGGATCATATTCTTACGGAGGAGGGATTGTTGCCTTGGGATCTTCTCGAGGATAAATTGCGTAAAGTTTTTTCAGGTCATTTTCTTGTTTCAGATTTATATGGAGGAGTCTTGAAAACAAAGATACTCCCCTGGCTTGTATTAGAGGTTGATAAGCTATATCTTGTCACGCAAAAGGGCTTAGAGAATTGGACCATATTCTTAGGGGAGGGGTTGTTGCCTTGGGTTCTTCTGAAGGATAAATTTCATATAAACATACGAAGACTTAATTAAATTTGTCCAGAATTCTGGAATTAATACTTGCAAGGATAAAAAGCGTTGTTTTGGAGGGAATATGTGGGAGAATGTGTAGCGGTTAGGTGGATATAAGTTGCTGGAAGCTTCAACTAGGACACATGCTTGTTGTCTTCTTTCTCTAATCACTGGTTCTGCAAAGTTAATTCTCTGTGGGGGCTTTCTGACCTAATTGATGTGTGGTCTAAAAGGTTTGAATGGATTTAGTTCATTTTCAAGAACCCAAAAAATCATGTTTTTATTTGTTACTTCTTCATCAAAAGCTTATTGTGGCTGTCTATTGTTTTGCTGCTGAGTTATGCTGTGTATGGTCTGTGGTCAAGTGGATTCTTTCTATCATTTCCTTTTTTAAACTGTTCACCTTTGAAACTTCTTTGGAATTATTTTCTACCATCCTTGATGGCATGCTTTAACAAGACTAGTATTTAATGGTGTGATATTGTGTTTGGATCTATTAATTCTAATGATAAACTTGTTTTTGCCCAAACTGCAGTTAATTCTCTCCACTGAAATCTTATAGTTTATTTGGACTGAAAGGATTAAATATGTGGTTCAAGGACAACAAATATTGCTGAGTGACTTCTCTAGAGAAGTTATCATCTCCATTATGTCTTTTCAGGTTAAAAGATGCCATGAAGATGCAAAGAAGTTTGTTAAAGAGGGACCTTCCATTTCTGATTTCATTCCTAAGGCGTGGGGCAATGTTGAGCAGCTGATTCTAAGAACATGAGCTATGAATCAGATGGGTGGCCTATGCATGAAGTAGATTCTGAAGATAAAAGCCTTTCCAACAGTTTTACTCCAGCTCGTGAGGATGGAGTTTGTTTAAGATGATAACAAGCAGGCTCCTGGTGATGTGGGTATACTGGGTGCAGCTAAGTTTCAGCAGACTTAATCCTCAGACAATAGAAACATGGATGATGCATCTACTCCATTTCCAGATGTCCCTGTTAGCAGTTAGCACCTATCCTGGGAGGTGGGTTAGGAAGTGTAGGGAGTTCGCAACTAAATTTCTGGAAAAATGCTGAAGTTACTCAAACCAATTGATAAGAAGCCAAGGAGAAAAAGAAGGGAGATTAATTCTTTTAGTTACTACTTCTGTTGTTCTTCTGTGTTGTATCTTGGTTCATAGTTTCTTTCTGTTTCGTGTAAATCTGCCAGATATGTGTACTCCTTGGTCTTTTTTTAGCTCTGCAGGAGCTGGTCTTACTGGTCTCACTACTATTGTTTGAACTTATGCTCTGTGGGAGCTAGTTTTGGTTATATTTTTTATGAGTTGCTTGCAATAGCTACATTTGTGCACCTCACTCCAATATTTTGAAAAAATCAAAATTTTATTCAAAAGCAAAATGCCAAAAAACTTGTTGTAGAAAGAGAAGATAGTATGAACTTTTCTGTTTGGACTTTGACACAGTATTTTGTCTGCAATATATTCTGAACTCCAGATTTACCCTTTTGAATTCCATTCTATAAAACACCTTTTATATAAGTGCACAAATGAATGTATGTCTTTATCCATGCATGTGTCTGAGCAACCTTGAAAGGTTGGATTCCATAAATAAAGGAAGCTTTGACTGCTCTAATGTTCAATACAAGATGTCTGTTGAGGTAATTATTGAAACTTGAAGTTGGAAGTATCTGTATGTAATTTGTATTTGCTTACTAGAATTTTGAAATATTACTTGATATCAAGCATGATATGTGCTCGTAGCTTTTGACTTAAAATTATCTTTGCGCATTATGTTTTTTTTCTTAAAAGTTTAAAACTTGTTTGTCTGCCAAATCCTCTAAGAGTATAAACTAAGCTCTCACTAATCTGACAGGTCTCCAGATCTCTCACTTTGATGCTGAGTGAAGTTCTTTTAGCTTTATTGCATTTATCCTGTTCATTGTCAACAGAATTATTAATTGTGCGCTTCTAAAAGTGACAAGGATATTAAGGATTGTTTAGTTTTGTTATTGTTTGTACACTTCCGAAGAAAACGCATATGCTTATATTATTTGGAAGGGAAGCTTTAGAAAGAATAGAAAATCTTATCTATTGGGTCCTGGTAAAAATGACTTTTGCATAGGAGTGATGCATGCTGGGTCTTATCTTTGAAAATATATGGTTATGCTATTCACTGTACAAGTTTTGTTGAATAAGATATTTAAGTTTCTTTTGATTTGAGCTGTGTAAATTTCCCTGAATTCACTATACTTCTGTCTTTCTGCAGTAACAGAAGAGGAGCTAGAGAGACTAAGACGGGCCTTGAAAATTCTTTCTGAAGCAGAAAAACAGTTGAGAGTTTCAAATGACCAGACAACATGGCTGACAGCAGCTCTTCTTCAGTTTGGTTCTGGACGGTCTCTTCTGGTACCCACATCTGCTGGTACCAGTGCCACACAAAGTCCTGCAGCCGTAAAAGAAAGGAGTAATTATGGACTATTGTACAGTGGTTCATCATCCCGGCAACTTTTAAGTAATAAAAAGTTGTTTGAACCATCACAAGAACTCTCGGATTCGATGGCAATGCCAAAGTCTGGGGTAGGGAATGGAAATGGCAGTCTGAATCAAGGGCACATCGTGTTGTTTAACGAGTCAAATAAAGGAATACCAGTGTCCAAGATCAAAGCACAGATTCATTCATTGAGTTGTTCACCTGGGCCGGGTCATTATGGGAGGAGTTTTTCAGATGGCATCAATGATAACATTGATTTAGCTCAGCCAGAACTCAGCTGTATGAGCCCACGTAAGTTGGATGAGCTTTGGAGGAGAACAATAGAAGAATGCCACTCAAACAGATTAAGGCAATTGTTGTGTAAGCAAGGAAAGTTGGTGTCAGTCTCTATGGGTAAAGGTAGTCATATCTTTTTCTCTCTTCAGAGGTCATAGTTGTTTTTGATATTCAAATATTGGATTTGCTCAGGAAATGTCCAAAACATTTTTACTTCTCATGTTAGGTTTTATAAACTATTGGCAGGATGGGTTTAGGCATGAATTCATGGGAATTTTAATCAGTTATCATTTCTGAAATGAGAAGTGTAGCTTGGAAATAGTGATGTTTCATTTGGTCACCAATATTGTTTTGATTTAGTGATTATTGGTTTTTACGCTTTTTGTTATTTGAAGTTTAAAACAGCATCTGCAGTGCTGTGAAATATACGCATCATACTTGTGGTGCACTTGTTGAAAAGCTTTTCCGTGCCATAGAGTGTTTACATAAGGTTCTCATTGTCGTAGATTAGTTACAGGACTGTGAATTGTTAAAGAAAAACCTAGACTACCTATGCCGCACCCAATGTTTTGAAGTTTGAACTGATAAGTGGCCACTTGTGTAGGTTTTGCAGTCATTCAATTAGAATTCTGGAATCCAGATACAAAATCCATGGCTGAAAGATATGTCAAGAGTATTGCAAGTTCAGTTTCACTCATTCTAGGCTGCGATGTGGAGATTAGAATTAATCTAGCTTCTCTCACAGCTGAAGTTGAGAACACTAAATCCAGAAAAGACTCAATTGAGCTGTCAAAGTCTTCAGCCAATGAACGGAGGGATGTAACAATTAATAGTATAGCAGACCAGGAATGTGAGAGCATTGCATTGAATTCTGATAAGAGAATGGGATGCAGAGGAACATGCATGGAAGCTCACTCTGCTATAAGTAGAACTAGATCCTTTCCAGCAACGTCCGAAGGATACCATAAAGGCTTACTGATGCCAGCAGAATGTGCTCAGGCAGATGAATTGCGAACTATTACTACAGGGGAAAACAGTGGCCCAGATGTGCATGGTGGAATAGAGGAAGATTCAAAAATAGGAAATGGTTCAGTAACAGATGAACAGAGACTAGAGAGTGCTTGGTTGCAAGCAGTAGAAAAATGTGCTCCTGGTTTGAAGGATATTCTGAAGCCTGAGAAGAACCAAGTGCTCCCTCGAGATGTCATTGATTTTCAAAATGGATTTGCATCCTCTGGTGGTATTGGTACTGTACCACTAGGAGTTGCATTACAGCAGAAAGAAGGGAGATCATGTCATGAGATGAGAGCAGTGAAGTCAAATGGAGGTATTGACTTTCGAAAACTTCGATGTGCAAGGACTGATCACCAAGAATGCCTCTGTTCTAGTTCATTTGGTCAAGGTGCTTTTGTAACCAGTTTTGAAGAGGAAAACCTGTAAGTTCAGTTTTTTTGTCTTGTACCTTCGATGCCTTTAATTCTTTAGTAGCTCTAAATTCTCAAGTAATATGGTCACACTGATAGAAAATGTGATTATTGATTTCTTCTCTGGGAAAATTGTATAACATTCTTCTTCATACTGGTCTCATCTAATTTAGCAAACCAGAATTCGGTTTGGGTGTATGTATGTGGGTATGGTATGCTGGACTGAATTTTTTTGAGCTGAGTATGAATTGGGTACATCTGTAAAAAAGGATAAAAGTCATAGATATTTACATATTTCTCATAGTTCCATGGAGTTCCCTGGGGGGATGCTGGGTGGGTTTTGGGGATGAGGGGACCACGGGAGTAAATGAGGTGGGTGGGTAGGGGGTGTGGGAGAGGATGTGTCCACGTGGAACACTGTTTTGCAGCCTAAAAACATGAATTCAGTTAATAATACCGCATATCATCTATATACTAGACAAAACTACCACAAATATATGTTTATTGCCAATAGTTTTGCTGCTTTTTGCTCAATGGTTTCAAATGCACTTGTTTAGTCCTTGTTTGTGCTTGCAAATGAAATGACTAGCATTTAGGAGTGAAGAAGGCTTTTCTTATGCTATTAGATTTGGGACTTGGCAAGTCCTGGAAGTCTGGCAGACTCTGCGAGTTTGATTAGACCCGCTAGGAACTGGGTTCAAGTCTCTTGGATTTGTTTATATCCGCTTGTCTATGTACTTGCCTCGTTTGGTGAGTTTTAGGCAAGTCTTGTTTATGATATGTGAAAATGAACTTTGGATATATTACCGCACTCAAAGTAGAGGACCATTCTCCACCAAATTCTTATTTTTATAAAAATTCTAACAATTTACTTTATCTTACCTCCAAACTTATTGCTCTCGAGTCTTGACACTATTTCCTCAAGGAGAGGCTACTGTTCTAGGTGACATGTCCAAAATTTCAGAATGGCCAAAATCTTGTTTGCTATTGTCAAAGCAAATGGTGGTGCAGACTGGCTGTGTCAATCTGGTTGCATTTAGAAGGCTGTTATGACTGATTTAATAAAAGAAAAAAGAAATGGAGCTGTGATGGCCAATAGGCAAAACCAAAGCAATGACCAAAACAATAATTAATGGTTCTTGCTTTAGTTATCCCCAATGATCTGAAGCTAAAAGTTCACCCTTGGAACCTTCACACAAGGAATGCAAGCAACTTCACCATCCTCACGTAAATCATAAATGGTAAAATTGTAGGGCAAAGCAGTGCATGGAGGGAACTCCGTATCCATTGCCCCGAGTAGATATGCCATCATATCCTTTACACAATCAACTGCATCACATATTAAGGGAATCCACTCATCTTACATAAGGCACATTTTGACAGTGGCACAGTCCCATGGTTCCAAATTCACCTGGTACTTTATGGGGCATTGTCTGTGCTTAGAAACTTGTTTATTCACCCATTCCAAGTTTTTACCTAGTTGCGAAGTTTTTACCAAGGTATTGAATTTAAGTATTTTTTTTAAAAGTGCTGATCTTTTACTGAGTCGTTCAGTCCAAATCAAAATTAGGTCTGTTTAGTGTTGCCACACCGAGTTCTAAAACTATGGGGCACAGCATTGTAATGTTCAGTCAAGGCAACATGTAAAGAGAAGTAGCGTTATGTACTCTTTTCGGGGTTATATATAATATAGATATCAGAATTTCTTTCCTGTCTTTGTTCATCTCAAGTGTTTTGCTTTTTCACATGAAGTGCCTATTCTATTC
This sequence comes from Chamaecyparis obtusa, assembly GCA_027943335.1. Lineage (NCBI taxonomy): Eukaryota > Viridiplantae > Streptophyta > Pinopsida > Cupressales > Cupressaceae > Chamaecyparis > Chamaecyparis obtusa. The sequence goes on along the minus strand of BSBK01000740.1, from coordinate 634,832 downwards.
TTTCATTCTATGCAGAATTCTTTTGGGACATATTTGATGTTGCTTGGAAATCTTCTACAACTCATTCACCTGGGAATATGATTAGCTGTAATTATTTCTGTATTTGGTACATATCTACAAAATTTGTTTGAAGAACATGTATTTGATGTGAAACAATGATGACTGGTAATTACCTGTCAAGAGTGTGAGATAGCTGAAGTATATGATTTGCTTGCAGGAAATGCCAATTTTTGTAATATTGAACATGTCAGTAGAAATAATTAGCTTGGTTGCCCCCCACCCCCGTTTTACATTTAGGAGATACATATTGTTTTGTATATTCGGCTAATATTGTCATGGTTGTGTATATTTCATGTTTTCTTCGTTGCATTGCATTGCATTTGTGTAATTTTATTCCATATTTTATCATTTCAATGAATAATTTTTTTGTTTTTTTGGTCCATGGCACACTAAATAGGGCATATGGATCCGACTCAAATTCTAGTGGTATTCTATGTTGGAAGGCGCTCAAATATGATCAGGAAAAGGTTTTTGACCAGATCTCTTCTAGCTTTCTCAATTGTCATATAATGTTTTTTTGTTGATTTTAGTTGCTTTTTAGTAAATGATTCTAGCTTGTTACTGAAATCATGATTATATGTAGTTTTGAGGAGCATTTAAGAATTTGTTTGTGTACTTGAGTTTGGAATCGCTAATGAAACAAATGTTCTTGTGATGTGTGTTTCTGTTTTTGGGCAAAGCAGCAAAGGAGACGGCCTCGAAGAAGGCCAGGCTTGCTGTTTTGGGTTGTGCCCTGTGCTAAGGCTAAAAGGGGGCACCACATACAATAGTTTAAATGGAAACGGTCTGAGCAAGTTGGGAAGCAAATGCAAGTTTAAACTATGTACACAATTTTGATCTCTAGAACATGATCTTTAGAGTTTGTAAACTGACTTAAGCTGCACAATGAACAAGATTGTTTCAGACAGGCTAAGCTGATCAATTCACTTACAGCTTCTCTACTGTTTTCATGGGGATGGGTGCTATGGATGGCAAAGCTGCAATACAGCACCTTAAAATAAGATCATTTAAAACAATTGAAGCTTATGCAATATCCTACGGATGGCAAATGCAAGATTGAGAAGTCACACATTTATCTTATTTCAGGGACAAGTCCATGTGGATTGCAGTTGGATGCAATCTGAAATCCAACTAACTACATGGCTATGTAATTCTATTCCATCACAAAAATGCCCGATTCTATGTTTTATATTGCTTTAGTTCTGATTTGACATGTTAGCTTTCAATTTATTATTTTGTTCTTAACTTAAAATAGAGTTCATTTTAAACTTTGTTGTAGGGGATATCAATTTGTGACCTGTCAGTTTTAAACGAAATTCCACAAAGGTTTGGAAGGGTATCAGTTTCAGGTCTGGGGGACTAAGTATCTAACTTTGGGGATGGCAGTACCCATAATATATAATAATGACAAACATAGACAGAAATATTAGAGGCCATCTTGAAACTGCAGAAGTTGGGGAAAAAGTAAGATATGGAGCTCTAAGATTTCATTCTGCTTGCATAGGTTACAGAACAGGCTGAATTTTTCAGAATCACAGAACCCTAGCTATAGCTGCGCAGAATTTGTAAACCATTCAGCGCAGAAATCATAAATGACTTCCATGCATCTTTCCACAATTTTCTGTTTAAAATTTGCATTTTAAAAGGTTGCAGGTTGTGGTTTCTACAAGGGTTGAGTGTGGTGGGAAGATGCATTCCTTTGGAACACGTATTCAATAAGGAAGTTGAATTTGCAGGAATTTTCCTCACAGAGAATATTGCAGGCATTCTGAAATAGCCTTAAGTCTTCGCATTGCAAAACATTTATCTACTTATTTAATTAGGGGGAACTGTTGCAAATGCAATTGGAATTTGCTCATGCATTTTGGGAACATGCCAAACTGGAGTTGAAGCATACTCCGTACAGTCTTTAACAATTAATATAACTAATAAAAAATATTATTTGTCAGATAATTCACTGGTTTTGATGGTAAGAGAGTAGATGAATAAGGCTTGTGTCAAGGACCTTAGTGCTCGAAGTTCCTGATATCTTGATTGTGAAGTTTTGTGGCCAATTACAATATAGAGGGAATACTTAAATGGTTCCTTTGAAAATGTTTCTTTAATATGCTTTGGCAGGTCTGGTTCGCTGTTGAGATCAAATGCACAAATCAAGACTCACTCAACTGCTGATATTTCGGTTAACTTGAGCCCGATCTTGGTATCCTACATAGGTTCCACCAAAGCAGATGTAAACATACCTAGCGAATGGCATTGCAACCCACACAAAAATTGGTATTGTATATAGTTTTTGTGTGATTGTATCAGTTCTAGTCTGCCAGATTCTATCAGAACTTGTGAAGCATGCTTTGATTGGAGTAATGTTGGGATGAGTGACCTGCAAGATTTTGCCATCAATTACCCCTTTTAGAGGAAAATGTCATGTGGGAACCCTGATTGGGGATGCCTAGAAGTAGCCAGAAAGTCCTAGAAATAGTGTTGATGTGAGTTTTATGCCCCTACAACATGCATAGTCGAAAGCTTAGTATTCCAAGAGGAAACACCAAATCTTTAACTCTCTCTTGAATAAGGAAGCTCATATCTTAAACAATGTATATGGATTGTGTAATCAAATGAGACAACCCCAAGGTTCCTTCTTATCGTGGATTTTTACTCAGTTATAATGATGTGATATGCTGGGTATCATAAATGGAGTTATGCTATTCAATTAATGGATATCAACTTGACTTTAATTTCTTCCAACCAACAAACTACAAAGGGAAAGGGTTGAGGAATATCTAATCTACTCCTAGAATGCAAGAAATTGTGAATGTCTTTTTCTCCACTAGACTTAGTTTAACCATTGACATCAACCAAGCTAGTGCAATCTCCTAAGGTAGATGTAAGATGTTCAAACTATTACCATTCCATTAACACCATCCATTGATGCATATCAATGTGCAAACAATAATTGAAGTAAAGCTCATAAATATGCTATTCGACCACACAAAACAAACTTACAATCAATAATCAGCTAGTGGATTGGTCTAAGCGAGTCCAACAAAGATGCATCCAAAATATCTTCCACTCAACTAAATGCTACTTCTAATCAACATAAAATACAATCCTAGTCTAAGTGAAGAAATTTAGAAACCATGCAATACTTCAAAGCAACACAAATAATCCACCATGAAGACCAAAGAATTAGCAATTACTTTGATAACATTATGGCAAACAATTTCTCCAAGTCTCTCCCTTAGCTAATCTAATCTAATATAATCCAATGAGTTACAAATAAGCTGACCTTGGCCTTTTAGAGTTGTTCAACTACAATGGATTGTCAAGATGGTTTCGAGATCAAGGGCCAAGATTTATCCCACATTGCCCTCATTCACCTAATAGCTACAAGCATTAAATGTTTGTCCAATTACAATGAAGTACCACATTGTGGGCCAATGAGAAAATTACATTGCTTTTATTGGCCAATTAGAGAATTGGTTATGTAGATGTATTGTGCAAACTCCACATGTTCATATGGCTTAATTTGATTAAATGAGCTTGGACATGTGCAATTCGAGCCTTCTGGTTGGTCGAAGATGAGTGGGTGTCGCCTCAACATCTTATCTCGTAGACTTGATCATCTTTTGGTGATAAGAAAATCTCTTGATACTCAACATTATTGAGCTTACAATTGTGATGACCAATATTCCCAAATTACTTTATCTTCTCAAATTTTCGACATCTTATGAAAATCTTCTCAGTGTCATGATTTTGAACTTGTGATGGTACTCCTTGTACTTGAATCTTGAACTTGGATTTTCGAAGGAAATTAAAGTTGATAATTTTCTTACTTGTAGACTTATCCATTTTCTTTCATAACTTGTTCTTTGATACCCATTTTCATAATCTGATTGTGAACTTGGCTTTGAATCTTCATTTAAGCTTTCATTTTTGAACCATCTTGCTTGCCTTGAATCCTCGAACTTGTTCTTCTTGTAGCGCCCATTTATGTTGGTGTGATGATTAAGGGTTAGCATACCATCCATGTTTAGATCTTCTAAATTGCTCCAATGAGTGAATCTCGATTCAATCCTCCTTCCTTCAAAGTTACCTTGCCAAACAAAGGAGATAAATGTATTAAATTGGTAAAATGAACATAGACAAAATATTGTCAAGATAAAACAATCTTTTCAAATCATGATTTTAACATGATGCTTAGATGAAAGAAACTTTACTTGTAAACCATCTTAACATCAACCAAGCATAATTTTCAACATTCTTAATTTCAGATTCAAGTCAAGATTTTTCGAGTTATCAACCCTTGTTAGAACATGCCCATTTCTAACTTGAACCTCTAATCTTCATCCTTTCACTGATATGCCTTAATTTCCTTCTAAATTTGATTGAATTTTGATGGATTTACCCCTTATTTAACCCCCTTGAGATCAACTTGATCAAGGATAACCATTGACAGTTTGATTTCAAGGTCAAATTGGAGGTTCATAGGCTAGTAGAAATCACAGGGTTGAAGTCCCAGTTTGGGACTTGGAGTGGTCGGATTTTGACCTCTCCATGTCAACCTCATTCAAATATTCACCTTCTCTTATATGCCCTCTATATTTTCACACTCAAAATCTAATGATTGGGTCGATCCTTGAATCAAAATCTAAGATAAAAATAATGGATTTCCTGCTCTTAAAGGTCTGATTTCATGCTTGAGATCGAGAAATTTCCCTTTTATCACCTCAGATCCAACATGACATGGCTTGGACTGCCTTTCCTCACATTGGAAATTGACATGATGTTGAAATGTTCCTCTTTTTTATGGTAGAAATTTGGGGTTGCAAATTCCATCTGGGACATGGGGTGGCCGAAATCCGACCTCTCCATGTACAACTTGGACATGGGGTGGTTAAAATATGATCTCTCCATGTCCCAAGCACTAAGTCTTTCTCATGACTTCAAACTGCCTTTCTTCCTTCAAAACGACTTTCGTTTCAACTCACCTCTATGATTCCCAACTTCAATTTCATTTCAAGCCTTTTCACGATCAAATTGCAGTAGTTTTCTCCTCCATTCTCATGTCTTGATCATAAATTCTGCCAAAATCAGACTTCACTTTAAGGGGAATAATTTTGATTTTCACCTTGGAATGCTTGTTTCAAATCACCAAAATGCCTAAGGGACTGGAGTTTACCTAAGGGAAGAGGTCGGGATTTTGGGGTTTGATGTTCCACTTGGGACATGAGGTGGTTGGAATTTGACCTCTAAATGTTCTTTCTTGGACATGGGGTGATCAGAATCCAACCTCTCCATGTCCATACATTAAGGCCCCATTTGGTTGCGGAATTAGAATTTGACTCAAAACCTGATTATCTCAAAATAAGGTTTTGAAATTCCGATTTTGTGTATTCAGAAGATAGTTTGGACCGTTTGGTTGACCCGAAAGATGACTGAGACAATCCATCTTTTGCATTTGGTTGTCATTTTTGAAATTAGAATTAGAACTGAGAAATTCATATTTCTGTGTTTGGTTCTACAATTTCAAATTGGAATTGGAATTACATTATCCATTTATGTGTTTGGTTCTACATTATGAATTCGAATTGGAATTTGACAAGAAAAAAATTAGGTTTTGTAATTATTATATAATGTTTAATTTAATATTTTATTTATTTTGTCCATTTTTGTATTTATATTTTATTTTATTAATTTATATTTTTATATAGCAATTCATAAACAAAATTTAATTTATTTTTCACTTATATTGTGAATAGTAAACTTAACTTTTAAAATAATTTTATAGATTATCATCAACAATATTATAACAAGAAAATAATCATTACATTGCTCGATATCACATCAAAATATAAATAACTCTTATAGTCCGCATATATAACTATTTTTGCATAATAACCCAACAAAGTAGTGCAATTGTTGTACAAAGAAAACATTGTAGAAACATGACATCAACTTTATAGATAGCCTCCGCTTTTGCAATAGCTGTCTCGAGCACTTTGCAAGACTTGCACTCATCATCTATAACAGGTATATGTGTAGAAGGTGCAGATGATGTAGATAGAGATGGGGTATCATCGGCCCACCAAAAGTAGTCACATCCACCGCCATCCTACAATATAAATCTAAGTTAGTATTGCTAAAATGACTAATATTTATTCTTTGTAAACATTTAAATATTGTGCAATTAACAACCTTTTTCTTATTTATGCAAGTCCAAAATTTATGCTTTGGATTAGTGTCTGTGTGTGACGTCCTCAATACACAGTGGACTCCATCACCATAGTCACACATAGGGACATTTATCATAGCCATCACCACTGTATCAAACAATTTTTTGTTCATTCATACTATTCAAGCAACCAAACTTAGTATTGGAGACATATAACAACATGACTATTTTCTATCAGTACAAAATGAAAAAGTTTCATTTATGTTGATATTACGAATTTATAAAAAAATACAATGAAACATCTATAGCATCAAATAGAAGATGGGGAAGAACAATATCCATGAACTGAATGGTGGTGTGAAAACACACCGTTAAATTACGCCCTTATGCCCCACATTCGGAGAGCAACCATCTCATATCCCGCTCATTTTTCCCATTACTGTTTGTATTGTTAGACGGTCAATTCTGCATCTACAAACTAAACATGATAGAAAAACTAAAACTTGTTTATTTTTAAATGGAATACACCAAGGAGTACCATCAGAAATATTGACTGTTTAAAAACATAAATAGTAAACAATCATCAGATAGCTCATTTTTTATCAGCATATGTGGAGTCTCACACGTTTGTGTACATTGGATTTTTTTATCGGATGGTTCATTGCATTCGATTGTGTACATTTTTTTTTGCATCAACATTTTAGATCACACTCTATGATCCATCATCAGGATGAAAGAGAGCAAAATGATTGCAATAGAGCAAAATGATGGACTTTTCTTTCAATCATTTTGCTCTCTTTCATCCTGATGAAGGATCACAGAGTTTGATCCGAAACGTTGATGCCAAAAATATCTACACAATCGAATCCATAAGCTAATTCAAACATTTTTAGTATCAGCATATGTGTAGTCTCACAATATCATCATATGTGTAGTCTCAGAACTATCCATTTCTATTTCTGAAACTATCATGTGGTTTTGAAAAATGACTGAAAAATGAAAAGAAATTCAAGTTGAAATAGAGTTGAACAAAGTAGAATTATTCCACTTAATTTCATAATGCAATAGTAATAACAAGATGGTTAGGGTATATACATATAACATGGGACATAATCATGAACAATACAATCATCTACCAAAACACATTTATAAAACCATCTCTTCTGAAGAACTAGAAATGGATAGTTCTGAGAGTACACCTTAACAATGCATTAAATTAAGCATTCATCATGTGGTACTCCTTGGTATATTCCACTTAAATATGTTAAAAACAACAAGACTAACAAATGCAAGAATATGTCTATAAACTTTCACAGTCATATTGAATCACAAGAGTTGAAAGAGAGAATAAGTAATTTCCAAATTGCTCGAATAAATAAGTAATGCATTTAATAGAATTTAATTTAATGTAACATCATATTGCATTACAAGCAGATTGTAATGCAGTATGATGTTCATCAAGATTGACCTCAGATTGATCATTATTCTATACATGGCTACTATTGCAATTTGTAATCTTGATGAACACCATACTGCATTACAAGTAGATTGCAATGCAGTATGATGTTCATCAAGATCGACCTCAAATTGATCATTATTGCATACATGGCTATTTGAAATTCGATAACAATCTATAATGAGGGAGACCAATAGTGAGCTCTTGAAGTATCCCAATGATACATAAATAGAATTCAACCGTAGTATGATGTTCATCAAGATTGTAATGCAGTATGATGTTCATCAAGATTGACCTCAGATTGATTATTATTCCATACATGGCTACTGTTGCAATTTATAATCTCGATGAACATCATACTGCATTACAAGCAGATTGTAATGCAATATGATGTTCATCAAGATTGACCTCATATTGATTATTATTCCATACATGGCTACTATTGCAATTAATAATCTTCATGAACATCATACTACATTACAAGAAGATTGTAATGCAGTATGATGTTCATCAAGATTGACCTCAGATTGCTCATTATTTCATACATGGCTATTGTTGCAATTTATAATCTTCATGAACATCATACTGCATTACAAGAAGATTGTAATGCAGTATGATGTTCATCAAGATTGACCTCAGATTTATCATTATTCCATACATGGCTATTGTTATTCCAGCAGTAGCCATGTATGGAATAACTATTATAAATTGCAACACTAGCCAAGTATGGAATAACTATTATAAATTGCAACGGTAGCCATGTATTGAATAATGATCAATCTAAGGTCAATCTTGATGAACATCATACTGCATTACAAGAAGGCATTTAAATCACTTATTCGATGATTATTCCAATAGTAGCCATGTATGGAATAACTATTATAAATTGCAATAGTAGCCATGTATGGAATAACTATTATAAATTGCAATAGTAGCCATGTATGGAGTAATGATCAATTTGAGGTCAATCTTGATGAACATCATACTACATTACAAGAAGAGATACATTTCAATCACTTATTCAATGATTATTCCAACAATACCCATGTATGGAATAACTATTATAAATTGCAACGGTAGCCATGTATGGAATAATGATCAATCTAAGGTCAATCTTGATGAACATCATACTCCATTACAAGTAGACATTTAAAGTATCCAAAAATTCAATTCAAAGAGTTCAGTGGAACATAGAGATTGCAAATTTATGAGTATACATTATGTTGGATCCAATGTCCAATGGTAAGGTGAGACTATTATGCTTGTACCAGCTGTAAAGCCAGGTCAATTTCTTAGTGACTTGGAATTATCCCCTAGTTATTGGATTGTGTGATGGTATGAATTATCTTATCAGTTATTGCAAGTTGGGAAGGAAAGAAATCCAATGGCAGTCTCTACTAGCCAAGGTAGTCAAAGTTCACCTAAATGAGTAAGAAATTTGTGGCATTACTTTTAGCCTTGAGGCTCACCAGCACAAAATTTGAAAGAAAAGTAAAAGAAAGAAACAAAAATAAATTCCATATACATGATACCTTAAATGGAAACCGATTCCCAATACATCATAACTCAAAAGTCTAGGCCAAGCCCAAGCCCTGACTAAATTTGATGGAACATAGAGCCTTTTGTAATAGCTTCTAAGACGTACAATTCCTTGTAGAAAGGTAGATCATGAATGCAAAAGCCAAGGGATGGTATGAATTACCTTATCAGAAATTTCAAGCTGGATAGAAAACCAATGACCGCCTCTACTGGCCCAGGTAGTTGCCTAAATAAGTAAGAAATCTGTGATGTGCCTTTTAGCCTTGAGGCTCAATTGCTCATTTAAAAAAAAAAAAAAGACCATGGAAATTTAATGTTTTAGACAAAAATCAATTCTAGATGCACCATACGTCAAATGAAAATCAATTTGGATTACTTCATATGTCAAATGAATAGACATTTAAATCACTATGAAAAAGAACTTCAAACATTATGAAAAAGAACTTCAAAATTCATAGAGCAGGCATCCATGAAAACCCTGATGCAATAAATACCATGCACATCTCCCACATTTGGAAATAATTTATCATATGACAATAGAGAATGATAGACAACAACCAAGAATCACATACTAATCTAACCATATTTGCAAAACTTATCTATTCATACTTATTGTTAATTTAATAATTAAAGTTAAATAAAAAATAATCTCCCTAGTCAGTAACAAAAAATAAGTTTCAGCGTAAAAATCATCAACCAAAATATAGTTGTATCAACGTATGTGAACGAACTATGATAAAGTTTTAAGTCTTCAAAGTGATAGAAAATAACTACAATCCACCAAATGTGGCTACAATCCAGTCCACTCTCTCCTCCTCACTCATCAACAATAGAACCCTTTGACTCTTTCACGTTGAACCATGAAGGTGTCATATACCCTCAGGAAAACACCTCGACTCAATCCAGGGATGGATTTGAGAGCGGTATATGCACCCATCAAAGCATTATCATCATTAGATTTATCAATTTTGTGAAGGTGAACATTGTTGAGGCCATCTTTTATTTTCTTGATTGTTTCATAGATGACATCCAAGGAAGCGGCCATACTTGCCTTCCTTCTCTTTCCCATCCTTGATGATGATGATGTAGGAGTTCCTCTACCACTTGCAATTATAGTGGACTGATTGGAAGGATAAGGGTCTTCGTCAAAATCAACATCACTGTCAAGATGTATACTGAAACCAATATCCTCTTCATCATGCACATTGAATGCCTCTTCCATAGGGTTCCCTTCTTCAGTCTCATGGGCCATCGTAGCTACATTACGTTCAGCAATGTCATTATCCACAATTGCACCCAATTCATTGAAGTATTAGAAGGGTTGTCTCTTATACACTTTGGCATTTTTGAATTCTCTTCTTTGCATGTTGGCATAATAAATGGATTAGGTTCTTTGTCTTTCATTATTAACTTTATAAGAAGGCAATATTATTTCAATCAAAATAGTAGAGAGACCACCCTACCTTTAGAAGCTCATCCCACACGCTATCCTCAACATGCATGCATTGAGTTGCCTCATTCCAAGCAAAACCACTTGTATTTCTCAGCTCTTTCATCACTCTATATGTAAGCTTCCATGTTTTTAGCTTGTTTTTGAAATTGTCCTTTGTTAGATTGAGGTGCATATCCGCGTTGAACCTCCTCTCAATGGCTATCCACGCTTCTTTTTTGAAGCCCCCGCCACCTTTTCTTCCAAGCTGTATTTGCTAGAGGAACAAGTCTAGAAACTTGTGTTCCATCTCTTTTGTCCACATTATCTTCTTTGAGGAAGAAGATATTTGGCTCATGTTACCGGTTTCTTCCATGCTCATCATTAGTTCTATGTATGCCATGGTCTAAATCAACTGTTCACAATGTACATATTGTTGTTAATGGTATAAACATATCACATGGAATATATTTATGGACATATAATTGTATCATTGTATCTCGATACATTGGTATAATATAGCAAATAAAAAACCAACATGTCCAATACTTCCAGATACAAATAGAAGAAAAAGGAAACCATCATGTCTATCAAAGTATCTTCATACATCAGTTTACTCAAATAAAACACATTGAACCATAAAAGTCCAATACTTCTAGATACAAACAAAATAAAAAGGAAACCATCATGTATATCAAAGTATCTTCATACATTGACCCATAAAAGAATAACTATTCTCGGGATCTGTAGTCTTCCCACATTCTACTTGCTATATCATCTCGAAACTGTGCCCATTGGTCTCTATCATGCTGAGATAACCCATATGTCTCAAGCATTGGTACATCTATCCCATCACAATCATCTTCCTCTTCGGTACCAATTTCTGATGGAATGTCATCCTCTATCGTAATGAAGTTGTGTAGTATGCAACATGCTAATACAATATAGGCTAGTGTCATGATAGAATAAGATGTGGCATGCCTTAGGATTGGAAAACGCTGCTTGAGAATACCAAATGTATGCTATATTGCATTTCTAAGAGAGGAGGGTTGGTGGTTGAACAACTCTTGTCGAGAGTTTATTGGATTCTCTCTTGAAAAATCCTTCAGGTGGTAGCGTGTACACCGATAAGGAGTGAGAAATCCAGGTGCATTGGGATATCCAACATCCACTAGAAAATATTCTCCTACATAAATAAAGTATATTGTTAAAACTTGAAACATTGATTGTACCCTTGAGTATATTAAACTATGATTTGGCTTACTGGAGGGAACGACAAGAGGATCTTCTCTTGACAAAGTTGAAGCTAGAACATGACTATCCGCAGTAGACCCTTCCCAACTAGCAAGGTAGTACTAAAACTTATAATCGAAGGAACACACACCCATAACATTTTGTGCCAAGTTGCCTTTTCTATCACGATATTTACCCTGCATGTCGGCATCGACGGTGACTGGTATATGGGTTCCATCGATAGCTCCAACACAATCCTATACAATATGATACAATCATCAATTGTACGGTCAACCAATAATATGATAAGGATAAAAATCCATACAAGAAATTTGTAACACAAGAATTACATTGAAGAATGGATCAAAATGGCCCTTCCCACTAATTTCATGAGGAGTGTTTGGACTAGGTGGTATAAAGTAATCCTCGTGAAGTGCTAAGATAGCCCTCAACACCTTGTGGAAGTATCAGCTGACTGTCTCTCCTGAGCGCCCAAAGTTGTGGGAAATCTCGAGGTTCCTCAGATTGTGGCCAAGAGTGTGGATGAACATCACAAGTTGTTCTTCTAACTTCAAGTTTATCGTATCTGTCAAGCTTCCTTTTAGCCTTAGGATAGTAGCTAGACGAAAGAAGGCTCCCCTACTCATGCAAATTTGATCATGACAATCCACATAATTGGAATGAATAACCATTCTATAAAAAGTATTTACTTTTCTTATTCGTTTACCCTTTTGTGCACTACCTTCTCAGGCTAACACTACTTAGGCTACGACAAGAAAAGACAGAAGAGTTGTGAGAAGACGATAATATGCGGTCTCCATAGCTATGCATCCTAGAGCATCAATATTCTCAATAGGATCCATCAATGGCCTGAAATGTGGAAAAACACAATGATTTGAGTGAGGAGATATCCACTATCAAGCACAAAGATAAAGCATATAATAGTACATAATCACAAAGATATGCATCCATCCATCACATAAAGCACAAAAATGTACGTATACACATGATCCCTACCAATCTCCACCATATATATCTATAAAAAATGTGTCAAAAAATATAATGTACAAAAATAATAGATCCCTATCCCTATCCCTATGTTATCTGCATAGATCCTTGTACTAATTCACTAACTATGTGACCCTATGGCTATCAAATGTCCTATGGGAGTCTATACTTCTCATCAAACCACATATGTTACTGAAACCACATATGTATGTATCTCATGAATTTGTTAGCCTCGTTGCATTAAGAAGTCAATCAGTTTACAAACACCTAGATCGTATATTAATTACTGAAATACAACAAGGAGTACCAATTGGTAAACGATCACAAGCCTGTCATTAAGCCTCTTAAGCTCAAGTGAAAATGTTCACAAAAATGGTACTCACCCAACTATGCTGAGTTGCAAGCATTATGCCTTAATGCTTTAGTTGGTAATAAGCTGACTAAATTAACTAGCATAGTGCAAAGAAAGCTTTACATGTGATAGTTTCAACCAAAGAGAGAACATTTTTGTAGCGTTTAAGAACAAAGCTAGAAGATAACGAATCATTCCCTGTCTTGAGAACTGGACCTAACTATCCTAGTAGTATGAAGACTAGATACCAATTTATATAATTATAAGCCTTGACAAGGATATCAATGAATCCCTCCTCATTTGTCCATGACACACACCTTAAACCAATGGTATCATTTATGTTTGACAATGCAAGTTTTATAGCATCTAGTTGATAATTTCAGAACTAAAATATATTCACTTTGTTTGTTGTCTAGGTAAAGTAGTGAGGTATTGAAAAAGAAATTGAAAATTTCATAGTAAACACTTAAATAGGCTAAGATCATCAAAATTTGACTATTTACATGGTTAGGGTGTATAAGTTTAACTATAATGATATCCTTTCCCTAGTGAATGTATACCAAATAGAGCTAGGAAACTTGGACCAAGCATTTTGATTTCATGCTCATCCTAGTTAACTGTCATCCTTTGAACCAAATAATGTTTACCTGCTTATCATGTTGCCTTAATAGTAAAAAATTTGGGCCTATATATCAATCACATGGAGGCACAAATATGAGAAAGAAGAGGCTTTAGTGATGGCTTATCAATGTGCTTTTGGAAAGGAGTGTGTGTGGTGGGTTGGGAAGTATCTGAGGGACTGTGTGTGTGGAGTGAAAGATTATGTTTCTGTTGGTTTGGTGGTAATTGGGTTGTTGAGCTAGGCAGTTATAGTAGTGCCTCAGATTCTTACTAACTTTAAGAATGGATCCACAGAGGGTGTTTCCCTTGGTTTCATCATGACATGGGTTGTGGGGCAATATATTAGTTAAACCCTTTCAATTAAATTTTCCTCTATTTTCTTCCTTTTAGTTTTAGCTCTACCTTCTCACAATGCTCAGAACCATGGGTTTATCCGCTTCTAGTAGATAAAATTCTTGAATGCTACTAAATCCATTTTATCTCTATCTTTGTGTAACTTTATATATTGAATTATGAACCTACTTTTCCTTTTAATGTGTATCAGGAACTCATTGAATCTTATTGGGTGCTGGCTGGAATAATGAAGATTATAAATTGCAACAATAACCATGTATGGAATAATGATCAACCTCAGGTCAATCTTGATGAACATCATATTGCATTACAATCTTCTTGTAATGCAATATAATGTTCATAAAGATTATAAATTGCAATAGTAGCCATGTATGGAATAATTTTTAATCCAAGGTCAATCTTGATGAACATCATACTACATTACAATCTTCTTGTAATGCAGTATGATGTTCATCAAGATTATAAATTGCAACAGTAGCCATGTATGGAACAATGATCAATTTGAGGTCAATCTTGATAAACATCATACTACATTACAATCTTGATGAACATCATACATTGCACTTTTGGTCTAGGATTGAAATTTTACAAGAGATTTTGAAAATTGGATATTTGGAAAATTATTTGTTACAGATTTGATGTGATCCTACAATACATGGACAAACTCAGAAGTGCATTTGTTTGATATACATTCCCATTCATATTTCTTTGTGACATTGACAAACACCTAACATAAGTAAATTTCTGCATTCACCACAACATAAATGCATGGATACAATGGGTGAGAATTTCTATAGTATGATGTTCATAAAGATTATAAATTGCCACAGTAGCCTTGTATGGAATAATTTGTAATTTGAGGTCAATCTTGATGAACACCATACTACATTACAATATGCTTATAATGCAGTATGATGTTCATGAAAATTATAAATTGCAACAATAGCCATGTATGGAATAATGATCAATCTGAGGTCAATCTTGATGAACATCATACTGCATTACAATCTTCTTGTAATGGAGTATGATGTTCATCATGATTATAAATTGCAACAATAGCCATGTATGGACCCATGATAAATTTGAGGTCAGTGCTATGAAGCAATATTAAATAAAAGCAATTGGTCATATGTAAGAGTAAAAGCATGTTTTTAAAACCAGAAAACACCTAACAAAAGTAAATTTCTGCATTCACCACAACATAAATGCATGGATATAATGGGTGAGAATTTCTACAGTATGATGTTCATGAAGATTATAAATTGCAATAGTAGCCATGTATGGAATAATTTGTAATATGAGGTCAATCTTGATGAACATCATACTGCATTAAAATCTACTTGTAATGCAGTATGATGTTCATGAAGATTATAAATTGAAATAGTAGCCATGTATGGAATAATGATCAATCTGAGGTCAATCTTGATGAACATCATACTGCATTACAATCTTCTTGTAATGCAGTATTATGTTCATCAAGATTATAAATTGCAACAATAGCCATGCATAGAACAATGATCAATCTGAGGTTAGTGCTATGTAGCAATATTAAATAAAATCAATTGGTCATATGTAAGAGTAAAAGCATGTTTTTAAAACTAGAAAACACCTAACAGAAGTAAATTTTTGCATTCACCACAACATAAATGGATGGATACAATGGGTGAGAATTTCTATAGTATGATGTTAATGAAGATTATAAATTGCAACAGTAGCCATGTATGGAATAATGATTAATTTGAGGTCAATCTTGATGAACATCATATTGCATTACAATATGCTTGTAATGTAGTATGATGTTCATGACGATTATAAATTGCAACAGTATCCATGTATGGAATAATGATCAATCTGAGGTCAATCTTGATGAACATGATACTGCATTACAATCTTCTTGTAATGCAGTATGATGTTCATTAGTGTCACCTCTAAAGTCTAGAAGCATCGGAAGCCAAGATAGAGGAAGGAAGAAGGAAGCTAAAGTAATAGGGGTAGGTGGAGTAGTTGGAATAAATGGTAGAGGATATTAGAAAAATATACATCTGGAAGCCACGTACGCCAACATGGAGAACATGATCCATGCCATGCATTTTGGTATAGGGCGAGTGGTGGAAAATAGATTTAGTGTTTGTGGCTTCTCTTGTGAGGAATATTTACAATTTTGTGAAGTGGCAAAAGGTATTCAAAGAAGCGGAGATGAAATCGGTACAACTTCATCAGGATGTACAACTGACATTTTATTGGTTAAGATGGATTCTGATTCATATGGAGAGGCATTTAAAAATGACTCTACTCTCTTCATGTTGAATCCTATTCATAGAGGCATGCAAGACTTTTACGTTCATATCCATGAGAGCTAAAGACCTAGAGAAGATCCAATGCCAAACACGATGCAATAGGAGATACAAATACCATAAGTAGATTGTCTAAATAGGCTTACACATTTCTTAAACAAAACCCTACCAAAGGAGGGTTTTCCTAAAATGAGATGAACCAAAACCCATCTCCCTGCAGCTGCTACTTCAATCTATTTGCAACAAAAGGGGTAATATATTCTGAAATATTATGATAGCCTTGGAATACTAGCCGTATGGTTCATTTTTGATGGAATACGAACAAAAAAACCCAAAAGCCCATACAAATAGCAACCCCAAAAAAACAAATAGCAGTTGCAAAGCATCATTATCATTATCCTTCCTACAAACATCTTGAAAATGGGTTACGTCAAGAACACTGCAAAAACCCTCGTAAGTTGAAGACGAACACACTGCGATGAGCACCCTCGTCAGTCGAAGATGAACACACTGTTACGATGAGGATTGTTTTTCCCTCCAAAACCCTCATCAGTTGACACTGCGAAAAAGTGGAAGACACAATGCCGAAAGGATGCTACTAGTTTTGGAGTGGGGAAGTCACCGAACCCAACACCAATATAAAATGTAACTTATAAAAGACAAATTTGGGTTTTATAAATTGAATTCACCTATTTGAGTGGAAGTGGAACTTCCAGAATTTCACCAAAAATGAGGATTCGAAAACAAAAACCAAGTTTTGAATTTTGCAACCCAAATGACAGATTTAGCTCAAAACTAGAAAACCCACTGCCAATTCCAGTCGTATTCCCACAACCAAACAGGGCCTAAGTCTTCTTCATCCCATCCTAGGATGACTTTACTACACCTTTTCTTATTTCATTTTCACTTGAATTTCATCTCAACACTTCCTTTCCTGATCAAATTGCAAAGATTGTGATAAGTTTGATGTTGCTTTTCATTGAGAAATTGATCTTTTAGTTGCCTCAATCTGACCATACTTGGGAAAAAACTAATTTTTTGACCTTGATTCCAGCTATTTCCCATGCCCAACCCATGAAATGACAATTTTACTACAATAGGAGGGCAAGAATTTGGGGCTGCTAGCCATGAATGGGCACATGAGAGGGTTGAAATCTGACCTCTCCATGTTCTAGCATGGACATGAGATGGTCAGAATTCGACCACTCCATGCTCCAACTTTAGTACTAAGGTTTTGGGCTTGAAGTTTCACCATTTCTTTGCAATTTCATTCTCATTTCTTCTTCGTTTCTCATTCATCCAAATCTCCCAAAGCCTCACGTTTTTCACTTCTCAAAGTTGCATCAAGTTGACTTCTTTTGTAATTATTTTGATTCATTTTTTTCCTAGTTTCAAATTGATTAAGTGCTCTCAACAGGGCAGATTTTTTTTATATAAAATATAACATTTAAGTATAAGTTACATTATTTTCTTTCCTTTATTATATTTTAAGTTATATTTTATATAAATATTGTCAGGATGTTTGAGAGTGGTTTCAGATTCATAGTAGTTATAATGGAGATTTTAGATATTGGGAGTTCTAAAAAAATTCAGAGTTAGCAAAATTTCAGGAATCAACATGCCTCCATCAATGTTATTCCCCACAATTTTTCTCAAGTTTCCAAGATAAATTTGATATTCAAACAAAGATTTTCCAAGAATTATAATTCATTTCATCACAAATCTTTCAACTTTAATTCTACATCCTTGATTATCTTGGCCCAACTCTCACTCTTATCCCTGATTAACTTGGCTTCCTAACAAGCCAAAATTGCTCAAACTCATATCACAAGCTCGTAGACTTGAAAAATTACCACTAAGCTAGGACCACCTAAGACAACTACCTAACTGCCAAGTGAAAAGGGGGGTCCCCATTTGCAATGGGTCGATGGTGTGAAAAGCTCACAAGATCTAGCACCCATCCAAAGAAACGTTCCTGAACATTTCTAGGATATATCTTGTTTGTAACTCAAAACTTTCAATCAATTCTCTTTCACCTATCAAGCAACTAGGAAATGCACTTAAAATGGATGATCTGATGAGGATCTATGATGATTAAAAAATAATGCTTAACAATATTACATAAGTTAATTTAAAGTTTAAAATAAGCGAATTAACATAGCTGAAATGCTTAACTAAACAAAGAAACAACAAAGATGATGATAGAAAGGAAAAGAAAAATGAGATAGAAGACATGATACAATTGATAACAGAGTTCGCCAACTGGCTACATCTTTGGGTCCCTCTCCAATAGAGTGACTAATCCGATTATGCTCCAAAAATCAGATTACAATTGTTACAAGAAGACCATTCCTTCAAGCATAGTAGCATCAGGTTCCTCTGATGTACAAAATGGCTACAAAGTATTTGAACATTCTCTCCTCATCATCTAGATGATTTTAAAAAGGCTCATCACCCCCATTTTATACATAAAAATATGCTATAATGGGTTATTTAACCATTATAACCACAAAATAACCCCTGAATGGTAAATATAATTTCATTTATAACCATTTTTTATTTATGGAGTTGTTTGTTTTCCCCATTTGTATAATATTAGTTAATAAACCTGAATGTGAATTGTTTAAATAATACATTACCCACAAAATTCTCAACTGCCACGTGTGGTCCTATGGAAAGCAATAGTTTTGGTTGGGTGGTGGCCACAAGTTCAACTCCCACCACCTATTTACTAAGAGACTTGATGT
Organism: Chamaecyparis obtusa; assembly: GCA_027943335.1. Lineage (NCBI taxonomy): Eukaryota > Viridiplantae > Streptophyta > Pinopsida > Cupressales > Cupressaceae > Chamaecyparis > Chamaecyparis obtusa. The sequence goes on along the minus strand of BSBK01000740.1, from coordinate 615,570 downwards.
CTTCTTTAATGAATGTGCCGCTGACTGGTGAGAATGAGGTTAGGGGATAAAATCCACTAACCAATTTTGGTTAAAATAGTTCGAACAATCTTCAACACCGAGGTGCCACATGGCTCCACCTGGTTGGTGACATGTGGCATCTCATTATTTGATGATTTTGCCACGTCACATGCCACTTGTCATCCTTTTGTTCTACCATCTTTGATGTTGACTCATTATATGGGTGCCATGTGTCAACTTATAATTGGTCCAAGATGCTAATTTGGATGACATGTCACCATGCTGATGTCATCAGAATCACACTTTTCCCGCAAACTTCAAATTGTGATAACTTTCACATATAAACTTTGTTTTCGATGAAACAAACACTATTGGAAAGCTCTCAACAAGCTCTTTAATTTGGTGTCAATTTTGACCAATTTTGAGATGATGATTTTTTTTTCCTTTTTTGATTGGCCTTTGTGCATAGTTTGACCAAACCTTTGACTGATCATAACTCAGGCATATGGACTCATTTTTCGTTCGTTCAAGTTGCGTTGAGTCTAGTTTCTTGAGAACTTTGACATGGAGCTAATTTTTGGAGCGTTGGAGATACATCAATTTTTAGTAAAAAATATCCCCCAGATCAATGGACTAAACCACAAATTGAGCTAAGAGCTTCCATCTTCGATTACCTATGTGTGTGCAAGTGTATTCATTCCCCACTCGAAAATACCACTAGAAATCATCTAAGATCTGTTGTAGTTATCTATTTTGACATCCATACTTCAAAAGCATCCTAGATAGAGTCTCCTTGCCAGTCTGACATCCATAGCCTTGACGAGGTTATTGTTGTGATTTCACCATGAACATTTCTATACCTTGGAAAAATTTGTATTAAAAAAAACCTTTGGAGATATTTGCACACCTAAAGCCAAAATGCCTTTTTTTCCATTTTATAAACTTTCAAACAATAAGGTCAGAGACCCAAATCTAGGATCAATAGGGAGTAAACCCACTGTCCAAACCAACTCACTTTCCTATCATAACTTTCTTTTGATATTGCTTTTTCTTTTCATACTTCATTTTGTCCCACAAGTAATGAAGCTCATAATGGGTTTGGAGAAACCATAGTGGCACTAAAGCAGGTGGAAGATCTTTTCACTAACTGCAACTTCTCCTTGAAGACTCCAATGACTTGCATCAATTAAGTGCGAGTAAAATGTTGTAATCGAAAGATTCGGGCACTCAAAACACAATGCATAAATCCATTCCAAATTTAGGAAAAATGATTTTTCGAAAGATGAGGTTATTAGGAACAATCTCCAATTCATGGGAACTGTTAAAGTTTTAGGATCATTGCAAATGTAATAGCACTATCTGATTGTATGTATTTTCCAAATGCATCGATCTCTTTGTATTTATATATGACAAGGACAAGAAGAGACATGTCCCTTCATGGGACATGTCTATTCATTAAATTATTTTTTCAATTTAACTATTTAGTTATTATGAGAATAATTATAATCTAAATTTATATATATATATATGTGTGTGTGTGTCTATATATATATATATATCAATGTATATAGTAATATCAATTATTATATATATATATATATATATATATATATATATATATATATATATATATATATATATATATATATATATATATATATATATATATATATATATATATATATATATATATATATATATATATATATAATACATCATTTATAATAATAATCATATAGTCAATATTATTTATCTGACTGATGCTACAAATATCAACACTCCCTCTTAGCTAGGGAGGATAAATCGATCCAATGTCAACACTTAAGACACTTGACAACATCAATTATATGATGTAAGAAATAAAGGTATCATCCTCATGATGTAATCAATAGAAACATAGTCTCAATGTGTGGATTGCCTCCATCGGTGATTCTATCCACAAGTCCTCAGGTGGATTGCCTCCATCGATGATTCTATCCACAAGTCCTCAGGTGGATTGCCTCCATCGGCGATTCTATCTACAAGTCCTTAGGTGGATTGCCTCCATCGAAGATTCTATCCATTTGATATCTTGAGTATTGGCCTAATAGAATGTCAACACATGACATTCACCTAAGTACTCAAGAGTTCATAAAGATATCATTTGATGATATCAAGAGCATTGGCCTGTAGAATATCAACTCTCAAGATATTAACCAAGTGCTTAGAGTAATGGCCTACCAACATCAATTCTCATGATGTCCACCAAGTACTCAAGAGTTCATAAAGATATCATCTCATGATATCGATAGCATTGGCCTATAGAATATCAAGTCTCATGATATTCACCAAGTGCTCAAAGTAATGAATTGCAGAATATCATGTCTCATGATATCCACCAAGTACTCAACAAATGTTCATAGGTAATGTGCACTTACCATAAGAACATTCACATCATCTATTATGATCTGTTTAAGCCATCACAAGATGTCTATCACAATAGAAGATGCCATCTATTATGATCTATTTCAGCCATCACAAGATGTCTATCACAATAGAAGATGCCATCTATCATGATCTATTTCAGCCATCACATGATGTCTATCACAATAGAAGATCACGTTATTGTAAGATTGTCACCTTCCAATAAATTTTGCAAATACAAGTGATAATCATTTGGAAGTCATCACTTCCTCATGATTTACATAGGGGGAAGGCCCATTAAAAACATTCATGATTCATTAGTATAATAATCAATTATATCAAGTTTACCTCAAAAGTTTTTCACGTTTAATAGTGAACTCCCTCTCAATCAATATGATCAAGATTGTCACAAGTTGACTAAACCATTTGCTCCCTCTGAAGCTCAAGTTTATCAACTTCTTGACGTCTTTTGAAATATTAAACTCCCTTTGCATCTAGTCTCAATCATCAATTCCTTTGCAAGCATCAAGTTCTTTCTTCCTTGAATGCAATTATCTTGTGCTCCTGTCCCGAAGGTATGTCAGAGAGAGAGATTACAAATAGCTCACTAAACTATCTCGACCGAAAATACCAATGATAGAAGCATACAAAATTTTACTAACCAATATTATAGCATGAATTACAAACTAAAAAATTATGTGCATTAATAAAACTTGAAATACTTATCTTTTATAAATTTCAAGTATATCATTTTGTAAGGTGAGCCCATATATAAAATATCATGCAAATTCACAAAATGATGTCGTCATTCTTGAACATTACCATAATTATTCACATGACATGTCTTGAATATCCAAAAGTTCTATACACTATGATAAACTTCAATATGATCAGATCTCCCTTCAAGCGATTAGACTTTTAAAGAAGGAACTTCACTCTTTTACAAATTTTGCATAGACTCGTACACAGTCGTTCCTAACTTTTTAACCTAACATTTTATCTCCAATCGCTCCAGTGAGATTCTTCTAAATTTCTTTATCACGAACATATCCAAAATTCAATAAAATCCAATGGTGCATTTGTGAGATATGATCCTCGTACTGAGACTATATTTTCTAAGACAATCACACATTCACCATCAACAAACTACTCTCTTACATTTTCAACTTGGCTCTGATACCATATGCTCCCTTTTCTTTATCACCAATATATCTAAAATTCAGCAAAATCCAATAGTTCATTTGTGAGATATGGTCCTCGTACTGAGACTGTATTTTCTGAGATAGTCACAGATTCACCATCAACAAACTATTCTCTTACATTTGCAACTTGGCTTTGATACCATGTTAAGGTTTTAGGATCACTGCAAATTTAATAGCATTATCTAATTGTATGTGTTTTCCAAATGCATTGATCTCTTTGTATTTATACATGACAAGGACAAGAAGAGACATGTCCCTTCATGGGACGTGTCTATTCATTAAATTATTTTATCAATTTAACTATTTAGTTATTATGAGAATAATTATGATCTAACTATATATATATATATATATATATATCAATGTATATAGTAATATCAATTATTATATATATTGATATATATGTATATATAAAATAAATAATTTCTCATAATAATCATATAGTCAATATTATTTATTTGACCGATGCTACAAACATCAACAAGAACCTCACAAAGAGATAGGAAAACACTAGAGTGTGTTGTATGATACATTGCCATTCTCACAATTTGGGATCCCTCCAAAATAAACCAACCAAAGCATAACACCTAAAGTAAAGAAAAATAAGCCACTAAGCGACAAAAAATAGACCACTTAGGTCAAATGAGTTAAGACAAATCTACGAAATTGACACTCTAAAGAAAACTAAACTAAAGAAATTAACCGAGCCTCTAAAAAATTCTCAAATCAACTAACTCAAGGTAGATTTTTCTTTAGGTCTGACAAAACCACTAAACTAAGTAACAAAAAGGAAACCTATCCTAACTTTCTTGAACTGAATGGTTCAAGATAGACCTGCCGTAACTATGGATGACACTCGAAAGACTAATATATACACATGACTTAAAAGTTGTTTTGAAAATGTTTAAGAGATACAATGCTTGGGTGATGGTTCTCAATCTTGAAAATTTATTCTTGTACTCCAAGTTATTTTTTTATCACCATACTCTCAAAATCAAAAAATTTATCATGTAAAATCAATAGCTGAGGAGGTTCATATTGGCCATGGTTAATCCAGAAACAAGTTGTCCTTCCTAAATTTCCATAATCAAAATAATAATATTCATACCTTTCAAGAGTAAAAGCAGGGAAAGATACAACTTGGTGTGCTCCAAATTGAAGTTCCTATTCGAATTCTTGGTGATCATCCAACCCTTCAGGAGGTCAAAGTTGGTGATGCATCCTCCCACTAGCATCAACATCATATTCATGAGCAATCAAGAAAGGATCAATTGTGAACTTAAGCCCATGGAATATCGCTTCAGGTGGATTGTCCTTGTCTAACATGAACCATACATCATTGTGTCTCTTAGTCAACATGTCCTTGAAAATCAAGGATTCCTTGATGAGTTGATGTTCAAATATCTCCTCAAGCTTATCTTCAAATATAGTATCAAATATCACCCCTTGAATTTGTTAGCACCTGCAAAAATTTCATGGCTTTACCAATTTTCTTCCGGTCTCTGCAATTATTTTTCCTGGTCCCTGGCTTGAAACCCAAAAATTCATATATCTAGCCATTGGTGTGAAAAACCCTAGTTTACCCTGGCCTTGTTCTAATTTTGTATTAACTTTTTGGCCACTTAAGTCTTTTATAATGCATGTGCACATTTTATCCTACCCGTTAGTTGCTTGTTCGCTTAGTCTCTGGTGGTCACATCTTTTTATTCGGCGAACTGGCAAACATGTGTTCACGTAATCTCCTAATGTCTGGCGGTTATCGGTTAACATTTCACGACTCGACGAGTGGCTTATTTCCTCTTTAGTCACTGATTCACAAAATGGTGGCCCCTATTTATAAACGGTGATACATGTGGACCTATGTTAGTGCAAAGGCCGATGTGTTAAATAGTTATTGGTTGTCGAGCGGTGAGTTGGATATGCTGTCAGCGGGGCTCGGTGTCAGAGATTTTAGATCAATGGTCAGCGCATGTTCACATGGAATATTCTTACCCCATGTGATCTTGCGCCCATCGTCCGATTAGATGCCGATGGGTAGGTGGGTCCACTGATAGGTAAGCACATTTGGCGATCCCTAGTTGGTCCACATAATGATGATTTGGCAAGTGTCAGTGGGACCTGGTATTCAGTGTATCTCAGTGGGCTCTGACATCTGCAGAGGATCAACAATTGGTGCATAATCTCATGGGTTGTGTCAGATCCATGAGATCTTGTGCCAGCCGTCGATTTTACTTTTCCTTAGGTGACTAAAGAAGGTGGGTCCTCTGACAGTTGGAGCTAACTTGTTAAAGTTTTATTGGACGAGAGCGATGATGTGGATTTGTTGTCAGAGGGCCTGAATCTTTTAGGGGGAAGGGAGAAGATCTACGGTTGGCGTAAAAGTGCATGGAATCTTTTGAGCTCATGTGGTCTTACACCGACCGTCTGATTAAAGGCTTGTATTATGTGGGTCCTTTGTCAGTGGTGACCGAGCAGTAGCAGCGAACGAATTGATGATAGGTGGCACAATGTGGGCCCATGTGTGGGTCTAAGGTTTAGCAGTTCTAATAAGATGTTTAGCGGCCCCAAAAAATTTCCTCTTGTCTGCTTATTCGCGCAATAAAGTGGTGATGCTCTAAAAGATTTAGCGATTTAGTGAGCATGTGTTCGCGCATTTTCTAAATAAACTGGCGGTGAGATGAAACATTCGGCGAATAGGCGAAAGCTTTCAATCGCTAGTTCGCCAAATATGACCGGGGTTGATTATTTTGTTTGATTCACTAAGTCACTGAGTTAATGATGGGTTAAGGTTTCCATTCTGCGAATAGAGAAAGCCTTTGTCGCGTGTTCGCCGAATGCAAACCTAGGGTTCCCTGTTGAGTTAGATTATGAAGCCCGAGAAAGGTGAAGATTTGATCATCGTGACATAAAGTTGATCTCAGTTTGAATATTGACCACCGATTTGCTGCTGGCGCCATGGAAATAGCCGTTTCCCTACAAATTTGAATTTTTAAAGGGTTTTCTGTGATAGGAAGGACTAAAATTGAATATTTTAGTGGCTACGTTTGGTAGAAATGATTTTCAACTGCTGTAGTATGGTCCAGAGGGTTTGATGATTATTTGCAGATGTCTGTACCATCAAGAAATGAAAGAAGTGCTTGAGGCATGTTGCAGGTGGCTAGGGTTTGATGTTTGTCAGAGATTTCCATGACCTGTGCACGCAAGATCTTCTATAGTTGGCTCTGGCATTTAATTTTTGTCTCCTGCAACAAGAAATCAGTTGAATTTGTATCTGCAGTTAACCTTGAGTATGAAACCAATGCATTTGTACATCAGATTTGATCTAGTTTTCTAGGGTTTTAAGGGCCTACTTGCATTCTTTACTTCCTATTGTACTTGGTTGTTGCAGACCTAATTTTTACCTAAATGATCCTTTGCTTGTTGTAATCCTTGTTCCTATAAAAGGACTTTCAAGATCATTTAGGAGGGTTCACAATTTTTGGTCCTAACTTTCTGGCTCCAAAGCTGGTTCCATGAATGTTCTGCCTTGTAAATACTTCCTTTTTCTTTGCATATAGGGTTCCCTCTTTCCTTTCTAGTTTGGAGAATAGAATGCATGTTGTAACAATTTGTCTTATGTATGAGGTTTCAATATATTTATACTGTTATCAGATTGTCTCCATTTGAGTTTTAGACTTATTGATTGAAGCATCAAGGGTGTTTTAGCCTTTCTATTTGCATTTCCTATGTGTCTACAATAGAGTTGTTTTCACAGAAACAACTAAGTTTAAGATTAGTTTTTAGATGTGTATGAGTTGGGATATCAAGGGTGTCTCATGCTTTTCTTCCAGCAGATGTTGGTTAATGTATTGCTTGTTTATAGGTCTCTTCTAAGGGGAGGGTTAGAATCCTTTGAATAAGTGATAACATATCTGGGTACACAGGTGGATTGTTAAAGTGAGGTCTGGTTAATGGTGTATGATTGATGTAAGGCATCAACATATTTGAATATATTATCTCCTTATTTCATAGCTCTTTGTTGCAGTAAGGTATTTGACTATGTTGCCCATTGGATAAGGCACTAGTCTATGAGAGACTAAGGGCATTTCAAGGGTCCATTCAACCCAACATCAATCATTCAAATCAAATACCTTTCCCTTTCATGTTGGTAGTAGTAGTAGGAGGTCCTTTCTAGTTTTTAGATTCATTCTATGCAAGTAGGGCTATTGCATAAGAATTGGCTTCATTGGGGTACATGATACCTAAAAGAGTTTGAAGACTATTCCACAATAATCTATCTGCAGGCCTATTGTTTGTCATGAGGTGTCTTGAATGTGAAGATAAGGCAATACCCGCCTGAGTGATGTGGAGCTCAAAGAAGGAGGATTCCTTTCAATCCTCATCAATTGGACTTTTCCTTGTCAAACTTGAGTACATAATCTGAGAATCAAGCCCATACATTTGTCCAAGTTTGGTCCTTCAAGGAAAAGCAACCAACATAATTGTCCTTCATTTTCTTCTTCTTTGGTAGTAACTTGTTCATTTTCTTGCATATTCTCTCCAAGAGTGCCCAAAACTTCATCATTTGACATGAGATTTCCAATTGCTTCTTAAGGAACATCTTGTAATTATTGATTTAAACCTTCCCAACATAGTGTGCATGAATAATCATCAAGCATGGTGTCTTTATAAACTGTGGATTCACTGATAGATGGATCTTCAAATATATTCATGAGTTGATCATCGAATAACAGCTCAAGTGGAACTGCATCAGGAGGTTGAAGTTGATGATGAATCATGTCACTTGCAATAAATCATCTACCTTCATACGTGCTTCACAATGACTCCATTTTCACTTCCTTCATGAGATATTTCTGCACCCCCCATAATATTTTGCGGTGATGACATCTTGTTGTGCCTCATCAAATTGTTCTGATTACTGGAAAAAATAGGTTTTGAAGGGACCTAAAACCCTTTACAAAAGATCTGAAGGAAAGATCAACACATCAAAAAAGAGGCACACAACAACAAATTGCCCAAAAAGGGACTACATAGCAAGCGACAAAAGGGACATAACACCAGTCGAAAAGACAACAGACAACACAAAAAACCAGCAAAGAAACCCACCTAAGCATCCTCGTACATAACCTCTTCTTTTTCATCCAGAGTCTTCTCCATTTTGGCCTGGATATTGTCCATTCGACTAATGACACTTTTCAACTCTTTGAAATTCTTCTTCATAGGTGGATACTTTTTCTTGTTACTCGCATGGGTTCTGGAACTGGGGCCTCCACTATCAGTCAGGGGAACAATCCTATGATCACTGTCCTCCTCCGGAGCTTTATCCAGCAAATTGACCAAGGATTTGAGGTTTGTGTTGGAGGCCTTCATGCTATCCATGCTATGATGGAGGATATTAGTAAGAGTTTTGTCTATTTTATCCATTCTTTCATTAATGTCCGCAACAGGAGTGTTAGAAGTACCATCCTTGAGAAAGGAGTCAACTTTTTCTTGAAGAATGGTGTTATTAGCTTCAAGTTTCCTACATTTCAGGTGGAGCCTTTTTATCTCATGAAAGCACCATTTTCTAAATTTGAAGGAGTAGAGAGCCTTGACTTTAGCAGTTTGAAGAACCCCAGTTGTAACTTCCTCTCTGTCATCAAAGTCTTCAAAAATCATCTTGATAGAAGATTCTTTGGTTTTCCTCTCACTGGAATCCTCACTACCCTCTTGATCTTTGTCTTGAGAATCAGGGGAAACGGGCACATCATGCCTCATGCCAGCAACAAAATAATCCAAGATGGGGACCTCCTCTTTGTGAAAATCCCTTTCCATTTTGTGCTTCTCAGCATACTGAACAACCGTGTCAACAAGGTCTTCAAGACTGTGAGAGTTGTGCTCAATAGTACCCTCCAACTTGGCCCCTTCAATGGCTTTTTTTTTCAGCTCAATCTCACTTTCCTAATTCCTGTTATCTAGGACCTCTTCTTCAGGCACATTCTCCTTATCAGTACACATAGGAGGTGAATCGGCTTCCCTAGGCTGGGAATCAACAATGTCCTTCTAGTGGTCACCATCCTTCACTTGATTTTTCCCCTCAGCCATCTTCTCATTTTCCTTATCAAAATCCTTAATGCTAACCTCCTCCTTACCATCATGGGGAGTAGTCATGTCATCAGAATCATCAGTTTCATCACCTTCCTTGCTAGGGCTTTGCAAATTTTTTAATCTCTATAGTCTCCTCCTCTTCAGAGTCCTCAGTCTCATACTCTTCAGAATAGTCCCCGACATCAGTCTCACCCGAGCAAATTTTATTTGAACTGCTACCCATTAAATCATCATCCTTCCATTTAGTAGATCTAGACTAAGGAGTCATAGGGCTTTGTTTATTCTTTCTCGAGGAAGGCGTAGAGCTAGGGTTAGGGAAGACCCTCTTGATATACTCATGAATTAGCATAATCAAACCCTCATGCTTAATAGCTTTCTTAGGGGAAACCTTATGCTCATTAATACTTTTAACAAGAGAGCTATGAAGGTAATAGGGGATATTAATAGTTTCCTTGTACCTGAAATGGTGGGAATGAGCACGAGTAAAGTGACCATCGAGGGTGAAATTATCCATATACACTTGCAAAACGTTGCACCATATCTCCTTGATTTTGAAGACATCAATATAACCATTGGTCTTGGCCTTCGCAAAATCTAACTACTCTTTCTCAGATTTAGGGAACTTTTTGTAAGCCATATCCGAAATCTTATAATTTTTGTAGAACCTCTAGCCATCATTGGGAATGCTAGTAACTTGAGAAATTAGCTCCACAGTAATCTCCACAGTTCTACCCTCAATGGAAATAGTGTCATTTTTCCATCCCTCTGCAAATTTTTGTGTTATCTCCTTATCAAAGCCATGCAACCTTTCCAGAAATGGAGTAACCCCACCTTTCTTCAGCTTCCACCAAACCATAGCCATGTCGGGCTCCTTGAGCTTCTTACAGTTGTTTGGTTCCTCCCTTTTCAAATTACCACCCATGGTTAGGAGAATTAACAACAGAGAGAGCTGATCAAAGTTTAAATAGTGCTTATCAAAGTTGCTTTCCCTGTTGATACAGGTTTTAGCAAAAATCACAACCTAGAAAGCATGCAAGCTGATGATGACAATGGAACTAATAACTCCGCTCCACACTTTCCCATAACTACTTCTAGACTCCATAGTGTTCAAGTGAGTCTTATTAATAATATCAAATCGTGCTTGCCTTGTGAGTAATCTTATCATAATTAATATTTGATTTAGTATCCTCCTTGAGATTCACCTCGCTGTCCAAAATGATGACCTCATTTGAATTAACTCTAATATTTGCCAAACTGTCCACCACGGTGTTACTTTTGTGGTACACATGAGATATGTGGAATCTAGTACAGTTGGCACTAATATCTTTCGCCTTGGATATGACATTTCTATAGTCCAGGACAGAGTAGTTTTTCCTTTAAGACAATTGATAATGTTCATGGAATCGCCTTCCAACCAGATATTTTTGAGATTTAAGTTACTAGCAAGTTGCAGGCCATAGTAGGCTCCCAAAGCTTCCGCCATATGGTTATTTTGAGTACCCAAAGGGGAAGCATTAGTAGCTAAAAAATTACCATTGCTGTCTCTGATAACACTACCGCATCCCGCTGAGCTAGGATTTCCCTTCACTACACCATCAAAATTTATCTTGATCCACCCAACAAGAGGAGCAATCCAAACACTATTCTCATGATCAATCTTCTTTGTGTCAGAGTTCTTACAATCCTAGCTATTCTGGATGATACTTTTTGAGAGATTTTCCAGCATTCCTCTGTTCGCCTTTTCAAACTACATTTATCTCAAAAGATACGGTTGTTACATTCTTTCCAGATACTCCAAGCAATATGAGGGGCAGCCAAGATCCAACTTTTTTTTTTAAATCCCTATCATGAACATTAGGGCAATACCATTGCTGAAAAAAATCTTGGATAGAGTAGGGAAAAGTCCAGCATAAATTCCAATCCTGCAAAAAGAAAGACCACACCTACTGAGAGAAAGAGCAATGTAAAAAGAGGTGGTTAGTATCTTCCTCAGCCTCATGGCAAAGGAAACATCTATTAGGCATAATGAAACCTCTCTTTTTGAGGTTGTCAACCATAAGAGCTTTGTTTTGGATGAAAATCCAGTAGAAAATCTCAACTTTGGGGTAAGATTTTTGTTGCAAACCTTCGACTAGAAGGGGAAATCCTCAGGCACCTCAAATTGAAGATAACTAGCTGTATACTAGGGAAAGTATCTTCATAGTTTTAAGGTTAATCAATAATTGAAATAGTAACTAAATAAACCACAAAGCAATAGAGCAAACTATTTAGCAAATTAATGATCAATTGATCATCCTATGGCTCTCTAACTAAGATTGTTAATGCAAAGCTCTCAGCAAGCTTCCATTAATGACAGTCCTAGAATGAGAATGATAAGATAAAAAAGTTAAAGCTAACAATTATATCTAATTAAATGCTAATTAATCTCTCAAATGCCATTCTAAACTCAAATTGCAAGAGGTTCAATGCAATTCTCAGATGTGTGGTTATGAATTATGAAGGAGTTTAGTCTTCCTTTTATAGATTTTCCAATGGTAGGAGGTGTAGTTGTGTTTGATCATGATTAAGCCTTGGTTGAGTCTTTGGTTCCACCCTTTGAAGACAATGCAAAGTTTTTGTCCTCAAAGCTTGGGACAAGTAGACAAGATCAATGGACAAGATTCTCTTTCACTTTGAGTGATTGAGATTGAATTTGGCTTGATCCATGTGAATGCCTTTCCTTAAATCTCATTGGTTGATTGAATTTCCTCTCCTTTTGGTTTGTTGAGAGTAATTGAGATTTTTTAATTGATTTAATTGATTTTGTTTAGCCATGTATCCCTTGAATGGGTTGAATTTAATTTAATCCAAGACTATACAATTAATTGATTTAATTGTATTTTGATTTGATTGCACTTGATTAAAATGCTCTCAATTTTGATTGATCTCAAATTAAGACTTGATTTTCATTTTGATTGGCTAATTATGCATTGTGATTCAATTATGTCCTTGAGTTGCTTTGATTTTGACTTGATTTTCTTTGATTTGATCTTTGTCCATTTTTAGGTGATTACAAATGCCCCTCTTTGAGTTGATGTGCAAAGCATGTTGATTCAAAGAATACTCTGATCTTGCTTGATGATAGGTCCCGATTCATTGATGGTCGATCTTTGATGTTCGTTTGATGTATTTTGATGGTCGATCCTTGATTTCTAATATGAGATTGATGCAGATATGACCGATATGAAACTCTCAATTGATATGATACCTGTTTTGATGATTGATTTCGATGTGATGCCCCATTCGTTTGATTACAAAAAATTTCCTGATAAAATATTTCTCTTTGATTTGATGATCGGTTTCTTGATTTTCGATGATGTTGCTACTGATGATCTGATTATCCAATGGTATGCTCCCTCAGAAATAAAACATATTGTTTGTTTGATTTGGAAAATTTTGATTGATTGATTGATTCAATATGTTTTCATTTCTGAAAAACATTGATGATATGCTATGATTCACACTTTGCCCCATTTGAGTGATAGGTTAATATAGGTCAAAGTCAAAATTTCACCACTAAATTAGGTCAAATTAGCTTAAATAGGTTGCAAACCCTTGATTTACTATTCATTTTCACTGTTGACTTCTGAAATTTTGCTTTGGTTCTGCTTGGATTTTTGCAATGGTTGTCCCTATTAGAGAGCATCGATTCGAGAGATGTCGACGGTATCGGAGACCACCTGACTACAGACCTCCAGTAAGTCATTTTTAACTTCCTTGTGGCATTTATTGCTCATTTATCACATTTATTACATGTTTTGCATGTCATCATTATTTTAATCTTGCAAAGTCATGCGTAGAATAATTTATATGTCATGTCAGCCTATAAAGTGTCACATCCGTGCTTTTTACTCACGCCTCCGCGTAGTAAACTGTCACCTAGCAATTTTTAGTTCTCGCCTAACAAAAGTTTGATGTTGTGTAGCCTTAGGGTTTTAATGCCTATTTGCATATGATTTTCCTCATGTGAAACCCTAGAATTTGGTTGTCACCTAGGATTTATTCAATGTCACCTAGCATCATTAAGTGTCACCTGATACCTAAAATACCGCATAGAAGAAATAAAGTGTCGTCTGACATCTTTTTTGTATCACGTGAGGTGAAATGTCTCCTGGTATGAATGAAATCATGCCTGAAATATTTTTGAATTTTTTTTTCAGTTGTACTTGATTTTTCCTGATGAAAAATTTGATAACTTCCAGATGTTCAATTCCAATGATAAGATTAGGTTTGTTGCATTTAAAAAAACAATTGATTAGGATATTAGGATAATGGTACCAATGAATATGATTTGTCAATCTGATAGGATAAATCCATCAGCGTGAAAATTGATATGATTGATACTGATACTTCATTCTCAAGATATAGAGTCACGAACAAATAGTATTGGGTGTGATTACTTGATACTTTTGATAAAATTGATTGAATTTAGATGATTCCTTGATATAGAATACTGATATGATTCCTTTATTTTTCCAAACAATCACACTTCCCTATTCTGTACATTCGCTTTGTCGCATCATGGGTCATTGATCTTGATCAAGCTTTGACGACGACAGAGTATCGTGTTGTTGAGATGTCTGGCCTAAATTTTCTGCTTGACATGCTATGGTTCTAGTTGAACTGCAGTCTTCTGACTGCTATGGTGGAGAGATGGCACTCTGACCACAATACTTTCCACCTTCCTTTGGAGAGATGACTATTACTCTGGAGGATGTGTATAGATTATTACGCATTCCTTGCCGTGGAGAGCTAGTATATTATGATTCCATTTATGATAGTACAGTCTACAGACAAGTGTTTGGAGACAACACTATAGTGATACCATTACTTGGCCACAATTTGCTTCTTTCTTGACATTACCAGTGGTTCTTGGCGCTCTCATTGGTGGATTCTTTCTTCCTGACTGACGAGGTTGTGGTTTCTCAGTTGGATGGGGTAGGATTCTTAAGGATTTACTTGCTCAGCCTTGATGATTTGATTGGGGCTCCTATGTTCTTGATCAACTGTATCATGATTTGCATGAGGTTGTCTATAGAGAGAGTGCTGCTTTATTTGCAGGTGCAGTGATTCTACAATTATGGGTATGAGAGCATCTTCCCATTACTAGGCCTATTTTTGACAGGATTCATGGTCGAGAGTTTCCATATACTTTTCTATATAGTGGCATGGTTGTCCAGCATCATTTGGGCAAGCTTGAGTATTGGCACTGACATATTGATGATCTTGATTGGGTACAGTGGCGGCCATATATAGGTTGTGAGCACTGGTGGGAGGATGATGATGAGCTTCCCTATATGTTTGCTCCTTGATGGATGATCAATAGGGCTACTTTTGTTATTGAGCATTTTTGCTTTGGTCAAGTATCTCGCCAGTACGATAGAGTACAGGATATGCCTCAGGGTGCAACATTATATGCTTGTGTACAGGCAAGGTGATCGTTGTGGGGTCCTCTGATTGATTATCAGTTTGCATGTGATCAGATTGCTAGTTTGGGATATTGCAGATGGGATATGCTTATAGGTGTTGCAGATGCTGGGATGTCATGTGAGTATCAGGATTGGTGGGCTCGTAATAGGTTTCCTTGATTTACCGATCCAACAGAGTGTATCCCAAACTGGGATGAGAGAGATGATGATGGTGGTGGTAGGAGACATCGGAGACAGAGAGGATAGAGAGATCCTTAGGCTATTGGTAGAGCAGGTGATGGACCATGAGTGAGAGGTGGGCATGTCCAGGATAGGGATAGAGTGAGAGCACATGATGATGTAACTGAGGTACGTCCTAGAGCAGCAGTAGATAGACAACATAGAGCTCATTGACAATAGAGACAACAGAGATAGGTACATATAGATGCTGCTCAACAGATTCTTGGTGGACAGGATCCCTTAGTTCAGTTACAGAGGGTTGCTTTAGCACAATAGGATGAGGTTCCAGCATAGCAGCTACCTCCATAGGATCAACAGGTACCCCCACAGGTGTAGCAGTCACAGGATATGGGACAGAGTTCACAAGCTGCTCCTAGCATTGATAGCCTATCACGAGATGTTCAGGTGATGAGGACATATATATCTACTATTGTTGGTAGACTAGACCAGGTTGCTCTTTTGATGCAACAGTTCATGACTCATGTGATTCAGAGACCTAGTACAGCTAGCACTTCTCAGGCTCCTCCCTCACAGCATAGACATGATGACAGGGGTCCAAATGGATCTAGTGCTGGGGATGGATCTTGATGACTTGATAGAGTTACTCTTTGTTGATGTCATTTGTATCACATTTCATGATGTTTTATTGATCGGAACACTTGATGTATCAATTTCATGACATTTATATCTTGATATTCTCATGTACTGGATCATTTGATGAACACTTCTATGATGACATACTTCCTTGATTTTCTTGATGAGTTTGTTATGAGATTATCATTATATGCAGCTATATGATGTTTATGATGCATTTTCTTATGATTATGCTATGGATGCAGTGTATCTTATTTTATGATATAGATAGATGAATGCATTGATGTATGGATTTACGATATGCTTTTCTCTATTTTTCAATGTATGGATGCATACTGTTTTATGGAGATATGGATGTGAATGGCCCTATGTTTTTGGGTTTTTAGATGTATGCATCTCTATCTTTAATTATATGTATGAAAATGATGTATGAGTAATGATCCTTTTTCTTTCTTTTCTGATATATGGATAATGGATAATGATTAATGCTATGCATGAATGCAAAAGATAATCTCACTTTGTTTTTTTATTGAAATCAAGGATAAGATGTTTGAATTAAACCCCCCATTTCTTGAATGATTTGATTAACCAAGTTTATTAATGTCCCCCTTGCAATTTAAGTTATGAAAGGCAAAATAGTATATACAATGCACTTAATCTAAGATGTATGCAGCTAACTATCATTATTCAAAATTTGGAGCTTATAATCATCATTGATCATTTTTGGAATCTTGTTTTAGTACAACCATCACTAGTTCAACTATGATGATATGAATAATTTTTGCACCTCTTTGTTTGCTTTCCCATCTCTCTTCAGTATGACTATCACTGATTTAAGCCAATCATGAGAGTGTGAATACTGATTTTGTCGAATTCTATGTTGCAAGTGGATTTTGGTATTATGATATTGAAGATTACAATAGCCAAGGTATCCTTTTGCGTAAACAAGCATAAATCTTAGTTTTATCCTATGTACAAGTCCTTGATGATTCTTTGATGATCACGTCCTTAGACAAATAATACATGATTTAAAACTTTGATTGTAAGATAGTCATTCAGAAGTCAAGAAAAATATCATCCTTTCATCATAGCTTGTCTAGTCTAAAACTTTCATCGATTCGCTAGAAAGACATGTTTTCATCAATTGAGTTAACACTTAGAAAAATTTTGCCATGTTTTTCAAATCCATGTGTCAAGTGTAGTTCCATCCATTTCAAATTTTTAATCCTAATAAAGGTAAGATCATTTCAATTCTTGGATCAATTTTTGCGTTTTAGGCTCAAATTGGATTGGGATGTAGATTTGATTAAGTGTTCCTCTTTCGAGTGTGATGAATTGATTCTCTGATTGAATAATGCTTACTTTGATGAATCCTTCCTCCTCTTGAGTAGATTGCCCCCAGTTTGATATTGATTTCATTTGTGGGACTTAAGACAATTTTTCGATTAGGTGACCAAAATCTTGAGGTACTCGCAAATTCTGTTGTGGGGTTTTATTATGCAATATATACAAATGCTGGCGAATGCAATATTTACGAGGTGACCTTCTAGGTATGAGATTGACTTGGACTTTCAATGGTGCCTATTTACCAAGTTTTCACTGATTGAATGGATCTAGCTCTTTTTTCTATTTTTAAAGCTTTTTCTCTTTTTTTGCTACCAAGGCGCCTATTTGCTAGGTTTTCATCAAGGTACTTTTCTTCTTTTTTGATTTTTTTGTATTTTTCCTTTTTTTTTCGAAATTTTTTTTTTTTGAGGATCATATATGAATGTTTTTACTTTCTTCATGCTCAATTTTCCACTTTTTTTTGATCTTTTCTGCTTTTCAAATGTTTTGTGCTTTTTTTGCTTTTCAAATGTTTTTGATATTTTTAGGATCTCTTTTCACTATGTACAATAAATATGATGCTCCTCCATCTGATACTCTTTATACTCTTTCATCTACCTCATGTATAGAACCTCTTGAGATGTATGCTATTAATAGGCTCTTGCAGTTCTTCACCATCACAATCTACTAGTTTGTAGGTGCCGGTCCCAAAAAATTCAACAATGAGAAATGGTCCTAACCAATTTGCTTCCCATTTTCCTTTCTTTTCTCATTCTGCTTGGTTCTTGGGATTTTCATGCAACACTAAGTCACCTACTTGGAATGTTCTTGGCTTGATGTGCTTATTGTAAGCCCTTGACATCCTATTTTGGTAAACCTTCAAATGGTCAAATGCTTGCTTCTATTTTTCATCTAAGAGTTCTAGTTCTTGCAGCCTTGCAACCCTATAGTCTTCTTCATTTATTAAACCATGCATAGATATCCTCAAAGATGGAAGTTCTACCTCTAAAGGCAAAAATACTTATGTTCCAAAGACTAATGAAAAAGGTGTAGCCCCTATTGGTGTTCTTATGCTTGTTCTATAAGCCCATAAGGTCAGGTTTATCTTAATGTGCCAATCTCTCCCTGAGTTATCCACTGTTCTCTTCAAAATCTTTAAGATGTTTTTATTTGTTGCTTCGGCTTGTCCATTACCTTGAGGGTAATAAATTGAAGAAGAATGATGAATCATGTGAAACTTGGTGCACAATTCCTTTAAGTCTTTGTTCTTAAAATTCTTGGCATTATCCTTTATGATGGCATGAGGTATGCCATATCTACAAATAATATGATTGAGGATAAACAAAGAAATATTCTTTCCTATTGCAGTTGATAGGGGTACAGTTTCCACCCACTTAGTAAAGTACTCAGTTGCTGTGATGATGAATTTGTGACCATTCGAAGATGGTGGATAAATCATGCCTATTAGGTCTAGACCCCATTGATAGAATGGCCAAGGTGTTGTCATCGGATGAAGCTCTTGTGTGGGCACATGTATCAAGTTTCCATGGAATTGACACTTTCTACAAGTTTTTGCAAAGTTACAAGCGTCTTTCTCCATCGTAGGCCAAAAATACCCTATCTTAAGAAGTTTCTTAGCTAAGGTCAATCCATTTGAGTGTGATCCACAAATTCCTTTGTGGGTTTCTCATAAGGATAAGTTTGATTCTTCCTCTTCTAAACATCTAAGGAGCATTCCGTCTAGACCTTTTCGATACAATGTTTTGGAAATTATAGTGTATCGAGCGGCTTGGCGAAGGAAGCTCTTCTTTTGATTCTTGGTTTGGCCTATGGGAAGGATTTGATCTTTCAAGTAAGTGTAAATTGGTCCATACCAAGGTGATTCATTTGTAGTTAGCAAGAAAATGGTGTAAGGGTGTGTAGGGTCAAATGCGGGTTGATCCACTTCTTTTACGAAGAACTCATATCTGGCACTCTGATCAGGCATTTGCAGAAGTGAAACCAAAGTTGCCATTGCATCTGCTACTTTGTTCTTTTCTCTTTGCACTTGTTCAAATGTGATAAGTATGAAATACTTTTTAAGAATTTCCACCATGTTTTTGTAGGGTATCAATTTGTCATCTTTCATTTGATATTCTTCATTGACTTGATTTATGACTAATTGTGAATCTCCATAAACCTTTAATTCTATCACTTTCCATTCTAATGCTAGCTTGATTCCAATAACCAAGGCTTCATATTCTGCTATATTGTTTGTGCATGGGAATAGCAATTTTTAAGACTTAGGGATAGTAGAGCCTTGAGGAGTGATGAGAAGTATGCCTACTCCTGATCCATGATGAGTGTAGGAACCATCAAAATAAAGTTGCCATGTCTTGGCGTCAACATTCACAATTACTGAATCCGATAATTCCACTTTTATAGGATGATCATCTTGAAGTGGTGCTTCTGCTAATTGGTCTGCAATGACTTTCCCTTTGATTGATTTTCTATCAACATATTCTATGTCGAATTCACTTAGTACCATCAACCACTTTGCTAACCTTCCATTCAATGCTGTTTTGCTAAGTAGATACTTCAATGGGTCAATTTTGGCAATGAGCCTTATCTTGTGGGCTAGCATATAATGGCATAATTTTTGGGAAGCAAAAACTATAGAAAAGCATGCCCTTTCCATAAATGTATAATTCAGCTCGTATTTGACTAAGGTTCTACTTATGTAGTAAATTGCCTTTTCTTTTCCTGTTTCATCCTCTTGTGCTAAAAGTGCCCCCAATGAATTCTCCGTTGCTAAAATGTATAAGATCAAGGGTTTGCCTTTGATAGGTGGCATCAAGATTGGTGGATTCACGAGATATTTATTTAATATATTAAAGGCCTCTTCACTTTTTTCATCCCATTTGAAAATTATGTCTTTATGCAAAAGTTGGTTGAAATTGTGACATTTTTATGCTAATTGAGAGATAAATCTCCTAATGGATTGGATCCTTCCTTGTAAAGATCTCATCTGACTAATGTTTTTAGGTGCTTCCATTTCCATAATAGCCTTCACTTTAGCAGGATCCACCTATATCCCTTTTGCAGATACAATATAGCCTAATAGCTTTTTGGATTGGACTCCAAATGCACATTTCTTTGGGTTAAGTCTTACTTTGAATTCTTCTAGCCTTTCAAAAAATTTCACCAAAATTGGAAGGTGCTCTTTTCTTGAGTGAGATTTAGCTAATATGTTGCCCACATAATCCTCCATGAACTTATGCATCATATCATGAAATATTGTAGATAGGTTGCTCTTGCATTCTTTAACCCAAATGGCATGACATTCCAGTAAAAAGTACCCCGTGCACATGTAAAAGTAGTTTTATCTTGGTCTTCTGGTGCTATCTTGATCTGATTATATCCACTAAATCCATCCATGAGTGAGAACATAGAGTGTTCTGCTATTAAGTCCACAATGGCATCAATGCTTGGAAGTGGAAATTCATCCTTAGGACATGCCAAATTTAAGTCTCTAAAGTCTGTGCAGATTTTGATGGATTTGTCTGCTTTTGACACTGGCACTATATTTGAGATCCATTGTACATAATCAATGGCCCTTATAAATCCCACCTTCAATAGTTTTTCTAACTCCACTTTGACAAGTAGTGCTATATGAGGATGCATCTTCCTTAGATTTTTCTTAACCGGTTTGGCTCCTTCCTTGATATTCAGGTGATGCATTATCAGATTTGGGTCTAAACCTGACATATCATCATAAGACCATGCAAAGTTAACTTGTCTTTCCTTAAAGAACTTGATGAATTCTATTCTTTCTTCGCTAGATAATGATGCTGCTAGGTGGATAATCCTTGGCTCTGTTTCTGACCCAATATTTATCTTTTCTGTTGGATCAATTAAGATCAGAGATCTTTCTTCATAATGTTTTGGTAGAGAATCCAAACTCCCTTCCTTAGGTGCCTCAGTTGGGTTTTCACCTTTGGAAATATCCTTTATTTCTTTATTTTTTTCTTGATCTAATGTTGCCACAATGTGGTTTTCAACACTCGAGTTTTTTCCTTTTCTATTTTTTTCATTTTTTCTCAGATTGAAAGTTTGGATGCTCCCTTTGATCATTTATTCTTGATATTCTCTGATAGAAGAAGGTTCAACCACGTTGAGGTATTGGGACACCATGTTGTCATTTAATCAAATTGGCAAGGTAGTTGGTTCAATGGCATTCCATTCAATTAAGTCCGGACGGATGAGAGTTAATGGGTCAAAACTTGCATTTGTTTCAATTGGATTTAGGGTGTATATCTCATTATTGGAGGGTTTGTACATTGTATCTTGAAAATATTGAACATGGGCTTCCTCTAAATGTTCTAAAGAAGAAGGATCAAAGTCCTCCTCACCAGACTCCTCTTGGGTTTCTGTTGGATAAAGATCATGTGGATTAAACCTAACGTTTGATTCTTCCATAGTAGGTCTCCATGAAGAAACATATGGTTCGCCTACCCATTTATTTATCTCTATTTCTATGCTTGGCACATCATTTAGGATCACTTGACTAGAACTAGATGCTTGATTTGAATTTGATTCTATTATTGGTCCTTTATTTTTGGTAGAAGCATAGGTATGAATAACATCAATACCTTTATCTTGACATGACTCATCTGATAGGGTCTCCCATTCCCATTCATTAGAATCCTCATCACTATGAGATTCTAATTGTAATATTTGATCATATAGCTTGGGGTAATGTTTTTGAGTGTATCCTTCTTCAAGATACCCTAATCCTTCTTTCTCTTTGGAATCTCACCATGTTGATACTATGGGTTCAATGAGCCCTTCATTCCTTGTGCCCAAAGGTCCTTGACCTTTCTATCCCATCTTTTGCATGATTGAAAACCCTTTCCCATATTGATGTATGGGAATGGTTTATTTTGGATATGTTTGACATGGGCACTTGATTCTTCATCCTTGTATAACTAGTTTAGGCTTTCATTGTCTTCTTCATCCATGGCAGATGATGTACTTGCCCTCAAAAAGTTATCATTATATCTATGGGGTAGATTTGGAGGTTTTCCAAAGGACTTGGGTGATAAAGGTAGGTCCATCATAGATAAGGAGTATTCACCTACTCCTTTTTGCTTGATCTTACATTGCTTATCAAAATTCTTCATCATTTGGTCCATTTTTTGATAATGGGCCTCTTTGATGGACACTTGGATAGTTTTAGCATGGTCTTCTTTTGGTTCTTCAATAATTTTATCCTCATTAATGTTCTCTTTTCCTTTAGTCAATGTAGTTAGGTTAATGAGTTTTGGTGTATCTTCAATAACAACTTCTTCTTCCATCTTTTCTTTTCCTTTCAACAAAGGAATGCCCTTAGAAATTTGACCTTGCTCCATTTGATTAGGTATAGACCCTTCAACATTGTGTGGAACCAAGGAATCATTGATAGGCTTGACATTATTACAATATTGGAATGGGTTTAGATCCCCACTTACCATTATCTCTTGCCCTAGATATGGGAATTTTAGGCATTGGTGATAAGTTGAAGGAACAACTTGCATTTTGTGGATCCATGGCCTTCCTAACAAGATATTATAAGTCAAATTTAAGTCCAAGACTTGGAATATGGTCTCTTTTTGCATGGGACCAACTCTTATGGGTAATACTATGACTCATTTTGAGGCTCTTTCTTCATCATCGTAGGCTTTTATGGTTATCTTTTTCTTAGGGTCAATAGCCTCCTCAGAAAATCCTAGGGCTTTCACCAAGTTAAGGGTACAAATATTTAGGCTGGCTCCTCCATCTATAAGGACTCTTTTCACCCTATGCTTATGGATCAACACTTCTATATGTAAGGGCAGATTTTGAGGATGATTAAGGGACATGTCATCTTGTTCAGAAAATGATAGGCAATGGGGTGCAATTAAGTTCCCTACCATATTTTGGAATTTGTCTACCTCCAAATTTAAAGGCACATTTGTTTCCAACAAGGCTTTCTCCAAGATATCTTTATGAATTGGTGATAGTTTAAGCAACTCAAGAATAGAGATTTGAGCGGGAGTTCTTTGTAATTGATCAACCAAGTTATATTTTTTTGATGATGATGTTGAAGCTTGGTTTGATAGCACAACTTTTGGAGCATTGGTAGGTAGGATAATTTTTGATGCTTGCCCCCTAGTGACAACATTTGATGATACTTCTCTTGACTTATCTTTCACTATGATAACATTTATGGTTTGATCCTCTTCTCTTAGAGTATTTATCATGTTATCATAGGTATGAGAAAAGTTAGTTTTCTCATTGCCCTTTTTTTAATTTTGATTTGCATTTGATGACTCACCCTTTTCATGATTCAAAAAGGGGTTCTTGAAGGTTGTATGATCTCCATTATTTTGTGGTCCTTCAATTTGAATGGTTCCCTTGTCAATTAAATCTTTCACCAAGTGTTTTAACCTCATGCATTCATTTGTTGGGTGACCTCTATTTCAATGGTATTCAAAATGATGAGCTGCATTCCACCAATAAGGTTTAACTTTAGGTTCATAATCTTTTATATCGGGTAATGTGATGACATTATTGGTAACCAAGGTCCTTAATACATTCTCCAAAGGTTCACCTAAGTAGGTGAATTTCTTTTTATTATAATTGGAGTAGGAGGGTTTTGATTTGTCCCCATTAGCATTATTTTTAGAAGTGTTGGAATTGTTATTGGAATTATTGGAATTATATGGAGCTTTGTTTGATTGATTAACATTATTTGAAGAATTAGCTCCATATGGTAGGATAAAAGGGGTTGACTTCAAGTTGTGGGCCTCCACAACTCCATCATTTACAAGGTTTTTGTTGTTATTCTTAGTCCATGATTTAGATTTATCATTGTTATTGTTGGACCCTTGATTATTGAAATAATTAGGCACATAATTATTTTTATTGCTGTTATTATTGTTGTTGTTGTTGTTGGATTTGTTATCTTTAAATAATTTGATTTCACCTCTTTTGACTAGTACATCTTCAATATTGATCCCATTTTTTATTAGTTTTTCAAATGTTGGGGGACATTGAAGTTGTAATCTATAATTCATTTCCGAGGTCAAATTGTTGGTGAAGATTTCCATCTTCTCTTTCTCAGGGATACTTTGCGGATACCTTGCGAAAATGGTCCTCCACCTTTGTAGGAATCCTAAGAAGGACTCTCCATCTTTCTATTTGGTATCACACAACTTGAGCATTGTGATTTCATGCTCAATGTTATAAGAGTAATGGGTTACAAACTTGGAGGCTAATTCCTCAAAGGACTTTATTCCTAGGGTTAGTTTTGAGAACCACTTCATTGCGGGACCTCCTAAGCTTCTAGGAAAGAGTCTCATTAGATATGTATCATTGTGCATGAACTCTATGCTTAGGGCGCAAAACTCTCTTAGATGATCTTGTGGGTCTTTTTTACCCATGTATTTATTATATTTAGGAAAAATGGTATTGAAGGGAAAAGATACCATAGCTAAGCTTTTGTCAAAAGGGAAAGGACACAAAGCTTCTATGGAAAAGGCCTTAGGTTCAAATGCCTTCTTCATGGTATCAATTTGTTCTTGGAAAGCCTTTATCTATCTAGTCATAACATTCATGGGGTCATCTTGGTGTTGGTCTTTCTTGAGTTGGTCAATATCAAAATCATAGGGTAGCTTTACTCCCTTTTGAGCTAGATTTAGGAAAACGTTCTCCTTATCTTTATCCATCAATTTATCCATAACCTCTAGGAAGTCTAGGTCTTGGGAAGCTTTCTCAACCCTTTCCTCAAGTTTTTATTTGGAATTATAATTGACATTTTTGGTATTGTGATTATGATATGCTGAATTTCTATCCGCCATCTCTCCAAGTCTTTGTTCAAATAGATTTGGAAAAAATTATTCTTGATTAGGATCTTTGTAAATACTTTGGTATTCAACTTCTTGCCCTTGGTTTGCAAAAAGAGTGCTATCTCCTTGTAATGATACCCTATATGTGTGGGACCACGTGGAAACTGACATCCAACAAGGGTTTGATTGGGAATGATCCTTGGTTCGAGAATTGTTGATTTTATGTTGAAGAGATTTAAAAATATAAGATGATTTTTCAATGGATATCTCTCTCACTTGTTTATGTATTTCAAACACAACAATCACACATTCACTTGTCTCTTTTTACTCACTTAACACAAAATGTTTGATTTGAAGAACGTTGTCACGGGTTTTGCACAAAAAGACACTTCAAGCACCTACCTAGCACAAGATTTGGTTCGTAAACATGGCTCTAAAAGGTGGTCTTTCTATTTTATCAAGGATTTAATATTGATTCTATTCAAATAGACTTTAAACTTTCATCCCCCAAGTATGATAAGGGGTTTCCCACACACACAAAAGTACGATTTGGCACAATCTGTAGGAATACTAGAGGAAGTTTGAAAAATTTAAAATCCATTTGTCACACAACCCATTAAGGATGCATGCGTTTCATTTTAGAGTTGGTTGGATTCTCGTAGCAAAAGCGAGCATATCCCACTTTGGGCTATCCCTCTCACCGGCCTCGTTAAGGCACAACTCGGGAGGTGAGCCCACTAATTCTCTAGCATGCTCATTCAAAGCAAGTAAAATGGAATTAAGGTCAAGCTTTTGGGAATTTGGTTCACCAAAAGGTGAAGAGCATATCCCTAACTTTTCCTTTAGTTCCCAAACACAATAGACAATTTTGTTCAATTTCTTTCACCCATGAACTATAGGGATTTGAGTATTTCTACTCTCTTCCACAAACAAGGGGCTTCAATTTAGTGTTAGATTTATTCCTTTTAGCTATCCAAATTACTAGATTATGAAATGCACCAATGCCACAATTTAAGGGAAAATATTGACTAGTTGAGGCTTACCTTTTCCTTGTAGCTAACTGAAGTTAGGGGCATTTTTGAGTGATTTCATTATTTTTATCATTACCTTGGCAATAGCTCCTTCCAAATGTGCTTTTCCACCAGCAAGTTAGTCAACACAACCAATCACAATGAGGAAAACCAAATCAAAATTAAAGAAGCAAAGAATTATGTATTGAACCTTAAGCATCTTATTTGCAAATTTTTAAGGAAAAACTAGAACTAAGGAGTGAAAATCCAATTGAGAGATACAAATTTTGTCTTGTAAGCGTCTACAACCTTAAGATAATTTTGATATACCTGGTTTTCTTCCTCTTGTGATTCCTCAAGAACCGCTTTAATATGCTCAAAGTTCTCTCTCTTGATCTTTTTAGCCAAAGCTTTTCCTTCTTGATTAAACTTGCTCTCTGGTTTTTAGACCTTTCTGTGCCTGCTCATTTACAACAAAAATATACAGACAGAGAGTTAGATAATTAAATTGATCAATCTGACAGCAAATTAAGACAACATACAACACACGATATTGTCCAGCTAATACGTGTGATCAAATTGTTAGCAGGCATAACTTTAATGACAACAAGCATCACTTTCCAGTGATACAGGCGACATTGAAAGTTAATCAAGCGTGAACAATTTATTGCTAAGCATAAACAATATTGAAAATTGCGTAAAATGATTTATCTGAAGTGACAATTTAGCAATATTAAGTGTGAGTTAGAAGATACTAGGCGTGACTATTTCGGTAAAGTGCGTAGCAAAGATCGGTCACATTCGACAACAAATAGTAGATCCGCGACACTTCTTCAGTCATTAGGTGTGACTTTACGTGCAAAGGCTGAATAATTTATCTCACAAGTGTGAGAGTCTATATCGCAGGTGACAAGAAAGAATTTAAGACAGAATGGAAGTGATCAACCAGGTGTGAGTTATCAGCTAGTAGGCATCATAACAGAGATCTTAGGCATCATCAGAATGACTATAGGTGTGATTGAATCATTTGTACGTGTGACTTCACCTATTTTCTACAGAAAATCCATAGAAAAGTGAAACTAAAAGCATACAAAATATGATGAAAATGATGAAATGAGGCTTAGAGCCCCACGGTGGGTGCCATTTTGTATACTAGGGAAAGTATCTTCATAGAATTAAGGTTAATCAATAATTAAAATAGTAACTAAATAAACCAAAAAGAAATAGATCAAACTATTTAGCAAATTAATGATCAATTGAGCATCCTATGGCTCTCTAACTAAGATTGTTAATGCAAAGCTCTCAGCAAGCTTCCATTAATGACAGTCCTAGAATGAGAATGATAAGATAAACAAGTTAAAGCTAACAATT
Organism: Chamaecyparis obtusa; assembly: GCA_027943335.1. Classification (NCBI taxonomy): domain Eukaryota; kingdom Viridiplantae; phylum Streptophyta; class Pinopsida; order Cupressales; family Cupressaceae; genus Chamaecyparis; species Chamaecyparis obtusa. The sequence continues at coordinate 588,043 of BSBK01000740.1, read as the reverse complement.
ATATCAAAGTAAATGCTAATTAATCTCTCAAATGCCTTTCTAAACTCAAATTGCAAGAGGTTCAATGCAATTCTCAAATTTGTGGTTATGAATTATGAAGCAATTTAGTGTTCCTTTTATAGATTTTCCAATGGTAGGGGGTGTAGTTGTGTTTGATCATGATTAAGCCTTGGTTGAGTCTTTGGTTCCACCCTTTGAAGACAATGCAAAGTTTGTGTCCTCAAAGTTTAGGACAAGTAGACAAGATCAATGGACAAGGTTGTCTTTCACTTTGAGTGATTGAGATTGAATTTGGCTTGATCCATGTGAATGCCTTTCCTTGAATCTCATTGGTTGATTGAATTTCCTCTCCTTTTGGTTTGTTGAGAGTAATTGAGATTTTTTAATTGATTTAATTGATTTTTTTTAGCCATGTATCCCTTGAATGGGTTGAATTTAATTTAATCCAAGACTATACAATTAATTGATTTAATTGTATTTTGATTGGATTGCACTTCATTAAAATGCTCTCAATTTTGATTGATCTCGAATTAAGACTTGATTTTTGTTTTGATTGCCTAATTATTCATTTTGATTCAATTGATTCAATTATGTCCTTGATTTTCTTTGATTTGATCTTTTTCATCCTTGTTGGCATAGCAACAATGAGCCAGAAGTGCCTCATCAAATTGTTATTCATATTTGGATCCATCTATACTAACTTGAAGTTCCCCATTCAATCTGTCAACTTGATTGGCTTCCTCTTCAAGGACACTTGAAATTTCTTGCAATTCATGCTCAACGATTTCCTTTTGTATCATGAATGAAATTTCACCAAGAATTTCTTCTTCCTCCAATTTGTGGTAATATTCTTCCAGTTCTTCAAGTGTTTCCAAATGTTGATATTCTCTTGTTGTCCTTCCTCTTCCTTGGATGAATCATATTATCTCCTTGATTTTATTTTCAACATCTTCCTCTTGATATGTAATCCGTGAAAGTTCATCTTCTAATTGATTTTCTTGGTCATTATACTCAACCATGCCATCTTCTTGCAAGTTATTTTCTTCTTTGTCAGATGAAGATGCCATATGCTCATCTTCTGTTGTCGAACTTGGGTGTTGAATTCTACCCTCATTTCCTTCCTTTGATGATTCCTCATATCACCCCATTTGAAACTTAACTAGGTTAATGGTATCTTGACATAATGGACAAGTATGTTCTAGAGAAAACTTTAGTGGTGAATGTTCACCAACTGGCAAATATTTCGTGTCTCCATTTTGAAAATGGTGAATAATTTGGGACCGAATAGGGTGGCTAGTTTTCCCCATCTTTATAAATATTTGGTCAAATGCATTTGCATTCACCCAATTTTTTAATTAATTAATGACATTGATATAAATATTTCACCAATAAATATATGTTTTCCAAATGATATTAGACACCTAAAATTATCCCACGCTTGCTAGCATTCATTAATTACTAATTATTCCTTTATTAATTAAATAATTCTTTAATTAATTATCATTATTCTTTCCGCAGACACTTTTACTTAATTCGATCGGACACCATTAGCCTCTTTCATTACCAAGATGTGTGGATGAGACCTTTTTCACCACAAAACTGTCTTGATGAGACCTCATTCGTCACAAAAATGTTTGGATAAGACCTCCACCACAAAACTATGTGGATGAGACATCAAAGATTTATATCGATTTTGAATGTTGTCCTCCTTAGTGTCATTCTGTACCTTCAACATTTAATGTGGTCATTTTTTTCATTGGATATGAGTTGGATTATATTATACTTCAATTTAACAAAAATCAAACAAAAATTTATAGTTCAAACTTTCACTACTACATTTGGGGCCAAATTTCAGCGGCCATTTGTTAGATTTGCAACGCTCATTTGTCAGAATTTTGACACAGGAGTCCATCACCATTTTTGCGTAGAAGATTACGACAGAAGACCTACCTATCAGTTTACTGACACCATATCATGTCAGAAAGTTGCAAATGACAACAACTTCATTATGGCATTTCCTACGGTTCATCCATCAAAATTCTGATAACAAGACCTATCAGAAATATACAATCTCTATCGGAACTAATTGTCGAACCATATTATTTTTGATGGTAGAACTGTTGGAATACTGACAGTTAGCATCAAATTCTGACAGATCTACCTGTCGGTGATATGGCCTCACTGTCGAAAGTTCTGTCGAATATTTTCAATTTACGACACTTAAACTGTTGAAATAGTGACAGTTCTGTACTATTCTTCGACAGGTTTCCCTGTCAAACGTATAGCATTACTGTCGCACGAAATGTCGTAAATTATTTTTTTCTGACATTTTGTCTGTTGAATGCATAACGCTTCTATCAGAATTAATTATGAATTGTCAAAAAATTGACGGATAGGCACATTAAAGTTAACACAGCTCAAGAGACCATCATAGGTTGTCTCTTTCTTCGGTCTATATTATTGACAGAATGTTTTACCTTTCATTAGCTTATCAAATCTAGAGATTTGAAAGAATTTAATAGAATATTTTCATGACAATGTATATTATTTAAGTTGACGTTGCACAAATTTATGCACTTTTAGACTATGAGGACGATGATAAAGAAGCATTACCATGGGAGGAGATGCTTCTTTATCGCCATCTTCATAGTATACAAGTGCATGAAGTAGATAAATTTGTGCAACGTCAACTTAAATAATATACGTTGTCATGAAAATATTCTATTAAATTATTTCAAATCCCCAGATTTGATGAGCTAATGAAAGGTAAAACATTTTGTCAATAGTATAGACCGAAGAAAGAGACAACCTATGATGGTTTCTTGAGCTATGTTATCTTTAGTCCTAGCTACCTGTCGATCATCAAGAATAATCACCGCCTTGCATTTATGTACACTGCACAAATTGATCACAGTCTTGCAAAAACATTTTACACTTGTACATCTCATCAATACTGGAGGCCTAAAGTAATTTTATACGATCACTAGCACATTTCCTGCATGGATGAGAAAACACTATCCAAAGTTTCTAGATAACCATTTTTGAGAAGAGGAATGAGTGGAGGCCAAAGAAGGGATAATTGTGAAGGTTTTATAGATGTAGGTTACTGAATCATCATCTCTGCACCGGTACTTAATCTGGCCTCCACTCCATATACTTCTTCTCAGAATCTAAAAACTCTCCATCATTGAATCTCGTCATTTTTTCAGCATCTCCATGGATTGAGACTTTAAATTATTGAGCTTCTCTTTGTTTCAAGAATAGTTTAACATTCTCTACTTAATAGGGCCAACCACATGAAGGTGGAAGCTCACCTAACCCCTCCTAAGAGCCTCTTATGACCCTTTATGATATTTTAAGACCTCTAAGATGTATTCTTAGGGATCGTAAAGGGTCATAAGGGGTCTTGGGACACAACAACTAAGAAACATAAATGTAGGCATCATGGTCACAATTTTTTGGAGACACAACATAGTTGAGTGGTTTTTCGAGATGATGCAAAGTAGTGGTTTATTTGCATCATCTGAGAATAGCACTCAATTATGTTTTGTCTCCAAAAAATTATGACCATGATGCCTACATTTATGTTTCTCAGTTGTTGTGATATGTACATCGCAGTCTGTTGTTGTTGCAACAGAAGAGCCTATATTCCACAACAAAAAGAAAGACATCTTTTTAGCCTGGGTCTTGATCCTACCCCAATTGTCAAAGGATCCAGGGCCAGGCTTGAAAGATGTCTTCCCATTCTATCTGCAACATTGTGTCCATCCATGATCTCAGGAACATCATCATCTTTCCACTCTTCATTTGCCAAAATATATCGCTTCTTCAAGCTTGCAGAGTAATCTTATTAATAAAAGAACTCTTGCCAACATTAGGGTACCCACATATCAAAATAGTTGATGTTATTGGTGCTTGTGCTCAAGGATATCGATTCACTATTTTGAAATGGCCAAATCATTTTTATTTGGATTGTAGAGAAAATGAGTGGGAGAAAATGAGCGGGTGAAAGTTGATCGAGAGCGAGAGAAGGCATTGCATTTTATTTGATCATAAATGCTCTCTGAAATGACCAATCATGTTTTCTATTCGATTCCTTTTGGTGTTTTTTTTCCCATATTCAGTAGATAAAAATCATGGCGGCAAACACTTAGCCATCTTTTTGATGTTCCAGGTATTTTACAAAGATACAGGTATGTGGATTTATCGTTCAATTGCTTGCAGTTATTGGTCAAATGCAAATATTTTGTCACGTTGCAAGGGCAAGATATCAGTTTGGTGTTTTTGGTTTATGTTAAAAGTTGATTTGGTAAAATCCTCAAAAAACACACTACATGTTCTAAAATGTAAAGATGTTGAATGTTAAATGTAAGATATATATCTCATCCATAGTAATCAAAAGAAAGGACATGAAACTTATAAGGAGATTTACCAAACCAAAAATATAAGCGAATAGGAAACATGGATTGGTACCTTATGAATTGGTTTTTGAGGTGCACAATCTTCATCAATCTCCTCAGAACAAGACCCCTCCTCATGAAAAATGCATTTAACACAAAAAACCAATCTACAAAACTGAACCAATGACATGTTTAGAACAAAGAAATAGATTGATAATAATATGCTAAAAGGCAAAAGGACCAGTCCCAACAATTATTAAACATAATTTATCTGATATGATAATAACATGCTAATTAAATTGATAAAGGTGTTATCTGCATTTAATCTGCCAATTACTAATTACACAAAAAACAAATTTACAAAACTAAACCAATGGCATGTTCTTCGTATGTGATTTCTTCATCTTTTGAGCCTCTGGCATCATATTCGACCGCAAATTTCAAATGCATTGCATTTTATTTGATCATGAATGCCCTCTGAAATGACCGCATTCTACTGGTGTTGTGCCCTAGCCCGTGCTTTATCTCCATTATTTGATGTTATTGGTGTTTGTGCTCAAGGATATCGATTCACTATTTTCAAATGTTTGGATTATTTTGGTTGTGACTGTTCCTCTAGTACACAGCCAGGAAATGTAACTGTCTAATGATTATATGTAATGTTGAATGGATTAAATGCTTTATTCTTGGTAGAAGTGAATGGAAGGAATAGTGTTGGTGTTAGGTTTCATTTATTATTGAATTCAATGGTTTCCAAGATGTGTTGAGGAGTTTGCTCCTTGTTTAATGTTAACTGTTCTTGCACAATCCACTCATACAACAGTGAAATGCTATGTGATTGAAAATTTCATACAACTAGTCCTTTGGTGTGTATTAAATACAATCCAGTCACTTATTGAATGCTTTGGAGACTATTGGTTTGACTGTCCATGCATTACCAGTGACTGAGATTCATTAAAGGATACAAAACCCTTCATTTTGGGGTTATTGTGTGTGGATTCAAATGTAGGTTTGATTTGGTTAATGTTTAGAAGAGATCAATAAAGTATTTAAAGACAATCTTACATGTTTGGAGAGGTTTGAGAGGCACTTATAATGACTGTACCCTCACAAACAATGGCATAGACTGGTTTTACTAAGTTTCCTTTCTCTATTTTGAGGTTTCCTTTCTCTACCACAGGGGTACAGTTAGAGGTTTCATTGACAAAATGATCCTTTGAATGGTTACTATGAATATGAATGATTTGATATAGCATATTGCTCATTTTACTTGAAGTTTGGAATAGCTTGTGCAAGGGTGAAAGTAGTTTTGATCATTTTGGTTGTGACTATTCCTCTACACAGTCAGAAAATGTAACTGTCTAATGATTATATGTAATGTTGAATGGATTAAATGCTTTATTCTTGGTAGAAGTGAATGGAGTTTCCAAGATGTGTTGAGGAGTTTGCTCCTTGTTTAATGTTAACTATTCATGCACAATCCACTCATACAACAGTGAAGTTACAAAACTGAACTAATGGCATGTTTACAACAAAGAAATAGAATGATAATAATATGCTAAAAATTCTATATATTCTATTTAATACACACCAAAGGACCAGTCCCAACAATTCTTAAACATATTAGTTATTCGATATGATCAATTGTTAATAAAGGTCTAATTCTATAGACTGCTAGCACGAAGGAAGATTTGACCTAGCCAAATTTTCATTTTACCACACAAAAAAAAAGTGTGATAACTATGTCTACTCCAACCTTAATTGTTTAAGAATTCATCATATCAGATAAAGTATGTTTAAGAATTGTTGGGAGTTCTATTAGACCTTTGTTGTAAACATGTCATTGGTTTTCAAATGTTTGGATTCACGTTTGTTGATATTACTGGCATATATGTTTAATGATGCCATTGTATATTTCTATCACTAAAATGACCACATTCTACTGGTGTCATGCCCTAGCCCATGCTTTAACTCCATTATTTGATGTTATTGGTGCTTGTGCTCAAGGATATCTATTTTTTTGAAATGTTGACTGTGGTTATCAAATGGACAGCCCGTGAGCTTCTAGCTAGGCATCATTTGTATTGATAGCTTAGGGCATCAAATGTATTGTATCATTGATAGTTGAGACTTTGTTAAAAGGAAATAGGACAAAGAATGATTCTGATTTAGTTTCTCTATTTTGATCTCTAAGTGGCTTACAACCGTAGAGAAGTATATGCAGATTTACAAATGCAGTTGGAGGATACATAGCAGCCGATAATTCACAAGAAATCCATGCATCCAATTTGAATAGCAATTAATACAAAGAAATAGGGTCCTCCAATGGCCCAATCATCTGGACCTTGACTGTCCCCTCAACTAGTGACCCTGCAAAACTGGGTTATCATGCAATCAGTGAATGATCCTTCATTCTCTTGGTCTGCCCTGCATCCAAACATATTGGAAATACACAATACAATGATAACAAGTCTTTCACAACCCCCCTTCCCTCAAGGGACACTATCAACCATCCCTTCCACATAGCTTTTCACTATTGTATGAGTGGATTGTGCAAGAACAGTTAACATTAAACAAGGAGCAAACTCCTCAACACATCTTTGTTGTAAACATGCCATTGGTTCCATTTTGTAAATTTGTTTTTTGTGTTAAATGCATTTAAATGGAACATTAAGCATAGTAATAATATGCTTAATCCATTAGTAATTTTAGATTAAATGCCCATAACACATTTATCAGTTTAGCATGTTATTATAAGATACTAAAGAAGACCTACTATTTGTTAGAGAAATCTTCATTGTCCCCCATAATGAAGACAATGAAGATTGACCTCTTGCCCCAAAACAAAGAACATTGTAATAAGAATAAGATATAATATAGTGTTAGAATAAACTTTGAACAAAGACATGTAATGCTTAAGTTAATGATCTAAAAACCTGCAAATATAGGAATTGAAAAAGAAGATAGTGCCAAGAAAAAATTTCACAAATATGAAATGTGAGGAAAAGTAATAACATTAACAATGCCAAGATTCACAGCATTAAATTTCACCCACGGATGAGTTTCTGTAGTAGGTTGCCCAGCATAAAAAATATGTTGAGTTGCATTTGAGTTGTAACTAAGAGTATCATGTGGAATAGACCCTAAACTTTGAAAGCATTCTCCAACCTAGAAATTCAAAATTCAATCTAGGCAAGCATCAGTAAGTGAAATAAATTATAGACATCAACATCAACATCATCATAATCATTAGAAATAAACTTTAAAGACATATTTTGGATAGTACTATGTTTCTTGAAAGTTTTTGTGATGCTTCTAAACTTTAAAGACATATTTTATGGCTTAATGATAACATAGATTAGTGTTTTGTTTTCTGATGGAATGTTGTTGATCATTCATGGTCTTGAAGAAACTTTTGATTTTTTTGATTCTCAAGTCTTGACGTTGTTTCTCAATGTGATACAGACTGACCACAAGATGGTTCAGTTGGTCCTCTCTTTTTGTTTAATCATTTGTCTTCTTCATGGTATAAGTGTTCATTAATATTCATTAATGGCGGGCGATGATTCCTTAGTAATAAAGGCATTGAAAACATTCATAATCATATAGCTCTTTACCTAATCTAGTCACATCATCAACATCGAGGTCAGTTTGTCTGGCCTCAGCCTCAACCTCAACCTGCTCATTAACAACGGCCTCTACACTCTCTACAGCTGTAATACAAATTGTTACATTAATCCAAACACCAATTGCAATTAAATTTGTATTACTACACCAATCAATTTAAGATGTTTACTTGTATTACTGTGATGCACGTCCTCATTGTCATCAACATGCACAGGTTGTGTACGGCAAGAATTGGCAAGCTCCAAAGTTTCTAGATAACTATTTTTGAGAAGAAGAAAAAGTGGAGGCCAAAGAAGGGATAATTGTGAAGGTTTTCTAGATGTAGGTTACTGAATCATCATCTCTTGTTGATATATTTCAAATTCTACTCCGGAATGAACAAACTATAGAGATCTAACACAGCTAAACATATAATAAAGTAAACAAGAAGGGATAGAAGATACCCGAATATCAACCAAGTATACTCCGGTCTATATGCCTCCAACTGTACTAACAAAGGTGCTGAGGAGAACCTGATTAGTACCTTAGTGTTAGTGTATTGAGGAAGAGTCTAGTCCTAACAGAGGCTTCTAGCCCTAATCAACTTGCAATTAACATTGCCAATAATTGCTGGTTGTATGGATCAGATCATAATCTGATCTTTATTCATGCTTAGACTTGTTCTTATCTATTGGCCGAAGCTACTTATCTTTCACACCAATATATGTTGATCTAAGTTTTCTTAAGGTAGAGAATCAAGGTTTTGGGGGAGGGAAGCACGTTATGTTTTTGGCGCTTCTCTCCCTAGAATCCAACACCATATATATATGAATTGAATTATCTTCAAGAGGGCCGACCTGGTCTTATTAAATATATTTAATGTTAAAGCCAAGAGGCCAACCTTGGGCTCTTAACTAATTCAACCAACACATATATATAAATGAAATAATAATCTCCTTATTATTATAAATCGCACAAGGGTATTTATTTAATTAGTTTGATCTTGGCCGAAAGGCTATAATTATTAACACTCTACACTGGTACTCAATCTGGCCTCCACTCCATATACATCTTCTCAGAATCTAAAAACTCTCCATCATTGATTCCTGTCATTTTTTCAACATCTCGATGGACTGAGACCTTAAATTATTGAGCTTCTCTTTGTTTCGAGAATAGTTAAACATTCTCTACTTAACAGGGCCAACCACGTGAAGGTGGAAGCTCATCTAGCCCCTCCTAGGAGCCTCTTATGACCCTTTACAACATTTTAAGACCTCTAAGATGTATTCTTAGGGATCATAAACGGTCATAAGGGGTCCTGGGACACAACAACTGAGAAACATAATTGTAGGCATCGTGGTCGCAATTTTTTGGAGACAACGTAATTGAGTTTTATACCCAGTCGGTGGAGAGCAACTCCTGCACCTTCGATTCCAAGTTGACTACATGTGTTGCTCATGAATACAAGGTCCTCCAACATATGTATTCAACTTGGAAATGGTGGTGCAGAAGTTGCTCTACACTGCTTGGGTACACAACTCAATTACGTTGTCTCCAAAAGATTATGACTATGATGCCTACAATTATGTTTCTCAGCTATTGTGAAATCTACATTTATGTTTCTCAGTTGTCATGTTTATGTGCATGTTTTTTATGTATTTTGGATAGTAAGTCTAATTTAATTTGTCCATGGGCTAAGACCTTAAATCATGTAATGAGGACGCTTAGAACACTAGTATATGCAAATTTCATTATTTAATAATAAAAATCTATTAAAATGTTTATACCTTCTTCCATTTGTTGGTGTAATTCCTCTTTGAGTATCCCCTTTCTCCTTTGCATCCAAAATGAACTCATTCCAATCCCTCACTGGAATAAAGGGAGGACGCTCAAACTTCAGCAAGACTTCATACACGCAACATTCATAGATTATGTTCAATGCATTATTTACGTTTGTAAATCAATGTTGCGTACAAATCTATGGATGATGCGTGGTACGAAGCCATGCTCAAGCTTGAAAATGATAGTCAATCCATAGTCAAGGTCAAGGAACAAATGGAACAACCAAGAAAACACTATACGTTAAATCATGTGATTGATAGCAGATTGGGGCTCACCTAAGCCATAAACATGAAGAATTATTCTAAAAAAAGATGTAAACCATATATATGCACACTTGAGGCAAAGAGAAGTTATGTCATATCCATATTAAAATATTAGTTACAATATGAAAATACTAAACTAACTAATTCCTGAGTTCATCTCTGCATATGGTCGCAACAAAGATATGCGATTACAATATAGAGAAGGCATCGTAAAAATATAATTTTGGAATTTGCCCTAGCCTGACACATTTTGCACTCAAATCCTTCATCGTGGATAAGTGGAGATGGGCGGATAGATGCAGATGAGTTGTCATCGACCCAACTAAAGTATCTGCAGCCATTATTTCCCTGTGATGCCCAATCTACATTAGTTCTTATATTATAATGAATAGTATTTACATTAGAAACATTAAATATATACACATCAGCAACCTTTTTTCTATTTGGTAGCACCAAAATTGTCATCCAGGGTTGTTAGGTGTCCATGAAGTCTTCAACACACACTGCCCACCACCACATCGATAGTTTTGGACATTGACAAGAGTCATCGAGCCTATATATCAATAATGCACCACACCATCGTTACTACATTTATTATTTTTATATGAAATACACCAAGGAGTACCATCATAAATATTAATCATTTACAATAATGAAAAGTAGACCTAAATCAAATAGCTCATTTTTTTATTAGCATGTGTAGTCTCTATGTATATGAAAAATGAAAGAAATATGAAGCTGAAATAAAATAGTGAACAAAATAGTATTCGATCCACATAGACTGAATGAAATATAACATCAAAAGAAGGTGACAAAATCTTGTCACGAAGCACAGACATAGGAATTAAAAAAGGGACAAAAGACAAAAAATAAGAAAAATCATTACGACTATAGAAAAATCATTTATACTACAATAAAAAAAAGAAACACTCTTTGTCAACAATTTTCAAAATCATTAGGACTATAGAAAAATAATTAAGACTATACAAAATCAAATTTTAGAAATGGACGGTTTTGATGCTTTGCCATTACAACAATTGAGCATTCATCATTTGGTATTGTGTATTCCATTTAAGTATGTCAACAATGTTCAAAATCCTGTCACCAAGCACAGACAAGAAATAAGAAAAATCATTAGGACTATAGAAAAATCAAGTTCTATAAATGGACGGTTCTGATATTGCTTTGCCATTACAACAATTGAGCATTCATCATTTGGTACTTCTTGGTGTATTCCATTTAATTTTTTCAGTTGTCGTGTTTATGTGCATGTTCTTTATGTGTTTGGCTTCTCTCCCTCGCAAGGGATGCATCGATAGGTAATTGATTTGAAAGCATAATGATTTGACAATCTTTTTTCAGGATAGGCGTAATCATCCTGCCAACCTTAATTAGCAACATTTGTGATATATGTCAAGTACTTATAATCAGTATGCCCAAAAAATAGAGACTTAGTAGTAAAATAATGTCCTTTGGTTTACTAGTTTACTTATAATCAATATGTCCTTTGGTTTACTAGTTTAATATGGTTTAAGAATAGTTTGTTTCATGTTTGAATGTACCATTGAATGAAGCTTGGCTATATTAAGTACAATCTTAAGACTCATGACTCTTCAAATTCTCTTGTTTCCTTCAAACCTCCAAACATGTGTACTTTGAGTAGCCCTCCAACAAATGGACTTGTGATGATTTTCACAATAGTACATGTGTAGGAGGACTACTAAAAGTACTGCTTAGGCAAATCTGAATGTTCATCACTTGTGCATATAAGAGTTGATCATAGAAGGTATATGCTGTTGGGTAAGCTCCCAATAGCGCTCAAGTAAATATGCATGTTCATCACCTGTGCATATGAAGTGGCTCTAATGGAAGATACAATCACTAAATTCTGCATACTCCTTATTTTGTTCTGCGTTGATATTGTCAAACATGGTCTTTCTTGAATGGAATGACTCATTACTTGTACATTGACTAGAATGTTGGTGGAAGAAGGATGATTTGTTTGCAACCATTTTTTCAACTCTAATTTTCTCAACACAAAGGGACATTTATCATAGCCATAGAAACATGATTATTTTAAAATGAAATACACCAAGGAGTACCATCAGAAATATTGACTATTTACAATCATGAATAGTTAACCTTAATCAAATAGCTCATTTTTTTATCAGCATGTGTAGTCTCTGTGTATATGAAAAATGAATGAAATATCAAGCTGAAATAAAATAGTGAACAAAAATTCAAATTCAAGGCCTAATTTATCAAGAGCAACAAACATTAGGAAAAAAGAAAAATCATTAAGAGTATAGAAAAATCATTAAGAGTATAGAAAAATCATTAGGACTATAGAAAAATCATTAAGACTAGAAAATCAAGTTCTAGAAAAATCATTAAGAGTATTATAGAAAAATCATTAAGACTACAAAATCAAGTTCTAGAAAAATCATTATGACTATAGAAAAATCATTTAGATTATAAAATCAAGTTCTAGAAATGGACAGTTCTGATGCTTTGCCATTACAACAATTGAGCATTCATCATTTGGTACTTCTTGGTGTATTCCATTTAAGTTTTTCAGCTGCCATGTTTATGTGCATGTTCTTTATGTGTTTGGCTTCTCTCCCTCGCAAGGGATATGTCGATAGGTAATTGATTTGAAAGCATAATGATTTGACTGTTCCAAGTAATGTTTTTAATCCTTTGAAGTTTCTCATGATCCTGATGTAAGTTGATTGGATTAAGCCATTTGGGGATCCAATAGGACTTTAGGGGAGTTCAATAAATGTTTTGGAAGACATAGAGGAACTATTATCATGATTGTTCCTTCATCTACAACAAGTTAGACTGAATTTGCTAAGTTTTTCCTTTGTTTTGAAGTGTATTTTGTAATCTATTTCCTTTCCATGGACCCAAAGACCTAGGACCTGTGGAAAAAGGATACTAACAATGTGATATACAACTCTAATGTTCTTGACTTGCAGAGATTTGAGAAAGTAAAGAGAACACTGGCTATGTTTAATGTTGACTGTTCTTGCACAATCCACTCATACAACAATGAAATGCTATGTGATTGACAATTTCATACAACTGGTCCTTTGGCATGTATTAAACAGAATATAATTTTTAGCATATTATTATCATTCTATTTCTTTATTGTAAACATGTCATTGGTTCAATTTTGATCTACTGGTGTCGTGCCCTAGCCCATGCTTTATCTCCATTATTTGATGTTATTCACTGTTTTGAAATGTTGACTGTGGTTATCAAATGGAAAAAATAGAAAAAAAAAATTGTACACGAATTTTTTTTTACAAAACTGAACCAATGACATGTTTACAACAAAGAAATAGAATTATAATAATATGCTGAAAATTCTATTTTGTTTAATATAGGCCAAAGGACCAGTTGTATGAAATTGTCAATCACATAGCATTTCACTGTTGTATGAGTGGATTGTGTAGGAACAATTAACATTAAACAAGGAGCAAACTCCTCAACACATCTTGGAAACCATTGAATTCAATAATAAATGAAACCTAACACCAACACTATTCCTTCCATTCACTTCTACCAAGAATTCCAGCACAAGCACAAGCTATTCCAAATTTCAAGTACAAGCTATTCCAAACTTCAAGTAAAATGAGAAATATACTATATCAAATCATTCATATTCATAGTAACCATTCAAAGGATCATTTTTTCAATGAACCCTCTGACTGTACCCCTGTGGCAGAGAAAGGAAACCTCAAAATAGAGAAAGGAAACTTAGTAAAACCAGTCTATGCTGTTGTTTGTGAGGGTACAGTCATGATAAGTGCCTCTCAAACCTCTCCAAACATGTAAGATTGTCTTTAAATACTTTATTGATCTCTTCTAAACATTAACCAAATCAAACCTACATTTGAATCCACACACAATAACCCCAAAATGAAGGGTTTTGTATCCTTTAATGAATCTCAGACACTGGTAACGCATGGACAGTCAAACCAGTAGTCTCCAAAGCATTCAATAAGTGACTAGATTGTATTTAATACACGCCAAAGGACCAGTTGTATGAAATTGTCAATCACATAGCATTCCACTATTGTATGAGTGGATTGTGTAGGAACAGTTAACATTAAACAAGGAGAAAACTCCTCAACACATCTTGGAAACCATTGAATTCAACAATAAATGAAACCTAACACCAACACTATTCCTTCCATTCACTTCTACCAAGAATAAAGCATTTAATCCATTCAACATTACATATAATCATTAGACAATTACATTTTCTGACAGTGTAGAGGAATAGTCATGACCAAAATGATCAAAACTACTTTCACCCTTGCACAAGCTATTCCAAACTTCAAGTAAAATGAGCAATATGCTATATCAAATCATTCATATTCATAGTAACCATTCAAAGGATCATTTTGTCAATGAACCCTCTAACTGTACCCTTGCGGCAAAGAAAGGAAACCTCAAAATAGAGAAAGGAAATTTAGTAAAACCAGTCTATGCCACTGTTTGCGAGGGTACAGTCATGATAAGTGCCTCTTAAACCTCTCCAAACATGTAAGAATGTCTTTAAATACTTCATTGATCTCTTCTAAATATTAACGCATGGACAGTCAAACCAGTAGTCTCCAAAGCATTCAATAAGTGAATATGAATGTTTGAAAACTTTCCTCTCAACTTCCCCAACCACTCCTAATCGGTTAGAGGGATTAGTTGAGTGTTTAGACACTAAAACTTCTTAAACATACTTCATTTGATATGATGAATTGTAATATCAACAAAAGTGAATCCAAACATTTGAAAAGAGTGAATCAATATCCTTGAGCACAAGCACCAATAACATCAAATAATGGAGATAAAGCACGGGCTAGGGCACAACACCAGTAGAATGTGGTCATTTCAGTGAGAATTCATGATCAAATAAAATGTAATTCATTTGAAATTTGTGGTCGAATATGATGCCAGAGGCTCAAAAGACATTGCTCGTCAAAGATACCAATCAAAGATGAAGAAATCACATACCTTCTCTTGCGCTCAGCTTGCACGAAGGAATATTTGATAGCCAAATCTTCCTTGTACCACATGAAGAACATGCCATTGGTTCAGTTTAGCATGTTATTATCATATCAGATAAAGTATGTTTAAGAATTGTTGGTAAGGATAGGACTAGTGGAGATTCTAGAAATATCCCTCTAACCGATTAGGAGTGGTTGGGGAAGTTGAGAGGAAAGTTTTCAAACATTCATATTCACTTATTGAATGCTTTGGAGACTACTAGTTTGACTGTCCATGCGTTACTAGTGACTGAGATTCATTAAAGGATACAAAACCCTTCATTTTGGGTTATTGTGTGTGGATTCATCCGCCTTAGCCAGGAAGATCAAGAAGATGGGGCAGGAGGACATTGTAGTAGAAGAAGTATTTAAAGAAGCAACAAGAAGCAATATAAAAGTTTTCAGGAGTTTGGAACAACATTTTAGAATCCATGAATGGTATGGGTAAGGTGACCTTCATTCTTGGTTGCGACTTCAATGAAACATTGGATATGGCTAATAAGAAGGGTCACTTGTTGATAGTGTTCCTTGAGGGAAGGGGGATCGTGAAAGACTCGTTATCATTGTATTGTATATTTCCAATATGTTTGGATGCAGGGCAGACCAGGAGAATGAAGGATCACTCACTAATTGCATGATAACCTAGTTTTGAAGGGTCATTGGTTGAGGGGACAGTCAAGGTTCGGATGTTGATAGTAATTCATTGAGGGAAGGGGGATTGTAAAAGAATTTTTATCATTGTATTGTGTATTTCCAATATGTTTGGATGCAGGGCAGACCAGGAGAATGAATGATCACTCACTGATTGCATGATAACCCAGTTTTGAAGGGTCACTGGTTGAGGGGATAGTCAAGGTCTGGATGTTGATAGTCTTCCTTGAGGGAAGGGGGATTGTGAAAGGCTTTTTATCATTGTATTGTGTATTTCCAATATGTTTAGATGCAGGGCAGACCAAGAGAATGAATGATCACTCATTGATTGCCTGATAACCTAGTTTTGAAGGATCACTGGAAGAGGGGGGAATGAAGGATAACTCACTGATTGCATGATAAACCCACCAAGCATTCTTTCCTTTAAGTTTCCACAATATCTCAAAATATGATCATTATTCTTTACTTCCTTCTATATGCTATTCTTTATATGGTTTTGTTATCTCAGAAATATATAAAAAACATTGCAGATGTGCATATAAAAGTAAAATATTTTCCTTCAATTGTTCCACATTGAAGCATTTCCTCTTGGGAGTATTCTCTTCGTTTGTACAATATCTGTCAAAAATGGTTCCCATATTTCTTCAAGATCTATTTTAATCTTTATACTGCAATTTGGATTAGATTTGACCAATAGTTGATTTCATTGGTATTTTATAGCATATACTCCTAATGTAAAATGTGGAGAGAAAGAAAGAGACACACTAGGTATGAATTACATGATATACCCATCATCACTTAGCAATTAAATAATAAATTATGGACAGGGAACAACCCCCTAACTTCTGGATGTTTGTTTCATGTTGGCCTCTTATTATATGCAAAGGTAGGCCTTTCTTAGGCTAACAACCACAGTGTAGGGGCCATAAATTATAGATCCCAAAATAGTGCACACTTGTATTAAATTAGGTTCACTATACTACAAGGGAATGGAAACCATGCAATAGTGCCTCATGGGGATGGAAGCAACCCTTCAACAAGAAGATGATTATGTCTGCAATATTTACTAGAGGTAAAGAACATAATTTGGTTCTAGTAATTACTCCTAGAAGATAATGGCACCCACAAAACACTTGGAAAAGATAGCACTCACTATATCTTTTATCACTCTTTTAAAGCTGGGACAATAAATCTCAAAGATTGATCAACGAATTCTTGAACACAAAGAACCATTGACAGTTATGATTCATGTGTACAATAGCCAACAACCAATTGTTCCAATCATGGTGTCCAATAATTATGTTAGAAAAAGCATCTACAAATCCCTTACAGAACCATAATAGATTCAAATCATGAACCTTAAGAACCTAACAATGGGACTAAGAAAGATACAGCCTAAACAAATCTTGATCATATTCCACCCTATTGTAAGGCCCAAGAAGTAACTCAATCTTAAAGGTACACATTCCTCTAGATGAAGCTCAAAGGTCAGGTAGCTGAAGCATAGCAATACTTGAATGAATATAGGAATAATTTGATGGACAATCATTTGCTAGCTTGGTTTGTGGGTTTTCCACATAATATTTTCCCTTTAACCACATTTATAGTTTGAGAAAATCAGAAAAAATTGTTTCAAATTTATATTATCCTTTTGAACTAGCACACTGCCATCAAAATGCATAATCATTGGTCATATCAAGAAAATTCCTATTGATTAGTAGGATATCCTTATAAAAATTTGATGCATGGATTTCTTGTGAATTATTGACTACTATGTATCCTGCAACTATGAAAGGAATAATGTTGGTGTTAGGTTTCATTTATTATTGAATTCAATGGTTTCCAAGATGTGTTGAGGAGTTTGCTCCTTGTTTAATGTTAATTGTTCCTGCACAATCCACTCATAAAATAGTGAAATGCTATGTGGAAGGGATGGCTGATAGTGTTCCTTGGGGGAAGGGGGATTGTGAAAGACTTGTTATCATTGTATTGTGTATTTCCAATATGTTTGGATGAAGGGCAGACCAGAAGAATGAAGGATCACTCACTGATTGCATGATAACCCAGTTTTGAAGGGTCACTGGTTGAGGGGACAGTCAAGGTCCAGATGATTGGGCCATTGGAGGACCCTAGTTCTTTGTATTAATTTCTTTTCAAATTGGATACATGGATTTCTTGTGAATTATCGATTGCTATGTATCCTGCAACTGGATCTGTAAATCTGCATATACTTCTCTAGGGTTGTAAGCCACTTAGGGATCAAAATAAAGAAACTAAATACAAATCGTTCTTTGTCCTATTTCCTTTTAACAAAGTCTCAACTATCAATGATACAATATATTTGATGCCCTAAGCTATCAATACAAATGGCGCCTAGCTAGAAGCTCACGGGCTATCCATTTGATAACTACAGTCAACATTTCAAAAAAATGGATATCCTTGAGCACAAGCACCATTAACATAAAATAATGGAGTTAAAGCATGGGCTAGGGCACTACACCAATAGAATGCGGTCATTTTAGTTATGAAATATACAATGGCATCATTAAACACATATGCCAGTAATATCAACAAACGTGAATCTAAACATTTGAATACAATGAATCGATACCCTTGAGCACAAGCACCAATAACATCAAATAATAGAGATATAGCACTGGCTAGGGCACAACACTAGTAGAATGTGGTCATTTCAGAGAGAAACTCCCTCAATAATAAAATGAAATGCATTTGAATATGATGCCAGAGGCTCGAAAGATGAAGAAATCACATAGCTTCTCCCGCGCTCAGCTTTTGCTCCTTTTCTCCCGTTCTCCAATCAAAATAAAAATGATGAGGCTGTTTCACTTTTTAAAAAAATGTATACCCCGAATCTGTCGGTGTTTCGATGGTCAATTAAACACCCATCAGAATACCGACATCATTGGGGCCTATTACAAAAAAAAAAACACCAAATTCGTAAGAAAAAGTTACCCGTTGGAAACTTCTGTCGAAATTTGGCCCCAAATGTAGTAGTGTTTAGGTATTATTCTATACTAATGCATATTTTGTTATGAAATGACCTTAAAGTTTGGGACCAAGAATTCAATGTTTAGCCCCAAATTTAGGGTGAGTGTGGAAGTTCAAGAATGGATTTATATTGGTATAAAGATAGTCAAGGCTCATCTTATAATATATTAGAAAACCATTTTTTAAGGAGACTAATGATGTATTTAAATGGATTTTTCCCATGGAGACTATCAGAAAGGGCCAATAAATTCTTAAGGCTAAAGGATCTGGAAAAATATAAGAAAATGGATCAAAATTGAGAATCCTGGTTCTATTTTAAAGATCATACAATCATTAGGGTCTTTGGAAGTTCTATACCACCAAGAGCTTTACCAATAACAATACAAAATATGATTGCATTCCTTGATATTATAAATCAGTTGGTCACCACAGAAAAAGCTATTGTAAGGGGACTCACAAGAATGGATCATTCTACCCATCCCAAATGTTATTCCAATATTTATTGTAATGTACCCTCTCTATAATAAGATTTAATAATAAACATAATATGAATGATGTTAATAACATAAATAGAATTGAAAGGATTCTCATGTTCCCCATCATTTTAAAAATCTTCTAATTCTTCATTTAAGTCAATAATTGCATCACTTAATCACTTCTCCCTAATATTAATTAAATACTTAATATTATTTAATCAATCAACCATTAATTAAGTGGCCTTTGTCATTTAATTAAATTAATTTTTTATAGTCCCACAATTTAAATAATTATTCTAAATTATTAAATTGACTAATTAATTTCTCTAATTAAATTATTTCTAAAAATTAATTTAATTTAATTTCAATTTCTAATTTCATTCCATTTTAATTTCAAATTAATTTAATATTATTTTCATTTCTCTCCAAATTCACTTTTCAATTGAATTTAAATTCAAAAAATTTAAAAAACAAATTTATGAGTTCATTTAAATATCAAAATTGCAAAAATCCTTTTAAAATAAAAATAATCTTTTCTCAAAAATTACAGTTTTAGAAACTCGTATCCTCAAATTCTTCCAATCTTCCAATCTTTAGCATCCCTTCTTTTTTTTTTTCTAAATCAACTCACTGCTTTTGAGTTCAAAATGGAAATAAATCTCATTATTCCTGGAAATTTCCCAAATTTTTCAGTTTCCAATTCTCTCAACCCTTGATTTTGATTTTTTTGGATTAATCTCAGTCATCTATTCAATTTCAAAAATCTATATAAGGCCCCCTTCATACCCATTTGAGTGATCCAAATTATCGAATTTGTCTAACCTGTGTAGGTTTTCATTTCATCATTTTAGCAATCAAACAATCTTTTATCTTTTTTTTTTCTCGAATCTCTGAGTCAAGATGCTACAAAAGTCATTTTTGACATTCAAATCCCAACAGAGTGTAGAGAAGCAATGGACGGAAATGAGTGAGGTTTAGAATAGTTGTGTTTTAGTTGATTACTTTATTTCCAGCTTCTTTTCTTTGTGCTTATCTTCTATCATTTGTAGGGTTTAATGCTCTTCAGTAGTTTAGTTTTATTTATAAGTCGATGCTATTAATTCATTTTTTAAGCTTGTGCAAATTTTGCCTATGACATTTGTTGAGCTCAACATGAATCAAACAACCCAATAACGCTTGAAGACACCTAAATCTTTATTTTTGGTCTCAATCGTACAACCAAGACTTTTTGTTTTTTTGTATATTATTTCTAATTTCATAATTGCTAACAGATTCTCACAATTATAGGTTTAATTATGCAACTGCTAACAAATTGTTGTAATTGTAGGTTTATTACCACAATTGACATTTAACTTTCACATTTTCATGTGTAGTTTCATAATTGCTAATAAAATTTCACAATTGCAAGTTTATTACTACAATTGACACTTAACCTTCACATTTGCATGTGTTGTTTTACAATTGCTAACACAATTTTGCAATTACAGGTTTATTACCACAATTAACATTTAATTTTCCCATTTGCATGTGCAGTTTCACAATTGCTAATCAATTTTCACAATTGTTGAAAGAATTTCACAATTGTTTCTGTTGCTAACATTTGGATTTTGGATTAAATCTGACATTTACATGGGTAAGATTATCTATTTAAAGTACAAATAAATATTTAAAATATAAAATTTAAGTTATAAATTATATTTAAGTTATAAGTTATATTTAAGTTATAAGTTATGAGTTATATTTTAAATATACACTTTCAGAATGTTTGAGAGTAGCTTCAAATATCTAGGAGTTATAATGCAGATTTTGGATTTTGGAAGATTTTAAATTTTTTCAGACTTAGCCAAATTTCAGTATTCAACATGCGTAACTAATCTTGTTGTTTTAGCCTATGACTCTACAATGAAAATTGTGGTCAAAGACGCCCACTTTTTCCTTAATCATTTTTATGTAGGTTGGGGGAAGATCTTGAAACTACTAATCTATGATGTCTACAAGGGTAGTTTAGTTGTTTTCAATTGTATCTTTCCAAACATTTGGATTTTGGGTTGAAAATGAACACCATGTTTTCCTGTCACATTTTCATTGGTGCTTAAAAATGAACATGTATCTTATGTTACTGGCACACTTGTGATCATAGAGTGGATCTACTACTAACACACAAGATCCTCTCCCTTGGCTTTCGTGGTCCTAGGTGCAAGAGAAAAGTGTTAGCGACACTCAAGTTTTTTTTTTAGAGGGCCTACCTCCCGAGTGCTTTAGCATAAACAGTGAGAGGGATTGACCCAATAGATAATGGGCTAAAGCCAAGGCACTCTCAACCTCTATGTTAAATGAGGGGCTAAAATGAATCACTGTAGGTGCTAATTTCCTATCTATGCCGACTTCCCCAATACCTATGTTCTACAAGAAGGAAGCCTCCTAGTAATAGGGAGAGGTCATGCACAGATGCTTAAATGTGAGTCCCTTACTAAATAGCCAAATAGTTTTAGTTTTCCAAACTTTGTCTATTTTCTAACTCAAGGGGCTACCCATGCCTCTGAACAAATCTCATACTCTTGCAGTTTTTAGTAGAGATAGCCCCAGTTTCTTGGGAAGTAAAGCCCCTTGGAATTTGAAGTATAGTATGTTGGCTAAATTTTTTGTAAGCCACTATTACTACAACTTAAAAAATTGTGACTTTAGGAAATGTCTCATGATATTTCTCTCTCCTCTCAGCAATAGGAGAGGCTCCCTTCTTATCGTAGGTTGATTCAATAGAGACCTAATTGAAACTAACAAAAAGGTGATTCTTCTTGATCACTTCCTCTTTCTTCAAGAATGACTTATACACAACTTAAACTTTTAAACTTAACAAAATTTATACTATTGCTATGATAATACTGGTGGCTCAAGAGTTTCCATAAGAACAACACCTAAGAAAAAAATCTACTTATATATTTGTGAAACAAAAATAAGAACCCAAAGTCTCTTGCACTTATTTTGAATGAGGATTTAATAATCAGGATAACCAATAAGGAACAAAGTCTCTTATTGGATACTCTCAAACTTAATAAAAATACTTACAACTGAAGCCCAAAGTCTTTTAGTTCTAAGTAATTGCAACTACTACTAACTATAACAATTTTTCCTCTTGTAGCTCAAAGTCTTCAAAAGTTTAGATTGACTCTGAATATAATAGGAAGCTCAAAGTCTGCACAACTGAATTCAAATCCCTCTTGAACAAATCATTAAAAATAATGATTAATTCAAGAAAATGTTGTCACATAACAAGTTATATTAGCACAAAGTCTCAAAATAACATGCCTCTTCTTTTGAAAGTAATTTAGATTTACATTTAAGCTCAAAGTCTTAGAGTGCATATACAAACTGGCTCAATTTTCTTGCCTTCCCAAAAGAAAGTTTTTACAAAGGTCACCCTCCTTTATTTATAAGTGAGGGGATGAGAAAAAGGTGGAGAAAGAAGGGGAAACCCTTAACTACCTTTGACTTATTCAAGACTACAAATCCTAATGCACTTGTAGTTTGATTACATGTTATAGATTTGCATGTGATACTATCACATGTTATTACATCTTGTTTTTACATTACGTGTAATCTGTCAAATACAAATTAAAAATACATGATAAAAATATTCTAAGTGTCTGACAAGACACAAATTCTATTACATCATCCTTTATTGGTCCTCATGCTTCTATAGGGTGTTCGATGATTGATGTGTTCTAGTTTGGTGAAAGTATCTCGAACCAAAATATAAGTCTGCATCCTTGATTGTTCTATATTGATGGCATCAATCAATTACATGCTTGAAATTAGTATTGAAAGCTTTCTATGCTATCATGATTCCATTTTCATCTCCTTGCATCCTCTTGTAAGTGGAGCTTTTAAGTTCCATTACAAGTCATTTTGGAAAGTGCTTTTTGCCTACAAATGGGTTCTTCATGCTCACTTGCACACATTGAAAAAAGCATCAAAAGTGCATGGAAAATACTTATAGGTGGAATTTTTAGCTTGCATTACATATAGGGAAAAAACCTCCTTTTTCTTGGGTAGAACAACCTTATGAACATGGTTTTTAATACTGACTGCACATGCAAGAAAAATGAGTGTTTGGAGCTTTCTCATGAAGGGAATAACTTGCATCTCTTCTTGGGACAAACTTGCATTATTTTGAAAACAATACAATCAAAATTTTGAATCCAAAAATCCTCCTTTGAATCTCCAACCATGTAGCACGTAGAAATATTGATGAAACATGAATAATTTGCACCACTCGGATCCAAGGAAAAGATGCTTAAACTTTGAAGAAAACATCCAAATATCTTTTGGTTCAAATTTGGGAAAAGATCCCAAAATTTCAACTCAACCAAGCTTGACCAAATCTTCACAAGAATGAATGCAAAACTCAATCCTCTTTGAATCTTTGAATTTTGTCAATCATTTGATCATCATAACAAACATTATCTTTTACCTAAGAATCATCAACAATTATCCATCTCATCATCTTTAGTCGACAATCATAAGTTCCATTTATTTCTTTCACTTGGTCAATACCATAATGCGTCGGTGATAACTAGCTCAGTTAACACTGTAATCAATATACACTATATTTGCTCAGTGTATACTGAATTTTTCATTTACCAACCACATAAACTTGTTCATTCTTTATCTTCAATCCATAATCAATTCATGTAATACAATAAAATCACTAACATAATGCCATAGACTCATCAATAAGTTACCCAAGAAATACCATGTCCATAACTTTCTCATCCATCTCATCTTCATGTAGATATCTCATTCCTTCATCATTATTTCCTTCTTAAGATGTTTGTAACCATCATGATAAGTAAGTCAAAACTAGTTGACATCAATGACAATACATTAACTGATTTAATGTCTTACATACACATTACTAGCTCGGTGTTCATCAATCACTATCTTTCAAATATCCAATTAGTTTTCAAACTCTCCCTTAAGATATTCAATTAGTTGTAGTTTATCACTCTTGTCTCAACTTTTCTTGTGTTACCTTCCTTGTGCACAATTCTCCATATCTTCATAGTGCTTCAGGGTCTAGGGTTCTTGGGTCACATGTAGGAATTTCAATAATTTCATCTAAAGTGACTGGACCTTTACCATGTTTCTTCTTCTTCTTCTTCTCTTGTGTGCTAGATGTGGGGGATTTCCCATATGGTACAAGAAATTTTGTCTCTAGAGTGGACCTTGTTTGTTCAGTGGAGATACTTTCCTCCTTGTCCTACCCTTTTACTCTTCCCTCAGTCTAAGGTCCTTGGGCTTCTAGCCTAGTACCTATTGTAGAATCATCTACATTTGTCTCAGTTTCTACTTCTTTATTCTCTACATCTTTTCTTTCAAGATTGGTTGTCTCCTTGCTATCTTTCTCACCCTGCTCTTCGGTAGTGTCTTTATGTTGCTCGGGTGTATTTTCCTTGGGTTTCCCTTGAGTGACAATATCCATGGCTTGCACCAAGATAGGTAAGTTACCCGGTATCATTTTTGTTGCTGCCAAAATAGTTCTTTCTTCCTCAGTGTTTTCTACAAAAATGTTAATATCTTCATCATATTTTACTTCATTATCAGTGATATCTTCAATGGTCACTTCATCATTCTCGATTATGACTAGCTGCTTGGAAGTATCTTGTTTTTCTTCCACAATATAGCCTGCAGGATAGAAATATTAAGCATATGGCTCATCTTCTAGTTGCTCAATGTCATAGATGTGTAGGGTATGTGCAGGATCATGGTATACCAAACTATGGCCTTAAGTGGCAATGAAAAATTAGAAAATCAGGGTTAGTCAACTTGACGTAAAAAGTTGAAAATCTTATGAACCTTGTGTGAAAAAGTTGTAAGAATAGAATCTGTAGGAAATTGAATGTAGTTTCTAAACTACTAGCCCTTGTCTGAAATTTTTTTAATCTAATTGTTCAAAATTTTAGATTTCAATGCAATAGTACAAAAATTTTAGGGAAAAGATAAAAAGTACATGTATGTCTGACCACCTTAATCACAATCAAATGATGATATATTTTCCCAATATTCTAGATATAAGTAGTAGACTCATTCACCGATGTGATGCATATTTTTTTGTAATTTTTTGCCAAATAAATAATTAATTATGAATTTTCTGCTACAACTTTTTTAGAATAAAAAGAACTCTTGTGTCTGACCACCTTAACTAATTCTAAACTTTACAAAATTGATTTTTTTTCCTTATAGTAGTCGAA
Source organism: Chamaecyparis obtusa (assembly GCA_027943335.1). Taxonomy (NCBI): domain Eukaryota; kingdom Viridiplantae; phylum Streptophyta; class Pinopsida; order Cupressales; family Cupressaceae; genus Chamaecyparis; species Chamaecyparis obtusa. The sequence continues at coordinate 562,491 of BSBK01000740.1, read as the reverse complement.
GCATAGAATGTGACGCATGTTTCGGATTTCAAAAAGGTTAAACCGTTTGAAAGTTATAGTTGTTTTTCAATCAGTATGTCAATTATGACTTTAAAGATAACTCAATTGAAAAATAAGTAATAATTACTTACCGAACTCAAAATTTGACAACAATTATATTGATGGAAAGCTGATAATGTCTCTAAGAAACCCTTTTTGTTTCATCAATTTCAGGTGAAAAAATAGTCGTCAGCTACATGGTCGAAGTCTCGATATCAGAAACTATCTCCTGAAACACGCCTAAAGGGTTGACCACCCACGTTTGGTATTACCCAAGAAAATACCAAGCCCAATCGGATATCCAAAAATTCCCGCCTATTTTGAAATTTCATTTGCCCTACTTTTCTCAAATTCAAGTTTCATAATAAATGTATTTTTTTAATGGTAATATTAATTGTATTACATTAAATTGTATTCTTTTTATGTTAATATTAATTCAATTGAGTATTTTTTTCAATTTTAAGTTATATATTATAAATTATTATTTTTAATATTAATATTAAATAATATTAGCATAGAATTTAATAATGGGAACTCAAAACTAGAATATTTACCTATCTTAACGACCTCCTTAAAAGATTTTGACTGCCGGACAAATCCTTCCTTAGATTTCTGACAACAGATTAGCTTTAGGGTTTCATTACAGAGCATTACTATTATAATATGTTTTTATAATAGCATGTATTATATTATTATTATTTATTTCTCCATTGTATAATAGTATAATATTAACTTATTAAATATTTATATTATATGTTCAATATTACTAAGGGAGGGAGGGAGGGAGGGAGGGAGGGAGGGAGCGAGAGAGAGAGAGAGAGAGAGAGAGAGAGAGAGAGAGAGAGAGAGAGAGAGAGAGAGAGAGAGAGAGAGAGAGAGAGAGAGAGAGAGAGAGAAATGTGAGAGAGATTTTGGTAAAATTTGTGCGGGAGATATCATATATCTGATAATTTTGGATATCCGATATTATCGGATATCCGATTCTGTTTACTGGTGTAAAGTAAAAACATTATACTCTGGGTCCCTCCAGAGAGTCATGTTTGTTTCCTGAATTACAGGATTCAAGTTGCAGTGAATCATGTTTTGTCTTTAGAGAAGAAAAAAATCCACTTTTTGGCTGGATTTTCTCTATTACCAAAGGTATTTGCATCACCTTTTTGGTCTAACTATGGGGAGTAGTTGTTGTCAAAAGCATAAACAGAAGATGAGACTCACAAATGAAGATGTTGAAGTGTATAGAGAAATGGATAGGGTTTCCCATCAGAACAAGAGACAAGGTATGTTAAATATTAATGAAGATGTCGGCATAGATCCACCTTTGAATGTGGTTTCAAGTGAAGAACATGAATTTGAAGATGAAAATGTAGGTTTTGAAAATGAGAATTTAGGTTTTGAAGATGAAAATGTAGGTTTTGAAAATGAACATGTAGATTTCACCAATGGAAGCGTGGACATTTTCAATGACAATCCACTGATCGAATATGAAGGAATTGACAATGATAATGGTGCAGAAGAACCAAATCAACGTTACAAATCTCCAAATTATATGAGAAATGAAGTCCCTTAAAAGGAAGAAAGACAAACTTCAAAATTGAGACCTTCAAGAAGAACTAAATGGTTACTTGAAATTGATGAGAACATAATGAGAAATTTCGATGGCAAGAGATCAGAAAAAACTGTTCGGTTGTGGGTTTCAAAACTTTTTGATCAATTTTTTAGCCACAAGATGTTGGTTGAGCAATGCAAATGTTTGTGCAATTGTTAAAGATGCAGAAGATGAGATGTATACTACTCAAATTGAAGATTAGTGTGAACAAGAAAAAGGAGCAGAATGCTATTATTGTGAGAAATCTTTTTAGTGCTCTCAATTCCATTGGGAAGACTACCAAGGAAAAAGATAATAGAGCTACTAGGAGGGTTATTACAACTTCCTTAGTAAGTCATCATTTGAGAAAGGCCCATTTGATGAGACAAACTTGTGTTGACTTGAACCTAAATCGTAAAACTTTGGATATAGCACTTGCAAGAAGAGAAAGACTTGATGATCCTCTTCAAAATGATACATGGGCTTATGGTGGGATACTTTCACATTGCGATAAGAAGCTTACCGATGCTATGAAGGATCAAATTCAACTATTTTGGCAATCTAACTCAAGAGTGTCACCAAATGTGAAGGATGTCTTGAAGTTGAGAATTGGCATTCGAGACCGCACCCCGCATCCCAAACATTATTTGGAGGTGAGTCAAACAATACTATTCAAAAAATTTTGTGAGACACATCCAACATTGCAAATATCACAAAGAGCTTTTGAAGCCCTAAAGCCTTTTTTTTGTGTGCCTCTTAAGATTTGAAATACTTGTTGTTGCAAATATCATGTGGAGTTTTCAATGCACCATGAATTGTTACGATCCATTCATTCTACTTTGCATAGTAGTGAAATGTTGGAGGAGTGTGGTGCAAGTTCTCTTCCAAAATCATCAAGAGACTTGCTAGATCATTTGTTATGTCCTAGAGATGATGGATGTTTCTTTTATAGAAAAGATTGCTTAAATGACAAGTGCTCAGAGTGTGGTGGGCTAGTGAAGTTTGTTAAATGTTTTCATGAGGGTTGCGAACATAATTTTGGAAAGACAATTGTGCAAAAAAAGGTATATGAAACCCTTAAATATACATTAAAAAATGGAGGTGAAGGCTCTGGATGTGAGTTGGTTACTAAAGAATGCAATGTAGCTGATTTTATTTCAGATTTCAGGAAGAATCTTTTTTACAAGTATGCAAGGCATAGTCACATGTCTTAGTGGTTGGATCAACAATTCAGGATGTGTAAGGACACTTTCCCAATTGGCACTATTATATCGATTGTTGACTTTGCAGAGAACTATACATTACAACCCCAAAATGAGTTGCAAGCTCAATATTACAATTCTATTCAGGTTTCTATTTTTGTGCACATAACATATAGACATTCCCCTAATAGTACAGAAGATGACCAGAAGATAATCAGAGAGTAGCATTTTTATATGAGTGATGATAGATCGCACTCATCCAAGTTTGTCCAACATTTCTTTGAGAATTATTTTGAGTGGGTGTGGGAAAATAATATTGCTATGGATAGACATCTCATTTGGTCAAATAACTACATAGGTCAATTACAAAATTCTCGTATGTTTTATTGGTTATGTAGAATGCATGTAGAGAGAGGTGTACCTCATATTTGGAGTTTTTTTGAGGCTGGTCATGGAAAAGGGTAGCATGATGGAGTAGGTGCATGCATAAAGAGAGCTCTAGTTAAGGAGCAACTGAGGATTTTAGGTGAAGAAATCATTGATGCTCATTCTATTGTTGATTGGTGTACTTCAACATTGTCACCGGGGTAGACTCTTGATTCAGCGGTGCACAGATTCTTTTGGTTGGTTGAGTTTGGCACAATAGGAGATAGGTTTCATTGTCAAACTAAGAAATATTCTTCAAAAATGCATTCATTTTGAATCTCATATGCTAGTACATGGACCATTTGGACATGAGAGTTGGCTTGTACGTTATTGTCTGAGTTTTCTTAATGTGATTGGGATCAGTGTGAGTCAAGTGAGTGGGTTGATACATGGGTTCCACATTATCTTACTCCTTTATCTCTTATAGTCTCTGTAATAAATGATGACATGGATTGTTCACTTGACTATGACCTTCTTTTAGATCTTCTACAACCAAGACATGTTTTTGCATTGGTTGCATCACAAAGGAATGATGAGAGATTAGATTACTGGTTAGCACGTTGTGTATGAGGAAAGCAAAAACTTGCACAACCGACGGTAGATGATGATATGTTCACATATCCAACATGATCACATGTTGTTGCAGGAACATGGTTGCGTACATATATGATTAGAAATAATGACATTCCTGTGTTTGAAGACTATGAGAAGCACAAAACCATTCTCATGTATTCACACCTTACTATAGCAGCCAATGTTAAGTTGTTGAAACATCAAGGAAAACCAAAGACAAAGGAACTTTGGACTATTAGTACTACTGATCATGAAGCAATATTGAATACTCTCAAGCATAGAGATGACCCTTCAAGCACACTTCAGTAGGTAAGTTCAACTCAAGTTGCAAGGTTTTCCATGTTTATTACGATTACGTTCAATACATTAATTGTAGTTTTTTTCTTTATTTGTTTGAGCCAATAAAATTGGTTTTGTATGTGGATTGTAAATGCAGTTGGATACATATATGATAGATATAGAAGATCGAGGTGTGTATTTGATTAGCCCATCTTTTATGGCGGTAAAATTCACTATGCATTGTCTAGTCATGTTCTTTGGTTCATTTAGTTACTTATACATGTTCATAATATTTTTCTCAAACCTATATAAACTTCCTATATTCTCTATTAACTTTTCTTCTGCCTTCTGAATGCAGGGATTGGAGCGAAAATGACACTTATTTTTTATATACAGTTGTGTAATTTGCATATTTAGATGCCAAATTTTATATATAAAACCAAAAATCAAATGTAATGTGCATAGTTAGATGCCAAATTTTGTATATAAAAACAACAATCGAATGTAATGTGCATATTTAGATGCCAAATTTTGTATATAAAAACAACAATTGAATGTAATGTGCATATTTAGATGCCAAATTTTGTATATAAAAACAACAATCGAATGTAATATGCATATTTAGATGCCAAATTTTGTATATAAAAAATTAAATGCAAAATTTGAAATATAAAAGAGCCCATGGGGTTGATTTGCAAATATTAAGAGCCCACATTTGTATCGTCTTAATGCCATGTAAAGTGCAAAAAATGTGTTTCCTTACTATGAATGTTGTATCCTTATATAATTTGTATCATCTTAATTTGGTATCCTTACATTTGTATTGTATTAATTCCATGTACATTTGTATCGCCAAATGATGTAATAGTTGGAGTCATTGAGTCAAAATTGGTCAAATGTGTCCAAAGTAAAATGATAATTCCTTGGGGTGAAGGGATAGTGTTCAAGGATTGCATCCTGGCACTGAATGGACTATGCCATTAGCTCCTATTGGGTGGGTAAACTCTAGGGACAACCCTATTTCAACCACTGAGTCAGTAGAACATTCTGGACCATGCTAGACCAAAGTGTCCCCAAGGTGCACTAAGTACGATTGGGAAAAAAAATTTCAAGGCTCGGTTCTCAAACTCCATGAGAGGTATCGGTGATTTTTGAGATGTTACAGGACCACATTTATGAGGCCTACAATAATCTCTCTCTATTCTAGGAGATTCAAATTTATTTGAATTTGGCACGCTAGTCTCACTCGATGCTAAAACTTGCATTGAGGGTCAGTTGAAAGTTGCACCACTGGATTACTTCTAAACCATTCATCCCGACACTGAATGGACTGTGCCATTAGCTTTGGTTGGTTGGGTAAATGCTAGAGACAACCCCATTTTGACCACTGAGTTAGTAGAACGTTCCGGACCATGCCGGACCAAAGTGTCCCCAAGGTGCACTAAGCACAATTGGGAAGTGAACTTTCAAGGCTCATAACCTGGACCCCATGAGAGGTATTAGTGATCTGTGAGATGCCACATGACCATGTTTTTGAGGCCTACAATAACCTCTCTTCATTCTGGGAGATTCAAATTTTTTTGAATTTGGCACGCCAGTCTCACTCGATGCCAAAACTTGCAGTGAGGGTCAGTTGAAAGTTGCACCACTAGATTACTTCCAAACCATTCATCCTGGCACTGAATGAACTACACCATTAGCTTCGGTTAGGTGGGTAAATTCTAGTGACAATCCTATTTTGACCACTGAGTCAGTAGAACATTTTGGACCACGCCGGACCAAAGTGTCCCCAAAGTGCACTAAGCATGATTGGGCAACAAACTTTTGAGGCTCGTAACTCGGACCCCCTGAGAGGTATTGGTGATCTATGAGATGCTACAAGACCACATTTTTGAGGCCTACAATAACCTCTCTCAATTCTGGGAGATTTGATTTTTTTTTGAATTTGGCATGCCAATCTCACTCGATGCCAAAACTTACAGTGAGGGTCAGTTGAAAGTTGCACCACTGGATTACTTCCAAACCGTTCATCCCAGCACTAAATGTATTATGCCATTAGCTCTAGTTGGATGGGTAAACAATAGTGACAACCCCATTTCGACCACTGAGTTAGTAGAATGTTCCGAACCACGCCGGACCAAAGTGTCCCCAAGGTGCACTAAGCATGATTGGACAAAAAAATTTTGAGGCTCACAACTTGGACCCCGTGAGAGGTATTGGTGATCCATGAGATGCTACAAGACCATGTTTTTGAGGCCTAAAATAACCTCTCTCCATTTTGAGAGATTTAAATTGGTTTGAATTTGGCGCACCAGTCTCGCTCAATGCCAAAACTTGCAACGAGGATCAGTTGAAAGTTGCACCAATGGGTTTGTTCCAAACCATTCATCTCAGCACCAAATGGACTATGCCATTAGCTCTAGTTGGGTAGGTAAATGCTAGGGACAACCCCATTTTGACCACTAAGTCAGTAGAACGATCTGGACCATGCCGGACCAAAGTGTCCCCAAGGTGCACTAAGCACAATTGGGCAGAAAACTTTTGAGGTTTGGTTCTTAGACTCCGTGAGAGGTATTGGCAATCTGTGAGATGATAGAAGACCTAATTTCAAATGCCTACAATAACCTCTCTCCATTCTGGGAGATTCAAATTTGTTTGAATTTGGTGCGCTAGTCTCGCTCGATGCCAAAACTTGTAGTGAGGGTCAGTTAAAAGTTGCACCAATGGGTTTCTTCCAAACCGTTCATCCTGGCACCAAATGGACTATGCCATTAGCTCTGGTTGGGTGGGTAAGCGCTATGGACAACCCCATTTTGACCACTGAGTCAGTAGAACATTCCAGACCATGCCGAACCGAAGTGTTCTCAAGGTGCACTAAGCACCATTGCGCAACAAAATTTTGAGGCTCGTATCTTAGACTCCGTGAGAGGTATTGACGATCTGTGAGATGCTAAAGGACCTCATTTTTGAGGCCTACAATAACCTCTCTTTGTTCTAGGAGATTCAAATTTGTTTGAATTTGGCACGCCAGTCTCGCTTGATGCCAAAACTTGCAGTGAGGGTTAGTTGAAAGTTGCACCACTAGATTTCTTCCAAACCATTCATCTCGACACCAAATGGACTGCACCATTAGCTCCAGTTGGGTGATTAAATGCTAGTGAATAGTAATGGTTTAAGTTTGTAATCAAATCAATCAATGAAAATAAAGTTATCTGCATTTCTATAGTTCTCTGTCTCGTGGAACAGTCAAGGCAACAATGAATTGATTAGAATAAATCTAATGTGATCTTGGCTTGGTTGTGATATAGGAATGATGTCTTGTGTTTTTTTACAAGTTTATGTAACTATTTCATTGTTTGGAATATCATTCTGATATTAGAATTGACTGATGTCGAGGACAAGACCAATATTGTAGGCACACATGAATATAATGTAGCACATAAATTTTGAATACACTTAAATGATGAATTACATTTGTGAACACACGTAGCACATAAAGCATACACATAAATTTGATTAAGTCATGAAGCATACATGTAGCACATATTTTATAAAGCATACAACATGAATTCACTTAAGTCATGCACGTAGCCCATACACGTGAATTTAGGTTATGAAGAATGTACTTGAATATACATGAATATACTTAAGGCATAAATCATACACATGAGTACATACACACAAGCATATTTACATACTAACAATGAATAAATGAACACACAATTAACAAATTGGATTGAATATCAAGTTTCATATATATCAAAATGAACAATAATTCTGTACATATTTACATGTCAATATATCTAGATATAATGTGGCATACACCATCTCAAAATGTGTCATATGACATCTCAAAATAAGAAGTTCAACTACAAATGTTTCTAGGACATCCTATTCTACTAGTGGATCATCAAAATGCAGCCTCTTTGAAGTACTCTTTGGCTCTGATGGATCCTGCATTCAAACACAAAAGTGAAACCCCAAGTTAGATTAAAATTCAGAATCATAGTCAACAATAATAAATAAAATTTAAACTAAAATTAAACTCTCATATACCTCGCCTCTCTATCTCCTCTTGTGGATAGGAGACCTAATATATGTCCTTGGTAGTACAGGAATAGTGCCACCAATGTCGACTCCCACCTGTATATGTTTGCGAACATGAGATTGATCTACGAGTTATACTATTTAATGTTAAATACTTGGTAGCAAATATATGTTTACAAAATAAATGAATTAACATTAAAACTTACCTTTGTTGAACTTTCTTTAGGGATTGTTGGTTGAGTCATCAGTGATACAAACCCTTGGCATTCTGCCTCCCTCAAACTAGGAGTAACCTACAAAATTCAAATAGATACTTCATACTATCATAACTTGACCATATTATATATACTTGATAGTAAAATACACACAAATAACTTTAGCAATGTACGTATCGTGGGGATATCATTATGAGCCTGTGACTCTATCGTGACGATAGGGTCTCATGACATCATCATATGCCACACTTTGTCAAATAAACCATGTAAATTAAAAATGAGTACGCACAACTGACAAGTATACATGTATGCATAAACAAACTAAATTACTTAATTACCTTTCCCTTGTCAACAGTTGACACCTACACCCCCTCACATTACCCCCTGGTGGCAACTGGTGACACCTACATCAGTAGGTAAAAGATGATCATAAAAATTAGAAAACAATGTACATATGCTATTATCATAATTTAAAAGGAAACCAATGAGTACATTAAAACATATGTACCGTGCAAGTGTCAAGACCAAATGATATGGCCGAAAGCATGGACCCCTCCACCTGTGCCATCTCCTTCTCTGTCATCAACTGAACATAAATGTAACACATAAAAAGACATAAGTAGGAAATTATTATATGGAAATTCTACTAAAAATATGAACAATAAAATTTAAATACAACGTAAAAAGTGAATTGTTTATCCTTACCGTAACAGTGGGAGTCCATGGCTCTAAAGGCCCCTGATGGACATCTCCATGAGCTGCTTTAGTGCCTATAGTGTGCTGTGTAGAATCATCCATGTCGAAGGTGAAATTATATGCATCACTATCAGTTAGGGGACCTAAGCATGAATTCTTGCATATAATGCAAGTGTGGGGTGCACAAACATGTGAGCTCGTGGAGGATGTGGAAGTGCCAGAAGCATCAAGATGAGGATGCAACAATGTCATGCTTTGCATAACTAGCAAATCACTCAAGGTGTGAATGGCTCGAATAGTTTGTGAGCCGGCCTCAATAATAATGTCAGGATGCTGCACTGTGGGAGGTGGTGAAATCTTGGGAGGGGGAACATATGTGTGAGATTTCAGCCATTGTGCCCATGGCCTGTCTTGAGGAGCTCCTAAACCTACATCTTGGTTTGGTCTCATACTCCAATAATTCACCTTGTGACCAAGCACAAATTCAACATACAATTTTTTAATAAAATAAAATGGGACATCCAAATTATTGTGAGGTGGTCTATCAAAAACCATCCACCAACAGTCGCAAAAGTTGTCACGTATCACTATTTGTGCACTATTTAATTGACAACTTGATTTTTTTATGGTCTACTTTTAGACCGGTTTTAGGATCCACAAAAAGATTAGCTATGTCATGTTTTGTTATATTTAGGTTCATGACTTGATCATAATCAAGCCCATCATCAAATTAGGTGTGCATGGAATCGCACCAAAGAAGTGTAGCACTATGTTGTTGTGTAAGTTTATCCATGTTTTCAATAATTGAGTTCAATGTTGTAAACATGGGGTGCAATGTGGGGATATTGGCATAGGTGGTTTGAAAACCTCTAAGTTCATTAGATTATCTCCTATTAGATCTTCTAAACGGTGAGGGTTTATGATAGGTACATCTTCTGGAGGTGGGGGATTGTTGGGAGGTGGTTTTGGATTGTTTACAAGATCATTAGGAGGGTTTTCTAATTCCATGTTTGATAAAAATGAAAAAAAAAAAGATAATTACAATGAATTTTAAAAAATAGTAAAAAAACTCATTGCTACCCTAATTTTTATACAAAAAATTATAAATTTCTATTTAAAAACAATATAAACAATAAAAACAATAAAAATTAGAAGCTTTCACATACCTTTGGATTTAAGCAAAATCAGATAGGGGATTTGAAAGCCGATATTCGATAACCCTAGCTGCGTTCACGTTTTCACAATGAGAAAATGTTGAACGCAACTGGGGTACAAAGTAATATATTTACTGGCAAATATCAGATATTTGATATTATCAAATATCTGATATTATCAGATATCTGATAATATTGGATATCTAATTAAGCCTTTTGCTTTGGCTTTTGGCTTGGATATGTGTACTGACACCTAGGCCTACTACAAATTCAACATATGCATTTGTGCACTTTTGGACGAGTGAAAATAAGTTTTTTTCACATCGCCACTTTTTGACATAACATGATCCTGCACATACCTTGTATGGGCTCTATAGTTGGATTTTATGTAGTTAGATCTACATCATTTGAATGTACTCTTTTGCCTTTTCCCTTGACACTCTACTCGAGGATAACTGCTAATGTAGTTTGTTCTACTTCAGCCTTAGCTTTCAAAATTTTAGTCCATAAATTTTTTCTATCTTCATCTACTTCTGCTAGTTTTCAATCCTCAATCTCAGTAACTTAAAGATTGGGCATTTCCAAAATTAGAGATCTTTCTCTCATTTTTTTCTTGGTATGCAAGGCATAACTCCATCTTGTTGATACCTTCTCATAGATTTCTTTTGGAATATAACTTGAAAATTCTACTGGCAGTCTTTTGAACTTGATCATCATGAAGATGATTGCTTCCTCCAGTTTTTCTTGATCCTCGGTAGACATATGTATATACCGATTCATTTTAGGGTGAGATAGTCTCTTCTTCTTCAGATTCAATGTCATGCTTACCTCTTATTAGCTTTCTCCTCTTTTTAGGTGGCTCGGTGGATGCAATAGTACCTCTTTTTTTTTGATAAGTCTTTGTTGGTGTTGGCCTTGTGATTTATGCAACTCCTCATTTCAGGGGTCAGGAAACACCTATAGAGGATCTTGTCCTTGCTCATGTGGGAGTCTCTACTTGTATCCTCTTTCCTTTTGTTTTCACTGGTGCAACTTGAATTTCTTTATCTAACTCGATATCCTTTTCATGCTCACTACTACCGATCAGTAGTTGTTCCTTGGTTGCTTCTTCAACTAGCTTCTCTGCTACTTCTTCATCTTCACCAAATTGTTTAGTCAAAGTATCCATCATGGTGGCACCCTAAATTTTGAGAATTTCAGAGTCCCAATCCATTATCAAGAACCAAGTTTATCCATACTAAAAAAATCAAAGGAAGGAAGCTTTATGACACAAATAAATAGAACTAACTAATCGAAGCCTTAAATTTTTTTTGGAATTTTGACCCACTTCAAAGATGATGCCGACATAGCCTGAAGATGGTCAAATTTTAAAAATCTAAAAATGACCCAATTTGGGAAATCAAATTTCCTATCTCCACTAAAAATATTATCTTTCCACAAGGTGTTTTGGTTTTTCTACTAGACCCAAATCCGAAAGTTAGGTAGTTATTTTTTAGTTAGTTTATTGTTTTTTCAAAATAATTTGTAATAAGGGTTGTGTCTTTTCACCCTAAAGAGGTGTGAAAGCCACTCAAACACACACACACACACACACACACACACACACACACACACACACACACATATATATATACATACATAATGTAAAATGTAAAGAGACAATCTAACAAGGAGAAAAATGATCTCTTCCAATAATTTTTTTTTTACTATATCCTTGGATTATGTGTTGGATGTATCAACAATACTCCTGTGGTAATGAATTTTTTTAATTCAATATCAAAGTTCGAGTTGCTCTTCAAATTCTAGTGATATTATTTTGTCTTATGTCTTTGTTTGAGTTCTTTGGATTAAATCAGTAATTTACTTTGATTGATAGTACAATTAATTTGGTTATTTTGGATGAACTTTAGACTAGAAAAGTTAGAACATATGTATTGATTGGTCAATCTTGGGTTCTAGCTTATTAGGCTTCTATAGGGAAGTTAAAATCAATAGGATTAGATTACTGTTCCTAAATTTATTAATCAATCAAAGCATCATCAAAGTAAAAAAAATTGTCTTAGAGGGGCTGTTTGTTGTCTCCAAAGTCATGCTATTTTTTTTTTATTGATTAAGATATAATATATTTCACCTTAATAACAAGGCACTGGTTTGACATATTATGTTGGAGGTTTCATTGTTGGTTACAGACATATATAATCTAGGATTAATCAATAAACATCCTAACGAAAATAATTTCAAGCAATTCACAAACTATTTTCAGTAAAGCACATAATCAAAGTAGTCTCAGTTTTCAAAGCAATCAGATTTAAGAAAAAGTATAATAATCTGTTATAAAAAACCTTAGAAGATCCTAAAGTATAGGCCTACCAGCCTTGGTCCTACAAGGCCCAAATTGTAGAAGTTCACATCCTAGAAAGGGTGGAATTTGTCAGTTGGCCAAATCCCTTTGGGTTTCTCATAATTGGAAATAAGAATCCATAGGAAATCCAATTTGTTGATTTGAGCACCAACAAATTGGTGACTCCGTTGGGGAGTTGTCTTTGAAAGAAAACATTGAAGATTACCTAGAAGATTTGGTGATGTAATTAAGACTCTATTGGAGATAAGAACTCAAAAGAAGTAAAGAAACATTTTCCTCGAAGAGAGGTGGCGACTCTATTCAATAAAGCATTTCAGTCAGTGACTCTACTGAGGAAGATGACCCAGAAGGAGATAAGTAAAGTTTTCCTCTTTGAAAGAGGTGGCGACTCTATGGACAAGAACCTAATGTATAAAGAAACAAGTTATTACCAATTCAAATATTTAGAATATATTAGAATAAATAAGAATTTCAGAGAAAACCATTTATTCCAGATGGTATCAGGCCATTGGATCTCAGGGGATTCCATTGTATTCCTTTTAAGTTGCTCCCTAAGTTTTTACAACTTGTACCAAAGTTCCATGGAGAATGGGATGAATCAACAATTGAACATGTGGATGCATTTTATGCATTTATAGAGAACTATGAGATTTATGTAGAAGATTAGGCAATGAAACTATTTTTTAGGATATTAAAAGATAATGCAAGAGAGGCATATGAATCACTACATACACAAAGAATCTCATCATGGAAGGAGTTTGAGAAATGTTTCTTATATGAATTTCATGATTCAAGTGAAGGAGATAACATGTATTGTGAACAAGATGAAAATAAGAATTGCATTATGGAAGAAGAACCTTATATGTCTCCCTTAGATGAATTTATCAATTTGGAAAGGTATGAGGTGAGTCTACAACCCATTTTTTCATAAGGATGGTAAGTATTTATCAGTAGATACCATCAGACATTATGCCTTCACAAAAGAAATTTATGAAAAAACTTCATGAGTTGGGAACCTCACTAGATGACCCTAATTTGAGGCTTCTTTTTCAAAGATTAGAAAAATATACAAAAGAGAAACAAAAACCTGATAATGTTTTAGATTTAAGTGAAGAATTTTTTTTTGGACAATTTGAGGAGGAAGGAAATTAGATGTGTTATGAACAGGAAGAGGATCAACAATACATCTTTGAAGCAGAGCCTTGTATGTCTCCCTTGGATGAATTTTTAAATATTGAAAGACAAGAAGGTGATGGATGCAGTGTGAAATCTACAGGAGTAAAAAGCTCTAATGAAGTTCCAGATTTAGATGAAGAAGAAATTTTGGATCAGATGGAAGAAAAATCCATTGTTGATGAGATTTGTATTGAAAAGGATTTCCTTGAATGTAATAATGAAGAAGAAAATGTTCTTAGTTCAAAGGAAATTTCAAATTGGTTAGGTATAGAATATCACAAACATGTTGATAAAAATGGTCCAAATTATTTCTCAATCCACCACAATAAACAAGTTAATGGATCAACACATATTCAAGGTGTACTATATGAAGAAAATGATAAATCCAACCATGGACTTGCATCTCAAATAATCAAACATGTATTTCGTAATGCAATATAGGATAACATCAGAGAAAAGAACACAATAAATCCAATTATTGATTTATGTGTGGCCGACTCTTGTGACAACAGGACCTATGAAATAGAAGTAGATAATATAAATAAAATGAATGAGAAAGAACATTTTCTCGGTGCAGAACAAATTTTAGATTTTTTGGATAAGGAATATCAAAGGCATACACACAAAAATGACTCAAAATGTTTTCCAATTCACAAGGATAAGCAAAATGATGAAACACCAGAAGATAAACTTGATGAGAGGGACACCTGTCTTGTTGATGAAGTATATGATTCTAAAAAGGATGAATTTAGTAGAGAGAAAGAAGAAGAAGATATGTCTAAATTCTCTATGTTCCCAATCCATTGTTTGAAGAGGAAGAAGAAGAAGATATGTCTGAGTTCTCTATGTTCTTGAATCCATTATTTGAAGAGAATTTTCTATGCAATCAAGTCCATCAATATCATGATGAAGATAGAAAATCTAATGATGCTTTTGAAGATGATGAAACTCAAGATATGTGGAGAGGGGTATTCAAAAGGTGTAACATGCATTAGTTCATCATATGAGAAGAAGTTGTATCAAACATGTGAGGATGAGATGGAATTAAACATGCATAATGAGGAGAATGCATTAAAGAATAGTTCTGAAATTTTTCCAAGTGTTCTATCTGATTAGATTCTTGATAAAAGTGAACTTATATATCCTGAATATGAGCTATCTTCAAAATATTCTTGTGAGGAAAAACATATTGAGTATGGAGAAAATTATGTGAAAGAAGACACAACTGATCAAATACATAGGGATTATCCATTCACCAAAGACCATAGTGATGAAGAAATAAATATTGTACATATGGATGATGCATCTAATACATAAAAGGATAAGATGTTGGGGCTAAAAATTATGGAATTTATTTCTTTTCAAATACCCTTACTGATAAGGAAAGGACCAATTCTAATCCTAATCAAGTGATAAAGGGAAAGCCATGATTAGAAGGAATGGGTTGTTACATGATCAGAATCGAGTGTTCAATAGAGGAAAGGATCAATGTTCACTTTTGGGGGGCCTGGGGCCACCCAATTTTACTTTGCATCAGATTAAGTATGGATACTTGGTCTGCTTCTCCAGAGATAGATGGAATCTCACTATGCTCACAGGGAGCATACGTCCCCAAAAAGTGTGACTGATGGTACCCTAAATTTTGAGAATTTAGGAGTCTCAATCCATTATCAAGATGAAAGTTTCTCCATACTTAAAAAATCAAGGGAAGGAAGCTTTATGACACAAATAAATAGAACTAACTAATCGAAGCCTTCAGAAAATGTTGGAATTTTGACCTTCTACAAAGATGATGCTGAAGGAGGCTAAAGATGGTCAAATTTTAAAAATCTAAAAATAACCCAATTCGGGAAATCAAATTTCCTATCTCTAGTAAAAGTCTTAGCTTTCCACAAGGTGTTTTTTTGTTTTTCTACCAGACCCAAATCCGAAAGTTAGGTAGTTATTTTTAAGTTAGTTTATTATTTTTTCAAAATAATTTGTAATAAGGGTTGTGTCTTTTCACCCTAAAGAGGTGTGAAAGCCACTCAAACACACACATATATATACATAATGTAAAATGTAAAGAGATAATATAACAAGGAGAAAAAGGATCTCTTCCACTTTATAAAATTTTTCTATATCCTTGGATTATATGTTGGATGTATCAACAATACTCTCGTGGTAATGAAATTTTTTCATTCAATATCAAAGTTCAAGTTGCTCTTCAAATTCTAGTGATATTATTCTGTCTTATATCTTTGTTTGAGTTCTTTGGATTAAATTAGTAATTTACTTTGATTGATAGTACAATTGATTTGGTTATTTTGGATTAACTTTAGACTACAAAAATTAGAACATATGTATTGATTGGTCAATCTTGTGTTCTATATTATTGGGCTTCTACAAGGAAGTTAAAATCAATAGGACTAGATTACTATTCCCTAAAATATTTCTTAATCAATTAAAGCATCATCAAAGTGATAACAAACTATCTTAGAGGGGCTATTTGTTATCTCCAAAGTTATACTAACAAACAAATTTGATAAAGATATAATATATTTCACCTTAATAATAAGGCATTGGTATGAAATATTATGTTGGAGGTTTCATTGTTGGTTACAGATAGATATAATCTAGGATTAATCAATAAACATCCTAACAAAAGCAATTTCAAGAAATTCACAAACTATTTTCAGTAAAGCACATAATCAAAGAAGTCTCAGTTTTCAAAGCAATTAGATTTCAGAAGTAAAATAATCTTCTAAAAAAGCCTTAGAAGATCCTAAGGTATAGGCCTACTAGCCTTGGTCCTGCATAGCCTAAATTGTAGAAGTTCATGCATCCTAGAATTGGTGGAATTTATTAGTTGGCCAAATCCCTTTGGGTTTCTCATAATTGGAAATAAGAATCCATAGGAAATCCAATTTTTTGATTTGAGCACCAACACATCATTTTATTGTATTTTCTTCCCACTTTTACTCTAAGTCCATTTTGATTCTAATCTTAGCTTCTTCATAGGTTCCAAACCTAGATGCTTTGGTGTCTTTGGGCTTGGCCAAGAGTGCCCTTATTGACCTAAAGGCTTGGTCAATATCAAGTTCATAGCCCATAGGGGGTAACCATATAGTCCTTAGCTCAACTACTTTGATGAGAGTGGTGTCGGTGTCCACTAGAAAACAAATATCTTCCTTGTACTTTTCTACTAACTGTGTAGGTATCCTGCTTCTCTTATGCATTCTTTCTTTAAATTTACCAAAGTAATCATCCATTACTGCTTCAAAATTTTGACCCTATATTCACCAATTTGTATGATGATCGATTTGTTTACATCCCACTCTACATTACTAACTGATGGAAATGAATTTTGTAGATAGAAAAAGATACAAACAAGAATTGAACCAAACTTACAAGTGTTGGTCTTACCAACATAGATAGTCCTTATATTTTCTTCAATTTTCTTCAACATTAGCTCAACAAGGTCTAATTGTAAGCTTTTCTTGACAATTTTGTAAGATATGTCAACCACTCCACAAGGGACACTATTTGGTTTGCTAGATTGTAAAACTTTATAAGCAATTACATATGCTCCAAATCTAGTTTTAGGATCAGTGATTGTATGTATCCTCATGCCTCTACCATCCCACTCAGCTCCTGTCAGTTTTTTTGTCTCACTCCTTGGTAGGTGCCTTAGGGATTTTGCCTTATCATTTGTTGGATAACCGGTAACCATGTGGATAACATCTTTAGTGATTTTAATCAGTTCATCCAACCACATCTTGCCTTTGTGTACTCGACTGAGTACAACCCTAAGATCCACTCTGTCTTGAACTCCTTCAGGAAACGAAGGGCATTAATCAAACCTTTTATTTCCAAGTGTGTGTGTTCATCTTTTAGCTTTCCATCCTGGTATGTGGATTGTAGCTCAAAATATCTGATTTTCTAATCTTACAGTGAATGTAAGATTGTATGTCTTGGACCAACAAAAACCTAGGCGATATGCTTGAAAATGTACCCTTTTCATCAATTTGTGATGCAATCTCAGGATGTAATTTATATCTTGGTTCTTTGTAAGTCAAGGACTTGATCATTGTGACCTTCTTGTCACTTTCGATCTTGGATTGTGTGATCGTTGATGAGGATGCCATTGTTTCAACTTTAGGGATGCGTGAAAATTATGTATAAAAGGATCGGTTAGCTGCAAACTTACTTGAATCGATCTCAGACTTCTTGTGATGTGCTCAAATCATTGTGAATGGCTTGGATTTGCTTCGCTCAAATCTTGCTTAAATTTCTCTGGTTTGGTGTGTGAAGAAATGAGTTGTCTTCATTGCGTATTTATACCCAAAAAACTTTTCCCGCTCAAAGTTTGGTAATAAATGCTTCACCTACTACAACTCAGTTAATAAAAAATGTTTGGTTATCTCTTTTGAAACTTTAGCTTGGTTAAAACTAACACTTTCATCGACTAATAAATTTTTACTTGGTCATGGTTTTACCGAGTATACATATTTCATGTTCAAAACATATAACTACCAAGTGCATCATATTTCATGTTAATTTGGTATTTACGCAATAGATATAAGGAACTATTGTAAGATATAACTGGTTAAAATTCAGTTCCCATACTTACTTAATTTTCTTAGGTGGAGTTGGTGAGATCACCTAACCCAAAGGATGAGGTGTCATTGACTATTGTGCTTGTTCCTACATTGTCATATGTTTCTCTTCTTCACATTTGGTTCCTTATCCTCATGATTCCTTCAATAGTTTTCTCATTTGTATCAACATTCACTTCTAGTGCTCGATCTCTGCAGTCTCTGCTTAAATGACTGACCTTGTGACAATGCAAATATGTCAATCCATAATTTGTCCAGATTCTATATTTTCCTCTCTAATGCAATCTCATACAATTTTCTACAATGTGATCATATCTACCACATGTTGTGCAATTAACCCAAGTGTTGTATTCCCAAGTGTAAGCATTACCTTGTCTTCTCGGTTGATATGTCTTATTTTTTCCTTTCGATTTCTAGACTTGCTTCATCTTTGTCTTGCATTCCTATGATATATGTCCATGTATGTTGCAAGTATGATAGTTATTTTCCATGTAGTGTCTCTTAGGTGACTTATTAAGCTTTGATCTACACTCATGTGCTTGATGTCCATACTTGTTATAATTATAACAATAACCATCAAATTTAGGAGTAGATTTAGGAATACCTTTTTCTTTGCTACTACAAACATTTGATGTGTGACATAGTTTTCCATAGTGATAGAATGAGAGTTTCTTTGGCCTTGGATTTGCATAGGTATTCTTTTGTTCATCTTGTTTTGATGACTCTCCCTGCTCGGTATAACCTAAACTTGTAGTACTATCAAGTCTTCTTTGACTATTTAGGAACTCATCCATCATTTTGGTACCTTCTTCATCTTTCTTTATCATCTCATTATGTTATTGTTGAATCTTCACTTCATTCTTTAGTATTTGATTTTCTTCCCTTAATTCACCAATGTCTTCCAGTCTTCTAGCAAGCTCACTATTTACTCAGTTGATTTCCTGACTCATGACAACCATCTGATTGGAAATTTCAAAATGATGCTCGATAAGTCTCATTATTTTAGATTCCTTTTCTTCCATCTTTTCAGTCATTTGTCTTCTATATTCAATGGCCAAATTTCTTTCTTGTTCAACCTGTCTTGCATTGTTCATGACATAAATCATTCTTACCATTTGAGTCTCTTGACCAATTTGCAGTGCTTTCACTTGATTAGTAAGGTATTGATTCTTTTTAGATAGATCTAATATGGTTCCTTCAGATGCATCAGATATACTTCCTGATCCAGATCCTTCAGATAGTCCTTCTATCTCTTATTTCTGATAATTAGTCTCATTGTGCCAAAATGCTAATTCCTTCTGTTTGATCAGTAAATATCTTAGTTTTTCTTTGGCTTCCTTAAGTTGTTCCATGAGAATTTGCATCTCCAATCTCCAATTTTCAATAGTCTTATCAAGCTTATACCTTTCCATCCTTAAGATATTTTCTCTCTAGTGATTAAACTTCCTCAACAAGAGAACTAGCTCTGATACCAATTGTTGGGATTATGCAAAGGTAAGTTACTGAGATGAAAGTGGTGAATTAGTAACCTTTAAATTTTTTAACTCAATCCTTGAAACAATGTAATTCATTAACCGACCATAGTATTTACCATCTCCATTCATTCACTAACATAACTTAAATGTAAATACTTCTAATCTAATCAAATATGCATACATGAAACTTCATACACATAACACATTTATTTTGGTATTCTAGAAACCCTTATTAGAAGGTAAAAATTGCGGTGGGGATGGAACCCACAAAGCTTCATTACTACAGTAAATAAAGTTGTCAGTTAAGGATACAAAGGTTGATCACTTCTGGTGATCTTACCCTGTTACGAGTAACAAAAAGATCAGCTAGATCTACCTGGTTAGAGGATTTTAGTGACACTCTTCAAGTGTGCACTTAGTAAAGATATTTTACATAAGACTGTTAAGTCTACTATGTTAAGAGATTTAAGTGTGCTACAATGGTTAGAATGAAAAAGTGAAATTGATCTGTAGATATCAACTTACTTTGCCTGATTTCATATCTGATATGTACTTATCTATTATCACCTTAATGTGATTGATTTATTCTCTGAATAATGCTCGGTAGCCTTCTGATCCAATATCTGATTCAGTCCTTGAATGCTCTGTCAGTGCTTTATCTTCACAAACCTGTCTAATCTTTAGATGTCTGTAAGTGCAGCTACTTCATGTGTGTTACTACTTCAAAATAACATCTTTTCAATTATTATAACATAGGATTTTGATCTAATTAGGGTTATGGTAACATCTTAGGAAACCTAAGATCAACAGTCAAAATGAATAACCTAAACATCATTACATAGAGATCATGAATCATTAAGTGATTACATCCATATTTAATCTTCACCTCGATCTTGGTAAACCATTTTCTTGCTCGGTGTAAACCGTTTACCTTGTAGTTTTTGCCAATACAAACTTCTATGTCATTTCCTAGTTTACTTGGTATACACTGCACATTCATCACTCGGTATTTAACTGATGCTCGATATATATGAATGCTCGGTTAAACTGTGCTCAGCGCTCAGTTATCATCTGGCTCGGTGTGAGTGCTCAATCAAGACTATATTCGATTAGTATAGTATTTTGCCTTGTATTATGCTTGATGTTTATGCTCTGTGTGTTGACCGACTAGCCTATTTTGTCTCCTTTACCAACTGAATGTGTGACACTAATGACAACATATAACTAACATAAAATATATAAGGGTTAGTATGAGGGATTCTTTGCAATTTAATTTTTTCTATTGCTTTCATGGAAATTATGTTATCAATAGAACCATAATCTATGATAATTTTAAAAACTTTACCTAGAATCTTGCATTTGACTTTGAACAAGGATCTCCTCTGACTTGGTTCCTCTTTCATGGGATCTTTGATGAGTGTTCTCCTAATCATCAAGTTCTCCCCTATCTTTGAATCCAATGCCACCTTTGTTGTCTTACTGCTTGAAGACTCTTCTTGGAAAAAGTTTACTCTCTTCTCTCCTCGGGATGATGAGCTCTTTTTCAGACACCTAAATGCAGGTTGTCCATATTGATGATAGTTATAACATTTCATAAAAGAGAAATGTGATCCTCTTCCATGACTATTGGATCTTACCCTTGAATTTCTATTAGGGCCTCTTCCTCTATTGTAGCCCCCTCTACTGTTACTTGATTCTGCTTGGTTCTCTGTGAGCTTGGAATCACCTTGGTTTCTTGCTTCCAATTTCCTTCCTCCAAAGCCTCCTCTCTAACTTCTTCCATCTCTCCCTCTACCTCTTCCCCTACTACTTGAGTCATGCTTCTTCTTAAGCTTCTCCTCCACCTTTAGGGCTAACTGATAGCATTGGTGTATAGTCTTAGGACTTAGGAGACTAATTTCCTCATGTATGTTCCACCTCAATCCATTCAAGTACCTAGACACTTTCAAACTTTCCTCTTCCATTACATTTGACCTCAAACATAGCTTGTGAAACTCTTCTATGTAGGCACT
Source organism: Chamaecyparis obtusa (assembly GCA_027943335.1). Lineage (NCBI taxonomy): Eukaryota > Viridiplantae > Streptophyta > Pinopsida > Cupressales > Cupressaceae > Chamaecyparis > Chamaecyparis obtusa. Next base: position 540,652 of record BSBK01000740.1, on the reverse strand, counting down.
TACTTCAAGGTCTTTTTGTCTTAAATTTTGCCTCTTCTTGTGCAACTGTACCTCATAATCATCTGGTAGATAAGTCTCCCTTATCTTGGTCACCATGCCTTTCCAACTAGTTATAAGATTCTTCCCTTCCTTGATTTTTTCATCTTGAACAAATTTCTAACAAGTGAGACTTGTTCCTCTCAACCTTGTCTTGGCTACCCTTACTTTTTGAGCTTCTGCTACACTATCAAACTCAAAGTGATTTTCAAGTCCTTCTATCCATTACATGACTACTTCTGGTTCCATATTTCCACTGAATAGAGGCACACCTTCTAATGCATTACCACTCATTTATTTCAAATCTTTTAGGAATAATTCTTCTTGGAGTTCAGGCTCTGGCTCTGGCACTACATCTTCCTCTACCACTAACTTTCCTTTCTCTTCATTTTCTATCATCAACTCACTCACTGCAGTTGTCTAGAGTTTCACTTCTTCCAACTTAGTAGCCATCTCTGTCAACTATTCCTTAAGGAATCTATTCTCCTCTCTATGTTTTTCCACATCTTTTTCCAACTCAACATTAGTCACCATCTTGCTTGAATCCACTGATTCTGGTGAATACAACATCTAAACTTCACAAGCCCAATCTTTAGGCTCTGATACCAATCTGATAGGAGTGGTGGTTCTGCCTTGGAGTCAGCTTGACTATCACTCAAGGCCTCTTCAATGGACCTATTTAGGGACTTCTCCAACCATAATCCTAAGGGAAAGTCACTAAGATATTTACCCCTCTAACCAAGATCCACCCTATCACTAAGACCTTTCAATGCTCATTGAATTCCACATGGTGTTTTCTACCAACCTAAGCCAACATGCTCACAAAGAGTTTTAGGGTTGAATTTCAACCATTTTATGTCATTTACCATATAAATTGAAGGTTTGGAACCCTTCTTCAATTTCCTTCCCATCGAGTTCCTAAAATTTAGGAATTAGGCCTAGTTACTCCTTGTAGCCCTATCCAGACATAAAATATGGATTATCTCACAATTTTAGTTAAGGACCCCAAAAACTAATCTAGTATTCAGATACCCTTTTCAAAATTACTAAATATTTTTAGGGTGAGGATTCTCCAAGTCTTCTGTACAGTACTCTTCCACCATTAGGGACCCATCCCTTAAAAATAGGGCTAATTGCTCTTTACTTTGATTTTGTCTTTAATAACTAATGAAATCCAATCACTAGGTGCAACCATTTTTTTGAGGGTTGTGTCTTCACTAGTTTAACAATTTACAACCCTTGGATTTCTTCTACCAATCCAACCCTGCAATTTCTTGGTCTCTGTTACTCTATTTCCCTAGCCAGGCTATGGCCAAGCTCACCTAGGGAAAGAGCTCAAAATTCAATCTTCTCACTTCTATTCCTAAAAAGAAAAAAGATATGTATAATGACCCCTATAGAATTCCATTTAGGCCCATTTTATTTTCCATGGATCTAAGAAGCTTGAGAGGCCATTTTCTATGTACAGTCTAGGACTGGACTAGTGAACCCTAGCTACAAAGGAAATTAAATTTACAATGCAGAATGGAGTTTAAATCTTAACTTCACACCATACAAAATTATTAAACCCTACTAAGAAACTAATCAACAAGGAAAGAAAGATATCTAACTCATTTACTTGTCTAAGCAACTCAAAAAGCTCTGTTTACAGTCACAATCTATCTTTGCAACCTTACAATCAGTGATCTTTTAAACAAAATGGCATCTAACCTTGAAATGTCTCCAGGGGAGACCTTAAATATTCTTCTTCTCTTCAATTCAACTGGCCTAATTGACCTATTTGGTCTTCTTGGACAAAAGCCAACTTTTTGATAAAGTTGTCAAGCAACTTTTCAAAAGTTGTAAAGTTGCAAAGTTGCTTTAAGAAAAATTTTCACATCTCTTAGCCAATTTGATTTTACTTTTTTTTTTCCACCATTTTTATCTCACCTAAACCCTAAATTCACTTCCTAGGACTCAAAATAAATAAAAAATGACCTCCTAAACATCTAGAGGGTTCATTCCACCTTTTGACTCATATTGATCTCTTGGACATTACAAAGGAGTGAATGAACAAAAGGCCTCCAAATCCTAACTTGACAAACCCTAACCACTTAAAATCTTCCTAATCCCCTAATCCACCCAAGCAACTAGGAGAGAAAACAAACAAAACAAAGAAGGGCTTTTCACACTAGGTGCTCCTGCACCAATCTACTCCTTATCATTGTCTCTTGTTGCCTTGCCTATATAAGAAGGCCTATTTTGTACATTTTAATTATGTCCATTATCAATAATATCATTCTTTCATCTTAGATGAAATTAAGTAAATCTTCTTCTAAATCTTTCATTTGCAATTGTTTAAAAATCTTCCTATTAATAGTATTCTCTAAATGTAAATTTTAAATTTTCATTGCGCACATAAAGTACTAAAATAACTATTTAGATAAAATATATATTTTTAAAGTCTTATTCTTGACAAAATATCCTTTTGAAGCACCAATCAAAGTGGAACACAATATTTTCTATGTATAGGGTGAAATTGTTGATTAGATTCTATAAAAAATTAAATGTTTGGGCTTCTTCAATGGTGTTGGGACCCCAAAAACTTGATCCAAGATATGACAGGGAAGTGAACAAATTTTGATTTATATGCTTTAAAGGTTCAATTTTTTTAAAAATTTCATTATTTATGTCTAACCCCTAATATATTTGATGTGTTTGCATTTTGTGATTTCCAAGACCTCATGATCTTGCTAGTTAGATGTTTCATAATGTGTGGAGTATCTTCTGAATTAAATATAAATTTTTGCAAATTTTCATTGTATTATTTTAAAAAAATGCAAAAATAAATGTTATTAATGATGTTGAAAGTCTATGTTATCTTTCTTGACCAAAAGGACGGGCAGGGGGAGTTGAACTCATGACCTCTCGCCCGATCCTTCTCCCTAATGTTTTAACCTATCTACCCTAGCCATGTTTCCCTAACCTACTTCCTTGTTCCTATTTTTCCTCTCGTTCCCTTTATCCCCTTTTCTTATGGTAATTAGGGGTAAATTTTACCCTCTTCCCATGTGTTATTAGTTTTTACCTTTGTGTTTTCAATTTTTTCGGCAATTTCTTTTATTTCCTAAATTCTAGGTTTTGATTCTTGTTTTTAATTTTTTCTTTCTACTAACCCTAGATGTTTATGTATTTTAGTATATAATTTAGTTTATTTTAGTTTTTATGTTTTAGTTTTTAATGTTTTTTAGTTTGAAATATTTTCGGGAATATGTTTGTTATATTTTCTAACCTAACATATTTATTTAGTTTTTTGGTAGTTCTTTTTTTAGTTTTTCATTTATTTTTTAGTTTTTGTGATTTTGCTAATTCTTTTACCTAACCTATTGTTTTGTGTTTCATGTTTTATAGGGCATTTTGTTGTCGGGAATGAAGGAGAGGAGGTGGAAAATTAATTAATTATGTAATAGTAAGGTGTTGGGGAAGGGTGGTTATGGGTTAGGTTTTTGTAAGGGGTGGTTTTTATTTTATTATTTATTAATGAAAGGGTATGTCCTTTCATTGAAAGGGTATTTGAAATTTATAAATAGGGGGGGTATTTTTTTTATTTTTAACAACAATTATAAGATTCTTATGAGCAAAAATATTTCAAACGATTTTGTGATGGCATATACACCTATTATGAACTAAATTTTTTATGGGCGAATCTGGAGGGCTGGTATATGAAATTTGATCAGTACTGTAATGCTGCCGGAATGAGATAAGTTTAAATTCTTTAATGTTATAATTTAGTGATTTTGATGATATTTATGTGTGGATGAATTCTTTCGAGTTCCTTTAATGTGATCAATTTGAATTCAGTTATCAGTATATTTGATGAAACTATTGGTCTCCCAGGATATGTTTCTAGTTAAATTCTTCCAAATTGCGCAATTGGTTGGTCTATAAACATCGTAGTTAAATTCAATAAAGTTGTCTATATTGATGATTTGGAATTCATTTCTGTCTCCTAACACATTTCAATTGTCAGGACTCTGTTGCCCAATGTTATAGGCACTGATCTCATATATAGTACTGCATTTTACATTTCTGATTATTTCATTTACTAGTTTCCGGGTTTTGCCCTCATTTCAATTTCAAAGCATTTCAATCAATCTTTAGGACTTAGTTTGTAAATTTCCAATTCGCATTTCATTTGATTATTTATTATATTAATATTCTAACTTTCTAACCATAACTAACATTAGTGCATAGATTTTAGTTTTGTTAGTGTAGTTGAAATTCAATTATTTCAATTTTCAGTTTAGAATCCTAACCTAGACTCGTTAGTTGTTAGAATCTTTAGTCCTTAAGTTATCTTCAAGTTTTCTGTTATAGGGTACACCCGCCCGATTTTTAACCAAAAGTGTAGGGATTCAAGTTAGAGCAAAGGCTTTGAATCCATCAATTGGCATCCTGAAATCACTAGGATCAAGTCCAGTGATTCTAGGAGCCAACAAATGGTATGCCTTTTTTCTATACTTTAAGTCTTTTTTTTGCTTCTTGTTTTCTTTTCATGAATTTGCATTTTTCCAAACATACAATAATAGGAAAGATTTATGATGGGTGATTAAATTCAAAATCTTTTTATCTATCTTGAATATCCTAAAAAATAAATAAAAATTTATAATTTATTTTTGTTTCATTTAAGAATTAAAAAATTAGAATTTACTTTAATTATAGAATTTAAAATGATTTGCATAAAAATGACAAAAAAGAACTAAAATATAACTTATATGTATCTAGAAAATTGTTTAATTCAAAAATTTTAAAAAATAGATTTCACTTAAAATTTCAAACCATACCAAAAAGTGAGAAGAGAATACAAATGTTGCATAAATATATAGATACTTATATACTCTCTCTCTCTCTCTCTATGTGTGTGTGTGTGTGTATTTACTTATATCTAAATTTTAATTTTAAACTTTTAAATTTACAAATAAATTAGGAAGAGATCAAATACTAATATTATATTATTTTCTTCTAGTCATGAAAATATTGGTTTTCAAGTTTGATATTTTCTTTCCTAGAAACACTCATTCGACAACCATTTGATCGGTGACCTTCAGAATTACAATGTTTTTGATGATGTTAGTTGACATCAACTGAGTACATCCACTATATTAATGGCTCATGTATTTGATAACTATTTTGTTCAAATTAAATGAGTTAGTTCTGTTGATGTATGTAGCATCGGTCAGATAAAACTAATTATATATAATACATTATGAGAAATGATTTATATACATATATATATTAATATATATAATATTTGATATTATTTGCATTAATATATATAGATATATGTATATAATGTTAATAATTTATAATGAATATATAGTTAATTATTAAATTAGATTAATGAATAGACATGTCCCTCTCTTATCTTTACCATGTATATATTCAAGAGATCGATGCATTTGGAAAACCCATACAATGAGATAATGCTATTACATTTGCAATGATCCTAAAACCTTAACAAGTTCTTTGTAGTTGAACAAATTTTACAAATTTGCACACCAAAGATCACCAGACAATGATCATTAATGTCATGGAAAACTAATGCTATGTTACAAATCAACAATTCTATTGGCTAATCATTGCATGTACAAAAACATGCGACTCTAGTATGTATTATGTAGGCATTAGTAGAAGTTAATTGACTTTTAATGGATAAAGTATCCTTATAATTGTGAAATTGAATAAAAAATAGAAATTAATCTAGATATATAGACAACATTTCTTTTAAAAAATTCCCTTTTTGCATATAAATCATTTCAATTTCTCAAATTAAACAATCACATATTTTTATTTTTTTTGAAATAAATCAACAATAAATTTAAAGCTAAAATATAGGTATAAATGAAATCTTTCTATATTTTTTTGATATGTAAACAAAATTTCTATTCTATTTTGTTTTTTTGCATCCATTTCATTTCTATATTTATAATTGTGAAATTGAAAAAAATATAGAAATAAATATGCAACATATGTATTATTTTTTCCTTTTACATGTGAATCATTTCAAATCTTAAAATCAAACAAAGTTCTATTTTCAATTTTTTTGAAATGAATCAACATAAATTTAAAACTAAAATCTAGATCTCAATGTAATAATATTTCTATTCTATGTAGATATAAATAAAATCTTTCTATATTTTTGCTAGATATGTAAGCAACATTTTTATTCTATAATAAAATCTAGATATAAATACAATTTTATTATATTTTTTTTAGATGTGTAAGTAATATGTCTATTTTGTTTTGTCTATTTTGCATGCATGTCATTTCAAATTCTAAATTAAACTAAATTCCTTTTAGTTGTATTTTTAAATGAAGCAATAATTAGTTTAATAATAAATCTAAAATAAAAATTCACATATAAATTGATTTTTTTAAAAACATACAAATCATTCTAAAATTCTAAGATTTATAAAAAGGATGAATCACAATCAAATAAAGTTTTTTGTAAATTTGTTTTCAACATATTTTATAATATGGTTGAATACATTTGCATAATGATCAATTGATACATTATTGAATTTTAAAATGTTTAATATTTTTAAATAAAAAAACTATAGAACTTATTATTAAAAATAATTGATAAGACTATAAATAAATAAAACATAAGATTACTAAAACTAAGTGTAATTATAACTTCTCAATAAAAAAACATTTTTATTAAACATCATGATGAGATTGATATAAGTCAATTATATTTTAAGATATATTTTAATTCACTTTTCAAACGTATTCAAAGTGTATATGAGGTAAGGTGAATGAAGGGCCTCTTGTAGTCAAGAGTCTTCTACCAAGATATATGTTTTGGGACATTTGGAAAGTTAAAATAAAATACAACACTAATGTCCCAAGATTTTCAAAGAAAATAAAATACAACAATAATGTTCAAGCTTTTCTTCAAGACAACTCATAATGCAAATGCATTTACTTGAGACTAAGGATTGGGTCCTATGGAGGGTACTTTCTTAAAAATAGAGTTGTAGTCATATTTAAGCCGATAGACTTTTTTGTGGCATAGCCCACTAATGGAAAAGTGTCAACTGACTGGTTGGAAATAATATTCCAGAACAATCATACATATCTGATGCTGGGAAAAAAAGTGTGGGACTCTGCCAGAAAAGCTGTAACTATATGCTGGAGATAGATCACATCCATAGATAGATCACATCCATAGATACCAGAGATCTATGCAAAGATGGAGAAATTGGCTTGGGAGATGAAGGCAACATGATACATTCCAGATTCAAGACATTTACAAAATGATGTGGAAGATGAGGAAAAGGAATTATTCCTCTTCTACCATAGTGAAAAGTTGGAAATTACGTTTGGTTTGTTAAATACGCCCCTGGAACAACTATTAGAGTTGTTAAGAACCTTTGAGTATGCCCTGGTTTCCACACTGCAACAAAATTTATTTCCAAGATTTTTGCAAGAGAAATTGTTGTGAGGGATGTAAACCGTTTCCATCATTTTAAACAGGGACAATGTTCTTGTGGATATTATTGGTGACACTAAATAAAGAAATCTGAATATAATCTTATACTATAATAATTTTCTTTCTATCAGACCTGCATTAATAACGAAAGGATGATTTATTTTTAGTTTCTAGAAGGTCCTTTTTGTTGTTGAGTAGTTGGCAATCTTGATCATGTTATTGGCTATCTAAAATTAGATGCATAGAGCATAATGGAGATCAGTATTTATAAACATTGTTGTATATCTATCAAAGGTACATTCCATGATGATATGGATCTTTCATTGAATTGTCTTCAGGAAACTTTGTTATGTATGAACTGAAATGCTGGAGATGGTGGAGAGTGGAAAAAAAACAAAAGGTGAATAAACACTTAATGGAAAGATGCTTGGTCAAAAATAAGTGGAAGAAGAGGGATCACTGTCAACCCTTTGTCAATTTGTGTAATTCTTTTGTTTTGAGTAATTGTATTAATATTTGTGTCTATGTTAGGCCAATCAGTTACGATAAATTTACACATTTTAAACTAGGTATGTGATTTTATATAGATACATGTAGATTTTGTCTCGTTTATGGTTAGGAAGTAAAGGAATGTGAAGTAGCATTAGAAATATCTAACCATATCACTTGGTGGTGGATGACCTTCTTCAGTGTTGTTTATGTCATGGTGGAGCTCTTAGATCCTTCTGCTATAGTGGGAGTTATTTCATATTTTAAGTTTCATCAATAGGAAATGATCATTTTCATGTATTTGAAGAGACGTCGACATATTTGTTTGCCATGGAAGATTCTCGTACTCATTGATAAGGTTTCAAGTTTACATTTTGTCAGTTTTAACAATGCTCCTTGGTTTAGACGTGTTTGGGTATTGTTATTTATTATATTTATGGATAATAATGTTATAATCTTCATTCTTTCAAGAGAATGGATACTATGTTAAATTGAATTTATCTAGATGATATGTTATTTAATTTATCTTGGATAGTAATACTCAATTTTGTTCAATTTAAACTATAACTACCCTTTTCCAAAATGCCCAAAAATTTAAGTTTTAAAAAATTTGTATACAAGTATATTTCTCAAATACCATACAACATATGTTACTATTGGCATAAACATTGAACCTTGTTGGTGCAAGTGCTAGTTTTTAGGAATGTTTAAGGGTGAGTGGTCCCATGAATTTTATAAAATGTTCATCTTAAAAATTTTAGCTCCTAAATTTAATTTTGTTTTCTTTCTAAATTTGATTTTTTTTGGAAAAAAATTGAGCAGATTGTTGACATGTGGCAAAAATATTCCTAAGCTCGTGAGGCTATTTCTAGCCCCACCCCATTTTCACCCACTCAAATTTAGAGGCCTAAAAAGTAGGGGCTCCTATTTTGAAAAAAAGATTGCAAATAAAATTCTCATGGGACATCTCTTTCCTAAATTTAGAGCCCAAACCCCCTCATAGGACCCGCCTAAAACTTGTTTATCATGTTCATTTTGTACATAAGCTGCAATCATCGCGTCTCATATTAGCACATTCAAAGAAGCTTCCATTTTGATATTTCTTATGCCTCAAAAACTTCTAAAATTGTTTGAACAAATCCATAATATGCCAATAGTGGTGGTACCCTAATGTTGCATGCACATTAATGTGATGCTCTCAATAACAATGAAACCTACTGCCTAATAAATTCTTCGGCCATAGCATCATAATTTGTAACTTTTTAAATTGAGTATAAAGTTTCAAAAATATTTCGAGAAAGCATCTGTGTATTAAATATATCAACTAATAGGTACGCAAATTTAGTATACGATATAAATTTTTTTCAAAAAATAGGTCAATGAAGAAATAATTTTAATCAAAGAGGTATATAATAAATTTGTCATAATATTTGTTGGAGAGCTTTCAGAAGAAAAGATTTGAAAGAAGAAATCATATTCTATCTGATGGATGGAAATTGTCGCAAAATACATTTATTACTAAAAAAATTCTAGATGCTTCTCAATGCCTTCTTCTACAACATCCTCTCTTCCCTCCCATGAATTTTGTACCTATTCAAGCACAATATAAAATATGCACTTAGAAGAAATATGGGGTAACATATATAACAATTGTACAGAAAAGAGTTTTAGTCTATCAAATATCATGTAACAAAAAATGAAAAAGGAGAATTTTGTGTCAAATACAGAGAAAATTACTGGTGCACGTTAAGGTATCAAATTCCTACATAACTATTTTGAATCAATCGATGTGAAATGTAATCATGCCATAAAAAATGAAATCTGTTGTTGAACAAAGAGCAACTAATTAGGGCATGAGAAGCAATTAGTTTTTGTTGGGGAAAACAACCATGGGAGTCGAGGAAACCTAGGTTAATACAATACATTTTGCAAAACTAAATATAAAGCACATCACCGTATATAATATAATGTATATTATTGTAGTATCACCAAAACATTTATTGTTGCATGTTTTTTGAAAAGATTTTTTAAAAAGTAGCCTCTCAAGTTGCATACAAAAAAGAAAAACAACTTTTTAAGTTCTATATGAAAAAGTTGTGTTGTCATGTTATAGAGAAGACATGACAAATAAATTAAGAAGTAGAAAAGTTGTAGTACACGTGGGCTGTGTCCCATATCATTATTAAAATAGTGGAAAAAGTGGCGTCATTTCATCTTACTAATGCCGTTCATATTTTTAAGCCCATTTTTATATGTGCAATTGATGACACGTGTATTTATTGCTCCGTCATTGCCCATATCGAGTAACACATTTTTCAAATTTTAAAGCTTTTTTCATAAGAATGTGAATATACTAGCTTATATATACTTTATATATATACTAATCTGAGAGATATCCTTTTGAGGTGCCTATTGCACTTAGAGAAATTATGAAATAGGCACCTTGAGAAGGATATCTCTCGAGTTATATATATATATATATATATATATATATATATATATATATATATATAATATATATATATATATATATATATATATAAAAGTGTGATGTCCCCTTCAAGCTAGTGACATCATGCTAGCTAATGGTTAGCCTATCAGTGGACCCTCGTAGGCTAGTAGACATGGATAGGGGGTCAGTAATGGCACAGGGGAGGTATGCTCTTCTAATGGTTCAGTTTTGGCAGAGCTCAGTGTTCTCAGTTGGCTTGTGAGATGGTTTTTGGCTCACTTATTTGGATTCTGCTCTGTTTGGCAGAAATGGCTATTTTTAGGCTTATTTTGGAGCTATAGAGATGGACCCCTGCTATTTTTAGAAATACCTCATGGTCACATGGAGAATATTTTCACTAGCTCCCAGTTCAGATGGCTTGATCAAATTCACAATATTATGGGAGTTATGACATTTTTCGTGGCTAAGTATTAAAGAAGAATAATTATTTAATATAAAGTTATATTATAACTTTATATTAAAATCACTTAAGTTGAGGGTCTTAACATCATGAGAAGGGGGCCAAATTTATTAATAATTTATTTGACTTCTTCCTAAGTCTAAATGATAAAATAAATCATTAATTTAATGTTTATAACATTAAATTATACTTGCTTGAGAGAAATCACAATTCCTACTTTTTGGGTGCGATTTAGACTTGGAAGGTTATATATGCTTAGCGTGAGAAGAAAGGGCATCTAATTTTCATTATTGATTGAATTTTCTTCAACTCTTGAGCTCTGAGAAAGGGTTTGACAGTGTAGCCATTGGAGAACGTAGTTCTTTTGTGTGTTCATCATTTGAGCTAGTGAGATATTTGGTGAATGAGACTTCTATTGTGCTTCGGCGGAGATTTACTTCAGCATTTACAACATTGATTTACAGTTTTAGAGAAGTGGGATCGCAAACAATACACCATCATTCATCTAGTGTGAGTAGAATACTATAGCAAGCGTCAGTTATTCTGGGATGCAGTTATGCTGGGAAAGTGTGATTTCCATCAATAAATTCTCAGGTTTTTAATGTGTATTGAATCCAATCTTATTTGCTGTTATTTATTCAGATATTATCATTTGTACTGAGTTTGGCTCAAAATTTTTTTATAAGGTAGCAGTAGTTCATTTTCTATTCAGTATTTCAGCATTATGTTATTTGCTTTTTATGTAAAAAACCCTTGCAAAAAAAAAAGAAAACACTATAAAACCATGAAAACAAATAGTATAACAACAAGAGCTTGAAAGGGGTTCTTACAATGGTATCATAGCTAAATCCTGCCATCCTAAGGGTTTAGTTATTACATGTAGCCAAAGGAAGTTGGTCCACATAGGCATTATACACGCAGGAGAGCCTTACTTGAAGCCGAACGGGTTTTAGAATGACAACCAGTCATCATGGGTGACAAGTGTGACGGTATCCCACCCAGGGTAAATAGGAATGATGAAGACCAGGAAATCAGAGAGTTTTTTAGAACTATGGCAACAGGGCAGCAACAGGTGGCCCATGCCTTATAGGCACTGACTACCATGATGGAGCAGATGAATCCACCTGACAGGCAGAATAGGGATCAAGGGGATAACAAGAGTGCAGTGGGATCACCTAGAGCACATAGGACTCATTCCAGGACAATAGACATGCCTACTCATCCTACCTTCATTAGAGATGAGCCCGAGGTTGCACCTACAGAAAAAGTAGGAGAGGAGATGTTCGCAAATATTCTCATGGCTGCAAATGACGAATGGGAATTATTAGCTCCACAGGTGCGTGAGAGGATGACATTTGAGAGGTTTGTTAATAAGAGGAGAGAGCATTACAGGGCATTGAGATAGGATAGGGGACCTCATGGCCAGAATAATGAATTAAAGCGTGCTACAGGCAAGCTTTCCCTAACTACATTTGATGGTAGTAGCAGAATGACAGCGTGGGCTTGGATTCACAAGCTTGATACCTTCTTAGCATTGAGACCTATGATAGAAGTGGAGGCAATAAAATATTCCATGCTACATTTAGAGGGAGCTGCACATGATTGGTGGTACCATGGGATGGTTACCCTTCAACATAACTAGGTGACTTCATATCAGGACTTTGTGGATAGGTTGGTAGAGAGGTTTGATAAGAAGGATCTAGAAGTTTACTTCAGGGAGTTGGCATAGTTGAGACAGTCAGGCAGATTGGAGTATTTCATTAGTGACTTTCAGAGGCTATCTGTTATGGTGCCAGATATCTTAGATAGGATATTGGTTGTTTTGTTCACTAAGGGATTATCTGAACCACTAAAAGGTTGGGTAAAAGCCTTTGATCCATTCAATTTGCAAGAAGCAATTAAGAAGGCTAGAAGTATGGAACAAGCAGCCCCAATAAATAAATTTTTATCAAAGGGTGCATCATCTAACAAAGACAACAAACCATTCTTCAAGAAGCTTGAGAGGAATGAAACAAAGGCTGAAAATAAAGATAAACCATTCGCTCCCTAGGATAGAGAAACATTGAATGATTTAAGGAAGAAAAAACTCTATTTTTATTGCAAAGGACCCTATGACATCAACCATGACTATCCTTTGAGACCTAAGGGGAAAGCAAACAGGGTTATGTGTGCTTACTATGAAGATTTTGATTCTAAAAATTCAGACCAGCAAATTGAAAATGAGGAATCTAGTGAACAAGAGGAAAGTTTAGAGGATGAAAAGCTCAAACAAATGTTTACCGATGAAGATAAGATTGAAGGTAGGCTTAAGGAGGCCCATCTCACTAGTGTGCAATAGGAGGGATCATTTAGAATGAGAGGAGTGTTGGCTGGACATCAAGTTATTACATTGCTAGATACAGGGGCCATGCATAATTTCATTGACTCCATGTTGGTTGAGAGATGTAGGATCCAGACTGAGCAGTTTGAGGGCTTGAGAGTGAGGTTAGTTGATGGCTACGTCCTCAAATGCTATAGAAAGATCACAGGTTTACCATTGAAAATAAATAACTTTGAATTCAAGGCTAAATTTTATGTGGTTAACATGGGTGACACAGATTTAGTACTGGGCATGACTTGGTTGCATGATATTGGAGAGTTCACTCTCAATTTGAGAGAAATGGTGATGAAATTTTAGATTGATGGCAAAAATCACATACTTAAGGCCATTCGAGACAGTGAGTTTAGGATGATGTCTTGCAGGCGCATGGAGAGTTTGTTGCATCATGAACAGGTTGAGTGGGCAGCCCATTGTATGTTGATGCCATCACAGGGGCAGCAAGAATCAAAATACCATCTGGACATACAAGAACTGAGAATCAAGCACTACAAGGTTTTCAATGACATACCACCAGGTAGTCCTCCAGATAGAGGTATTGAGCTTATTATTGAGTTAGAGGAGGGTGCTAAACCCATCATGATCACACCATACTGGCATCTGAAAAGATTGAAGGATGAAATAAAGAAAACTATCAAGGAGTTACTTGCCATGGGCCATATCAGACCGAGCAAGTCTCCTTTCGCTTCCTCTGTAGTATTGGTGAAGAAGAAGGATGACACAATGTGGATGTGCATTGATTATAGGGTCCTGAATAAGAAGACAATTAAGAACATGTACCCCATCACATGGATTGATGAGTTATTGGATGAGCTTCATGGAGCATGTTACTTCTCTGAAATAGATTCGAGATTAGGTTATCACCAGATCTGGTTAAGAGAGCAAGATGTAGAGAAGACAATGTTTAGATGTCATTGTGGGCATTTTGAGTTTGTAGTTATGCCATTCGGTATAACCAACGCACTTGCCACCTTCCAGTCTGTGATGAACAGGGTGTTTTAGCGTCAGTTGAGGAAGTTTGTACTAGTTTTCTTTGACGACATCTTGGTTTACAGTAAGACATGGGCTGAACACTTACAACATTTAGATACAGTATTGAGCATGTTGAGTAGAGAGTCCTTGTATGCCAAGGAATCAAAATGTGATCTAGGCTTGTCAGAGTTACTATATTTGGGTCACATTATCAGTGCACAGGGCGTACACATGGATTCGGAGAAGATTCGTGCTATTGTTGAGTGGCCTACTCCGGGAAACCTTACACAGTTGAGAGGATTTTTGGGATTGTGTGGGTTCTACAGGAGGTTTGTTAGCGGTTACTCCAGACATGCAACACCCTTGACCGATTTGATTAAGAAGGGGGCTTTCTTTTTTGGTTATGGTTAGGGTTAGGGTTTTGATTATAATTACAATAGGATTATGTTTAGGGTTTACATCAAAGTAAGGGTTAGGGTAGGGATTAAGTTTAAAATTATGATTAGGGTGACATAATGGTTGGGACTAGAATTATTATTATGATTGTGATAGAATAATAGTTATGTTAGGTTTAGGTTCAAGATTAGGATTAGCATTAATGTATCATGGCAATGGTTTAATGTGTCATTTAGTGTTACAATTTATATCATGTTTAAGGTTACCATTAGGGTTAGAATTTGGTATAAATTCTAAAAGGTATCAACTAATAGGTATGCAAATTTAGTATACGATAATTTTTTTCAAAAAATAAGCCAATGAAGAAATAATTTTAATCAAAGAGGTATATAATAAATTTGTATTTGTTGGAGAGCTTTGGGAAGAAAAGATTTGCAAGAAGAAATCCTATTCTATCTGATGAATGGAAACTGTCCCAAAATACATTTATTACTTAAAAAATTCTAGATGCTTCTCGATGCCTTCTTCTACAACATCCTTTCTGCCCTCCCATGAATTTTGTACCCATTGAAGCACAATATAAAATATGCACTTAGAAGAAATATGGGGTAACCTATATAACAATTCTATAGAAAAGAGTTTTAGTCTATCAAATATCATGTAATAGAAAATGAAAAATGAGAATTTTGTGTCAAATACAGAGAAAATTATTGGTGCACGTTAAGGTATTGTTGCCCCACTTTTCACCCCCTAACCATGTTGTTAAAAGTGGAAGTATTTGATGTCAAGTCAGAGTTAGTCATGTCTGAGTCTAAGTCTAGGTTTCTTTCAGGATAGGTTGTCCTTGCCGGGTTTCCCTGCCATTGCCTTCTTCTTTTCAAGCTGGGTGCGTTATTGGGAAGTCTTCTCATAATGGGTAGGTGATAGACCCCAACCTAGCAAGGATATCATGCTCCAATTGATGATCTTTTTAGAAAGTGGAATGATTTTTGGGAGTAATAAGTTTCAGGCATTCAAAAGAACCATGAGAAGATTCTTCATGTGAGGGATGCAATGACAGAGCCAGCATTGAATCATTTAGATTTTACTCTATATAGCAGTGTGTTTTCTATCTTTGGGCCTGAAAACCCAGTGTGTTTTTGACCTTCAAGTGCGCAACTTTGACCAGGTGGGTCCCAGTTTCTAGCATCACCGCGGGCCCAGTCAGCAGTCAAGCAGACAACAAATCGTCAGTGGTCACAGTTAAAATAGTGCAAATGGTTTGCAGTGGCAGATAACACTTTGTGGTTGGTCGCATGATCACATAGGCCTTCCTGGCCACATGCAATCATGTGACAAATGGTCAAACAGAGGCTTTCAGCTCCAATGGTGGGTCCTTGGGCGGTGACTTGTCCAGTTTTCATCGGCCGGTGGGGTAATACATTAACAGTGGAGGTACGGGTGGAAAGAAAAGTCAAAGATCAGAAAGATTAAATAAACATGCCAACAATGCAACCCGCGTGCGTCAATAGTGGAGTCCATGTGTACCAATGATGAAAAGGTCGGATGATCGCAAGAATTAAACAAATACTATGCGATCATGCGAAAAGTAAAAAGCATGGATTAGTGGGCCCTGTTTCTCAGCAGGGCTTGAGTCATGACATAGCAGGAATCCATGTGCACCAATGATAAAGCAGTCACATGATCTCATAGATTAAAATATTGCTATGTGATCATGCGACAACGTAAGTCACCGAAGATTTTTGACGGTAAAATAAGATCCTTCCACGTGTCCAAGGCAGAGGCCGCACTTCATCAAAGCGCATCCGACGGTCCTCGCAAAAGTGCAACCCCTGCAAAATGATTTTGAGATCATGCGAGATGCGTACACATGTCTCTTAGTGGGTCCGAAGGCATCTATATTAGGCGGCTCTCTGAAAGACAATCAACGATCCCCGCGAGCCAATCATAGGGCGATCGCATGATCGCATGGATTAAAATATTACCATGAGATCATGCGACAAGGCAAAAAGGGAACCTATGTATGTTAATAGTGCAGATGCGCTCTGCTAGGACCCATGAACGCCAACACTGCAGTCCACGCGCGCCAATGAGAGAGCGGTCGCATGATCACATGGAATAAAATAATACCATGAGATCATGCGATAATGAAGCCTGGTGGGTCTGGAAAGGGTTTGCTTGTGATGTCGAATCAATGGTAGTCATTTTTCCTCAGATGCATACACGTGGAGTCGGGATGCTAGCTAACAAATAAAAATGATTGACAATTTCTTGGCCTTTCCAAAAGCAATTGTTACATCAGAAATGGTGAATTTGTGTAATGCGGTATGTTAAGGAAATTGTACGTTGATGAATCTTGAATCTAATCATGAGCAGAGGTTATGATGGATAAATACATCTGAAACGGAGGAGTAATAGTTTGGGAAAGTATTAAATGCAGTGTGAAGGTTGAACCTTTATGAACAGGGGATATCTCTGATCGAAAGGATTGAATTATTTTAGATTCATTTCAAAAATACAGAGAGCGAATATTGGTAATATCAATTCTTTCATGATTATGAGCTGGTGATTGTTCGAAGGATATCATCTGGCGTTGTGAGGGATATTTTAAATTAAATCACAGTGATTCAAATACCTATTCAAGTCATCCTATTGAGCAAAGGAAGATGAAAGGGCAGAGTAAATTTCTTTCCTCTTCCTTATGTTTTGAAACCATTCGATTCTATGCCTTTTGGTATTCATGAAAACTGAAAGATCATGAGTTCTTATGAACTCTATGTATTGTAAAACTCTATATATACTGCTGAGAAAATCAATGCAAAGGTCGGCAAACTAGATATTGGAGCAAAAGTGATTCCATTTACTGAGCTTTATTTCTAGTTTTGTTCCATTTTAGTTAATCATCTGCATTTGAATATAAAGGATGGTTATGTATGAAGCTGTGATTACATATTGAATTCCATTTCATGTCTGTGGTTGCAGTAAGTAATTCCATTTGCTTGTCATATGTAACTCTTCTCCCATTCATCTTGTTTGTTAGATTCATTCTAGATAGAAAGTACAATTGTGTATGAAGCTATGATTTTTGCTTGGATTCCATTTCATGTCAGAGGTTGCAGTGAGGGTAATTCCATTTGCTATTTGTATATGATTCTACTCCTGTTCTCTCTAAGTAGAATTTGCATGATTAGAGTAGTTAGATTAAAGTTAGGAGATAGAATATATACCCCTGCCTGAATTATTTGTGTCTATGAGCAATTCGGTTAAAACACATTAGAGACAACCTGGTGATCAATTTAAAACATATTCATTGAACGCCATACACAATCAGGGAGCTGTACCTATTAATTTAGAGGGCAGTGATTGAAGATATACACTAACCCAATTGTTGGTAACATCCTTTTGTTCTCTTACCTTGGGTGATTTGGGAGTCAAAGATTGAAAATCTTAAAAGAGGACAAACTGTTAACGAACAGTTTTTGGCGACTCTGCTAGGGAGGACTTTAGAAAGAAAAAAAATTAAAATTTTTTCTCAGAATTTCAGGCACCCTGGATTCCAAGTTTACCAGGAGTGTGAAACATAAGGGAAAGATTGATCCGATCGACGAAGAACTCAAAGTGGTCAATTTCCCTATTCTTGAAGATATTTTTAGGAAAGGAAGAGCAAAGGCAAGGGAAACTGAAAATAAGAAGCTTGCCGACTTTCAGTCATCTACAGTATTTCCTTTGAGACCAAAAAGAAGCAAGTCTTCTGCTCCTCCTATTGGTAGAATTCCTATTTCTACCACTTGCAATTCATTGTTATTGCACGATATTGCACTTCCCCTCTCAGTTTCAATTCAGGCGGTTGCACAAAATACAAGGCTAGCAACTATGGTTGTTCCTTGGGGAAATGTTATTGGGCCATTGAATCTTATAGCAAATCATGACTTGCCAAAGGCCTCCAGAAAGAACTTCCCTAGATTCAGTGGTGATGGCTCAGTGTCAGCTGAATAACATCTTAGTGCTTTCTAGAAAGCATGTAGTGTGGTGAATCCTCAGCATGAGGATGTTGCAGTCAGGATGTTTGTGGATACTTTGGTGGATGATGCAGTAGATTAGTTCCAAGATTTACCCACAGGTTGTATTACTGGTTGGAATGCCATGAAATAGACATTTGAAGGAAGATACAAGAGCACTGAAGATGCTCAGGTTCTCTTGTTACAATTAGCCCAAATTAAGAAAGAACCATCCATCTCTATGAGAGATTTTAATGCAAAATTTAATAAACTTATTAAAAGGATACCAGCTGCTAGTGCTCCAACATGAGACAATCAGAAAACTTTCTACATCAGTTATATGCCTCCTGAACTTGGTTATCAACTAAGAAGGGCTAATGTGGCCACTTTACAAGCCGCACAAACTCTTGGAGTAGAGATGGAGGATGACATGATAGCCTCTGGGAAATGGAAGAAAGAGTATCATACTGGCTCTTCAAGCAATACAACAAGTACTTCAAACAGTACCGAGGCTATGTTACAAAAGTTGTCAAATGAGATGATTACATTAAAGAAACAAGTTACTAGACTAGCTCATTCATTATATCAGCCTTATCAAGAAGGACCAAGATATCAAGGTGGAAATAAGAACTTGTAGCTTCCTGCCCCTCTGCAAAGATTACCTATTGAAGCTCCTCCTAAAGGTTAGACTTCTTGTGCCTTTCATCTCAGAGAAGATCATGATGGTAATACCTGTGAAGACATGATCAGATATTTACAGATGAGAGGAGAAGAAGTACAAAGAATTGAATATCCAGAAGATGATGATGATCATGCTCCTCATGGCGACTCCGTAAATTTGTATTGTGAGTATGAATCAGATTCAAAAAATGGAGGAAATTGTTTTGCCACCTTGGAAGGACCTCAGCTGACTATGATGACTAGAGGTCAAAAAAATAAAGGTCAGGTTCCCAATGCTACTCCTGTCAAGAATCAAGCACCTTCCCACAAGGCATATAGGAATGATAATTTAGCATCAAGTTCTTCACAAAAGGAGCAAAAAGATAAGTTGTCTCACTCTTTTGATATTATTCAATTTTGTGAAGAAAGTAAAATTTAAATATCCCCTATAGATTATTTGAAATCACATCCTAACCAACTCCAAAGATTGATAGATCACTGTAAAAATGGAGGAAATATTCATGTCAATTCTAATGTTAGTGATAAAAGACAAATTAATACCAATGAAGGGAATCCACAAGATGAAGATTTTTCAATTCCTAGGCTATTCCAAGAGGAGGAATCTGTGATCCATGCTACTTGTTCAGATTTGAAACCAGAGCCTTTTTATGTGTCTCTTTTTATTAATGGCAATAGATTAAGTAATTGCATCATAGACTCTGGAGCATCATATAATGTAATGCCTGCACCAGTTGCTAAAGCCCTAGGGTTGCCTTTGACCAAAGTCTTTGGTAAATGTTATTCTATGGATGCTAAGCAAGTGCCTTTGATTGGTCAAATCAAAGATGCTCAAGTTGCCTTAGCTGCCTATCCCTCTAAAAGATTGAAGCTCACAATCCTTATTGTTGATATCCCTGAGAGTTATGGAATGCTGCTTAGTAGAAGTTTCTGCAAAGACTTGGGAGGAGAAATCAAGTTAGATTGGACATCTGCCTATATTCAAGTAGGAGATAAAAAGGTGAAGTTGGAACCAGAAGGAAAAGCAAAATTCATTGTATTAAAGTCAGATGATCCTAGGTCACAAATTCTTTATCAAGAAATGCAATTTGGAAACTATATGATATCCTATAATGGCCCTGATGTTCAAGAAGAGATAGAAGAAGCAAAAAACTAAGCAATTATGGACATTAGAGTTTGATGGAAGTTGTGCCAAGGTTGGTTCAGGTGCTGGAATAGTTTTGATGGCCCCTAATGGAGAAAATACTTTCCTGGCTTATAAATTGAATTTTAAAAATACCAGTAATACTGTAGAATATGAGGCCCTTCTCCTTGGTATAGAGGCAGCTAAACAAAAAGGAGTTAAATTGCTCAAAGTTCAAGGGGATGCTGAATTGGTGGTGAGACAAGTAAGAAATCAGTACTTTGTGAAAAATAATAGATTAAAAAATTATAGAAATAAAGTATGGGATGAAATAGAAAGTCTAGATGCCTTTTCAATAATTTCGGTCCCAAGAGATCAAAATTCCAGGGCTGATTCTCTAGCAGTTTCTGCATCTCTACTCTTGCCTCATCCTGACTTCAAGAATCAAGTATACCGAATGGAGGTCCTGTTCAGACCTAAGGTGCCTGATAATGAAGAATCTTGGCAAGTATTTGAAGATGACAAGCATATTCATCAGTTTCTAGAAGGAACATGCCCCTTTGCCAATATGTGTTTTGAAAATGACAAAGAAGAGCAGTCACCAATTGATGAAGAAGAATTAAAATCAGGTATCATTCAATTGAAAGAAAATAGAATTCCTTCTCATTTTGTGTCATTAGAAAAACTCTTTGATAAACATGATTCCTATATAAAGAGAGAGAGAGAGAGATAAGAAAGAAAAAAACTTGTGGAGAATTTGATGGGATCAACATAGGAACTGAGGACAGTCCTAAAATGATCAACATTGGAAAATGTTGCACTCTTGAGGAAAGAATGAAAATCAGAGAATTGTTGATTGAATTTCAAGATGTTTTTGCTTGGAGCTATGAGGATTTAAAGAATTTTATGAATGGAAAATTCAGGCATACTATCCCTCTTAAATTTGGAGCATCACCTGTCAAACAAAAATAGAGAAATTATAATCCTCTGGTGGAAGGGGCAATTTTCAAAGAAATAGATAAAATGCTGAAAGCTAAGATCATTTATCCCATCCATCATTCCACTTGGGTAGCAAACATTGTTCCTATGAGGAAAAAGAATGGAGAAATAAGGATTTGTGTTGATTTTAGAAATCTGAACCAAGCTTCCCTCAAGGATAACTATGCCCTACCAAACATGGATCATTTGTTGCAAACTATTGCAAGGTTAGAGATGATGTCCATGTTAGATGGTTTTTCAGGATATAATCAGATACAAGTAGATGAAGCAGATAAGTATAAAACAAATTTCACAACACCTTGGGGCACATTTGCTTATAATAGAATGCCTTTTGGGTTAATTAATGCAGGTGCAACCTTTCAAAGGGCTATGGATTTATCTTTTGGTGATCTTAAAAATAAAATTATTGTGATCTACCTTGATGACTTGACTATTTTCTCCAAAAAGAGGAAAGATCACCTAGGAGATCTGACCAAGGTTCTGCAAAGATGTAGAGATCAAGGCATATCCTTGAACCCAAAGAAATAAGTGTTTTGTGTCACTGAAGGTAAGCTTATTGGTCACATTGTTTCTCAAGAAGGAGTCAAAATTGATCCTGATAGAGTTAAAGCCATTCAGCAATTAAGTTTACCTTTGAGTAAGACTGGTGTTAAATCCTTCTTTGGACAAGTGAATTTTTTGAGAAGATTTGTACCTGATTTTTCTGAGATTGTGCAAAGCATAGTTGACATGATGAAAGGAAGTCAAACATTTAAGTGGACTAATGATGGTAAAAGATCTTTTAAAGATATAAAGAATGCCATTGCAAATGCTCCTGTCTTGATTCATCCTGATTATACTAAAGAGTTCATTATATACTGTTATGCATCGGAACACACCATGTCAGCAATATTAATGCAAGAGAATAAGGAAGGTATACAAGCTCCTATTGCCTTCATGAGTATTCCCTTAAAGAATCAAGAGCTAAAGTATTCTCAAGTTGAAAAGCATGCTTATGCAGTGGTGAGAGCATTAAAGAATTTCAGATTTTACATCTTGCATTCACATTCAGTCATCCATGTGTCTGATGCTACTGTAAAAAGTGTGTTAAGACAGCAAGATGTTGGATGTAACAATAGAGGAGCTTGGATTGAAAAGGTCCAGGAATATGATATAGATGTTAGGCCAACAAAACTCATAAGAGGGAATTCTCTTTGCAGGGCCATAGCAGAGAATCAGCAAGCTGAAGAAGATGATCACAGAGTGCTCATGGTAAGTCTGCAAGATCCTTGGTTCTTAGACATTGCATATTTTCTAACTTATGGTGAATGTCTGGATGGATTAACTACTAAACAAAAGAGGAATTTAAAGAATAAAGCCTTGAAGTATGTTATACATGATGATGTTTTATATAAGAAAGTAATTGATGGTACTTTCCTGAGATGTGTTGATAAAGATCAGCAGGAAAAGTTACTGAAATCTTTCCATGATGAAGCATGTGGAGGTCACTTCTCATCCACTGTGACAACTTTCAAGATTCTAAGGCAGTGCTACTATTGGCCCAGCATGTTCAAAGACTCATATAAGTGGGTTGCAAATTGTGAGAAGTGTAGGATGTTTGCAGGCAAACCATAGTTGGCAGCATTACCCCTGAGACCGGTGGTGATAGATGCTCCTTTTCAATAGTGGGGTTTGGACTTTGTAGGACCCATCAACCTTCCTTCAAGCTAAGGACATTCGTACATCTTGACTGCCATTGATTACTTCAGCAAATGGGTTGAAGCTAAACCAATGAAGAAGACTACATCAGAGGTGGTATGTGAATTCATTAAAGAACAAATATTGGTAAGATTTGGAGTTCCCACAAAATTGATATTGGATAATGCTTCTTAATTTTCATCCTCAGAAATGGTTGCCTTTTTTTATGATCATGGGATTCAAATAGGACACTCTTCTGATTATTTTCCTCAAGGTAACAGGCAGGCTGAGTCAAGTAATAAAAATCTGATTAATATTTTGAAGAAGTTAGTTGTTGATAATCAAAGAGATTGGCACAAAAAGATATATGATGCTCTTTGGGTAGATAGAACCACTCCTAAAAGAGCCATTGGTATTTCCCCTTTTGAGTTGGTGTATGGAGTAGAGGCCAACTTACCATTGCCATTAGAACTTGCTGCTTGTAAACTGAAAACTGCAATTAAGGATAATGTTTTCAAGGATGGATTGGAAAAAAGGATCTTGTATTTGACTAAGCTGCAAGAAGGGAAGATATGGTTGATAGGATCACTGAACATCAGAACCGAGTCAAGAAGCTATTTGACAAAAGGGCAAGGCCAAGAAAATTCATGGAAGGTGATATGGTGCTGTTGTGGGATAAGAGACATGAACCTAAAGGAATGCATTCTAAGTTTCAATCCTTGTGGAAAGGTCCATTCCGGATTGTGCACGTGAATCAGAATAACTCATTCAGATTGGCATATCCTTCCGGAGAGTCCCTGCCATGTTCCTATAATGGGCAGGATTTGAAGCTATACCAGATGTGTAATTGAAGAGCAGGTAACCCCTACGAAGTAGTTAGTTAGGTAGGTTTTCTTTTTGTGTCTTAGTTTAGTGGTTGTCTTTCATTTTGCTATTGTTTTCCTTAAGTTTTGTTTCTCCTTGTCAAGTTGTCGGTTATTTTGCGGAACCAGAGATTGCTAGAGTTCTTTTAAGCATTGTAATGCTTAAATCCCTAGTCGGAGCTAGTTGTTGCCCCACTTATCACCCCCTAACCATGTTGTTAAAAGTGGAATTATTTGATGTCAAGTCAGAGTTAGTCACATCTGAGTCTAAGTCTAGGTTTCTTTCAGGATAGGTTGTCCTTGCCGGGTTTCCCTGCCATTGCCTTCTTCTTTTCAAGCCGGGTGGGTTATTGGGAAGTCTTCTCATAATGGGTAGGTGATAGACCCCAACCTGGCAAGGATATCATGCTCCAATTGATGATCTTTTTAGCAAGTGGAATGATGTTTGGGAGTAATAAGTTTCAGGCATTCAAAAGAACCATGAGAAGATTCTTCATGTGAGGGATGCAATGATAGAGCCAGCATTGAATCATTTAGATTTTACTCTATATAGCAGTGTGTTTTCTACCTTTGGGCCTGAAAACCTAGTGTTTTTTTGACCTTCAAGTGTGCAACTCTGACCAGGTGGGTCCCAGTTTCTAGCATCGCCATGGGGCCAGTCAGCAATCAAGACAACAAACCGTCAGCAGTCATAATTAAAATAGTGCAAATGGTTTGCGGTGGTAGATAACACTTCGTGGTTGGTCACATGATCACATAGGCCTTCCTGGCCACATGTGATCATGCGAAAAATGGTCAAACAGAGGCTTTCAGCTCCGGTGGTGGGTCCTTGGGCGGTGACTTGTCCAGTTTTCATTGGCCAGCGGGGTAATACATTAACAATGGAGGTATGGGTGGAAAGAAAAGTCAAAGACTGGAAAGATTAAATAAATATGCCAATAGTGCAACCCACGTGTGTATAGTGGAGTCCACATGTACCAATGATGAAATGGTCGCATGATCACAAGAATTAAACAAATACTATGCGATCATGCGAAAAGTAAAAAGCACGGATTAGTGGGCCCTGTTTCTCAGTGGGACCTAAGTCATGACATAGCAGGAATCCATGTGCACCAATGATAAAGTGGTCACATGATCACATAGATTAAAATATTGCTATGCGATCATGTGACAATGTAAGTCACCGAAGATTTTTTATGGTAAAATAAGATCCTTCCACGTGTCCAAGGTAGAGGCCGCACTTCATCAAAGCGCATCCGACGGTCCTCGCAAAAGTGAAACCCCTGCCAAATGCTTTTGAGATCATGCGAGATGCGTACACATGTCTTTGAGTGGGTCTGAAGGCATCTATATCAGGCGGCTCTCTGAAAGACAATCAACGATCCCCATGAGCCAATCATAGGGCGGTCGCATGATCGCATGGATTAAAATATTACCATGAGATCATGCGACAAGGAAAAAAGGGAACCTATGTACGTTAACAGTGCAGATGTGCTCTGCTAGGACCCACGAATGCCAATGGTGCAGTCCACGCGCGCCAATGAGAGAGCGGTCACATGATCGCATGGAATAAAATAATACCATGAGATCATGCGACAATGAAGCCTGGTGGGTCCGGAAAGGGTTTGCTTGCGATGCCGAATCAATGGTAGTCATTTTTCCTCAGATGCATACACATGGATTCGGGATGCTAGCTAACAAATAAAAATGATTGACGGTTTCTTGGCCTTTCCAAAAGTAATTGTTACATCAGAAATGGTGAATTTGTGTAACACGGTATGTTAAGGAAATTGTACGTTGATGAATCTTGAATCGAATCATGAGCAGAGGTTATGATGGATAAATACATCTGAAATGGAGGAGTAATAGTTTGGGAAAGTATTAAATGCAGTGTGAAGGTTGAACCTTTATGAATAGGGAATATGTTACTCTAATCGAAAGGATTGAATTATTTTAGATTCATTTCAAAAATACAGAGAGCGAATATTAGTAATATCAATTCTTTCATGATTATGAGATGGTGACTGTTCGAAGGATATCATCTGGCGTTGTGAGGGATATTTTAAATTAAATCACAGTGATTCAAATACCTATTCAAGTCATCCTATTGAGCAAAGGAAGATGAAAGGGCAGAGTAAATTTCTTTCCTCTTCCTTATGTTTTGAAACCATTCGATTATGTGCCTTTTGGTATTCATGAAAACTGAAAGATCATGAGTTCTTATGAACTCTATGTATTGTAAAAATCTATATATACTGCTGAGAAAATCAATGCAAAGGTCAGAAAACTGGATATTGGAGCAAAAGTGATTCCATTTACTGAGCTTTATTTCTGGTTTTGTTCCATTTTAGTTAATCATCTGCATTTGAATAGAAAGGATAGTTATGTATGAAGCTATGATTACATATTGAATTCCATTTCATGTCTGTGGTTGCAGTAAGTAATTCCATTTGCTTGTCATATGTAACTCTTCTCCTATTCATCTTGTTTGTTAGATTCATTCTAGATAGAAAGTACAATTGTGTATGAAGCTGTGATTTTTTCTTGGATTCCATTTCATGTCAGAGGTTGGAGTGAGGGAAATTCCATTTGCTATTCGTATATGATTCTACTCCTGTTCTCTCTAAGTAGAATTTGCATGATTAGAGTAGTTAGATTAAAGTTAGGAGATAGAATATATACCCCTACCTGAATTGTTTGTGTCTATGAGCAATTCGGTTAAAACACATCAGAGACAACCTGGTGATCAGTTTAAAACATATTCATTGAACACCATACACAATCAAGGAGCCGTACCTGTTAATTCAGAGGGCAGTGATTGAAGATATACACTGACCCAATTGTTGGTAACATCCTTTTGTTCTCTTACCTTGGGTGATTTGGGAGTCAAAGATTGAAAATCTTAGAAGAGGACAAACTGTTAACCAACAGGTATCAAATTCCTACATAACTATTTTGAATCAATCGATGTGAAATGTAATCATGCCATAAAAAATGAAATCTGTTGTTGAACAAAGGGAAACTAATTAGGGCATGAGAAGTAATTAGTTTCTATCAGGGAAAGCAGCCATGGGAGTCGAGGAAACCTAGGTTAATACAATACATTTTGCAAAACTAAACATAAAGCACATCATCATATATAATATAATGTATATTATTGTAGTATCACCAAAACATTTATTGTTGCATGTTTTTTGAAAAGATTTTTAAACAAGAGCTGTGTACAGCACAAGTCCCTGCCTAATACTAGGATTTGAGAACATAGTTTTTGTCTTGAACTATGAATTCAGTTGACAAGTATAAATTCAAAGGAAATTAACACCCAAGGTAGCAGATAGGTCTAAAAGTTGGATGGCTGATGCATTTTCATAGTATTTTGATGTATTTTCATAGATTTTAAGAGACGCTTTGCTAATCAAAATTATGACAAGGAAATAATTTATTGTTGAATGCTTCAAAGTTTTTATCACAAAATCAGACAACCCATAGAAATCTGACAAAACAAACAAGGAAAACAAGATAATTTCTTTGAGAGGCCGTTATACCGCTCTGCCTTTGCTCTAGCCATGCCCCTTTGCTGGTACCTATCAGTGCTTGTCAATTGAGGTAGGTTTCATGTGGCAACTTGCATGTAAGTTTGGCTATGTCATGGTGGCTACGCATCAGTTTTCCTTCTATTTCGAATGAAAGTCATGTTTTCCCTATTTTACATTTCTTCTTTTGTGAGTTTACCGTTTCTATATTCATTATTTGATGTAGTGTAGGCAGACTGTATCAGGTATGGTTGTTTTCTACGCTTAATCAATTTCCTTTATGCAGTTTGTATTAGGCATGGTTGTTTTTGTTAGCCGACATGGTTGCTACCAGGGAAAAGACTTTAATCTTCCCTGCTTTTTTCTTCCCACCTACGCGGGCTCTTTCTTTAAGCCTTGTCGCATGATCGCAAGGCTTCTCTCTCCTCTCTTGTGATCATGCGACCAGCCTTCTTTGCACTGACGTTGACCTACCCCAGTGACCCCATTGAGTTCTTTGCCTTGTCGCATGATCGCAAGGCTTGATTTCTACTCTTGCGATTATGCGACCTCTTTACTTGCATGGGACCCCTTTTTGAACCTGTCGCATGATCGCATGACCATTATTTTATTCATGCGATCATGCAACCAGTACTTGCTGCATCCAGTCACCTCTCCATCCTCTCATCTGCACTACATACTGCACTTAGGGAATATGCTCTTGTCGCATGATCGCATGACCATTATTTTATTCATGTGATCATGCAACCAGTCCTTTTTTCAATCCGCCAGCTACCATTTTTATTGCAGTTTATTTTATATTTGTTTTTCTCTGACTTTTTGTATCAATCAGATGTAATCCAGGCAATTCGAGAACATATTTTGTGCTTCTCAGTCTCTTCTTAGCTCATTGTGTTCTACTTGTCTGCTCACAATTGTGTTTATGCAAAAATGGGATTTTCTAAAATGTTTTAGTTTTTTGTTTTACATTTTAATTTTATGCTCTATAATTTTGTTTTTAAAACTATCAAATTGGGCATGACATAAATCACTAGGTTTGCATATCCAAACATAAATGATGCACCAAAAAACTTGGTCTCATTTTGGATACAGTTGGACACAATACCTTGGTGAAACTCATGCGATATTGCACTCATGTCATAGCTAGTACACCACTATGTGCATCAGGGGAGAGAGGGATAATTCTGCAACTGTGGCTTGGATACTTGAAGATATGGATGACAAAAAAAAATATTTTACTAGTTGACATCCCAGCTCCATATGCTAAAGAATGGATAGGACCTTATAAAAATTCCATCAAGTCCCTTTTTGTGAGGAGCAAGGAAACATGGAAACACAAAGAAGGGATGCATAGAAATACACCTTAAATTCCAGAAATAGTATCTGGACAGGAAAATAGCATGCTGACTGGTACAACAGTCAGAAGCAGGGTTATTCCAACAAAATATAGTAGCAAAATGGGGAGAAAATCTGAGTTATTCCACTTTATATATCTGTCCAAACTTCGTCTAAATTTGCAATAATCTCAATCAAATAGAATTCCAATAAAAGACTAACAAATTCTCATTGAAACTGCCCTAGCATAAAAATAAGGAAGGTTGGGAAGAAATTAGCTTTAAAGTCTTTCAGAAAATGTTATAGAAAATGCATATTATAATAAGAAACTTATATGTTCTTGTGTGAAGCTTCATTATCAGTATTCCTTGTTAGATTCTAGAATTTATTTGCTGAGTTCATATTTATCATTAATAGAGATCGTACTTACTATTATTTGTCTGATGACCTACAATACATTGAGATATTTACAATAAAACAACAGGTTAAAAGCTTCTCACCTATAGTGTAGTAGATACTATATTCACTATTAGTATCAAATGCTTGAATTAGAATTAAACTTGCGTTTTGAAAGCATCCTCTGCTATAATGTAATAGAAACTGTATGTACTATTAAAATTGCTTGAAAAGCTAGAATACTAGATATTATTAATGATAAAATTATGGTTGTAAAAGCTCCTTCCCTATATCTTAATAAACATTGTATGCACTATTAATCAGTTTGAAACTTAGAGTACATTATTGCTATTTAGAATAGATATTGTAGATTCAAATTAACTACTGCTATAAGACACTTTGGTTAATATTGTTTTCTTGAAAACCTACAGTACATTGATGCTATGTATGATGAAATTGTGCATTCCTGAAAGAGATGTTGAAAGAGATGTTGTGTTGTGGAATGCAATGATCACAAGATTTGCAGAAAATGGAGGTTTTAAAAGGCTTTAGAAAATTTCAAACAAATGCAATTGGTAGGTAGAAAGCTAATATTTTTGCTAGTTTCTTCGCTGCCTGTTCTAAACTGGGAGCTTTGGAATAGGGTTGGACATACATCAAAGCATAATGGTTGGGAGATTCTACTCTAAAATATCTATGCAGAATTGGTTAGATGTGCGAGGTTCAAATGGTAAGGAGAATGATGAAAGAGCTGAAATAAAGAGAGACCTAGATGTAGTTGGATTGTAAGCATGTGTTTGTCTTCTACTGACAGGTAGTGAAATGAAGAAAAAGAAGAATATGAAAATTAATCAACATGAAAAACATTAAAATTTATTTAATTGAGATTTGTGTCGCATCATTTGTGACTTTTTTGTTTTGGATTGCTGCACAAAATAGTAGTAGTTTTCACAATCTATATCATATCAACAGAATATTAAACATTAAAATGCTTCACAAGACAGTGGCAATCTTCACAACTCTATTTCTAACTTCACTGAAAAGAAGGCACTATGTCTGTTAGAAATCTATTTTCATTTCTCCATTATGACAACACCTGACTTGTATGCCTTCAAAGGTCTTAGCCCACGTCCCGTTACATCTTCTTCCAGTGATGATGTAGTAGATTTAACACTGACATTATTGTAAATAACAAAAAGTAGAGCTTGTAGGTAGTCTATCTTTACAAGGAAGAGATAGAAGAATTAAGCTCATTCCCTTTCCAGATTTGCAAGTTCAGAAATAAAAATAATTTCTAAGCAAATTATTTAACTTTATGTATATACATATCACGACACACATTAACTTAATCTCTCTTGGACATCCTGAGTGGTATTAGTAGATTCCTAACACAATGTAATGGTATTATATTTATATTGCAGTGGGACCTCAGTGAGGATTCTTGCTGTGGAATGGGATGCTAAAATGGTAATCATGATTATAAATCCCAAAATACAGTGGTCTATGAGATCTATATGACAAACTCATAGAAAACTCAGAGGCTTTAGAAACTTTCAAGAAAATGCAATTGGCAGATGTATAGCCAAATTCTACAACCTTAGCCAGCATTCTCCTTGCCTGTGTCAGAATTGAAGCTTTCATCCATCAAACAAAGCATAAACAAAACATGGCAGTATTCGTAAAATAAAATGTGGTCTCGTGGCTTGCAATCATTGTAGTGTATGCACAAAAATGATTTGTGAAAAAGCTTTAGAAACTTTCAAACAAATGCAATTGCCAGGTGTAAAGCCAAATTCTGTTATAAAATGGGAGCTTTGAAACAGGGTATGCACATCTGTTGAAGTATAATGAAGGTGAATTTCTGTCAAATATTGTGATTTGAAATGTTATGGTAGATATGTATGCAAGATATGGAAGCACATACATGAACGTGAACCATTTGACAGAATGCCTCAAAGAGATGTTGTCTCATGGAATGCAATGATCACAAGATTTGTAGAAAATGGAGGTGTTGAAAGGCTTTAGAAAATTTCAAACAAATGCAATTGGCAAGTACAAAGCCAATTTTTTTGCTAGTGTCCTTCCCTGCTTGTTCTAAACTGGGAGCTTTGGAATAGGGTATGGACATACATCAAAGCATACCATGTGTTTGGGAAGGCTCATCGGCGGTTCTGGGCGGTTAGTGGAAAGCTTCTCACTGGCCCGTTTCAATCTTGTCGGTGGGTGTGTGCCTAGTGGCTTAACAAGCTTGTGGCTGCCTCTGTGCTGCCCGTAAGCTCCTTGCTCGCTCTGCGTTGCTGGTGTTAGCTCTAGCCAGCATCAGAAGAGGGTTTGTAGTCAGTGAGAGAAGGCAGCCAAGGTAGCATGATGACAACTTTCTGGCGTGTGGGGCTGAAAGCCCACACAAATAACACGTATCGGCTCAAAAAGTGTGATGTCCCATCATCAATGTGCTAGTAGGGAATTGGCCTTGTCTATATCTTGGCTTGGACCCTTGGTGCTTGAATGGATTTCTTGTATGGTTATCTCCTCATATGAACTCATGGAGCCTTATAATTGGTAAAATTCATGCAGTAGTAGACATTTCAAGGGAAAAATTACACTAGAGAGGAAATTTCAGTATATTACTATATGGAGGTGTATAAAAAGAAGCAAAAAGGCATAATCACAACAATATAGTTTTGAGAGGGCTGTGAGGAGAGCCCATGAGTCCTTGATTAACGCCTCCATCTCGACGAGCACTCAAAAAGATCTTAAAAAAGGGTTATGTTGACTATTAGTTCATCGAATAAAAGAGTGGATTATAAACCTTCTATTGTGTACGGAATTTAAATTGGGTATAGAAAATTATGATCTAATTTCAAAGAAGAGCATGCAAGAGAATTGCCAAAAAAGACAAGAACAGTCTCACACAACAAACTGGTATCTTGTACTCGTCTCTAACAGTGCGTGTTGAGCTAGTTTGTATGCAATGCTCACTATCTCCACTATTACATTAGAAGGCCACAGTTAGGTTAGCAAGTTTTGACTGTAAAATACAGCAAAAAAGTGTCTCCCAGATGCAAATTGATATATCATATTATTTATTGTTACACTTTGTAGAACTCAACCAAAAAGGTATTGACAGGAAGCAGTTTAGGCATTACAGAAAATAAATAATCACTAGTAAAACTGTATTCACAAAATATTTTATAAACAGATGAACAGGGATACTAAAATCTCACTCTTTTTCTATTCAAAGTCGACCACGTTTAGCCAAAATATTGATAAACATCAAAATGCATATTGCTTTTTGTGATGGATAGATAGTTTTGTTTTTTAAGGTTCGAAAACATTGTACTATAGAAGTCGAAAAGCTAAATGCAAGTGCTTGAGCATGGATGTATTTATTACAAGATAGTTCAATTTTTTTTGGTTTCTAAACATTCAACTATGAAAGTACAAAATACAAATCTATTTTCTTTATATTATGTTGTTCACTACCAAAAGGAAAGGAGGAGTGTGCAATGAGCAATAACTTGCAGTGAACGTTGAGAGGCTTAATGTACCTGCAATTTAGAAAAAACAAGAATGTCAAGGGCGAAAAGATGGAAAACAATGGTCTAAAATCATAGTTTTTTAAGAATTGCAAAAAATATGAATGAGAAGGTATTTTGTTCTTACGTTATACGATTGTGTTGCTATGGACATTATGTTGTTGTTCATTGCAAGTGTAAAGGTGCCTTCAATTTCAAATGTTCACATCAAGCAAACAACTTCAAACAGGTTTGTTTTGTAATTTTCAAATGATATTTCTTTAAGTCGGGGGAAGTATTGGTCAAGGAGCTGTCCATGCATATTACAATCGACAATGTCATCTTCAGTCTGAATTATGCATTGCAAAAAGGGTTCATGAGAAAATGTTGTTTTTTTTGCACATCTAGTGCAGTGGGCATTGTTGCTGGCTGATGATAGGATCAGTGATGTTGGCTAGTGACATAAGGTGCACAGGAGCTGATACGGTGTGAGGTAAACATTTTTTGGTTTCAAAGTACCTATCACCTACAATTTAAAGGTAGATGCAAGTACGGATTTGAGATTTTTATTGAGTTATGTGCAATGTAATTCTTGAAATGGTTGACATATTTTATGGTTTAGTTCCTTACCTGGAGATTGGAGGAGACAATATTTTGCAGAGCAGTTCTTGCATATTCATCATTGAGATTGTCAATGAATGTGGATGGTGCTATTTTTATGAGTGTTGTCCCCCTTGGGCCATTACGGAGAAAATTCTTTAGGAGCAGAAATGGTGTCTGTGCAAATGCAAGTATATCTTCGACGGTTGCATAAGCGCAAGTGTGGAAGTCTGGAACTGTAACCTGGAAAGGAAAGAAATGTGTTAGCTAATGGAAAGACTGGATTGTTATGTGTGAAAAGAAGAAAATTAGGTTTGGTGTATGGAGTTAGTAGCTTACAGTAGCTGTTTCTGAGATGTACTCTCCATCTTTGACATGGAGCTGAAACTCTTTCGGTGTATGGCTATGCATTGCAACTATAACACCCAATGTACCGTATGAGTAATTGTTAGCCGAGTGGATAAGTTGAGATATTTTTGTGTCAGGCATCAATTTTTGTTTTTTGTAGACTTGGGCAATGGTTTGTATAGATGTCTGGGCAGAGAATTGTAGGTAGTAATCAGCATCGCCCCTTTCGTATTGTGACTTTTTTTTAATCTCAAATCCTTCTATATGAACACTTGCTCCAAGTAGCAGCTGGGAAAGGTATTTATCAACTAACTGGTTGGTAATGTTAGCTATAATGGTCATTTGTCCATGCATATCGAGGAGGTCAACATGTAGTATTGGTGCTTTTGCTAGGCTTGTAGGGTTTTTGGCATATGCAGGACCATAAGTGATGAGGACATCGCCTTCAAATGCAATGGCAGACTGTGTTGCACAAATTTTGATGATGCTGGATGTATTGTTCACTTTTATTTCCAACCTGTTAGAATACAATATTATTTATTTCAGATTATAGAGTTATACGGAATGCGGTGGAAACAATAAAGGAGTCTAGGAATAGTCTTACCTTTTTGCTTGTTGATTGTCATTGGAGCTGTTGCCATCTTCTACAAGGTTTTCTTGTTGAGTGGAGGACGTGAATAAAGCTATGGCAGATGGTTTTAGTAAATTTAGTGTTGTTACTAGATGCAGTCACAAGAAAATGCAATTGTGTTTGCATATATGTGAAGCAAAGGAGTGTAAGAAAATAGACATTATTGAAATACCTTTTAGTAGGTGTTGTTGGTTTTTTATGTAGCAAGTCGCTAGACATTTGATGCTTCATATGGCCTGTATCAGAAGGTTTTTTGTTTGGTTGGTTGGTGATAGAGCCAGTGTCAGTTCCTATTGTATTTATTTTGGACGGATCCATTCTGGGAGTCACTGCTGGTTCGACCTGAAACATGTGCAACAACATGAGTAGCAAGAACATCAACAGAAAGACAAAGTCTGGAAAAGATATGCCAACGGGATAAATGAAAAGATATGTGTTTGAGAACAACATCCATGTGACATTTACTTCCATATCAAACGTTATATTATAAAAAAATATTTAAAGGAAAAAGATAATTCATGTTTTTCTCTTTTCATGTTACATAATCAATAAACAATATATTAGAAATAGATGTACATAAAACTATCATATATTAAAATTTAGAAATGCACACGCCTTAAACTCAAATTGTATTCAGGGTTTGGAATTTGCTCTTGATTTTAGATGCAAATTTATTCCCAAAAGTATATTTAAAGTTTCCTCAATTATTGTTACAAGTTCTATAAATTAGACTGCCTTCTAAACATGTTAAATGAAAGAATCAGTGGTCCATGGATGAGAGTACAACAATATATAAAAATAAAGAAAATGTTGATGACAAACAATCACCGCACTCAAAGCTGCATAAATGATGGAATCGACAGGCACTTCTGATAATCTTCAACATTTAGGTTACAATAAATTTGTTAAGATAAAGGATTTTCTTAACATTGGGGAATTAAATTTACACCAGTAATATCTAACATTGTGGCTACTAATAAGGTACGTAATATCAGCATTTCAAAGCACAACAATAATGAGTTTCTTGTTTTCCAAACCGTGGTGGACATTAATCGAAATCAGTAGAATATTTTCTAATCGCACTGAAAATGTAGTGAAGATTGAGCATAACAATACATAATTTTCACTTAAAAAGAAAATAAACTTTTTCTTGTTAGCTTAAACTGTAAACAAGTTAGTTCTACTTTTATTTATCTCTCGTTTGAAAGATGGTGCTTAGCTAAAATGTGAAGATGTTGTCTATGTTATAAGTATTTATGTAACTCTAAATGATTGACTGTGTTGATACTGTGAGGCTTTTCAGAATGTATTCCTATAGTACATTTATTTTGTTATTGTGAGTCGATGATAATCAGGGGATCAATCCTACTAAACTAATTAGGTTGAGGTGGGTTTAAAGGATGTTGAGTTGGTCGTTTCTCTTTAAAACACATCTATTCAGAAAACTGCTAGCATCCCAATTCAGAATCTTACAGAGAACTGTTAAAACATATCATATCATGAATCCCAACAGAATATGCTGAGCATGTACCAACAGGCTTTATGGATAAATTCTTAGGTTAGAACACATAGAGCTTATCAAGACTAGGTGATCCTATGCGCAACACATAATATCTAATGCAGACATTACCACCACTGAAACAAAAATGGACTCAATTGAAAAATATAGATTTAAATCATCAAAACATGTAATGAAAATGAAAATGAAAATCTCCTTTACCATTATATAAGTCAAATGTAGGTGACAAAAATTCCATATGCAAAGGACATGTGACCACCTTAGATGTAATTGGTGTATAACATTGAGGATAATATGTAATATAATAGTCATTCCTTTAACTCTCTAATTAAGTTGATTAAAGTATTTGAGTTGTGCACCTATGGTAGAGGCAAGGATTGTAATAGTGGGAATAACATGGGATGAGAAATATAGTACATAGATAGTGATGGGAAAGATATTGATAAGGTAAATACATGTCCATTGTAGGAGGAATAGACTATGACATGGAACATGAAGAGAAATATAATTAGGGGCAACCATGTTGGACATGGAGCGATAAGACAAAAATGATGAGAAGAAGAGGCAATATTAGTAATTGAGGTAGAAATGGTAGAGGAACACTGGGATCATGTGTAGTCATCATAATAATAGGAATAAAATGAAAGGTAGGTCAAATGGTAGTAGGATGGAAAGAAGAGGGTGAATGCAAAAAAATCCATATGAGAAATTGTTATAGTTAAAGAAAAATATGATAGATATATCATACTTAGGGAGAAAACAATAGAAAATTAGTAAGTGCACACATCATTCAAAGAACCAGGGTTAACTTTAGTATCAATGGCTTGAAGTAATTTCTACCCAAATTGTTTAATATGTAATAATAATAAAGAGATTGAACTAAATTTTCAATACTATTTATCTTAGATAAATTAGCAAACTCATAAGGAAATTGTTGTTTGTTTCAAATATGCTTCATGATCATAATTTGTAGCCTCATTTTCAACAATAAAAGCATGATAATAGTGTTTCTAGGAACATAATTAAGAACACCATTCTTAATAGATTGATCAATGTACAAGGATTCAAATGAGGACTTATCCTCAAGGGAATGTAAAGATGGGAATGCAATCTTAGCATGCAAACAACACACAAAACCACATTTAAGGCTAAGAAAGAGGTAAGAGTTGATTTAGAATCTAATAAAGTTAGCAAGAACTTAATTTAAAAACTTAATTAGTAAATAAAACCTTAGAGACATCATAGAATAAAGTACAGAACCATAAAGGAGGATATAGATAAGGAGCAAAAATAAAATAAAGTACAAATGAGGTTTAAAATTAGATAACGTGTTTATAAAAATAAGATAAAAAGATCAAAGACAAAAAAGCAAGGATGCAATAGACCTAGGATGATGCCAAAATTATAAAAATGCAAGCTGGATGTTTCTTGTAATCTCATTGATCTAAATGTTATCACTTTCGAACATGATTTCAAATGAGTTAATGAGTGTCTTTAAACATGATGAATAGGGTCAACAATGTATATGTGCAAAATCAGTTAAGTCAACTTTGTAGTTGCAAATTTGATCTAGGATGACATTTATGAGACGTCATAATTTCAATAGCAATCTCTTAGGATGAGTGATAATGAGATCAAGACATAATGATAATATAAATTGAATGTAAACAAGAATTTGCTAGTTATAGACTAGTTATTTACTTAGGATATTCTAATCAAAGTAGACCAAAAATATTAATCAAAAGGCAAAGCGAAACTAGAAAAGACATAGAGCTTACAAGATAATTTTGTTCAAGTGCTTGGAGTGCTGAAAATGGGAATTAGAACAAATGCAAATTGCTGGACAGGTTTTTTACTTTGATCATAACTTCATTTACGAAAGGGCAAAGGAAGCAGATTTTAATACAGGAACATGGTAAATAGGTTCATAAAGCTTTTTAAATTAAATGGGCAGACAAAAGTTCTAGACAGTAGAATGAAGGCATCCCACCTATTATTTTATTGTGACCAAGCAAGTTTGCAATTGTGCAAACTAGAGTTGGAGCTGTAGAGCTATTGCAAGATGGTCTGACCAATATGTATCTAGCAAAGTGAATTTTACAAGGGAAAGGTCAATATTGTATGACCAAAATTGATCCAACAAACTACCTGCATTTGTTGTTGGCTTGTCTATAAGCAATGTCAATTTGTACTCTTTCATAAGTTTTGTAAAGATTGTCTGTGTTTTTGAGGAATGTAGCATGTCAATGTTAAAGTCTCCGACAATAATGAGTTTGCAATTTATAGGCAATGTGGCAAAGATGTTTTTGATTAGATTGAATATGTCATCAATAGGTGCACCTGGGGTAACGTAAACATTTGTGATGCGCATAACATTGCCAAGCTGAAAAATATCAATAGTTACAGATTCTAGAAACTGTGTTGCAAAAGTATTAGTTCTCAACAAAGCTGTGGTTTTTGCATAGCAAGTCAATAGGCCATGAATAGATAGTGAAGAATAGAAATTGAATCTGTCGCCTAGCAAGTGAAGATGCTCTTGTATTTTGTCTTTTGTTTCTTGGAAGCAGAGTATAGTTGCTTTAAGCAAATCATGGTCATGGGCTATATCTTGTGCATGCAATGCAAAGCTTCGAGTATTTAGAGAGCATAAAATGACATGGTCCATTGATACAAGAGGAAGACTATGTTGTAGTTTCCATTGTGCAAAAGTTTGAAGGCGTTGCATTTCATTTTGCACTTTTTGGGACACTTTGAAGTTTTGATGTTGTAATTTGTGTATCAAGTACAGGGTTTCAATGTTTCTTACACGAGACAGGGCAGTATAGACAAGGCCATGCTAGTACACTCTAGAAGGGTCAAAAGAAAGTGAATCCATGGTTAGGCCTTGCGATCTATGAATGGTTCGTGCACATGCTAGCTGGATAGGGAATTGTGATTGAGTAACAGTTTTTGCAGCTGTTTTGACTTTTCTAGTTATTCTCATTATTGGGGTCCAAGAAGGTAAAATAGAACATGTGTACATGGCTTTCTTTCTTCGGCGTCGTGATTTTCCAATGGCAGGGTCATTGAATTGTATCCATAGGATGTCTTCATGAGCAGATGTGTGCATTTGGAAAATGTCATCAGCACCATTGACTAGGCCATCTTGTGTATCTAAATTGCCAGCTATTAGTTCAACCAAGATTCCTAGCTTTAGATAGATTGTGCTTGGCAATGATGATTTCTCAACTTGGTAGTGGGTATTGTCAATGGGAGATTCTTTTCCATCAACAGCATCAAATACATAAAGCTTAGTTGGCAAGAGGTTTAACATTATTTTGTTATGTTCATCTACAGCTATATTTCGCTGGAACAAGTATGGGAATTTCGGATCATTAGGAGGGGTCTTGTAACATGTTTTGTTCAAAAAGGATATGTCTTCATCAATTTTCTTGCCAATCCTTGTATGGTTTAGAATAGAAATAAAATGTTTATTTGTTTGTCTAACAACATTGTGTAGTTCAAAACAAAGGACATTTTCTATCCAAAATGTATACGAGATTTTCTCATTGCCTATGGTTGGCTCTTCAAATATCCAAGCATCGCATACAGGTTGTGCTTGGTACAAGTCACCGCAAAACATTATATCGACATTTCCAAATGGTTTTGTTGGTGTGTGTTTGATTTGACATAGTCACCTGTCTATGTTGTACAACATTCTAGAGCCTAAGAGTGATGCTTCATCAATGAACAGAATTTGTAACTGGTCCAATTTCTTCGAAAGATTGTCAAGAGTGTTCGAGTCTAAAGGTAGCATCTTTGAAGAGCTACATGGAAGATGAAAGATAGAATGTACAGTTGTGCCACCTGCATTGTATGCAGCTTTGCTTGTTGAAGTGATAATGATTCCCTTGGGTTTGAATGGGTCACTTTCTAGGTGCTTATCATAGTTTCGAATCATTGCTTGGAAGAGGACTTTTGTTGTGAAGGTTTTTCTAGTGCCAGCTCCTCATGTCAAGAAAAAATATAGTGGTTTGTTAGGTGCAAGTCTCTTTGTCATTAACACCTCTTTGACTATTGATTGTTGTTCTTCGTTTAATTGTCTGCGCAACATGAAATATTCTTGGTTATTGAGCAAGAATGGGTGAGCTATTTCTGTGAACAGTGAGTGAGGAATATCTTGCTTTTTTTTTGCATATTTAACATGTTTTAGGTCATTTATGATGTCATATTTTTCTAATTCTATTTCTCTTTGGTGCTGTTCATGTCATTGTCATTGTCAAGGTCTATTGTTGGATGGATATCATTAGTAGCTTTTGTTGTGGCTAGTTCAATGTCACCCCATGTACTAGATGTGTGTGCTGTGAACATTTTAGCGACATGTTCAATTTGTGACTTGTTTGCATTGAATGTCGAACTCCATGTTTTGTGTCCTTGTAACAAGGATTGTTCATTATCTCTAAAAGGAACATAAAGCATAAGTTGTTCTCTACAGTAATTTTCTAGGTCTTTATGCAGATTATATCTTACAAAATGTATAATCAGTGGCTTTGCCCTTCTTTTTTGTGATGTTAACGAATTGTTTGAGTAAAAAGAAGTGTATTATGTGAGGGACAAGTTTTCATACTGTTATGGGCGTTGAATGTATTTGTCTATCGCAGAGGCATACATTATGTTTTCAGAGTCTTCTTTCTCCTTTGCCAATAGTTTTGGTTTTTTTAACATCAAGATTCTATTTTTGGGAGGTCCTGTATTGATAAAAATGGTTCTTCGAGAACTTTTTCGTAATGGCAAGGAAAGAGCAATGTGAACTACTTGGCGACTAGACATTTGTTGATAGTTTAGCAATGCGTTGCCTAGTTTTTATATGAAATGTATCTTGTCATCGTATGCGTAAGTACATTGCTGATGTATTTGGCAGAATGCAAGAGACAATGTTCTATCTTGCTTTGTCATGTATGAACTACAGTAAGATGCAGCGACATATGCATCTAATATAAATTGTGTATTAGTGTTTGCATACCATAGTTTTGGCACCTTTTTAGCAAATGAATTTATCCAAACATCGGCAGGTTCTCTTTTCAAGAAGACAATTTTTCGTGACAATGTTGCTTGTAACATTGCTATGTAGTTTTCTTCGTCAATATCGAATTCGTTCAAGAAATCGTCAAATGTAACTTCTTTTGTGTAGTGTTTTTTTTCTAGTTGGTTGAAGAATAGTTTTGCCCTATCCTTGACTGCAGGGCTGGTATTTTGTGAAGGTTCTAAAATCATCGTTTGCCTCATGGGAGGCAAG
This sequence comes from Chamaecyparis obtusa, assembly GCA_027943335.1. NCBI lineage: Eukaryota > Viridiplantae > Streptophyta > Pinopsida > Cupressales > Cupressaceae > Chamaecyparis > Chamaecyparis obtusa. The sequence continues at coordinate 499,506 of BSBK01000740.1, read as the reverse complement.
GGAAAGCTAAATTGGCAACTGGATGTTTTGTATTTTTTGCATGTTTTTGTATGGTGATGTGTCTACATCTTGATTAGATTTGTGTCCAGTAATGTAGAGTCACATGAGATGTATTTGTCAACAAAATTTTCTATATCAATGTTCTTGCAATGTCCATATATAGGTGCATTTTCTATCCATAACATGAAATGTGTGTGTTCATTGCCTCGGTTCTGGAATTCTGTAATGAAAAAGTAGTCAGATACTTTACCAAATAACTCTTCATTTTTTAGCATCATCTTTCAGAATGCATCAATCCTGTGATTGAAATAGAGACTGCAAAGGACAAGATTTTTCCTTATTTCAAAGTCTATGTCTCTGTCCTCTATAGTTTCATTGTGTTTGTCATGTTGCATACTTGATATATGTTGCAATGCTTTGCACAATGGCTCCCAAAAGTGTTCAGCACTTGTTAGTGTGAAAAAGAAAGTTGGAGGGCCTAGTTGTCGTATCATTGCAAATATGTTTTTCCTATTGTTTTCTAGATAGTTAGGAGATGTTCGAACACTCCTTAGTGACCTAAAACCTAATGGGGACTTCAATATTTTTTCTAGATTTGCAGGATGTTGCACATCTCTTGCAACCAATTTTTGACCTTTCAATTTAGCTTTTCTTATACAAATCCATGCTAGTGAGGATATTTGATGGATAATAATTTTAATAGCTTTGAAAAATTTATTTGTTATATGTGTCGAAAAGTCATTGTCTTTATGCATGAGCTCCCACTTGACTAGTTTCTAGTAGCTAAATCTTTTAGTGATATCTTTAGGTCATGCAGAGCCATAAAACAATGTTGGGAAATTCATTTCTTCTGAATAGCTATCTTGGAAAATTCCTAGAGGTTTAAATCCTTCAGATGGTGCAATTTCAATAATGGTTGCATCAAGGTCTTTGATTGAATGTGACTCATTAAACCAATGTATAAGCGATTCTATTATGGGCTCTTCCTGATGTTGATACAAATCCCTTTGCATGTCAGTATTAGAGTCTGTGTCTATATCTGTGTCAATGTCTATTTGCATTTATTCATGTGTTTTTTGTATTAGGATCTGCCAATCTTTATTTATCATGATATTTTCTTTTGTATACAATGGTGTTTTAGATAGAAATTTTAAAGCATTCATCACTAAAGCAGGCCTAATGTTGCCTTGTGCGTATGCATTTTTGTATTCAAGTTTACGTTTCAATCTGATTGCAATTGTTTGGGTTTCGTCTATATGTCTAGGCAATGCCTATTGAACTCTATGAAAATCGACAGGAACATTGATTATTGTACCATTTAAACCATATTGTGCTCTCTTGTATCCTAATTGTCTAATTTGTGCGAAAGAAATACGCAAGGATACTAGTCTTTCTTCTATGCTAGTCAAGGAACGGACAATATCTATATGTTTATTGTGTCTTATGTTCCATGGTGCAACAAACATGGGCAGTTTGCCAAGCCTAATAGCTTGAAGACATCGTTTGCAGATTGGTTGGCCCACCGCAATATTTTTTTTATTAATTGCAGTGGAAAGCAAAGAGAAAGCATTAACAAATACATGATTTACCTTGTAAATCTGTTTATGGAAAGACAACATTTCACAAATTTCACAAACTTGAGTAGGTGTATCGTTAATAGCTAATAGGTATTGCTTAATAGATTTTTTGTTTGTATTGTTGGTTGTAATAGCATTTGTATGGTTTTGTGAGTTGTGTGTTGTTCTTGCTTTTCACAATACATATCTTGTCTTTGGCTTTGCAGATGTTGTTGTTTGATGCGTGATATTGTTTTCTTGAGTATTTGTTTGATGGTCAGTGTTTGACAAGAGATGGCCTTTGTTGCGGATTGCTACTTTTAGAGAGCGTAATGAACATTGTGTATTTTTCCTTTTGGTAGGGAGAATTCTATTTTGTTTAATTGTTGAACTTTTTTCTGCAAAGGGTATTTTCTCTTTGGTTACAAATGCATTTTCATTGACTTGCAACAAGGCATGTCTTTGCTTAAGACCTTCATCTGACAAATGTTTTTTTTTCTTGCAATGGCTCGTAGTGGCAGTGGTCGAAATTGTTCTCGTAACAGAATAAGTTTATGTGTTGTTTGGGCTGAATGCAATTGCATAGGACTTCTACTTTAGTCTGGGGAACTATTTTCCATATGTATATAGTTGTTTGAAATATGTATGAAATCCATAACAAGCAAAATTCAGAACCTTCTAGATTGGTGCGAACATATGGCATTCCCATCTTGCTAATTAGTGTTTGTTGTTGTAAGAGCAATTGGCTGTTTGGCATTGTAGGGTGGTGAAGCATGTTGAAGCAACACAAAGCAAATGTATGGTGCACTGCCAATGCATTGGCCAATGACTAGGCCATGAATAATCGTAAAGCAAGTGCATCAAACTGAGTATCAATCAAGGCAGCTATAGCAACGAACATGCTTTCACCACATTGAGTGACAAATGCAGGCAATTGTTGAAGGCCTACTTGATCAAGTTCTGTTGCTATTATCGTGGATATGTTTGTGATTTCACAAGGAACATTTAACAAAGGTGGTTTCATAATCTGTATTCTATTATAGGTGCTTATTCTTGAGAAGATAGGCTCATAGTGTCCAGCTAATGGATTGGCATCATGAAAAAGAATGGATATTTCAAAATGAGAAGTATCGTTAGTGAAATGCAACTATGGTTTCTTTCTTGTAAGAGATCAAATGCATATAGATATGTTCAACCAACGAGCCAGCCAATGGATACAAAACATGTCACCCCAAAGACTAGTTTCGCCTTTTGTGTTAGTTTCTATTGCGGAAAGCCTCATCTTATGTAAGTATGTGGCCTTGTCATTAATTCCATGCAGATCGTAAAGTATTGATGGGTGTAACTCATGATTGAAAGAGTTTAAAGCTAAATCGCACCTTGCATGAAGGCAATGTAAGAAGTGGGTAACAAGACCATTGCGAAGTTCATTGCATGTATAGCGGCAATGAAGCAATACACGAACAACATCAAATAAGCAATCACTAACAGTAAAGTTGAATGTATCAATTCGAAAGCACTGGACATTGTCCAAAGCCTCGTCAATTGATATGTTCTGTACATTGTCTTTTGTTCTGTATGTTTCCACTATAATTGCATAATCTGACATTTGTTTTTGTTTTTTTTGGCAAAGCATGTGGAGACGTATTGCTTGATTGAGCGATGAAGAGAAATCAATTTGTATTGGATACGTATTGCTTGATTGAGTGATCAAGGGAAATCAATTTGTATGAGGAGCAGTTTTAATATACGTGGACAAAAACAACTATGCTTGAAAATAGAAATACATAATCCAGCATGTATCAATGCAAATGTCGTATGCAATAAACATGTCTTAAATGGAGTGCTAATGTTAAAGACTAAAGTCAGAAGATTTATTTAAAGAATACCTATATTACTGAAGAAAAGGTGAATTTTATCTTCACAACTCTCACTTCAGCTTTGTAAATCCCTGCAAACACCTACGATTCAATAACAAAGATATATGTTAGGTGCAAAGCATTTTTTTTAAGGCGTAGATCAAGTCCAAGTACTAGTGCATTTACTTTTCTAAAGAAAACAAACTTTCAAAATAGAGTTTCTAAATTAGTGCAACTTCTAGACATCACATGCATCTCTAGACGATCATGCTCGATGAAAATAATCCTGAAATATGACATGGACGGGTCAAGCTATTATCATCACCACAATTCCAAATTACTCAAGTTTTGTCAAAGGCTTTCCAAAGGACACAATGGAAGGTAAAGCTACGTTGGGAACTTGACTAAGGATTTTATCATTTTTGTTTTGGTTTTACTGTGAAACAATCTGAGCTGCACAACACTTCATCTATATTGAAAATCAATACTAAGTTGGATCTTGGTACAATTGGGCTTCAAGAGACAATGCCTTAGGTATTCATCTTTGTTTGTTACTAGTAATGGCAATACAATTAGATGTTTTTAGTGAATATTAGATATGTTTGCTATTGTCAGAACTTAGAACATTCTAAAACTAAACAACACAGTTGAAATTACAACACACCAGCATTCTACCATAGATGTAGCTCAACACTATAATCATTGAAGAAACTAGGGTATAGCACCTTTCAACCTGAGACATGTCTATGACACTTCAATCACTAAAGTGAGGGCATTCTAATATTGTAGCAACCCTCTCTCACAGGCAGCAGTTGTTCTATTTATTAACCTGGAGTTCTTACCAATAATGCTTTGGTAACATGATAAAATTCAGCATACATTATGCAAATTGTCTTTCTTAATCTTTAATATTTGGTCAAATTTGCATGTACTAATTTCTTCACATAAACATCTAAAATTGCAAGTAAAAATTTAAAAACTTGATATCATAATATATATCATATGTTTTCTGATTTTTTTTTTAAATTTAGAGTATTATGTTGTACGACATTCTCTCACAAGTAAAATGACTATGATTCTTCTATCTCTTCTTCTTGTCAATATTCTATGCCATTGAGGGAAAATATTTAATAAAGTAAAATTTAAAACCCTTCAGTTTTCCTCTCTAACTTCTATCTGTTTGTTTCAATACTCTATAGCTTTGTAAGTCGCGGCTATGGAAACATATTTATGCATTTTCTGTCTACCTTTTGAAACTTTACTAGTTCGTAATTGCTGTTCTCTAACATAAATCTCATTGATCCATAATTGCTAACATCTAAGCTCACATAAAAGGCTTGGCAACAACAAGAGATTCTCAAAATAATTATTAAAATCATCCAAAATGTAAGAGGGAAAATATCGTTTATTTCAGAAACCATATCTAGATGGAGATCAATGTTGACTTGACTAAATTTATGATTAAACCAATGCATCATAGCAAGCAAGACAAGAAGCATAACTTACCAAAGACCATAATTTCAAACATAAAAATTTAAAAAGTTGTAGAAGCTAAAGAAAAAAAAGAATGGATCAGAGATGCATTTCCAATGTCTTCAAATAGAATCCACCCCCCCAAAAAAATGTGTTCAATCCTATTAAATATTCAGCAATATGTTTTACATGGTTGGAACTCTCTCTGAAATCTTAATTGTTTTAGAAAAACTGTGAAGAAGGCAGATATATACACTCCCAAATTATTCCCAAAAAAATTATTAAAATCCTCCAAATTGAAAGAGGGCAAATGTCCTCTATTTTAGAAACTCTAGATAGAGCTCTATTCAAGGAACCCTAATCATCCAAGAAGCATCTTGTAACATATGGAAGAAATGGTTTCAAACCAAGTTGAAACTGTCCTTGATAAAAAACTATATATATGGTTGTCACTTAGCATTTGGAATTTAGTACACGTCAACGGATGGTATATATGGAACCCCTATCTTTACAATTCCATGATATCTCCTCTATTCTTTCTATCCTCCTCTATTTTGAAGTTCATTATCTTTTATTATTCATGTTGGGCATCACGAAGAATCAGGGCATGTGAAACAATCAAGAAATCATAATCTCTATGCAATCCAAACATGTGAGGATAGTTGGATATTGATTTATATGTCCATATCTAGGATACTTTGCAAGCGCCAATTATGCAGATTGTGTATAACAATGCCATTCATCTGAACATGAAACCTAAAGGGAGGGTAACAAAAAAGTTGTCCCAAATAACAATTCGTAAGTGAGAGAACTAGAAATTGCTAAATACATTAGAAATAACCAGAGTCACCAATCATAAAACATCATATTTAAGTCATTTTCAAACAAATGGTGACAAGCAGAAAAAATCTGCAACCATACCTCCACCTCTTTTCCGTCCACTTTGATTGAAATCAATTTGAGATCACACCTATCCAAGACCAAAGGCAGCTGCGTGACTGCAATTTAATAACATATTACATTCCACTCTTTTAGCGACCCATATACGAGAATCCAAAGAGAAAAATTCATTGTCTGTAAACCTAAATTAATCAGAAGAAATAAAAATGCATACTAGATATTTTATTTGTGTTCATCCATTGTTTGTCAACTGTCACCATAACCTTGGATGGAAAAGAAGCATCAGAACTAGTAAGAATTTGAACAGAAAGGAAAAAATTAATAAACCAATGTTTGCTTTTCCCAATCTCACTCTTGAACTATGAATTCAGTTGAAAATGAATATGATGTGAACATAGCAAATATAGTTTTAAAATCCTTCATCGCAAGCATGGTTTTTGAGCTGGTAAAGCACAAATACACGCCGTGTGTTTCTTACACTAGTAAAAGCTACTACCTCCTCTACTAGAGACACACTCTCGCCTCTTAGTTCTCTCTATATTGGCAATCTCTATTAGATACATATACACAAGCAATCGCACTAGTCTGGGTTTACCCCCAAATTAATCTGAAATTCAAGCATCAGGTTCATATTTGGGCTAACTACAGCTGGGTGTCTTCATATTACTGAGCTTCATTGAAGATAAGCAACAAGAAGGACAAGTGGAATCAAGTTGAGCATACCTAGCTCTGATTTTTTAAGTTTTTTGACAAGGACAGCTGGGGTTTGAAGATGTTTATGAGATATTTGTGCCAAAATCTGCATACTGTTAGTTACCTTCATCTCAGAAAAAATAAAAGCAAGTCAATGTGAATCATTTCTAAAGTTTCTGGGCAGATTTAGCATGATTTTCTGTACTTCTCCTATACTCGAAAATACTCAAAAATTTATCTATATTAGCAAACAAATCAGTTCAATAATATGAAAGCAAATCTGAGTTTGTTGAAGAATTTCTTATATGAAAATAAAAATTCAGAATTTTCTGTGCCCTATTTTTGGAGATATTGTTGATCCCTATTTGGGGATATATTACAATAGAATAACTAATTAAAAAAAGCTAACTATTGGTTCCTAATCATCATTTTGAAGTTAATTCTTTGTGTCTTTAATAACTGCAGACCATAAACTTTATCAATTAACAATAACAGTGATTCTTGCTAGCAAATCAGAAATAAGATTATCTTTGTCTTGTAATTTTGTCTAGAACAGTGACAAAAAGTCTTAGAGTTCAAAACCTAAGGCGTTAATTCTACATATCTTGTTGCAAATGCGAGTATATTTAAATTTTGGGATCGACATCTTGTGATGGTGAGGACTTATAAATAATTGCATTATTTTGTGCTCCATTTTGTTCATCATATAAATTTGTTGGTCTGATATTCAGATATACGAATCTCCACTTCTGTCTACAGTTTTTCTTCTTTAATTATAGTGTTGACTACCTCATTTAGTAGAGTCATGCCCTAAACATTGTAAGAAATAGCTCTCATGTTGTTGGAAGCCTTGTAAATGTTCTCCAATCTGAGGAAAATCCTCAATGGGCACGTGTCAATTGAGGCAGGTTTCGTGTGGCAACTTGCATGTAAGTTTGGTTGTGTCATGGTGGCTATGCATCAGTTTTCCTTCTATTTCGAATGAAAGTCATGTTTTCCCTATTTTACATTTCTTCTTTTGTGAGTTTACCATTTCTATATTCATTATCTGATGTAGTGTAGGCAGACTGTATCAGGTATGGTTGTTTTCTACCCTTAATCAATTTCCTTTATGCAGCCTGTATCAGGCATGGTTGTTTTTGTTAGCGGACGTGGTTGCTAGCAGGGCAAAGACTTTAATCTTCCCTGCTTTTTTCTTCCCACCTACCCGGGCTCTTTCTTTAAGCCTTGTCGCATGATCGCAAGGCTTCTCTCTCCTCTCTTGCGATCATGTGACCAGCCTTCTCTGCACTGACGTTGACCTGCCCCAGTGACCGCATTGAGTTCTTTGCCTTGTCGCATGATCGCAAGGATTGATTTCTATTCTTGCGATCATGCGACCTCTTTACTTGCGTGAGACCCCTTTTTGAACCTGTCGCATGATCGCATGACCATTATTTTATTCATGTGATCATGCAACCAGTACTTGCTGCGTCCAGTCACCTCTCTGTCCTCTCATCTACCCTACCTACCGCACTCAGGGAATATGCTCTTGTTGCATGATCGCATGACCATTATTTTATTCATGCGATCATACGACCAGTCCTTTTTTCAATCCGCCAACTACCATTTTTATTGCAGTTTATTTTATATTTGTTTTTCTCTGACTTTTTGCATCAATCAGATGTAATCCAGGCAATTCGAGAACTTTCTACAGGTAGAACATTTTGTAAACAAAAGGGAATGTTTTGAAGCTCGGTCTTCTACAGAAACATAGAAAAATGATATTCTGAGTATTGGCAGCTCTTGGCACAATCTGTAAATTTGAAATTAATATAAAAGTATCTTTTTAATCTCTGAGAGTTTTCTGTTTTGTTTATTGGCTTTATATTTGTAACTCTATTTATTGCTTTGTTCCTTCCTCCAACATACCCTTGATCAATTTCCTATATGCTGGTTTTGATTCCTTATCTGCTTTCTCTCTTACTTGTTTTCTTTATTTCCATGATAATGTTCTAGGAGAACTCGTGTCTCAAACTCATTCATGCTTGAGAACAGAGCTGCATATAGGTTTTGGGTCATTTTTAGATAGATTTGAACCTTGAGGAGGTTGACTGATTGGATTTGTCCAGACACTGCTTTCTCTTATGTTTCTATCTCTACCTCTGTGGGTAGACTAGCTAGTAAATAAGCTAGTGCTGATAATATTGCACAAAGACCTGGCCCAGACAGTTCAGACCAATACAATAGTAGCTATACTAGAGAGAGCCCTGAACTTTCAAGAATGGCTCTTGAGAGCCCAAGAACCACTCCCATGTTCGACTTTGTCTAGTCAAGCAATTGGTCGCCGCCATGGCCTCTCCTGCGCTTGCCAATTCAAGCACCAGCAGTTACTTTGCGACCGACACATAATTTAAGTGGGTGGTGAAGGTTGTGGGGTCAATGAAATTAGGGCTTTTATAGCATTGAAATACAACCATGAATGTAGATGGTATGCATTGGGAATGAAGTTATATATATATATATATAAAGAAAGAAAGTATGGTTTAATTAGCTTATTATGTATATAGGATATATTAAATTTTTTCCAAGTTTGATCTTGATGAAATAAAAGGTTTGTTCATTTATGAAATCATTTAAGTAATTTGTTATATTTGAATAAAAGTATGGGTTAATAAATCTATTATGTAGATGGGATGGAGAAAGACACAGATTTAGATTTAGTTTTGATGCAACAAAGTTTTTTTATCTGTGTTATCATTCAAGTAACTTGTTACAATACAAAAAGAACATAGTTCAATAGGTTTATCATGTAGATGGAACACAATTAAAAGAAAGGTTAACTTGATAACATAAAGGAGCTAGGGAACACATATCACAAAAAAGAGCTAGAACATGGAGAAACAAAAGCAATAAAGAGCTAGGGCAGGCAGAGGAGAACAATAGCATTCTTTTTGAGTAAGCAGTTGTCGATGCCTCCTGCATAGTAATACTAAAATTAAACCCCTGCCCATCTGCAACCACAAAGATATCCAATCACAATATTAAAAAAACTATTTGATTATTATTATACATAAAATTCATGCAACTTAACCAACTCAACTTTGAAGGAGGAAACAATTTTTTAAAAAACTGAATCGTGATTGGCTTCTGAAGCTCAGATTAATTGGTGTTTAAGGCAAGCCCCTCAGCAATAGTTCTCTGCCATGGTAGGAACTAAGAATAGAACAACTTTTGAGTCGGAAGATAAAAAGATAAGGATTTTTTACACAAGAAAACTAAATTTCCATTCATTGGCTTTTAAACATGCTGATTATAGGCCGTTGCAAAGTGATTTCAAAATGAAAAATAACTATGAACTTCATCAGTACTACATTTAACCTAAGTAGACATGCAAAGTGTGGAAGCATAGACAAGGTACGTGAATCATTTTTAGAATGCCACTTGCCCTAACTGCATGCTAGCATTTTGTATTCAATTAAAAAAAAAAAAAAAAATCTTTCGTTTGCCCCTCATGTTGGGCAAGGAATTCCTGCTAGAATCGGTGGATGCGAGGCCAATGTAAAAATGCCTTTGCAATATAAAATTTGGTTATAAAAATTGCAACAGAAAACATATAAATGTGATTGTAAAAAACTGCGAGTAGGAAATCTCAGAAACATCAGAAGTAGAAACAATTTATCGCAAGTAGCTCAATCCAAAAAAGAAAAACTAAGAATGGAAAAGCATGAGTGGGTCGACCAGCTTCATTAACAGCACAGGTTAATTTCATCGTTTTTGTTTTAAACGGCTATTTCTAGGCCCTAGTGCAATGCTTTTCACTTTTACAATGCTTGCTTAAACAGCTGCAACGGCGGCCAAGTTTTCTTTTTCATGAAAACCACTTATTTTTTTTAAAAACATTTGTTACAAGCCACGGAAAACCCAGAGCACATAGAAAATGTTTTAGGATTTTCACAGTTTTCGAAGGATGAACTATTAAAAAAAAATAGAGACTTGGAAACATTAGTCGAAGAAATACAACGCCTTGGACACCTGGACGAAAATAGACAAGTAAATGACACGAAAAGAGGGCAAGGCTTAAAAATGACACGTATCTATATATTCGTATTTGCAGCTTAAATGACACGTATCTGTATATTTGTATTTACAGCGTTATATATGTCTTCTGCATGCAATGCAAGACAAAGCATATCACTTTATTCGAACCTTGTATGCGACGATAGTTTTCTTGAGACTTCTTCTCGGGGAAATTTTAGGAAAATTTCAGTCTTTGCCTCTCAAAAGCTTCCACAGGCAGACAAACCCAACAGGGAATCGAACTCTGACGAGCCAGTTAGTGCAGAGCAACAGGATTCAAAGCCCCATATTTTGTCGCCCTTGAAATTTGCCAATTTCGAGCTTCCTCAGAGGTACCCACTTTCTGAAGTTTACCATTTTTTCAATTGCAATGAATTTTATGAGGCTTATGCTTAATTTGTGAAAAATATAGGGTCGTTTTAGCGCCTGTGACGAGATGCAGAGCACTGAATCATGTTCCACAGCCAGCCCATGTCAAGTTTTATTCTCAGAGAACGACTAGCAGTGGATTTCTCATCTCTGAAGCTGCAGCAGTCGCCAATGATGGCATTGGGTAATACAAATTACACAGCGAGGAACTTCTTTCATATGAGATTGACATATGAGATTGACATATTTTGATACTTTCAAGCCCGCCCAGATTTACAGAATCTGTCGACAGATTTATTTTTTATTTTCTACATATTCATTAAAAATTGAAATGTTACCTCAGGCACAGAGGATTTATAATAAACATATATAATTTACTAAAAGTGTAAATGAATGGGATAGGAAGGTCCATTCACAGGTTGTAGAAGCTATCTACATATTTATTAAACGTTACCTCAGTTACAGAGAGTTTATAATTAACTTATCTTCCAGGTGTAGATGGATGGGCATGGATGGCCCGTTTCCAGGTTTGTAAAAACTATCTACAGATTTTTTTTCTGTATATACTTAAGCTCTAAATATTTATTATATGTTACCTTAGTTACATAGAGTTTACAATAAACATATCTTTCAAATATCCGTGCATAAATCTATTTGAATATTTCTACGTATTAAGTGAACATTCAGATTTTCATGAATTATCTGTTGTCCATGTACTCCACGTTCTGGTTCTCTTTTCATGTTTACATTATAAACGCTCTGGTCTGAAGGAAGGCTAGTTTGTTTGCATTTCGCCCCTCTTTCTTAAGGAAGGCTAGTTTGCGTGTGGCTGTGCGTGAGGGTTTGCAGCCATAAAGATGGCGCTCCTATTTTACATAGAAGATTTTATTAAAATAACCCAAAAACATAAGAAGTAACAGTCGAAAAAAAAGAGGTAACAGTGCAAAAAAAATGGAAGTGCATTGTAAAAATTTTAAGAAAAAATGCTATAAAATTACATTAGTTTGAAGATGAAACACCAAGAACCCAGGATGAACACCACGATGAATAAGAGCCCAAGATCAACACAGAGAACACACCATCCACCAAGAACTCAAACAAAATGCCAAGAATAAAATATAGAAGAACACAATAATGATCTTAATATAGAAAACAGCAGAAGGTGAAGGACAAGAATTAAGGAGAAATTAAAGAGATAGAGGATGTAGCATTTATGCCCCGTCCTTTTGAAGCATCCTCCATTGAATACCCAGTTAATATGTCTGGAGAAGCGTGCCCAGCAAACAAGTTGCATCCGCAGGGCAGTAATTTTTTTTTAATTTTTCTTCAAAATAATATTTAAACCACTAGCAAAAATAGAAATGACCAATCAAAAATCAGTTCTAAATTATGAAAAATTGACATTAATAAAAAAATTACCAAACACTTATAGTAACTTACGTTTAAACTATGTGTTCCAGCTTTCGTAAAAAATAGATTAATAAGAAAAAGCAGTGAAAACATAAGTCTCTTGCCTATAAGGCAGGACTAAAAAGTAGTCTTTCAAGTTAAATACAAAAAAGCAAAACAACTTTTTAAATTCTATATGAAAAATTTGTGTTGTCATGTTAGAGAAGACATGACAAATAAATTAAGAAAGAAAAGTTGTAGTACACGTGGGTTGTGTCCCATATCATTATTAAAATAGTGGAAAAAGTGGCCTCGTTCCATCTTACTATTATCATTCATATTTTTAAGCCCGTTTTTATATGTGCAATTGACGACGTATTTATTGATCCGTCATCACCCGTATCGAATAACACATTTTTCAAAATTTAAATCTTTTTTCATAAGAATGTGAATATACTAGCTTATATATACTTTATATATATAATAAGCTGAGAGATATCCTTCTGAAACGTCTATTGCACTCAAATAAATTATGAAAATAGGCATCTCGTAAAAGATATCTCTCAACTTATTAAGCCGATAGGCTTCCCCTACGGAGCGAGCTTTCCAGCGTACACATCATTTATTTCTCATGCACAAAAACCTGTCTCACGCTCTAAAACCGGACTATGCAGTGGGAAATAGTAAAGCAGTAAACCATTTTTGGTAGGTTTTCTGTCTCACACAGAACGCTGGTTTTCTATCTCGCATGTTGGTTGCAGCTAATAAATCTGATAGTTGTTTCCCTAATGGGTCTCTGGATTTGTCAGCTATCGTGTTGAGTTTTTCCCAAGCTTATAATTTATTCTCTGGATTTGGAGACGAATGGTACTTTTTCTATTGAAGGTTATACTGAGAGAGGCTGAAGAAAAACATGGGTCTGTTTACAATATTGGAAGAGGACTTCCGGCCATAGAAGATTTTTCTAAATACGACGGATTTGTGGATTCCGTCAGGTGTTTTGACGTGCATGGAAATGATGTCCCTGAAATTGGAGGGATGTGTTAACAGTACATTCTGCCTTCCTGAAGCTCCAAAAGTTGTAGTAGGAATGAAAGCCTCAACTGCATACATCTTTGTTGATAATGCCACATTTAGAGACTTCTTGTTCAATCACTTTCAAGTGGCCTCTCTGGATGAAGAAAGTGCAGCCATATCAATGGTCAGTATATGTTTTTTTTTCTGGGAGTCTCTTTGTATCAATTACCACAAACTCAAACTAATAATATCAAATTTTAGCATATGAAATTTCTTGGTGCCCTCTAAGGATTTGGGGACCATATAGAATATGAAAGTTCCATATAGTTACAGATATGTCAAGATCTTAGCATGCTTATGTTAATCTTTAAAATGGTATTTACTTGCAGATTTGTCAATCAAGCAGTGTTCCAGTAATTATGTTCAGAGGCTTATCTGATTTGGCTGGAGGTGACAAGGAAAACATTTCATCCATGTTCAGTTCTTTGGCTGCTAAAAATGCCCTAACATCTGCACTTGCTTTCTTATCCCTGTTACAAAATACCACAGAAGGCGGAGGAGGTTCTAATGCCTTACAATTTGTTGACACCTAATAAGAATACCTACATAAAAAAATAATATTCAATATGTGTAGAAGATGTTCACATGAATGATATTATAGTTAAGATAATACGATGGTGCATCTTATTATGTGAATGTTAAAGTAAAAAATTTCTTTAATCTCAATTTGTTCTCTTGGATCAATTTAACTAAAATTAAAGAAGTATTAAGATAAGTGGTAACACTGAATGTGATTATGGATTATTGATTATACTACTTGTTCTAATGTAAGTATATGGGTGGCATCAAATGAGTATGATATAATTTTTTGAAGATGATAATAAATGTTGATTTATTGACTGTTAATGTGCAATGACAATTGATGATTGATTCTTGTAAGAAAAGATACTTTTGTATGATCTTGCAACCATTTTCAATAATGTTTGATGATGTCAAAGTGTCTTTAGATGATAGCTTTAAATAAACAATTCTATATGCATAATTTGAAATTTTTAGCATGTATGGAAAAGTAATGACTATATTTCAAAATTGTAAACCTTGGAAAATGAGAAGACAATTTTAATAATTTCAGCAAAAGATGCTGGAAATCAAGTTGAGTTTTTTAACTAATAAATTTGGTATAGTGAATAGAAGGATTATGTTAGAGGTAAATAAATCAAACATATAAAATCATATAGTAAAGTAAAATATCAAATATATCTTTATAAAATTACATAAACATAAAAAAGTAACAATAAAATCAAATTTTCTTTATGCGAATCTAAATTATATAATCTTTATTCTTCAATTAAACTATAAAAGAAATAAACATTAATGTTTTAGTATTTTTACAATTATTTTATTTTTAATTACAATGAAAGATATTATATAACTGTATAGGAGAATGTGAAAAACTTTGTACTTAAAGATGCCTCAAATCACTTTTTTCAAGAATAAATTGTAATTGTTAGAGGACTAACCATTTTATCAAATGATTTTAGAAATTGCACACCACAAATACTATCACAACCCAAAGGGTGAGAATTGGGTGTTCATGCCATTATGAATAGACTTAGAAGTTAGAAGAACAAGACCAGTAGGAAACACAAGCAAGGAGGAAGTAAACCCTAATGCCAACTCCAACATTTGTTCAAATGCTAGAGGCACCATGGAGTGTCTAAAGTTGACAAAAAGAAACTAACACAAAATAGCAATACAACTTCCCATCAATTCAATATCTAAAAGTGCTCACAATTGGCCAAATTACATATATAGATTAGCTCACATGCACCAAGCTAATTGTAAGTTTATATGAAAAGGTACGACAAAAGAATTACTATCACTAGTATTATCCTTAACTCACTCATTAACCAGCTCTCTACAAGAATCCAAGAGGTGTCTATATATTAGCTCCAACCTTTAAGAATGATCAATGTCAATTGCAAGATACTCTAAATATTATAGTCCCTCCAAACATATAGGTTGCTCAAAATTTGATTATGAAGCATTTGGAGTAAAAGGTTTTGATGTGATTCTACCTAGAGGTCTCTCTATTCTCATAGAGTCTTGTGGTATGTTGGATTGAATGTTACAAAGAAAATGAACTGGGTGATAACTTATGATTTTTTGACAACCATGCTTTTTGCAATCTAATTCAAAACTCATCAGATTTGAATATTACGTATATAAGCTAGATACTCCTACATCATATACACTCTTAGGTCACAAGAAACCAAACTTTAACTCACTAATTCCATGCATGGTTCTAAATTTTTTTATGCTTTTGGTCATTCACATTCTTAAATATTGGTATCCATGATTTTCTATTTGAATTAAGATGCCTGCTCTAAACTGAAATATTCATAACATTATATTCAAGTTTTATGTATATTATTATTCTAAATGTATCACATCACTAATCAACATCAGTTATTTTCTCCAAGAATCTGTATGCAATGCGGAACAAAGTTCTCAGAATCTGCTTTGGTCACCAGGTCTCATGCCCTTTCTTTTGTTTACAATCTTTGATAAGACCAGACAATATTGTTGAGAATGACGAGTATGGTGGTTGTTCACCATACAGTGAAACACCATATAGGTAGTTTGGGGCACCATATAGTGAAACACCGTACGGATATTTTGAGACAAATGTGTACGGTGAAACCTTGCAGAGTACGTCATGAGTACTATGTAGAGTACAATGATGTTGCATGTATGGTGAAGGTGAATTAAAAGTATAGATTCCATAGTACGAGTACTATACTTTAGAATGGTTCCAGTTTCGATGTACGGTGATGCATGTGGAGTAATGTATGTGGCGAAGGGAATGACCCGATGCCGAAGGGAGTGACCGAGGCCGAAGGAAGTGTCTGAGGTAGAAGGGAGTGACCTGATGCCGAAGGGAGTGTCTAAGGCCTAAGGGAGTGACTGAGGTCGAAGGGAGTGTCCCAATGCCAAAGGGAGTGTCTGATGTCGAAGGGACTATCGACTAGAGGAGTGACTATTGGGACTGTCAAATGGTGGAGTGCCAAGGCTACTAGTAACCGTTTCATGGAGTGACAATTGTTATACCAAATTCTATAACGAATCACAATGTATAAATTTTTGTGGGATTCATTAGGAATAGGAGGCAAAAAGGCTGAAATAGTAGAGTGTCAAAGTGGTGTAATGTCAGGTTGATTGTAACACAATTTGAGCCGGTGCAAAAATACATTATTTTTTGTATGTAACATTGGTTACTGCAATGCAAAGAAGACACTCAAGTTTTTTGGTGGTGGGTTTTTCCTGAAAGGGTTTCCCACGTAAATTTGGTCTCCTGTGTTTATCTTGTGTGCATGATATTTTCTATGTTCTTATTTCTTTTGCTTATCTCAATATTTTGAAGTAGGTTCAAACTCTTTATTATTTCCCCTGTAAATTGACATTAGGAAGGCATTTCCGCACTGTTGCTTTCCTTAAAAGTTGTATCAGAGCCAAACCAGTTTTTGTTATCCTTGTTGGGTAGGGTTGGTTGTTTGTGTCAATTTGGTTCTAGTGGGGTTTTGTAAAGTGTTCAACTGGAAATTGAGATGGTAAGTATATCAGGGAAAATAAACATTGAAAAGTTCAATGGCACAAACTTTGAGTTGTGGAAACTTAAAGTTGAAAATATGCTAGTTGATCGAGATCTATGGATCGTTGTGTCTGGTAACAAGCCTTCGGGCATGAAGCAGGAAGATTGAGATCTGGCAGATAGAAAGGCTAGAGGACTGATAAGGTTGAGCCTTGTAGATTCTATTTTGTTGAATGTCCATGAAGAGAAATCTGCATGTTCTTTGTGGAAGAAGTTGAGAGATATTTATCAAGGAAAATCCTTGGGAAACAAGATCTTCCTGAGAAAGAAGTTGTACTCTCTAAAGATGGATGAAGGA
Organism: Chamaecyparis obtusa; assembly: GCA_027943335.1. Taxonomy (NCBI): domain Eukaryota; kingdom Viridiplantae; phylum Streptophyta; class Pinopsida; order Cupressales; family Cupressaceae; genus Chamaecyparis; species Chamaecyparis obtusa. Next base: position 482,241 of record BSBK01000740.1, on the reverse strand, counting down.
ACGGCTCTAGTAGATCATCTAAATACATTTAATATGGTGATTGCACAGTTAACATCTGTTGGTGTTTTGGTTAGTGAAGAAGAGCATTGCATGTTATTGTTGTGCTCGTTGCCTGATTTGTGGGATCACCTTGTGATGGCCATCAGAAGTACTACCAACCAATTTAAGATGGATGAAGTAGTTGTTGCACTTTTGTCAGAGGAGATGCAAAGGAAATATTCTAAGGTGGCTAAAGAGTCTCTCGTCATTCAAGACATATCAAAGGACAAAAGCAAGGACATGAAGTCTGAATCTTCTAGAAAGAAGTCCAAAGTGAAGTGTTGGAACTATGGGCAGGTTGGTCATATCCAAAAGGATTGCAAAGAGAAGAAGAAGAAGAAGAAAATGAAAAGTTCTTCAGATTCAGAGTCTTCTCAGAGTGATGATGAAGATTCTAGCAGTGTTGCTTTGGCTGATCAGTCATCTGATGATGACTGGTAGATTAATTTGATCTTCATGTGGAAGATGTTTTTCACGATGCCATGTGTGACTCGACACCACCATATAGTGGGGGTTGTTGGTAGTGATGTATGGAAGAATTTTTTCACGATGTCATGTGTAACTCGACACCATGGTTTAGTGGGAGTTGTTGGTAGTGACATAGTGAATAATCTTCATAATTTGTATTGCAAATTTTGAAGGCGTGAGATTCTGATGTTGTAGAAGGATCTTTTCACATTTGCTAAAGTACTGTTTGGAGATGTTTATCTTCATGTAATTGAAGATGTTGACATCTTGAGAGCTCTACAGGGTTTTTGATAAAGCTGTAGATTATGTTTTCATTTGACATGTTATGGTATGTTAATATGGAGCATGTTATCTCTTTGGTTGAGATGTTTTAGATCATGTTGTCATGTTTATGTTCCCAAGGTCGTGGTTGGAATTTTGACATTGATCTTGTTTTTGTTGATGTGTATTGAGTACATTGGTCATTTGTTTGACACTTCATGAAGTTGTTCTGCATTTGGAGTTAGCATGGATTGATCAGTTACAAGTGCTCATGGATACTTAGAGACGACGACGACGACGATGTTTTCTCTTGTGATTAGAGATGTGTTTGTTGAAATGGTTGATGGTTTCAGCAGGAAGCTTGACAAGCATCTAGAGGTGTATGTAGAAGGACATGGTACATGGTTGATGTCCTGTTGATGTTCTTGATGCTACAAGTTTTTTGTTGCACTTCTACATGGGGTGACCCCACAATAGTGGGTTACACTTTTTTAGACATGCTGAATTTTGCTGAAATAACACATTTTTAATAAAATATGATGATTTAAGCCTTGAGAGGTTCCATTTGAAAGAATTAATTACAAATGGTTAGCTCAAAGCCTCTTAGATTAAAAAAATATTGATATAACACCTATACTCCTCATTCATACCTACAATGGAGTCTCCTTCGCACCTATTAAAATACTAATAAAAAATCACTTCGACTTTATGTTTTGGTAGATCAAATGAATCCATTTGAAAAACCTATCTATGTAGTATGATTCTATTCGGAACAAGCTTTCTAATGAATATAATTTTAATACATATTATTATCACTTTTAAATATTACTTTAACTAAACATAGGTTGTTTGGTCATTCAACAACCTGTCTCTTCAAGACTTCGGAAAAAATAGTGAATTACAAAAAAAAATTATGAAAAATATGTAAGAAAAGAGTACTTGTGTTACCTTTCTATAAAAAAAAATTTAAAATTTTTTTGATATACACAAATCAAGTTAGAGCAATCCAAGTGACCTTATGTCTAAATTACAGTTACTGTCACTTTAGAACTTAATAAACTATGAAATATTGACCCAAAATGAATGAAACCAATTACATCCTTTAGATATTGAAGTTACAAATATAGTTTTAAAATAATTACATTGTTATCATATTTTAAAAAAAAGTTATGCTGATCCAAGTGACAGTAACTCCTTAAAAACACAGTTTCTCACACAAACCACTTTTCGAAGGAGAAAGAAAAATGAATTTAAATTAATTTTAATTTTAAAAATATATATATATTTACAAATTAAAAAGAAAATTCTAAAAGACTATAGTTTACATCATCTTCAAATTCCTAATAGTTTTGTGGCAACAGGTGTTTGAAAGTGAAGTTTTTCTCCAAATGTTGATCTCTATGTCAAAGTTGGCCAAAAAGTGGGACACACTATTGTGGGACCACCTCATGATATGGTTGAATGGATTCATATCAGGAAGACATTGCCTATGCAGTGGGAGCTTCTTAGTGCATATGTGGTAGATAGTGCTTTGAGGCTTGAAACTATATGTTATAGGTTGTATATGTTATTGATTTTGAATTCATGATTTATACCTTGGAGGTATCAAAATGAACACGGTTAAGTTAGAATTGTGGACATGGTCATATTAAGTAACTCTGCGATATTAGTACGCACCTCTTCAAGTGGGAGATTGTTGAGAATGACGAGTACAATAGTTGTTCATGGTACGGTGGAACACCATACAGGTAGTTTGAGGCACCGTACAGTGAAACACCATATGGGTAGTTTTGAGACAAATGTGTACGATGAAACCTTGCAAAGTATGTCATGAGTATTATGTGGAGTATGATGATGTTGCATGTACGGTGAAGGTGAGGTACAAGTATGGATTCTATAGTACGAGTACTATACTTCAGTACGGTGCCAGTTCCAATGTACAGTGATGCATGTGGAGTAATGTCTGTGGCGAAGGGAATGACCCGATGCCGAAGGGAGTGATCGAGGCCGAAGGGAGTGACTGAGGCTGAAGGAAGTGTCTGAGGCAGAAGGGAGTGACCCGATGCTGAAGGAAGTGACCGAGGATGAAGGGAGTGACTCGATGCCAAAGGGAGTGTCTAAGGTCGAAGGGAGTGACTGAAGCTGAAGGGAGTGTCCTAATGCCGAAGGGAGTGTCTGATGTCGAAGGGACCATCGACTAAAGGAGTGACTGTTGGGATTATCAAATGTTGGAGTGCCAAGGTTGCTAGTAACCGTTTCATGGAGTGATAGTTGTTATATCGAATTCTATAACGAATCACAGTGTATAAATGTTTGTGGGATTCGTTAGGAATAGGAGGAAAAAAGGATGAAATAGTAGAGTGTCAAAGTGGTGTAATGTTAGGTTGATTGTAACACAATATGAGCCTGTGGAAAAATACATTATTGTTTGTAACATTGGTTACTGTAATACAAAGATGACACTCAGGTTTTTTCGGTGGTGGGTTTTTCCCGAAAGGGTTTCCCATGTAAATTTGGTCTCCTGTGTTTATCTTGTGTGCATGACATTTTCTATGTTCTTGTTTCTTTTTCCTATCTCAATATTTTGAAGTGTGTTCAAACTCTTTATTATTTCCCATGTAAATTGATATTAGAAAGGCGTTTCCGCACCATTGCTTTCCTTACAAATATTAGTGGGTGTAATTTAGTGACATCCTGACACAGGTATGCTGGCCTCCACGATGATGATCTGGACTTCTTTTGGCGCATGATATAATCGAATTGTTTGTATGTGATCACCACTCATCAATTCCCCTTCATTGGACCTTGCATTATACGCACAAGCACACATAGAATTGTTTATGCTAATGACATTAATCATAGTATTCAAATACCAATATAAGTTCATTTCCAATTTCTTCATGGATGGAATCTACGGTTCCAAGCATACACGTACGAGTATAATTAAGGGATTTGAAGTTGTGTTATGTAAAGCAGGTATTGTCATATGGTCTTTTGGGTTGTGTAATGTGACAAATGTATCATAAATGGAAGGAAAGGCCTCTGTGTCAAATTTTGAATAAATTGTTTTTTAAATGGTATACTGATCCTTTTGATTGGCATTTATACTATCCATTTCAGTCTCTTAGAACAACAAAGTAACTTGTTTGTTTCTCTCTGCATAAACCATAGAAAGGGAAAATATACGAGACATTTTCAAGCAAGTAAATGTGGAGAATGATCTTCATTTTGCAGCTAATTACAGTCAAAAGAATCTTTAAAAGTGAGAGCGCACAGATATATACCTATAGTTTGGAAACTTAGCTCTATGGGATGGAGATGTGACGGTACGAAAGAGAGACTTTTTTCCTCAAATATTTTTTCTCCTTCAAGAGAAGGAGAGCTTAAGATTCTTTCAAGACGTAATGATAATGTCCAAAGAACATCACTTTCCTTCTAGAAGGGACTTTACGCGTTCGCTTAGATGGCTATCTTGGTTTTCTAATGTCTTTCTATAATAGAATATGCAATGCAAGCATAGCATTAGCTTTGAAGTGTCCATAGAATTCAATATCTTACTTGTGCGTTTCACTCTATCCATTTTCTTATTATGTTTACAATTTTCTGAGAAGATATCAATGGCAATGCATTGTATGGATGTGGTGGTCTTCCTCCAACTTTGAGTGTTACACAAACAAAAGTTGGCAAGTTGGAGATCAAGTTGTAAAGCTATCTTCATCGAAACTGCTAGCTCCTACTCATGTTTATTATTCTTCTTCTTATTGGGCACTTTTAAAGGCATTGTATACCATGTTGGAGAAGCTTCTTTGAGATTTTTTGTGGGCCTCGAGAGTTGATCACCATGGCTTCCACCAAGTTGTCTTGGAGTATTGTTATCTTCCTAGAGAATTTGGAGGACTCAGTCTTTTGTCCACCCAAAAGCAAGGCATTTTCTTGTGTTCCAAATGGGCTCTAGCAATGAGGCCTAGAAAAGCCTTCTGAGGCATTGTATTTTTTCAAGATATTTAGCCAATAATTGGAATAAAACTAGATCCATATTATTTTTAGCTGAAGATGAAAACCTTCTTTCACAAGTGGTAGAAACGAGAATATCTCTAAATGTAGTAATGCTAAGCATCATCAAAGAAAGTGGTATTGTTGATTACTACATGAAACAAATGTATTTCTTATTGTTTTGATTATTTATTCACTCTTAATTGAGAGAATAGGCCGTGGGCTAAATTTTTTTGTTTCAGGTTTACAAGTTAACCACTTTGGATTGCATGACAGAGACATAAGTACCCATGTGCCTGTGACTAATGGGTTGCCTATTTTAGCAAGTGCCTAATACTGTTGTGCTGAAATTTAAGCCTAATGACATCTATTTGGAGTGGATTTCTATCTAAATTTTATTTTGATTTGAATGGAAAATTGTAAATCAAATGAATTAGTAAATTATTTAGTGAAAATTTCAATGAGTAAGAAAAAATCAATTTACTACTAATTATGGTTATATGTATTTTCCACTAAGTAATTTTTATTAATATCTAGATTTATATAATTTTTAAAATAAATAATTTAAGTTAAATTTTCCTTATAATTTCTTTGTATAAGTTGTTTCTTTGTCATACATGTAAACAAATTTTAAAAATAATTACACATTAAATTTAAAAAAAAAAATTAAAAAAATGTAAATAAAAGCCTTCAATAGTTGTATCCAAAATTATTGTTAGCAAATAAATAATGCAAAGGCCACACTAGAAGAAATAATTAAATGGATCTTTATTTTAAATTTATATCAAATGTTGTTTCGGTGACAGTAATATTAGAACTAAGTTTTTCTTATTTCTTGTGGAGGAAAATTATTTTAAAAAATTGGTTTAAAAGTTAAATGTTTAAATACTCATTGTGGGAGGGTAATGAATATGATTAGTCAAGTTTGAGAGTTTAAAATTGATCTCATCATTTATAGTGTTTTAACCTTTATATTCAAATAGAAATTTATTAGTCATATGTTCTTTATGATCTATACATTTTTAAATTAGAAAGCAACAATCATATATACATATATTTTGAGAATTTTTATATTTTGTAGTTTTAAATTATTTTAATTTTTAATATCAAAAGAAAAAAAAAAGTGTGTTTTAATAATGCATAATACTAATAAAAATAATTTACGCTTTCATCTATAACTCTCAAATTTAAAATTTACTTTCAATATCCTATTGGCTTTTCCCTTGAACCTCCTAAGGTGCAAGTGCTAGTTATATATATATATATATATATATATATATATATATATATATATATATATATATATATATATATATATATATATATATATATATATATATATATATATATAAGTATATATATATAAAGTATATATAAGCTAGTAGCAGTTGCGACACATAATGAAAGATATTATATATATTATTTTTATTATAGTTAATGTACAATAGTAAATTATATAGTAGTAAATTATATAGTGAGAAAATAAAGGGATTATATCTAGGGATTGATTAACACATTGAAATAATTAATTTGATTAGGGTTAGCATTTAGCGTTAGCGTTAGGGTTAGACTATGGTTTGATTTATTATTATGATTAGGGTTAGGGCTTAGTGTTAAGGTTGAGTTTATGGTCATGGTTACAAGGAGAATTAGGGTTAGGGTTAGGGTTTTGATTATAATTACAATAGGATTATGTTTAGGGTTTACATCAAAGTAAGGGTCAGGGTAGGGATTAGGTTTAAAATTATGATTAGGGTGACACAATGGTTGGGACTGGAATTATTATTATGATTATGATAGAATAATAGTTATGTTAGGTTTAAGTTCAAGATTAGGATTAGAATTAATCTATCATGGCAATGGTTTAATGTGTCATTTAGTGTTACAATTTATATCATGTTTACGGTTACCATTAGGGTTAGAATTTGGTATAAATTTATTATATTAATTAGGTTAGGGTTTAGTGTTAAGGCTGGGTTTATGGTCATGGTTACAAGTAGAACTATGGTTATTTTTCAATTGAATATTTTTATAAAAGTTGAATGATGAAAAAATTAAAAGTCATGATACATCTCAGCGTATTTTATATATAGATATATAAGCTAGTAGCAACAAGAGAAAAACATAGATTAATATATAATTATATACAACATATTTTATTAAAGAGAATTTATATAATATTATATTATGATATTATTATTTTCAATAATTGCTTTACTTTAAACCAAACTATAATTTTACTCTAATTATATATAATATTAATATTATATTTTATTATTAGTCAAATATTATTATAATATAAACTTATATTGAATAAGATTATAATTATATTATAATTAATATTTATTTACAAATTAAGATAAAAGTATTATTTATTAATATGCTAGGGTTACTACTTAGGCTTATGGTTACTATTGTCGTTAGGGTTAAGGTTTACATCATAGTTAGGATTAGGGTTGTGATTATGATTAACATTTAGGGTTAGGATATATATCATGGTTAACATCTACATTAAGGATATAGTTTATACAATGGATAGAGTTAGCATTAGGTTTAGTGTTTGATTTAAGTTTATTATTAGAATTAAGGTTAGGGCTTAGGATTATAGTTAAGGTTAGGGTTTAGTGTTAAGGTTGGGTTTGTTGTCACAGTTATAGTTTAACATCAAGGTGAGAATTATGTATACATGTTACATCAAAGTTACGGTTAGGGTAGGGATTAAGTTTAAAATTATGATTAGGGTGACATAATGGTTGGGACTGAAATTATTATTATGATTATGATAGAATAATAGTTATGTTAGGTTAAGTTCAAGATTAGGATTAGCATTAATGTACATGGCTATTGTTTAATGTGTCATTTATTGTTACAATTTTTATAATATTTAGGGTTAGCATTAGGGTTAGAGTTTGGTATAAATTTATTATATTAATTAGTTTACGGTTTAGTGTTAAGGTTGGGTTTATGATCATGGTTACAAGTAGAACTATGGTTTTTTTTCAATTGAATATTTTTATAAAAGTTGAATGATGAAAAAATTAAAAGTTATGATACATCTTCGCATATTTTATATATAGATATATACAAGTTACATCAAAGTTAGAATAATGTTAAGGTTAGGGTCCAACTTGGTTTAATGTGTAATTAAATTTAGAGTTAAGTTTAGGGCTCAATCTAGTTTGATGTTTAATTTGGTTTTCAAGGTCGAATGTTTCTATTTCTTTAGGGTTTGGGCTCAATTTGGTATATGTTGTTAAGTTTGGATTCAATTAGGAGTAGAATTTAAATTAGAATCAGGCTTGCAATTCCACTTGGTTTAGTATTATAGTTATAATTGGTTTAGTGGTAAGGTTAGGGTTCAATTTTATATTAATTTAAGGTTCAAAGTGGTTTTGTTCATGCAAAGATATAAGATATAATTCTCTCTTTTGTGCTAATCATATTGGTTGACTTTCAAAGACCTCATAGAAGATTATCAATAATAGAAAGCAAGAATTTTTTATAAAATTTTTTAAAAATAAATATTCAAAAATTATAATTTTGTTATTATTATAAATATGAAAAATACTTTTCCATCTTAATTTATTCATATCATGAAATTGAAAAAAATAGAAACATCTTACTTTTTTATATATTTTTCTAATTAATTTTAAGAATTCATGTGGAAATAATTGTATTCAAAACTAAAAGTAAATTGAAGATAAATTTAAATAATTAAAGTAAAACTATTATCAAATTAATAAAATTTTGTAGGGAAAAATTTATTACCATTTCCAATAATTCAAAATATATAAATTTTAGCAAGTTTCTAAAATTAAATTTATTGTCATTGTCAACAATTCAAAATACTTAAATTTTAGTAGGTTTCTAAATTAAAATCTATTTATTTTGATACTCTTTTACCATATATTTAGTAAAATTTGTTAAAATGGTGATTACATTCTATTTTAGTGAACTGATTCTTGAATTATGATTGGCAACATTCTAATTTTAAATATAATTTTTTTGAAGTATTAGCCTCCATTCTAGTTAGGATTTACTTGGAATTTCCTATGTATTGGTTGTTGTGCCTTGTTATTGAGCTACAGACTAAGACATGAAATTTTCATATGAGTAATTTGATTCAAGTTTATATATTTTTTCTTCATCAATATTCTGGATTACACTTTATGATAATAGTTGCAATATCAGAATGGATGTCATCAAAATATGAGTAGTTTGATTCAACTTTATATATTTTTTCATGTTTTTTTCAACAATTGGTTTGATGTTAGTAGATTTGCACTATCCTTTTCAATAATAGTTACTGGTATCAAATTATACGCAATCAAATTCCAAAGAAGCAACTATAATTGATTTAATACATTTTTAACTTGAAGAATTTTAAATTTGACCATATACAAACATTTTAAGTTTTTAGCCGCTCAACAATTTAGATTTCTTTATTTAATTATCTATATCTTTATCCCACAAACACTTTGAATCGCACTACAATATTATCATTTAGTGCATTGATTTAACATAATTAGCACATTTATTTCAATTTCAATTTCTTCAAATTGTAAATATAACGTTTCTTAATTTTTGAAAAATGGGTATGTGCAGGTTCATGGTATACCAAACTATGGCTTTAAGTGGCAATGAAAAATTAGAAAATCAAGGTTAGTCAACTTGATGTAAAAGGTTGAACATCTTATGAACCTTAGGTGAAAAAGTTGTAAGAATAGAATCTGTAAGAAATTGAATGTAGTTTCTAAACTACTAGCCCTTTTTTAAAAAAAATTTTGTCTAATTGTTCAAAATTTTAGATTTCAATGCAGTAGTACGAAAATTTTTTGGGAAAAAATAAAGAGTACGTGTATGTCTGACCACCTTAATCACAATCAAATGATGATATTTTTTCCCAAGATTCTAGATATAAGTAGTAGACTCATGCCTAAATGTGACGCATATTTTTTTGTAATTTTTGGTCAAATAAATAATTAATTATGAATTTTCTGCTACAAATTTTTTAGAATAAAAAAACTCTCGTGTCTGACCACCTTAAATAATTCAAAATTTTACAAAATTCAAAACTTTTTTCTTATAGTAGCCGAAGCATAGAATGTGACGCATGTTTCAGATTTCAAAAAGGTTAAACAGTTTGAAAGTTATAGTTGTTTTTAATCAGTATGTCAATTATGACTTTAAAGATAACTCAATTAAAAAAAAAGTAATAATTACTTATTGAACTTGAAATTTGATAGAAATTATATTGATGGAAAGATGATAATGTCTTTAAGAAACCCTTTTTGTTTCATCAATTTCAAGTGAAAAAATAGTCATCAGCTACATGGTCGAAGTCTTGGTATCAAGAACTATCTCCTGAAACACACCTAAAGGGTTGACCACCCACGTTTGGTAATTTCCAAGCAAATACCAAGCCTAATCGGATATCCAAAATTTTTGGATATCCAATTAATTTTTGGATATCCGATAATATCAGATATCCAAAATTTCCCCCCTATTTTGAAATCCCAATTGCACCTCTTTTTTCAAATTCAAGTTTCATATTAAATTATATTTTTGTTATGTTAATATTAATTGTGTTGTGTATTTTTTTCAATTTTAAAATATATATTACAAAAAAAAATTTAAATATTAATATTAAATAATAATATCATAGCATTAATATTATAATATAATTTTTTATATTAGTATGTATTAAATTATTTGATATACAAAATGATTTCAAAAAAATACCTGCACAATTGATTTGATGACAGACACTTTCAGCCCAAGTCCTTTTGAAAGTATCTAGCATAGGATTTTTCTACAGACTCCTTGTAATTTCGGTGGTCTGACTATATTGAATAAGTAGATGTCAACAGACTTCCCCTCGATTGAATACAATCAATTGATTTTTTAACTCTTGAAAAGAAATTTCACACAGATGTAGAACCACCGTATGCTCATCATCTATTCTAGAAACTAACAATGGCATAAAAATTGATGTAAGAACATTTAAGGTACATTGTCCACAAAAAGGTATATGAAACCTTTAAATATACATTAAAAAGTGGAGGTGAAAGCTCTAGATCAGAGAGAGAGAGAGAGATAGAGAGAGAGAGAGAGAGGGACGGGGAAGGGGAGAGAGAGAAGGGGAAGGGGAGAGAGAGAGAGAGAGAGAGAGAGAGATTTTGGGAAAAATTTGGCAGAAAATATCGGATATCGAATAATATTGGATATTGGATATTATCAGATATCTGATTCTTTTTACTGGTAAAAAGTGAAAATAATATTCTTTGGGTCCCTCCAGAGAGGTAGGTTTTTTTGTAGAATTACGGGACTCGAGTTGTAGTGAATCACATTTTGTCTCTAGGGAAGACAAAAATCCACTTTTTGGTTGGATTTTCTCTATTAACAAAGGTATTTTCATCACCTTTTTGGTCTAACTATGGGGAGTATTAGTCATCAAAAGCATAAATAGAAGAGGAGACTCCTAAAGGAAGATGTTGAAGTGTATAGAGAAATGGATAGGGTTGCCCATCAGAACAAGAGACAAGGTATGTTAAATATTAATGAAGATGTCGGCATAGACCCACCTTTGAATGTGGTTTCAAGTGAAGAACATGAATTTGAAATGATTTATGACAATAATATTGAAAATGAGAATGTAGGGATTGAAGATGAAAATGTAGGTTTTGAAAATGAACATGTAGATGTGGACAATGGAAGTGTGGACATTGTCAATGATAATCCATCGATTGAATATGAAGGAATTGACAATGATAATGGTGCAAAAGAACCAAATCAACGTTACACATCACCAAATTATATAAGAAATGAAGTCCCTTCGGAGGAAGAAAGACAAACTTCAAAATTGAGACCTTTAAGAACAACTAAATGGTTACTTGAAATTGATGAGAACATAATGAGCAATTTCGATGGAAAGAGATCAGAAAGAACCATTTGGTTATGGGTTTCAAAACTTTTTGATCAATTTTTTAGCCACAAGACATTGGTTGAGCAATGTCAAATGTTTGTGCAATTGTTAAAGATGCAGAAGATGAGACCTATACTAGTCAAATTGAAGATTAGTGTGAACAAGAAAAAGGAGCGGAATGCTATTATTGTGAGAAATTTTTTTAGTTCTCTCAATTCCATTGGGAAAACTACCAAGGAAAAATATAAGAGATACACTAGGAGGGTTATTACAACCTCCTTAGTAAGTCATCATTTGAGAAAGGCTCATTTGATGAGACAAACTTGTGTTGACTTGAATCTAAATCGTAAAAATTTGAATAGAGCACTTACAAGAAGAGAAAGACTTGATGATCCTCTTAAAAATGATACATGGGCTTATGGTGGGAGACTTTCATGTTGTGATAAGAAGCTTACCACTACTGTGAAGGATCAAATTCAACTATTTTGGTAATCTAACTCAAGAGTGTCACCAAATGTGAAGGATGTCTTGAAGTTGAGAATTGACATTTGAGACCGCACCCCGCATCCCAGACATTATTTGGAGGTGAGTCAAACAATGTTGTTCAAAAAATTTGTGAGACACAACCAACATTGCAAATATCACAAAGAGCTTTTGAAGCCCTAAAGCCTTTTTTTTGTTTGCCTCTTAAGATTCTAGATACTTGTTGTTGCAAATATCATGTGGAGTTTTCAATGCACCATGAATTGTTACGATCCATTCATTCTACTTTGCATACTAGTGAAATGTTGGAGGAGTGTGGTGCAAGTGCTCTTCCAAAATCATCAAGAGACTTGCAAGATCATTTTTTATGTCCTAGAGATGATGGATGTTTCTTTTATAGAAAAGATTGCTTAAATGACAAGTGCTCAAAGTGTGGTGGGCTAGTGAAGTTTGTTGAATGTTTTCATGATGGCTACGAGCATGATTTTGGAAAGACAATTGTCCATAAAAAGTATATGAAATCATTAAATATACATTAAAAAGTGGAGGTGAAGGCTCTAGATGTGAGTTGGTTACAAAAGAATGCAATGTAGCTAATTTTATTTCATATTTCAAGAAGAATCTTTTTTACAAGTATGCAAGGCATAGTCATAGGTCTCAGTGGTTAGATCAACAATTCAGGATGTGTAAGGACACTTTCCCTATTGGCACTATTATATTAGTTGTTGACTTTGCAGAGAACTATACATTGCAGCCCCAAAATGAGTTGCAAGCTCAATATTACAATTCTATTCAAGTTTCTATTTGTGTGCACATAACATATAGACATTCCCCTAGTAGTATAGAAGATGACCAAAAGATAATTAGAGAGTACCATTTTTATATGAGCGATGATAGATCGCACTCATCCGAGTTTCTCCAACATTGCTTTGAGAATTATTTTGAGTGGGTGCGGGAAAATAATATTTCTATGGATAGACATCTCATTTGGTTAGATAACTACATAGGTCAATTCAAAAATGCTCGTATGTTTTATTGGTTATGTAGAATGCATGTAGAGAGAGGTGTACCTCATATTTGGAGTTTTTTTTAGGTCAGTCATGGAAAAAGGGAGCATGATGGAGCAGGTGCATGTGTAAAGAGAGCTCTAGTTAAGGAGCAACTGAGGATTTCAGGTGCAGAAATCATTGATGCTCATTCTATTGTTGATTGGTTTACTTCAACAGTGTCATAGGGGGGGACTCTTGATTCAACGATGCATAGATTCTTTTAGTTGGTTGAGATGGGCACAATAAGAGATAGGTTGGATTGTCAAACTGTGAAAGATTCTTCAAAAATGCATTCATTTTGAAGCTCAGATGCTAGTACATTGACCATTTGGACACGAGAGTTGGATTTTTATTAGCTGAGTTGTCTTCAGTGTGATTGGGATTAGTGTGATTGGGAAGAGAACTTTTGAGGCTCGTATCTTAGACCCCATGAGAGGTATCAGTGATCCATAAGATGCTACATGACTATGTTTCTAAGGCCTACAATAACCTCTCTCCATTCTGGGAGATTCAAATTTGTTTGAATTTGGCACTCCAGTCTCGCTTGATGCCAAAACTTGTAGTGAGGGTCAGTTGAAAGTTGCACCAATGGGTTTCTTCCAATCTATTCATCCCAGCACTGAATGGAATGCTCCATTAGCTCTGGTTGGGTGGGTAAACACTAGGGAACAACCCCATTTCAACCACTGAGTCACTAGAATGTTCCAAACCATGCAGGACCAAAGTGTTCCCAAGGTGCACTAAGCATGATTGGGTAGCGAACTTTTGAGGCTTGTATCTCAGACCCCATGAGAGGTATCGACAATCTATGAGATGCTACAGGACTATGTTTATGAGGCCTACAATAACCTCTCTCCATTCTGGGAGATTCAAATTTTTTTGAATTTGGCATGCTAGTCTCGTTTGATGTCAAAACTTGTAGTGAGGGTAAGTTGAAAGTTGCACCACTAGATTTCTTCCAAACCGTTCATCTCGACACCAAATGGACTATGCCATTAGCTCTAGTTAGGTGGGTAAATGCTAGGGACAACCCTATTTCGACCACTAAGTCACTAGAACGTTCCGAACCACGCCGGACCAAAGTCTCCCCAAGGTGCACTAAGCACGATTGGGCAGAAAAATTTTGAGGCTCGTATCTTGGACCCCATGAGAGGTATCAACAATCCATGAGATGCTACAAGACCACATTTTTGAGGCCTACAATAACCACTCTCCATTCTGGGAGATTCAAATTTGCTTGAATTTGGCACTCCAGTCTCGCTTGATGCCAAAACTTGCAGTGAGGGTCAGTTGAAAGTAGCACCAATGGGTTTCTTCCAATCTGTTCATCCCGACACCGAATGGACTGCGCCATTAGCTCTGGTTGGGTAGGTAAACACTAGGGACAACCCCGTTTTGACCACTGAGTCACTAGAACGTTCTGGACCACGCCAAACCAAAGTGTCCCCAAGGTGCACTAAGCACGATTGGGTAGTTAACTTTCAAGGCTCGTATCTCAGACCCCATGAGAGGTATTGATGATTTGTAAGATGCTACAAGACCATGTTTTTTAGGCCTACAATAAACTCTCTCCATTCTGGGATATTCAAATTTGTTTGAATTTGGCACGCCGGTCTCGCTTGATACCAAAACTTAAAGTGAGGGTCAATTGAAAGTTGCACCACTAGATTTCTTCCAAACTGTTCATCCCGACACTGAGTGGATTGTGCCATTAGCTTTGGTTGGGTGCGTAAATGCTAGGGACAACCCCATTTTGACCACTGAGTCACTAGAATGTTTTGGACCACGCCAGACCAAAGTGTCCCCAAGGTGCACTAAGCATGATTGGGCAGAAAACTTTTGAGGCTCATATCTTAGACCCCGTGAGAGGTATCGACAATCTATGAGATGCTACAAGACCATGTTTCTAAGGCCTACAATAACCTCTCTCTATTTTGGGAGATTCAAATTTGTTTGAATTTGGCATGCTAGTCTCGCTTGAAGCCAAAACTTGTAGTGAGGGTTAGTTGAAAGTTGCACCACTAGATTTCTTCCAAACCATTTGTCCTGGCACTGAATAGACTGTTCCATTAGCTCTAGTTGGGTGGGTAAACTCTAGAGACAACCCTATTTCGACCACTGAGTCACTAGAACGTTTCGGACCATGCCAGACCAAAGTGTCCATAAGGTGCACTAAGCACGATTGGGTAGAGAACTTTCAAAGCTCGTATCTCAGACCCCGTGAGAGTTATCAACGATTCATGAGATTCTACAAGACCACATTTTTGAGGTCTACAATAACCTCTCTCCATTCTGGGAGATTAAAATTTGTTTGAATTTGGCACGCCAGTCTCGCTTGATGCGAAAACTTGCAGTGAGGGTCAGTTGAAAGTTGCACCAATGAGTTTCTTCCAAACCATTTGTCCTGACACTGAATGGACTATGCCATTAGCTCTTGTTGGGTGGCTAAACACTAGGGACAACCTCATTTCAACCACTGAGTCACTAGAACATTTCGGACCATGCCGGACCAAAGTGTCTCCAAGGTGCACTAAGCACAATTGGGCAACGAACTTTTGAAGCTCGTATATTGGACCCCGTGAGAGGTATCGATGATCTATTAGATGCTACATGATTGAATTTTTAAGGCCTACAATAACCTCTCTCTATTCTGGGAGATTTAATTTTTTTGAATTTGGCACACCAGTCTCGCTTGATGCCAAAACTTGCAATGAGAGTCAGTTCAAAGTTGCACCAATGGGTTTCTTCCAAACCATTCATCTCGGCACCAAATGGACTATGTCATTAGATTCGATTGGGTGGGTAAACGTTAGGGACAACACCATTTTGACCACTGAGTCACTAGAATGATCCGGACCACACTAGACCAAAGTGTCCCCAAGATGCACTAAGCACGATTAGGCAGTGAACATTCGAAGCTCGTATCTCAGACCCCGTGAGAGGTATCGAAAATCCATGAGATACTATAAGACCACATTTCTAAGGCCTATGATAACCTCTCTCCATTCTGGGAGATTCAAATTTATTTGAATTTGGAATGCCAGTCTCGCTTGATGCCAATACTTGTTGTGAGGGTTAATTGAAAGTTGCACCACTAAGTTTCTTCCAAACCATTCATCCCCACACCAAATGGACTGTGCCATTAGCTCCGATTGGACAACCTCATCTCAAGTCTTTGAGTCCTGGAGATAAGTGGGGATAAAAGTTGCTTCTTTGAGCAAGGGATAATTAGGCCTAGATGGAGAGCTAGAGGGTGGAGAAAGTATTCACCAGTCAAATGACGAAGGACTGAGATTGAGATGAATTTAGTAACTCTGAAAAGGGTATTCAAAAATTTAAATACCTTTTTAGGTTGTTTGGAGAGTTCGAGAGTAATTTTCTGATTTCAGTGTTTATAGGGTTACTAGACAGGTCTAGAAAAGCTATATAAGAGAAATTGTTGAAGTTGAGGTTAACTCCTTAAGTGGATTCCAAGTTGTTTGTAGAATCCTCGAGTTGAGTTACACATTGAAGTCACTTAATGAAAATCAGAGGTTCAAGAAGGTCAAAGGCATCATCAATGGTGGAAATCACATAAATTATGATTCTCATTAGTTTTCTTTTGTTTTGGAAGTGTAACTTGTAACCTTGATCCTTTCCATCGACTCAAAGGCCTAGATTCCATGGAAGGATGATACTAACAATGTATCATCCTTATATACCTCAAATGATGAATTACACATGTGAACACACATAGAATATAAAGTGTACACATGAATTTTCTTCAGTCGTGAAGCATAATATGTAGCACATAGATTATAAAGCATACCACATGAATTCACTTAAGTCGTGAACATAGCCCATACACATGAATTTAGGTTATGAAGAATGTACTTGAATATACATGAATATACTTAAGGCATAAATTGTACACATGAGTACATACACACAAGCATATTTACATACTAACAATGAATAAATGAACACATGTAATTAACAAATTGGATTGAATATCAAGTTTCATATACATAAAAATGAACAATAATTCTGTACATATTTACATGTCAACATATCTAGATACAATGTGGCATACGTCATCTCAAAATGTGTCATATGACATCTCAAAATAAGAAGTTCAACTACAAATGTTTCTAGGACATCCTATTCTACTGGTGGATCATCAAAATGCAGCCTCTTTGAAGTACTCTTTAGCTCTAATGGATCCTGCATTCAAACACAAAAGTAAAACCCCACGTTAAATTAAAATTTAGAATCATAGTCAACAATAATAAATAAAATTTAAACTAAAATTGAACTCTCATATGCCTCACCTCTTTGTCTCCTCCCACGGAAAGGAGACCTAATATATGTCCTTAGTAGCGCAGGAATAGTGCCACCAATGTTGACTCCCACCTGTATATGTTTGCAAACATGAGATTAATCTACGAGTTATACTATTTAATGTTAAATACTTGGTAGCAAATATATGTTTACAAAATAACTGAATTAACATTAAAACTTACCTGTGTTGAACTTTCTTCAGGGATTGTTGGCTGAGTCATCAGTGATACAAACCCTTAGCTTTCTGGCTCCCTCAAACTAGGAGTGACCTAAAAAAGTCAAACAGATACTTCATATTATCATAACTTGACCATATTATATATACTTGATAGTAAAATACACATAAATAACTTTAGAAATGTACGTACTGTGGGGCTATCACTATGAATGGATATGCATGTGACTCTATCGTGACGATAGGGTCTCACGGCATCATCATATGCCATACTCTATCAAATAAACCATGTAAATTAAAAATGAGTATACACAACTAACAAGTATACATGTATGCATAAACAAACTGATGAAGGGTGCTCCCCTTAATACCACAAACACATAAAAGAAATAGAGAAACAACAACAATAATATGCAAGAACAGAAAATTGGCTTCTTATTATCTCCACAAATGTGGAATTACAAACTTTCAGAATTACAATATGCAAAGCCACATGGGCATTCCCTTACAATATTCTATAGGAAAAATCCTCGAATTGATACCCAGATCTACTACCTAGAACTGCCCTGGACAACACTACGGGCCTTCTTTATATAGGCAATTTCCACCGCCCGAGAAGGTTCTAGAAATTTAGCCCTTAGGGCCGACCAAATTTAGAATTATTTTATTTTACAATTTATTACATCAAAGTCGGCTCAAAATGAGTTTTGAAACCCAAACAGAAATTTTGAAGAAAAATTATTTTTCGCCATTTCAGGTGACTCAACTTCCAAAGACCATAAGTCATCACCCGTTGACCCGATTGGCTATTATAACCTCATTCTGGAAATGCCATGAAGCGCTCTACAAGCTTGACCGGTGCAAAGCGCTCATCACCCAATTTTTTGACCTCATTCGGGGCCTCTAAAGCCTTCAAAACTGAGTTTGAAGTTTCTGTACCCTGCTGCCAATACTGAAAATCTTCAATATCTTCAAAACTAGACCTGATCTAGCCACGAAACTTTGCTGGCAGGCTGATATGACTGAGATGAACCTCCACATGTAAAATTAGAATATTTCAAGATCGTAAGACCAACTTACTAAAAATAGCAAGTTTCCATAAATAGCAACTCTGCACAAGATAGCCCTTATTGAATACAAAAATAGAAATATTTTTGGGTGATGCAAGATTGCTCTTACACCCAGGATGCTCCTGCATCAGACACCCGGGGTAATTTGAGAAGTGACCCTGTCACGACTCAGGTGTGCAGAGGAAAACCAAGATGATTAACCTCCTCCTTTGTTAGCCATGATGAATCTTCAATAGGTCATCCTTTCCATTTGACCAAATACTCTTCATATGTCCTGTTCCTTGTGCTTCTGCCAACACGACTGTCCAGTATGTCTTCAATCTCCTTGATATCTGAACTGGTTGCTGGAATACTCCACTGTGCTGCTGCAACCTCATCTTCAACACCTCCTTCATGATATTCTGTCAAATCTAAAATGTTAAACACTGGTGAAATATTCAGCTCAGTAGGCAATTCTACCTCATATGCATTTCCTGAATCATGCTTCTTCAGTATCGTACATGGTCCAAACTTCTTCATTTTCAACTTGTTATATGTACCAACCGAAAATCGCTCCTTCCGCAAATGAACCATGACTTCATCGCCAACCTGAAATTCTTTATGCCTCCTTTTCTCATCTGCCTTAGCCTTATACTGCACATTCATCTTGGTAATATGCTTCCTCACCTCCTCATGGATGTTCTTCAAATGTTCTGCAAAATCTTCAGCTTCAGCACTACTTATTTATCCTTTATCTATCTTTCTCAACTCAGATGCATTTCTTGGACTACTTCCATATACAATCTGGAATGGTGATTTACCAGTGCTCTTGTTGATAGAATTATTGTATGCAAATTCTACCTGTGGTAAAATCAAATCCCATCCTGTTGGTTTATCTCCAACCAAACATCTCAGCAAATTTCTCAAACTTCTATTCACCACCTCTATCTGTCCATCAGTCTGTGGATGATGTGATGAACTGAACTTCAAATCTGTCTTCAACTTCTTCCACAATGTACACCAGAAATATCCAACAAACTTAGTGTCTCTATCTGAAACTATGGTCTTTGGCAAACCATGTAGTCTCACTACTTCTCTGAAAAACAATTCTGCTACATGAACAGTATCATTAGTCTTCTTGCAGGGAATGAAATGTGTCATCTTTGAAAATCTGTCAACTACTACAAAAATTGAATCGTGTCCCCGCTGAGTCCTCGGTAAACCAAGAACAAAGTCCATACTGATATCCTCCCAAGGCTTCTCTAGTACAGGTAATGGCTGATATAACCCTGTATTCTGCTTCACTCCTTTCGCCATCTGACATACTCTACAACTCTGTACAAACTTCTTCACATCTTGCTGCAACTGTGGCTAATAATAATTCTCACCAACCAAAGCAAGGGTTTTATCACAACCAAAATGTCCAGCCAATCCTCCACTATGCTTCTCCTTGATGAGATTCTCCCTCATAGAACTTCGTGGAATGCACAACTGACTCCCTCTAAATAGCATATCATCTTGGATGATAAAATCCAGCCATTTCATCCTATCTAGAGTAACAGGTTCTATACAAGCTTTCCAAGCTTCACCAAAATCAGGATCCTCTGGATATAAATTCTTGAGTTCCTTGAACCCAACCACCTCAATCTGCATCTCTGTCAGCAATAGTTGCCTTCTGCTAAGAGCATCTGCAACCCTGTTAGACTTTCCACTTCTGTGTTTCAAAACAAATGTATAACTCTGCAAAAACTCAACCCATTTCAAATGCCTCTGATTCAACTTTCCTTGACTATTCAAATATTGCAAAGCTTGATGATCAGTATACAAAATAAACTCCTTAGGAAGTCGATAGTGTCTCCACTTCTTCAATGCCTGAACTATAGCATAAAATTTTTGATCATAAATAGAATACTTCCTCTTGGCATCATTTAACTTCTCACTGAAATAAGCAACCGGTTTACCTTCTTGGCTCATAACAGCTCCTATTGCGGTACCACTAGCATCACAATCTACTTGAAACACCTTATTAAAATTTGGAAGTGCTAAAACAGGTTGTTCTATAACTTTTTGTTTCAACAATTGAAAACTCTTTTCTGCCCCATTAGTCCACTTAAACTCTTTTCTATCCCCTCTCATTGTTTCAGTCAAGGGTCCACAAATACTGCTAAAATTTCTGATAAACTTTTTGTAAAAGCTAGCCAAACCATGAAAAGATCTTACCTCAGTAGCACTCCTTGGAGTAGGCCATTCAAGGATAGCCTGTACCTTCTCTGGGTCTATTTTTAGACCTTCTGCTGAAACTACAAATCCCAAATACACTAACTCTTTCTTCACAAAACTGTACTTCTTCAAATTAATCAACAATTTCTCATCTCTCAACTTCTCAAACACCATACGAATATGCATCATATGTTCCTCTAATGTCTTGCTAAAAATCAAAATATCATCTAGGTAAACAATGACAAACTTACTCAGAAATTCTTTCAGAACCTCGTTCATGAGCCGCATGAAAGTGCTCAGTGCATTGGTTAGCCCAAAAGGCATGACTAACCACTCATACAATCCTTCCTTTGTCTTGAAGGCAGTCTTCCATTCATCTCCTTCTTTGATCCGAATCTGGTGATATCCACTCTTCAGATCTATCTTTGAGAAATACACAGCTCCACTCAAACAGTCCATAATATCATCCATTCGTGGCAATGAAAACCTATACTTGATTGTGATATTGTTTATTGCTCTGGAATCTGTACACATCTCCCATTCTCCATTCTTCTTTGGTGCTAATACCGCTGGTACAACATAGGGACTCAGACTCTCTCGAATCAATCCCTTCTACAATAACTCATGTACTTGTCTATTCAACTCTTCACTTTCTGCTGGTGTCATTCTATGTGCTGCCTTGTTTGGCAAACTAGCTCTTGGAATCAAATCCATCTGATGACTGATCTTCCTTACCGGTGGTAATCCATCAGGTACATTATCAGATACAATATCCTGAAACTCATTCAACAAATCTGCAACCTCTATAGGTACATCCTCTACTTCTTCTTTACCATCTTTTGGAATTAAAATAAAACACACATGCTCATGCCTCATACCATCTAAGAATTTTCTTCCATCAACAAATGTTATTCTTTCATTACCACATACATTTTCTTCGGTCTCCTTCAATGGTTTTAGCTTATGTCGCACTCCATCCTTTGTCAGGGAATAGGTATTCGCACGACCATCATGTACAGCACATCTATCAAACTGTCATGGTCTACCCAACAACATATGACATGCATCCATAGATATTATATCACATAGTACCTCATCTTGGTACCCGTCGATCTTGAACTTTACCAGGAACTGTTCACTGACCATGACCTTGTGGTCATCCTGCACCTAGGCAATCCGATATGGGTGTGGGTGTTTCTATCTCTTGAGCTTCAACTTTGTCACCATCTCTTCTGACACCAAATTGTCAGTGCTTCTACTATTGATAATCACATCACAGCATTTACCTTCACACTTGCATCTAGTGCGAAACAAGCTCCTCCTTTGTTCAGGTTCATTCTCACCACTCAGCAGGTTTCTTTTGTTAATTAGCGTTTCTCCTCTTTCAACATCTTTAGAATTTGATGATCTGGCATCTTCGTCTACATGTACAACTCTAGCCTGGCCTTCATTTCTCCTGTCTGTTCTGCCTTGGCATTGAGGACATTCAAATGCCCTATGACCTTCTTCTCCACAGTGAAAATATGTTCCACGAAAGCCTCCTCTTCCAGATCCTTGTCCTCTTCCTCTTCCTCTCTGATCTCTATTATTCTGATCTTGGAAACGATTGGAATTGTTTCCTCTCTGATTCTAGCTACTACTGGCCTCATCCTTCTTTTTCGAATCTTCATTTCGGCCACCATATGACCATCCACCAGATCTTCCACCACAACCTCTTCCATTTTGTCTGCTCTCAAACTTCTTGTTTAGCTTTTCCTCTACTTTTAGGGCAAACTGGTATGCCTCCTCAATACTGTTCATTCAAACCAGATTCAACTCCTCCTGAATACTTGGCCTTAACCCATTAAGGTATCGGGCAACTTTCTCCTTATCAGCTTCTGCATGGCCTATTCTGATGAGGAGTCGATAGAACTCCTCTGTATACTCCTGAACAGATCTTCCTGCTTGCTTCAAACTTTGCATTTTCTTTAGTAGGTCAAGCTCATAATCAATAGGAATGAACTGTCGCTTCAATTTATCCACCATCCGATCCCATCTTGTGATTTTATCTTTCCCTCTTCTATTTTGCTCCAATTGAATTTCTTGCCACCAGATCTTTGCATGACCTTTCAATCTGGCCTTCGCAAATTTGACCCTATCAGGATCCTCAACATCTTCGTACTCAAAATATTCCTCACATTCATTGATCCAGTCAATCAATTCCTCTGGGTTAAGATTTCCAGAAAATGTAGGAACCTCAATCTTAGGTCTTTTTCCAATCTTGGAAATTGCTCGAAAAAGTCTTTCTTCTTCCTGATTCACAACTTCAGCTTCTCCTTCTTGATATTCTTCTTCATCTTCATCCTCGCTTTCGTCTCTGACATTAAGATTCATTCCTCTGCGAATCTCTTCTTGCAATGCTCGCACTTGTCTCTGTAGCTCTCTAACCTCAGGTGTCACAGCACCAGCTCTTCCACCATGTTCTCTTCATGGAGGCATTTTCGCGATGCGCATTGAAACCCTAACCACGGTCCTGGTGCAAACTGCCTCACAGTCGATGATCTATTTACACACTCAAGAACTCTTGCTCTAATACCACTTGATGAAGGGTGCTCCCCTTAATACCACAAACACATAACATAAATAGAGAAACAACAACAATAATATGCAAGAACAGAAAATTGGCTTCTTATTATCTCCACAAATGTGGAATTACAAACTTTCAGAATTACAATATGCAAAGCCACATGGGCATTCCCTTACAATATTCTGTAGGAAAAATCCTCGAATCGATACCCAGATCTACTACCCAGAACTGCCCTGGACAACACTACGGGCCTTCTTTATATAGGCAATTTCCACCGCCCGAGAAGGTTCTAGAAATTTAGCCCTTAGGGCCGACCAAACTTAGAATTATTTTATTTTACAATTTATTACATCAAAGTCGGCTCAAAATGAGTTTTGAAACCCAAACAGAAATTTTGAAGAAAAATTATTTTTCGCCATTTCAGGTGACCCAACTTCCGAAGACCATAAGTCATCACCCGTTGACCCAATTGGCTATTATAACCCCATTCTGGAAACACCACGAAGCGCTCTACAGGCTTGATCGGCGCAAAGTGCCTATCCCCCAATTTTTTGACCTCATCCAGGGCCTCTAAAGCCTTCAAAAATGAGTTCGAAGTTTTTGTACCCTGCTGCCAATACCGAAAATCTTCAATATCTTCAAAACTAGACCTGATCTAGCCATGAAACTTTGCTGGCAGGCTGATATGACTGAGATGAACCTCCACATATAAAATTAGAACATTCCGAGATCGTAAGACCAACTTACTAAAAATAGCAAGTTTCCATAAATAGCAACTCTGCACAAGATTTATTGAATACAAAAATAGAAATATTTTTGGGTGATGCAAGATTGCTCTTACACCCAAGATGCTCTTGCATCACAAACTAAATTAGTTAATTACCTTTCCCTTGTCAATGACTGACACCTGCACCCCCTCACATTGCCCCCCGATGGCAACTAGTGACACCTGCATCAGTATGTAAAAGATGATCATAAAAATTAGAAAATAATGTACATATACTATTATCATAATTTAAAAGGAAACCAATGAGTACATTAAAATATATGTACCGTGCAAGTGTCAAGACCAAATGATATGGCCGAAAGCATGGACCCCTCCACCTATGCCATCTCCTCCTCTGTCATCAACTGAAAATAAATGTAACACATAAAAAGAGATAAGTGGGAAATTATTATAAGGAAATTCTACTAAAAATATGAACACTAAAATTTAAATACAATGTAAAAAGTGAACTGTTTATCCTTACCGTAACAGTGGGAGTCCATGGATCTAAAGGCCCCTGATGGACATCTCCATGAGCTGCTTTAGTGCCTGTAGTGTGTTGTGTAGAATCATCCACGTCAAAGGTGAAATTATATGCATCACTATCTATCAAGGGACCTAAGCACATATTCTTGCATATAATGCAAGTGTGGGGCACACAAACATGTGAGCTTGTAGAGGATGTGGAAGTGCCAGAAGCATCAGGATGAGGAGGCAACAATGTCATGCTCTATGTAACCAGTAGATCACTCAAGGTGTGAATGGCTCGAATAGTCTGTGAGCCGACCTCAACAATAATGTCAGGATGCTACACCGTGGGAGGTGGTGAAATCTCAGGAGGGGGGACATATGTGCGGGCTTTCACTCGTTGTGCCCATGGCCTGTCTTGAGGAAAACCTAAACCTACACCCTGGTTCGGTCTCATACTCCAATAATTCACCTTTTGACCGAGCATAAATTTAGCATACAATTTTTTAATAAAATAAAATGCGACATCCAAATTGTTGTGAGGTGGTCTATCAAAAACCATCCACCAACGGTCCCAAAAGTTGTCACGTATTGCACTATTTGTGCACCATTTAATTGACAACTTCATTTTTTTATGGTCTACTTTTAGACCGATTTTAGGATCCACAAAAAGATTAGCTATGTCATGTTTTGTTATATTTAGGTTCACAACTTGATCATAATCAAACCCATCATCAAACTGGGCGTGCATGGAATCATGCCAAAGAAGTGCAACACTATGTTGCTGTGTAAGTTTCTCCATGTTTTCAATAATTGAGTTCAATGTCGTAAACATGGGATGCAATGTGGGGATATTAGTATAGGTGGTTTGAAATCCTCTAAGTTCATTTCGATTATCTCCTATTAGATCCTCTAAATTGTGAGGGTTTGTGATAGGTACGTCTTCTGGAGGTGGGGGATTGTTGGGAGGTGGTTCTAGATTGTTTGTGGGATCATTAGGAGGGTTTTCTGATTTCATGTGTGATTACAATGAAAAAACAAATAGATAATTACAATGAATTTAAAAAACAATACAAAAACTCATTTAAACGGCTAATTTTTATATAAAAACTATAAATTTCTATTAAAAAACAATAAAAAATAACAAAAACTTGAAGATTGGACTTACCGTAGATTTTTAGAAAAATTGGATAGGGTTGAACCCACAATAGTGGGTTACACTTTTTTGCTTGAACGGATACTGAACTCTACATTTTGGAAAAAACTTTCAGATTCGGACGCATATTATTGTTAAACCATTTGAAATCAAAAAATGAAGTAAATTAGAGTCTTTTAATATTTTCTATCTAGATTCTAAATATTTTTTATTTATTTATTTTTGAATTGATTTGAATGGTTTTTTATTTCTCCCACAAAAACTGGTATGTGGCTGAAAACATCATTTTCAAAGAGTTACATTATTTTCATAGAGCATAACTTTTTTTCTAAAATAGATATCAATGTGATTCTTTCGAATTTAGTTTTGTAACATCCATACCAAGGGCATGCAATTTTTTTGAAAACATTATCACTACTATTGCACATTTTATTAATGTTTGAAGTTAACTAAACCATAATTTTGACATACCTTGACTACATAGCTTATAACTTATCGTGTATTTGTCAAATTTAATTTTTGTTTTTTTTAATAGAAAGAGAACTTCAATATCTAGGGCATGCATATTTTTTAGAATTTTTATTCTCTCATTTACTATTTTTCCATAAGCGTCAAACATAGAGGTCGACATACGGTGAAATATCTATGTTTAGTAAAACTAAAAATACAAAGTCATAATAAACTTAATATATATTAACATTATAATTATTGGAAACATTCTTCTCAGTAGTACCTTACTACATAGTTTTTTGAAATATATTCATTTGATCTACCAAAAGATAGGTTCAAAGTGATTTTTTGTCAGCATTTTAATAGGTGCGAAGGAGACTCCATTATAGGCATGAATGAGGATTGTAGATATTATATTAATATTTTTCTTATCTAAGAGCCTTTGAGATAACCATTTGTAATTAATTCCTTCAAATGGAACCTCTCAAGGCTTAAATCATCATATTTTAATAAAAATGTGTTTTTTCAGCAAAAATCAACATGTTTAAAAAAGTGTAACCCACTATTGTGGGGTCACCCATAGAGGATTGCAAAGTGGATATCTGAAACCCTCAGCCATGTTCACATTTTCACAATGAGAAAATGTTGAATGCAGCTGGGGGTAAAGTGTTATATTTACTGGCAAATATCAGATATTCGATATTATCAGATATCCGATAATATCAGATATTTGATAATATTGGATATCTGATTAATCCTTTTGCTTTGGCTTTTGGCTTGGCCAGGTGTACTGACACCTAGGTGGACTAAAAAGTCAACATATGCATTTGTGCACTTTTGGACGAGTGAAAATAAGTTTTTTTCACATCACCACTTTTTGGCATACCATGATCCTGCAGATACCCAAATAATAATGGAAAATAGATACATAATGAAACATGTAGTGAGCTAGAGTGAAAAAATAAAAATTAGAATGTATTTTCAAATGCATGAAATTTAATTTCTCCAAAATTAGTAAACTCCACGCAATGAGGGCAATCTGGAATCTCCTTTTTAAAAACATTATTAAAGAGAGTATTTCGCAAGGTCGGTGGATTTTTTCTTCACTCTTTATTTGCAACTTTTCTATGCTACCATAGAGATTAGATACAAAGCCAACTTTGGTAGCAAATTCTAATTCATCCAATAATTCAAAGACAGAAATGATGGGCATAAAAAACAAAATGAAATAGAAAATCAATAAAATATTTACCAGCCATGGCATATATGATATAGGATACATTAAGTTTTAGAATTTATCAGAAAGCATACAAGCATGGCTTTAGAGCTAGATCGTCTACCATTTTAAAGAAATAAGTTAATAATAGAGTAAAAAGACAAGGGATAAAATCTTGGCCTGTATTGGTGAGACCGAGAAGTTTTCAATAAATTGAAATATCTCAGGTTAGAGTGATCTGATATTGAGAAAATAGCTTTAACGGTAGTGATTGATACATTTGTTTGGTGCCAAATTGAAGATTTGGTCCAACCATTAATCACATAGCCAATGGGAAAAATAATTTTTTCAACTAAATTTCAATCAAAGAAAATAAAAATTACTGGTCTTTTAAAGATTATTCATAAAATTCCCTATTCTAATCAAACCCCCTATTCTAAAACACTAATATATTTTTATGCATGATGCACTTAAAGTTCTGCAACATTAGTCTGATGACATTCATTCGCTCATTCTATGATACGCACAAAAGTTTGCAGGGGAAATATTATAAAAAAAGAGTATTTAGCAACCGGAACAGAAATGATGATCTCACCGTGATTAAGAAATGGTAAATCAATTTTAACTTGTGTGACAGAGAAAACTTAGCTCTAAAGACAACATTCAACATAGTTGTGGAAATCAAAGATGTTATCTTCATGCCTGTAAACATTAGGAAAGGAACAGTTATCTCCATGCCTAAAAAATGTTAGTATTGTTTCAAAAATATCATTAAAAGAAGTGCATTGAAACAATCCCAGAAAAGCGGTTGCACAGGGCGATTCGTATGGTGGATAATTTTTCTATGAACATAATTTGATCTAGAAGGAAAGAGATCGCAGAGAGTCAATTTTGGGGAATCGCATGGTGGAAGATTTTTATATGAACATAATTTGATCTAGAAGGAAAGAGATCAAAGAGAGTCAATTTAAGGGAAGTGATTCCCCAAGAAATGACCTCCTTTCTAGATTAATGGCAGAAACTAATGAAATTAAAACAAAGATGGGTGAAGAAGAGGAAAATGCAAATCCGATGTTGAAGACTTATTTAAACCATTATTTCGGCAAATTTCACCCGTGCAAGTTGAACTCCACCTGAAATACCTTATCGAAAGGTGAAGCCATAAACTACATCCTTAAATTTCACCATGGAAGGCCATAAATCCTTTAACCATTTCTCTGATTCAACATTTTTAATGCCCTATTTCTAGCCCCACCCCATTTTCACCCACTCAAATTTAGAGGCCTAGAAGTAGGGGCTCCTATTTTGAAAAAATAGATTGCAAATAAAATTCTCATAGGACATCTCTTTCCTAAATTTACAGCCCAAACTCCCTCATAGGACCCGCCTAAAACTTGTTTATCATGCTCATTTTGTGCATAAGCTACAATCATTGTGTCTCATATTAGCACATTCAAAGAAGCTTCCATTTTGATATTGTTTCTTACTGCCTCAAAAACTTTTGAAATTGTTGGAACAAATCCATAATATGCCAATCGTGGTGGTACCCTAATGTTGCATGCACATTAATTTGATGCTCTCAATAACAATGAAACCTACTACCTAATAAATTCTTGGGCCATAACATCATAAGTTGCAACTTTTTTAGTTGAATATAAAGTTTCAAAAATATTTCGAGAAAGCATATGTGTATTAAATATATCAACTAATAGGTATGCAAATTTAGTATACGATAATTTTTTTTTTTTTTAAAGCCGGTGAAGAAATAATATTAATCAAAGAGGTATATAATAAATTTGTATTTGTTGGAGAGCTTTGGGAAGAAAAGATTTGCAAGAAGAAATCCTATTCTATCTGATGAATGGAAACTATCCCAAAATTTATTTATTACTAAAAAAATTCTAGATGCTTCTCGATGCCTTCTTCTACAACATCCTCTTTGCCCTCCCATGAATTTTGTACCCATTCAAGCACAGTATAAAATATGCACTTAGAAGAAATATGGGGTAACCTATATAGAAATTCTACAGAAAGAGTTTTAGTCTATCAAATATCATGTAGTAGAAAATGAAAAAGGCAAATTTTGTGTCAATGCGCTCATGAAATACAAAGAAAATTATTGGTGCACGTTAAGGTATCAAATTCCTACATAACTATTTTGAATCAATCAACGTGAAATGTAATCATGCCATAAAAAATGCAATTAGTTTCTATCGGGGAAAGCAACCTTGGGAGTCGAGGAAACCTAGGTTAATACAAGACATTTTGAAAAACTAAACATAAAGCACATCACCATATATAATGTAATGTATATTTATTGTAGTATCACTAAAAAAATTATTGTTGCATGTTTTTTGAAAAGATTTTTTAAAAAGTAGCCTTTCAAGTTGCATACAAAAAAGCAAAACAACTTTTCAAGTTCTATATGAAAAAGTTGGGTTGTCATGTCAAAGAAGACATGACAAATAAATTAAGAAATAGAAAAGTTGCAGTACACATAGGCCATGTCCCATATCATTATTAAAATAGTGGAAAAAGTGGCATTGTTTCATCTTACTATTGCCATTCATATTTATAAGCCTGTTTTTATATGCAATTGACGATGTATTTTTTATTTTTATTTTTGGCAAAAAAAAATTTGACGATGTATTTATTGCTCCATCATCGCCCATATTGAGTAACATATTTTTCAAATTTTAAAGCTTTTTTCATAAGAATGTGCATATACTAGCTTTTATATATATATATATATATATATATATATATATATATATATATATATATATATATATATATATATATATATATATATATATATATATATATATATATATATAATAAGTTGAGAGATATCCTTCTCAAGCGCCTATTGCACTTAGAGAAATTATGAAAATAGGCACCTCCAAAAGGATATCTCTCGGCTTATTTTATATATATATATATATATAAGCTAGTAGCAATTGCGACACATAATGAAAAATATTATATATATTATTTTTATTATAGTTAATGTACAATAGTAAATTATATAGTGAGAAAATAAAGGGATTATATCAAGGGATTGATTAACACATTGAATTAATTAATTTGATTAGGGTTAGCATTTAGCGTTAGTGTTAGGGTTAGAGTATGGTTTAGATTTATTATTATGATTAGGGTTAGGGCTTAGTGTTAAGGTTGGGTTTATGGTCATGCTTACAAGGAGAATTATGGTTAGGGTTAGGGTTTTGATTATAATTACAATAGGATTATGTTTAGGGTTTACATCAAAGTAAGGGTTAGGGTAGGAATTAAGTTTAAAATTATGATTAGGGTGACAGAATGGTTGGGACTGGAATTATTATTATGATTATGATAGAATAATAGTTATGTTAGGTTTAAGTTCAAGATTACGATTAGCATTAATGTATCATGGCAATGGTTTAATGTGTCATTTAGTATTAGAATTTATATCATGTTTAAGGTTACCATTAGGGTTAGAATTTGGTATAAATTTATTATATTAATTAGTTTATGGTTTAGTGTTAAGGTTGGGTTTATGATCATGGTTACAAGTAGAACTATGGTTTTTTTTCAATTGAATATTTTTTATAAAAGTTGAATGATGAAAAAATTAAAAGTCATGATACATCTCTGCATATTTTATATATAGATATATACAAGTTACATCAAAGTTAGAATAATGTTAAGGTTAAGGTCCAACTTGGTTTATTGTGTAATTAAATTTAGAGTTAAGTTTAGGGCTCAATCTAGTTTAATGTTTAATTTAGTTTTCAAGGTCAAATGTTTCTATTTCTTTAGGGTTTGGGCTCAATTTGGTATATGTTGTTAAGTTTGCATTCAATTTGGAGTAGAATATAAATTAGAATTAGGCTTGCAATTCCACTTGGTTTAGTGTTATAGTTAATTATAACTGGTTGAGTGGTAAGAATAGGGTTCAATTTTATATTAATTTAAGGTTCAAAGTGGTTTTGTTCATGCAAAGATATAAGATATAATTCTCTCTTTTGTGCTAATCATATTGGTTGAATTTCAAAGACCTCATAAAAGATTATCAATAATAGAAAGCATAAATTTTTTTATAAATTTTTTTTAAAAATAAATATTCAAAATTAATAATTTTATTATTATTATAAATATAAAAAATACTTTTCACATAATCTTAATTTATTCATATCATGAAATTGAAAAAAATAGAAGCATCTTACTTTTTAATATATTTTTCTAATTAATTTTAAGAATTCATGTGGAAAGAATTGTATTCAAAACTAAAAGTAAATTGAAGATAAATTTAAATAATTAAAGTAAAACTATTATCAAATTAATAAAATTTTGTAGGGAAAAATTTATTACCATTTCCAATAATTCAAAATATATAAATTTTAGCATGTTTCTAAAATTAAATTTATTGTCATTGTCAACAATTCAAAATACTTAAATTTTAGTAGGTTTCTAAACTAAAATCTATTTATTTTGATATTCTTTTAACATATATTTGGTAAAATTTGTTAAAATGGTGATTACATTCTATTTTAGTGAACTGATTCTTGAATTATGATTGGCAACATTCTAATTTTAAATGTAATTTTTTTGAAGTATTAGCATCCATTCTAGTTATGATTTACTTGGAATTTCCTATGTATTGGTTGTTGTGCCTTGTTATTGAGCTATAGACTAAGACATGAAATTTTCATAGTTCATATGAGTAGTTTGATTCAAATCTATATATTTTTTCTCCATCAATATTCTGGATTACACTTTTTGATAATATTTTGGATTACACTTTATGATAATAGTTTCAATATCAGAATGGATGTCATGAGAATATGAGTAGTTTGATTCAACTTTATATATTTTTTCTCCACCAATGTTTTTTCATGTCTTTTTCAACAATTGGTTTGATGTCAATAGATTTGCACTATCCTTTTCAATAATAGTTACTGTATCAAATTATACACAATGGAATTCAAAAGAAGCAACTATAATTGATTTAATACATTTTTAACTTGAAGAATTTTAAATTTGATAGTGTACAAACATTTTAAGTTTTTAGCCACTCAACAATTTAGATTTCTTTATTTGATTTTATATATATATATATATATATATATATATATATATATATATATATATATATATATATATATATATATATATATATATATATATATATATATATATATATATATATCTTTATCCCATAAACACTCTAAATCACACTACAATCTTATCATTTAGCGCATTGATTTAACATATTTAGCACATTTATTTCTATTTCTATTTCTTAAAATTGTAAATATAAAGTTTCTTAATTTTTGAAAAAACATAATGGAAAATAGATACATAATGAAACATGTAGTGAGCTAGAGTGAAAAAATAAAAATTAGAATGTATTTTGAAACGTATGAAATTTAATTGCTCCAAAATTAGTAAACTCCGCGCAATGAGGGCAATCTAGAATCTCCCTTTTAAAAACATTATTAAAGAGAGTATTTCACAAGGTCGGTGGATTTTTTCTTCACTCTTTATTTGTCATTTTTCTATGCTACCATAGAGATTAGATATAGAGCCAACTTTGGTAGCAAAATCCAATTCATACAATAATTCAAAGACATAAACGATGGGCATAAAAAATAGAACCAAATAGAAAATCAATAAAGTCTTTAACAGCCATGGCATATATGATATAGGATACATTAAGTTTAGAATTTATCAGAAAGTGTACTGCAAGCATGGCTTCAGAGCTCTCATCTACCATTTTAAAGTAGTAAGTTAATAATGCAAAGACAGAAACGATGGGCATAAAAAATAGAACCAAATAGAAAATCAATAAACTCTTTACCAGCCATGACATATATGATATAGGATACATTTAAGTTTTAGAATTTATCAAAAAGCATACAAGCATGGCTTCAAAGCTCTCGTCTACCATTTTTAATAGAATAAAAAGAAAAGGTAGAAAATCTTGGTCTGTATTGGTGAGAGCGAGAAGTCTTCAATAAATTGAAATATCTCAGGTTAGAGTGATCTGATGCTGAGAGAATAGCTTTAAAGGTAGTGATTGATACATCTGTTTGGTGCCAAATTGAAGATTTGGTCCAACCATTAATCACATAGCCAATGGGAAAAATAATTTTTTCAACTAACTAACTTTCAATGAAAGAAAATAAAAATTACTGATCTTTTAACAATTATTCATAAAATTCCCTACTCTAATCAAACCCCCTATTCTAAAACACTAATCTATTTTTATGCATGATGCACTTAAAGTTCTGCAACATTAGTCTGATGACATCCATTCGCTCATTCTATGATACGCACAAAAGTTTGAAGGGGAAATATTATAAAAAAGAGTATTTAGCAAATCAGAATAGAAATGATGATCTCACTATAATTAAGAAATGGTAAATCAATTTTAACTTGCGTGATAGAGAAAACTTAGCTCCAAAGACAACGTTCAACATAGTTATGGAAATCAAAGATGTTCTCTTCGTGCATGTAAACATTAGGAATGGAACAGTTATCTCCATGCCTGAAAAATTTTAGTATTATTTTGAAAATCTCATTAAAAGAAGTGCATTGAAATAATCTCAAAAAAGTGGTTGCGCAGGGAAATTCATATGGTGGATGATTTTTCTATGAACATAATTTGACCTAGAAGGAAAGAGATCACAGAGAGTCAATTTTGGGGAATCGCATGGTGGATGATTTTTCTATGAACATAATTTGATCTAGAAGGGAAGAGATCCAAGAGAGTCAATTTAACGGAAGCGATTCCCCAAGAAATGACCTCCTTTCTAGATTAATGGCAAGAATTTAAAACAGAGATGGGTGAAGAAGAGGAAAATGCAAATCTGACGTTGAAGACCTATTTAAACCATTATTTTGGCAAATTTCACCTCTGAAAGTTGAACTCCGCCTGAAATACCCTGCTGGAAGGAAAAGCCAAAAACTACATCCTTAAATTTCACCATGGAAGGCCATAAATTCTTCAACCATTTGTCTGATTCAACATTTTTAATGCGCTATTTCTAGCCCCACCCCATTTTCACCCACTCAAATTTAGAGGCCTAAAACGTAGGGGCTCCTATTTTGAAAAAAAAGATTGCAAATAAAATTCTCATGGGACATCTCTTTCCTAAATTTAGAGCCCAAACCCCCTCATAGGACCCGCCTAAAAATTATTTATCATGTTCATTTTGTGCATAAGTTGCAATCATCGCATCTCATATTAGCACATTCAAAGAAGCTTCCATTTTGATATTGTTTCTTAGCGCCTTAAAAACTTCTAAATTTTTTTTAACAGATCCATAATATGCCAATCATGGTGGTACCCTAATGTTGCATGCACATTAATGTGATTCTCTCAATAATAATGAAACCTACTGCCTAATAAATTCTTGGGTCATAGCATCATAAGTTGCGACTTTTTAAATTGAATATAAAGTTTCAAAAATATTTCGAGAAAGCATATGTGTATTAAATATATCAACTAATAGGTATGCAAATTTAGTATACGATAATTTTTTTCAAAAAATAAGCTATTGAAGAAATAATTTTAATCAAATAGGTATATAATAAATTTCTCATAATATTTATTGGAGATCTTTGGGAAGAAAAGATTTGTAAGAAGAAATCCTATTCTATCTGATGAACGGAAACTATCCCAAAATATATTTATTACTAAGAAAAATCTAGATGCTTCTCAATGCCTTCTTCTACAACATCCTCTCTGCCCTCCCATGAATTCTATACCCATTCAAGCACAATGTAAAATATGCACTTAGAAGAAATATGGGGTAACCTATATAAAAATTGTACAGAAAAGAGTTTTAGTCTATCAAATATCATGTAATCAAAAATGAAAAATGAGAATTTTGTGTCAATGCGCTCATGAAATACAAAGAAAATTACTAGTGCACGTTAAGGTATCAAATTCCTACATAACTATTTTGAATCAATCAACGTGAAATGTAATCATGCCATAAAAAATGAAATATGTTGTTGAACAAAGAGAAACTAGTTAGGGCATGAGAAGCAATTAGTTTCTATCAGGGAAAGCAACCATGGGAGTCAAGGAAACCTAGGTTAATACAAGACATTTTGCAAAACTAAACATAAAGCACATAACCGTATATAATGTAATGTATATTCTTGTAGTATCACCAAAATATCTATTGTTGCATTTTTTTTGAAAAGATTTTTAAAAAAGTAGCCTTTCAAGTTGCATACAAAAAAGCAGAACAACTTTTTAAGTTATATATGAAAAAGTTGTGTTTTCATGTTAGAGAAGACAGGACAAATAAATTACGAAATATAAAAGTTGCAGTACACGTGGGTTGTGTCCCATATCATTATTAAAATAGTGGAAAAAGTGGCATTGTTTCATCTTACTATTGTCGTTCATATTTTTAAGCCCATTTTTATATGTGCAATTGACGACGTATTTATTGCTCCATCATCGCCCATATTGAGTAACACATTTTTCAAATTTTAAAGCTTTTTTCATAAGAATGTGAATATACTAGCTTATATATACTTTATATATATGCTAAGCTGAGAGATATCCTTCTGAGGCGCCTATTGCACTCAGAGAAATTATGAAAATAGGCACCTCGAGAAGGATATCTCTCGGCTTATTATATATATATATATATATATATATATATATATATATATATATATATATATATATATATATATATATATATATATATATATATATATATATATATATAAGTTAGTAGTCGTTGTGACACATAATGAAAGATATTATATATATTATTTTTATTATAGTTAATGTACAATAGTAAATTATATAGTGAGAAAATAGAGGGATTATATCTAGGGATTGATTAACACATTGAATTAATTAATTTGATTAGGGTTAGCATTTAGCGTTAGAGTTAGGGTTAGACTATGGTTTAGATTTATTATTATGATTAGGGTTAGGGCTTAGTGTTAAGGTTGGGTTATGGTCATGGTTACAAGGAGAATTATGGTTAGGGTTAGGGTTTTGATTATAATTACAATAGGATTATGTTTAGGGTTTACATCAAAGTAAGGGTTAGGGTAGGGATTAAGTTTAAAATTATGATTAGGGTGACAAAATGGTTGGGACTAGAATTATTATTATGACTGTGATAGAATAATAGTTATGTTGGGTTTAAGTTCAAGATTAGGATTAGCATTAATGTATCATGGCAATGGTTTAATGTGTCATTTAATGTTACAATTTATATCATGTTTAAGGTTACCATTAGGGTTAGAATTTGGTATAAATTTATTATATTAATTAGGTTAGGGTTTAGTGTTAAGGTTGGGTTTATGGTCATGGTTACAAGTAGAACTATGGTTATTTTTTAATTGAATATTTTTATAAAAGTTGAATGATGAAAAAATTAAAAGTCATGATATATCTCAGCGTAGTTTATATATAGATATATAAGCTAGTAGCAGCGAGCGACAAACATGGATTAATATATAATTATATAACATATTTTATTAAAGAGAATTTATATAATATTATATTATGATATTATTATTTTCAATAATTTCTTTACTTTAAACCAAAATATAATTTTACTCTAACTATATAATATTAATATTATATTTTATTATTAGTCAAATATTATTATAATATAAACTTATATTGAATAAGATTATAATTATATTATATTATTATTTATTTACAAATTTAGCTAACATATTATTTATTAATATGCTAGGGTTACTACTTAGGCTTATGGTTACCAATGTCGTTAGGGTTAAGGTTTACATCATAGTTAGGATTAGGGTTGTGATTATGATTCACATTTAGGGTTAGGATTTATATCATGGTTAACATTAGCATTAAGGATATAGTTTATACAATGGATAGAGTTAGCATTAGGTTTAGTGTTTGATTTAAGTGTATTATTAGAATTAAGGTCAAGGCTTATGATTATAGTTAAGGTTAGGGTTTAGTGTTAAGGTTGGGTTTATAGTCACAGTTAGAGTTTAACATTGGGGTAAGAATTATGTATACAAGTTACATCAAAGTTACAGTTAGGTTTGGGATTAAGTTTAAAATTATGATTAGGGTGACATAATGGTTGGGACTGGAATTATTCTTGTGATTATGATAGAATAATAGTTATGTTAGGTTAAGTTCAAGATTAGGATTAGTATTAATGTACATGGCCATGGTTTAATGTGTCATTTAGTGTTACAATTTATATAATATTTAGGGTTAGCATTAGGGTTAGAGTTTGCTATAAATTTATTATATTAATTAGTTTAGAGTTTAGTGTTAAGGTTGGGTTTATGATCATGGTTACAAGTAGAACTATGGTTATTTTCCAATTGAATATTTTTATAAAAGTTGAATGATGAAAAAATTAAAAGTCATGATACAGCTCCGTGTATTTTATATATAGATATATACAAGTTACATCAAAGTTAGAATAATGTTAAGGTTAGGGTCCAACTTGGTTTAATGTGTAATTAAATTTAGAGTTAAGTTTAGGGCTCAATCTAGTTTAATGTTTAATTTGGTTTTCAAGGTCAAATGTTTCTATTTCTTTAGGATTTGGGCTCAATTTGGTATATGTTGTTTAAGTTTGGATTAAATTTGGAGTATAATTTAAATTAGATTCAGGCTTGCAATTCCACTTGGTTTAGTGTTATAGTTATAATTGGTTTAGTGGTAAGGTTAGGGTTCAATTTTATATTAATTTAAGGTTCAAAGTGGTTTTGTTCATGCAAAGATATAAGATGTAATTCTCTCTTTTGTGCTAATCATATTGGTTGACTTTCAAAGACTTCATAAAAGATTATCAATAATAGAAAGAAAGTTTTTTTATAAAAAAAATTAAAAAATAAATATTAAAAAATAATAATTTTATTATTATTATAAATATGAAAAATACTTTTCACATAATCTTAATTTATTCATATCATGAAATTGATAAAAATAGAAACATCTTACATTTTTTATATATTTTTCTAATTAATTTTAAGAATTCATATGGAAAGAATTGTATTCAAAACTAAAAGTAAATTGAAGATAAATTTGAATAATTAAAGTAAAACTAAATTATCAAATTAATAAAATTTTGTAGGGAAAAATTTATTACCATTTCCAATAATTCAAAATATATACATTTTAGCAAGTTTCTAAAATTAAATTTATTGTCATTTTCAACAATTCAAATGATTACAATGAGAAAGACAATGAGAAGGACTCTGAGGAAGAAGAGATAAACAATGAGAAAGAGAAAGAGAAAGAGCAAGGAAAAGACTAGGAAGAGGAAATGAATGACTAGTTGGATGAGGGAAATGATGATAAAGAGGAGATTAGCCAGGAAGATGGAGAAGAAAAGGAGGAAGTGGAAGAGGAAGAGGAAGGAACCCAGGGTTTCTCTTCTAAAGAAGTTATGAATGATTCCCTTGATTATAATGAGGGTGTTGAGAAAAAGGATGAAGGTACTCAGTCCATGGAGGCTGATATTTCTTCTCAGAATACCCCTGTGGAAGAAAAAACAAGCAATGTTATGCCTAATATAGGGGATGGTAAAACTAGAGAGGAGGAAAATAAAGATGAAGAAGGTTTTTCTGAGGGAATTATGGGTGGACAAGAGAATGATGGTAAGGAGGTTGGTAATACTCCTTCTTCTAGTGATACTGGTGAGGACACCTTGAAAAGAGGGAAGGAAGGTAAGGATGAGTCAACAATGCTGGAGATCATCAACAACAAAGAGGAACCTGTTAGTATTTAGAGGGAAGATTCTATGTAGAAGGAAAAGAACAATATGGAGATTCAGGACAAGAACAGGGACTGGAAAAAGGAAATGCAGGAAATGAAAATCCACATCCAGGATATGGAAAAAACTATGAAAAACATGAATACTAAGCTGGGCAAAATGGAAAGTAAGGTTTTTGAAAAGGTTAAAAATAAAAATACTAATGAGGATGGAACTACTGAAATGAACAAGAAGGTTAATAACAAGATGAAAGAACTAGAAACCAAAATTAGCAACCATGACAGTATGATAAAAGGTGTTCTGAACCATAGCAATGAGGGTTTGAAGGTGACCATTATGAATCTAAAAATGTTGCATAACTACCTGGAAAGGAACATGCTAGAAAGAAACACTATCACCATCGATGAGGATGATGGCAACACTGGGCCGGGGTGAGAACTAGAGGACGCACCCACAGAAAGGTCCCGAAAAAACCTAAAGAGTTGAGGAGCTACAAGAAACTATCCAGAAGATGGAAGACCTCCAGAAGAAGGCTGAGGAGATAATAATAGTTAATTATCTTGTTCTTGTTGGTAGTTGTTTTGATGTTAGTTTTTTCTTTAGTTGCTACTTTTGAACTATTCGGCTGGTAGTTCTTGATGTTGTTTTCCAGTAGGTGTTTCATTTTGTGAACTTTAATGCTCTATCTTTATGTTGTTTTGTACTCTGGTTTCGGGTCCATGTAAAACCTACTTTTATCTTAATCAAAAACAATTCAAATGATTACATTACTTTGAAAAAGGAGATGGAGTAAGTGGAGGGAGCAATGAGTGGGAAAGGAGGAATTCAAATTTCAAAATTGGACACAATGATTACATTACGTTGAAAAAGGAGATGGAGCAAGTAGAGGGAGAAGCGAGTGGGAAAGGAGGAATTCAAATTTAAAAATTGGACAACAGAGGGAATGGCGGATCTGACACTGGTCCATTGAGAGAAGGAAGTCAACGGGAGGAGACAGATGTGAACGAGGCTCAAGGTAAGATTCTTGATGTCAATTTGGGGACAGGGGACCTGGGGGGGACCTAGAATGGAGCCTACTATTCATAATAGGATGAATTATAGAAAAACTATCAAAAGATGGTCAGGAATTTTTGGTGTCAAGCCAACGGGTAAGTCCTCTCTCCCACCTATGAAGAATGTGTCTAACCTAGAGCAGGGCACTTTTGCTATTACCATTCCAAATCAAATCATAGATGTTAATATTTATCAAATGGCTAACTATCTTGTGGGGAGATTCTTGGGATCTCATCCTAATATCGAGGTGGTTAGGGCTTTTTTTAAAAGAAAATGGGTTTTGAAAGGCCAAGTGGAGGTGGCAGTTCTCCCCAAAGGATGTTTATCATTTTCTTTTTCTTGTGAGGAATATCTAAGAAATACTTTGTGCAACAGTCTGTGGATGATAAGAAAGCACTCTATGATTCTGCATAAGTGGTGTCCTAACCTAAATATGCAAGAAGATCTGAATGTGCAGGTGCCAGAGTAGGTGAATCTCTCAGGTCTACCCCTTGAGTTCTGGATGGAAGATGTCTTCAAGGGAAAAGATAACATCTTTGGGGAACTCCTGTCAATGGATCCTGTCACAGTTTCAAGGAGACATCTAACGTATGGAAGGATTTGTGTGGGGGTGCAGTAGGGAGTGGATATGCCAAAATCTATTACACTCTAGTCTAAACTTGGCTCTTGGAGCTAGAAAATAGAGTATGAATCTACACCTTTTGCCTGCTTTCACTGTAAAAAAAATTGGGCTTTGGGCTAAGCAATGCCCAAAACTAATCCCCCAACCAAAAAAATTAAAAAAGGTGTGGATTAGAAAGCTTGGAACTGGAACAAACTCTAATGAGATAAGTGATAATGGGAAACAAGAAGGAAAGGAGGTAAAGGGAATTTCTCATGAAGGCAGTGAATCGTCCCCTTCTGAAATAGTGCAAAGAATGGGGGGTAGCATGGAAATAGTTAATGAATCTTTGCCCAAGAGGATAGATGACTCCTTTGTTGAATAAATTCAGAGCAGGCCTTCAGGAGCCATGGAGGGTAAGGAATATTTTGATGTGTATTTGATTGAAAGAGAAATTTTAGGAGGTGAAGGTTTTACCTTACCTAATCATAATAAGGATACATAGTAAGATGCCCAGAATTGTTTGATATTGGGATTTTTTGAGGAGTCTCAGAAGACTATTTCTACACCTGTGGGATATGATAAGCAGTCACCCATAATATCCAAGACTACAAAGTGGGGAGATGAGGTGGATATTGATGTTGCCCTATTAGGATGTGGTGTCTCGACTGATGAGGGATGGTCAAATGTGGAGAACAAAATGACAGCTAAAAATAAGAAGAAAGAAGTTTTGTTGAAGATGACGAAGAATCAATCTTCGATTCTTAGAAGTACTAAGAGTAGAAAAAATGGAGATGTGGGAGTTGTGCATGTCTCCCCGGGAAGGCCCTCAAATCAAAAAAGGAGAGCCCTTGAGACTAGTAGGAGTATAGTGGATGGTAGTCAAAAAACCATCCTAGAGTTCGGATCATTCCATAAGCAATGAAGATTATTTCTTGGAATGTTTGAGGATTAAACAATCTTCATAAGCAATACATGGTTAAAAATATGATTAGAGATAACAAGCCATATATTATTTTACTTCAGGAGACTAAGATGTCTAAGGAAAGAGTTGAGAAACTCTAGTTTTTTAGCAATGGCATGTCCCTTGATGGTGATGCGAATGGGGCTTCAAGGGGTATTGTTACTATCTGGAACTATAATTTAATCAAGGGGGAGGTGATCTCTCAAGGAAATAATGTGGCTAACATTAGATTTTGGCACATTAAGGATGGCACTTCTTGGGTTCTGACTAATATCTATGCTCCCAATACTAGATGGGGGAGACAATATTTTTGGAGGGATGTCACTAGAAATAAGAGTGACTTTGTTGATGAAGAATGGATTATTATGGGGGGCTTCAACACTCCTTTAAAGGAAAATGAGAAATTGGGTGGAATCTTACCCAATCTGGACAACAGAACTGATCTCATGGACTTTATTGATGGCCAAGCATTACATGACATAGATTTGTAGGGGATCAACTACACATGGACTAATAGGAGGTCAGGTAATGAGCTTATTCAGGTCAAACTTGATAGGGTGCTTGCTAGTAGTAAGTGGTTCAATAGTTATTCTTGCACTTTATCAGCTTATGTTAGAGCTGATTCTGATCATTATCCGATTACTATTATTGCTGAACCTAATGGGCTGAAAAGGAACTCCCCTTTCCATTTTGAAAAAAATGTGGACTATTCATCCTAATCTGGAAAATCTTATTGAGGAGTGGTGGATTATTATGATTGAAGGAACAACTATGTTTAGAATAGCTAAGAAACTGAAAAATGTCAAGGATAACATTAAAAAATTGAATAAAGAGACTTTTGGGAATATCTTTTCCAACAAAAAGAAAATAGTAGAGGAGTTGAAGGAAATTTAGGACAGCATTCAGAAGGATGGGTACAGCTTCTTTACTAAAGTTGAGGAAGATACTAAACTTGTGGAATACCATGATATTATCTCAAAAGAAGAATGTTTTTGGAGACAAAGGTCTAGGAAGATTTTTTTGAAGGAGGGGGACAAAAATTCTAAATATTTCTTCATGACCACGGTGAAACACAGAATGGGAAAAAAAATCTCCGGACTTAAGATTAAAGATATCATTAATGAAAAAGAGGAAGACTTCAGGGGAGAAGCTAATAAGTTTTTTGGAGAACTTTTTAAGAAGGTTGATAATCTAGATGAGGAAGGCCAAAAGGAGCTGTTGGATGGTATCCCATGCATTTTGAATGAAGAAAATAATAGATCTATCACTGCTATCCCCTCTAAGGAAGAGATTCATAAGGTTGTCTTCTCCTTTGAAGGAGATAAAGCCCCTAGCCCTAACGAATACCCTCTCTTCTTTTTTCATAAGTACTGGAGGATTGTGAAAGATGATGTTGTTAATGCAGTTAAAGATTTTTTTGGCTCTAGAAGGATCCTTAAGGAACTTAATGGTACCTTTATAGATTTGATTCCAAAGAAAGTGGGGACGGATAGTTTGGATCAATTCAGACCTATAAGTTTATGTAACTCAATTTACAAGATTATCTCAAAAGTCCTTACCTCAAGAATTCTTCCTTTTATCCCTTCCCTGATCTCTGGACAACATAATGGTTTTGTCCCCAGCAGGAAAATTCTAGACTCAATCATTTCTATGCATGAAAACATACATTCCTTGACTATGTCAAAGAAAGAGGGATTCTTGCTAAAGCTGGACTTGTCTAAAGCCTATGATAGGGTTGACTGGGCTTTTATGAAGGCTACTCTTGAGGCCTTTGGTCTCAATAAGAGAAGTAGAGATCATATTCATTGCTTGGTTTCCTCTGCTACTTTCTCGGTGCTTGTGAATGGATCTCCTACTCCCTTCTTCAAGTCTTCAAGAGGTCTTCAGCAGTGGGATCCTCTATCTCCAATTTTGTTCATTATCATGGCGGAGTGTTTGGGGAGATACATTGGCAGGTTGGTCAACAAAGGTGAGTTTATAGGGTTGAAACCTTCTTCAAAGGAGATGATTTGTTCCCACCAGCAGTTTTTGGATGAATCTAATGTTAGGAGGGAAGCCTCTATAAAAAATGGTAAAACTATCAAGAGAGCCCTTGATAACTATGATGCTGCTACTGGACATATTGTAAATTGGACTAAGAGCTCTATCTTCTTTATTAATGTTCCTGAAAGAAGACAAGAAAGGATAAAAAGAGTGTTGGGTTGTGAGATGGGTTGCCTCCCTAGATCCTACTTAGGCTTGCCTTTGTACCTTGATCCCCCTGATTATTTTTGGAGAGAGATGATTGATAAATTTTACAGGAGCCTAGCTAGTTGGAAGGGTGCTCTTCTCAGCCAAACTGGTAAGATTTTGGTGCTTAAAGCTACTCTCCAAAGTATCCCTCTCTATGCTTTAAGTATTTTCAAAATTCCTAGGAAGTTTGCTAAAAGTATTGAGAAAATCCAAAAGAATTTCCTTTAGTCTAGTGTGGAACATAAAAATAGAATGGCTCTCATTGCTTGGGAGAAGGTTTGTAAACCTATTAGGAAAGGGGGTCTTGGGCTTTGGAACATAAGAAGCATGAATGATTTCCTTATGGCTAAACTTCTTTGGAGATTGTTCAAAACCTTGGGAGAATGGAGTACTATATGGAATAACAAATATAACAGGGAGTGGAGTGACTTCAAAAAA
Source organism: Chamaecyparis obtusa (assembly GCA_027943335.1). Lineage (NCBI taxonomy): Eukaryota > Viridiplantae > Streptophyta > Pinopsida > Cupressales > Cupressaceae > Chamaecyparis > Chamaecyparis obtusa. The sequence goes on along the minus strand of BSBK01000740.1, from coordinate 437,605 downwards.
AATTTGAACCAAGAAATCATTCAAGGAGGCTCTAGCATCTGGAATAATGCTTTGAGAAGGAAGGATTTGATCAAGAAGGGTGTTAAATGGAAGGTGGGAAATGGTAAGACTATTCTTTTTTGGGAAGATGCCTAGATTTTAGATCACCCTCTTAATGCTGATTCGAGATGGAATGATAGGATGCTGAATTGCAAATAGGTTTTTGGATCACATGTGGCTGACTATTGGGAGGGGGATAAATGGATTGACCTGGAAAGGATGGATCCCTCTCTTAGAACCCTAAATAAAATTTTTAATGTTGTCTTTCTCATTGATGAAGGGGATACCTTAATCTAGAAATATAATCCAAATGGCTCTTTATCGGTCTCTTCTTTGTAGATGTAGAACTTTGAAGATAGCCCTGAACTGTGTTGGGCGAAAGCCTAGTTCAAAGGTTTAATACCTAAAATTAATGTTTTTTTTCTGGATCTTATTGCAAGATAAAATATTAACTATTGACAATCTTAGGAAAAGAGGCTATTACATAACCAACAGATGTTGTCTCTGGAAGAATGATGAGGAGAACATCAATCATATGACTATTCACTATTCCTTTGCTAGAAAAATATGGGAAAAATTTCTCAATTTGATGAATTTGGAGTGGGTTTTTCCTCAGGGTATCCAAGAACTATTCACTTCTTGGAATCCCCCTACTAATAATAATCTTTTAGGGTCCTTATGGAGCTTTTTACTTCCCTATTTGTGTTGGGTAGTCTGGAAAGAAAGGAATGATAGGATTTTTAGGAACAAGGAGTCCAGTTGGGTTATCATCTTCCAAAAGATTAAGAGAACCCTGTTGGAGAACATTGGGTTGATTAACAATTATCAGGATCCGAAAGATGATTGGGAGGTTAAAGTCTACAAAAATTAGAAGCTTGATGGGAGGAAGACCAATGATACCAAGAGAAGTCTGAGGGATGAGGCCCGTTGGGAATGCCCCCTAATGGTTGGATGAAAGTCAATTTTGATGGTGCCTCTAAGGGCAACCCAAGAATTGTTGGTTGTGGCATAGTTATCTGCAATGAATATGGGAACTATAAAGGTTCTATGGCCATCCCTATTGGCCTCAATACTAACCATGTTGTTGAGGCTAATGCTGATCTTTATGGTTTGATGTTAGCTAAGAGGAAAAATTATAGAAAAGTATGGGTTGAAGGGGATTCACTAAATAGTATAAAGTGTCTCAATAATACCATGACCCCTTAATGGACAATAGAAAATGCTATTAATAAATCTAAAAACATTATAGATTCCTTTGATGAGTGTATCATCACCCACAATTTCAGGGAGGCCAACTCAGTGGATGACTTGGCTATGAATGTGGCGTGCTATAGCTAGGTGGATATTGAGTGGGAAGATGGTTTTGTCCTTCCTCTTGAAGGGTTATCATTCATTGATAAGGATTGATTAATCACCAAGCAACATGTTCTTAATGAAGGTCATATTAATGAGTAATAAGTGCATAATTTTGTGTGAATATGATGAAGGACATAGGGGCAATTCCAAGATGAGTACTACTTTTATTTGGCATGACTTATGGGTCTTTCGAGATTTGAGAAGGCATTATTATGGTTCTAAGCCAAATTTGCAAAGAGTTGTGAGAAAGTTTGAGAAGGGTTTTTTAGAAAAGTGCAGAGCTATGGGAGGATGAAAGAAAAGGTGTGAGCTGGGGAACTGCAATGAATGGAACCAAAACCAAGAGGTGTGGAATATTATAAAAGATGGGGGTCTGGCAGTTTACCTGGACAAGCTGCATGGAGGAAAGGTTGCCCTTACCAAGAACTTCATTAAGACCTGGGACAAAGGGAAAGTTATGGTGGGTATGCAAAGTATGGAGGTGACTAAGGAGATAATTGCAGAGGCAACGTGCCTAAAGATATAAGACATCAATTTTTGTAGGGATAGGAAGGTTTCAAATAAAGCTCTGGAGGCTTTTGCACCAATAGAGAAGGAAAGGAAGTGTATGGTAAAGGTGGATAATTCCTACTTTAATCCTAAATGTATTTCTAGGCCATGGAGACTGGTTCTCTTTGTGATCATTAGCTACATAACTTTGGATGGTAGATATACTAAAATCTACAATCTATTAGGAATGGGAACACTGAGAGGGGGGGGTGAATTAGTGTTCACTATATTTCAACTTTTCTCTTTAATCTTTATTCTGAACTTAAATGCTTAAGTACTAAAATAAACATTCACATAAACATGAAACATGAAATCAACACATGACACCAATATGATTACGGGGAAACCCAATAGGTAAAACCCCGGTGCGAATTGATACCCACTAATATTCTACACTAGTGTTTTGTGATCCTTGTTAGAAGATCCTTTACCCTGTTAGGAGTAGCTTTACAGTGATTTAAGTACAATAGACCTTGTTAAGGGTCAGACCCTGTTAGGAGTCTTTTACAATGATCCTTGTTAGGGGAGTGGACTCACTATCCTAGAGCTCACTACTCAAATGATGAAGGCTACAACCTTCTGATATCATATACACACTATATCTTTCGGGTGAATTGTCACTATGACACTACTTGTCAGATCAGTTCCTTTGATGTGTTGATGCTTTAACCTCTAGAAAATATCTAATACATCTTCTAGTGTCTTCACACACTTCTACTCTACTTATTATAACTCTCTATTCACTTCCATACTGAATACAATGGGTGCACCTTATATTTATGCGCTCATACAAAATACATAATTGGGTCGGCCCTATAACTAATTACAAACAATGCTTCCAAATGAATTGGCTTAAGCGTGCTTACAATTATACATATAAACATGTCAAAAACCTAAATACAATGGGTGCATAGCCTTTACAATATTACATTACAATCGCAAATCAAAATGCTAACTGTCGGCTCCATGCTTTGTTCTCTGCTGGCACACACTAGTTGTGCAACTTCAACTGACTGTAACTTTCACATCGTTGCATATCTACTTATACGCTCATAGACTAAGCATAAGTATAGTCTAAAAAACTTAACTTCCAGGGCACATACTATAATTCATCTGTACACATGTGCGCTGATGCTCTAAGTTGCAGGAACTATGTACACTATCCAGTCTTCAATACTTAACCAAATTCTAATCTTTACATCAAGTGCGCTTACTCCAAACTACTATATGACTTTTTTTCCATAATGAAAACACTATATCTAGTCATATACCTCAGTATAGACAACTTGCCAACAATCTCCCCCTTTGTCATTGATGGCAACAAAGGAATATGGCCAAGTTGCTAACTGTCCCTTAACACAAACTTCTATCTTTTATACATTCTTTATACATAATCTTATATCTCCCTATACATATATATACTCCATATTCTATACACAACTCCCCCTTTGACATTAATGACAAAAGTGTACCAAAAAATTGTATCTGCACATACCTACTTAGGGAAAACATCTGGATATGCTATCTTGAGATTCTAGATCTCCTTCTTCCAAAAAGTTATCAATGAGTTAATTATCTAGAGATGGGCACATAAACCATATTGAAGCTTCTCCATCTTCTTCAAATCTATGCTCGGACCTTGATCATAAGTTATCATGGTGGCATTAATCTCCTTTATGTTCTAATTGATAATGTCTAGTGAGGGCGCAAGAGCATTCCTCAACTGAGTCTATCTAGACCTTATCTTTGCCATCTCTTTCTCTGCCTTCTAAATTTTTTCCATTTGACCTTGGTAGATATTGTTGCACATGTTGAAATCAGTGGATGTGTCTGTCACTAAACTCTTCACTTGCTCAATCATAGCTTCTGCTTCTTTTATTCTCTTGAAATGGGCATCAGTAAGCTTATCCTGATCCATGTAGTCTGCAATGAATTTCCTTCCTTGAACAACAAATTATTTTAAAGATGCTTGTCCTATCTTGAGTGAATTTAGATCTAGAGAAAATTTTCTCATCAACTCATTTAGTCTCTTCTCTAGGTACTTCTCTTTTGTAATCTTGGATGCAGATTCTTCAAGGCTTGAAAAATTACTTTTGAACTATGAGATGACTATACTCACATCATCAACCGAGTGTACCTTATTTAATTTCATGTCCGCAAGCAACAAACTGTTCAGTATGTTCACTGATTCCATAAGGAGATGATTTCTCATTACTTATTTCTCATTTGCTTTCTCCATAGCTAGGACATTGAACTTAAACAGGCCCTCTTCTTTCTTGGAGTACAAACTACTTGTGCCAGGTGTCAATCTTGACAACAATGCTGAGGAAGGAGTGATGGGAGTGCTATCCATCACTTCTTATTTCATTGAGACCAGTTCAACAAAAGATTCATTTTTATGTTTACTTTATTTTTCCTCTTCTCCTTCTTTCTTTTCTTCTTATTTCTTTTCTTCTTCTTTCTCATCTGATATGTCTTCAATAAGAACTTCTTCTTTATGAGTGGGAGGTGAGCTACTGCATAAGATTTCAGCTTCTTGTGTGCTCACAAAAGCTTCCTCAAACTTGTCTAACTCTGTGTCAGTGGCCGCCATGTCTATCTCCACATTATCAATGATAATGGTGTTTTCCTTGAGTGCTTCTGACATGGGCGCAGATTTATCTAACTCTTTTTGTACTTCCACTACAGGCGTTGAATCCCGAGGACCTGTAGACTATACCTTTATAGTCTCTGCTACAATGTCTTGCTTACTAGGTACTTGAGAGATGGGCGCAAATAAAGGTTTCATGCATTGTTCTAAGAATACCTTCTCAAAAGCCTTCTCTATTTCCTAAGAAATTAGCTCATAGTCTTTGTTCATGAGGTGAAGTGTCCTCATCTTTTTTCTTAAGTGCAGCTTCACCAGATTTAGTAACAATGACCTTTCTTCAATAGAACATACTGGAAGAGTGGAATCAAGAATTTTTTCCCTTATTCTGAGGTCATCTTCAGTGGCTTGTCTTTTTAAGGTATCCATTATTTCCCATACCTTATCTAGAATTTATATTTTCAATTCAAGAATTGTCTTCTTAAACTTTATCATGTGTTTGATAATCATACCATGTATTTCTGATTTGTCAATTTCACTATATGTTTCATAAAACTTTCCCACCCAATCAATTATTCCCTCATCAACAATTCTTGTGCTCAAAGCTTTAAGACTTGGTCTGAATCCTGCCTTAGGAGGTGCTTGACTAGTTTTCTTGCTCCTTAATGCTCATGAGGATGGATGACTAGTGATGACTTCTTTCTTTCTCTTGATTATTGGTTTATACTTCGGAGGAGCGGTAGGATCATTGGTTTCTTTGGGCGCAGAAGGAGTGTCATCAGTCATATCCTTTTGACTGTCATCTTTTTCAATTTTTATTTTCTTCATCTTAGGATCTTCTTGTTCTTTTTCTGATGATGCGCTCTTCAATTCCAAAGCAATCTTCTCTTCCCTTTCCTTGTCAAGTTCTCCTTGAGACACACCAAGTATTCTCAAGATTTCTAATGTGATTTTAGAGGCTTTCCTCTTAGTTTTTGCGCTATTTAGTTTAGCATCAACTTCCCTTGTCTTTTCCTCATAAGTTCCCCACCTAGGTTCATTGGGATCTTTGGGGGCTGATAGAAGTACCTGTGCATAAGCTTCAAGGACTTGTTCCTCTACTTCATAACCAAGTGGATGAATCCACTTAGTTCTAGGCTCAACAGCTTCCATACAAGTAGTATTAGTTTCAACCATAAAGCATATCGATCCTTATATTTTTCCACAATGTTCTTTGGAATTTTGTACCTCATTTGCATCTTGACCCTAAAGGTCTTCAATTCCAATGTGACATAATCTCTTAATGTGCTTTTAGTGGATGCTTTGAGGGATATCTGTGGCATGGTCGGAATAGACTTGTCCAAATATATATCTGAAACTTTTCCAACTATATGAAGGTACATATAGATGATTAGGGACCCAAACCTGAATATCTTTGTCTTGTCATGTTTGATAGCCTTGATGTTATCAATCAATTGTGCATGCAAGATCTCACACATGTTGAACTCACCATCTTCCTTTACTAGTCTAATGGCTGCTAGAATAGTGCCCGCAGACACACTATTCACCCTGCTGGTGTGATGAAACATGTATCCCAGTATCATTGACATTAATTTGATGTCAGCTTGCTCAATAGGCTCGATAGTCATACCACACCTATCACTCCTAGACTTACAAGTCTGCTCAACTATTTTCTTGACATCCTTGCCCATAGGAAGGATAGTGTCTATCCTAGAAAGGCATGTCATCTCATGAATCAAGTCACTAGTGATTCTAACTGGTACATCTCCAATCCAAAACAAATCATCATGAATTCTACTCAATAAGATCTTTATACATTCTATCTCATAGAATTCATATGCCATAGCATACTCAATAATAGGATGATCATTCCATTTAGCATATTCATCCATGAATGTTTTGTTAGGTTTTAGCATGGTATCCATGTGTTCCCTTAACCTATCCAATCCAACTGGTTCCTTCTTATAGTAAATGTAAGCCCTAATGTCTTCCACATGCATGATGCCCATAGGCATGCGGGAGAAAGCTCCTTCTAAATCATCTAGGGTTGATTTAAATGGGTGCCTCTTGAAAACATATCTTTTCTTCTCAGCGATATCATAAATAATGGGAGTGGCCATGACTTACTTGATAAATGCTTTCCAATTGATCTCTGAGATAATTTGATGACTTTCGAATTGGTGCAACAAGCTAGGGTTTCTACAACTGACCAAATGCACTGCAAGCACTAATAGTTCAATCTCCAAATCTCTAAATCTTCACAACAACTTCCAAGGCTCTTTCTACTCTCTATCACTCTGAATTTGAATGTAATGAGCAATCAAATAACTTTCTATGTACTTAAAAGTGAAAATTCACCATTAATGCAAGTCGCGTAAACCAAGCTGTCACTTGAAAATTTGCAACTCGAGTTCTGCTAACATTCAGCATGTGCGCTCTTTCATGAAGGTTCCTATACACTCCAAAAGCTTAAGTCCAAAGGTGCATACTCTGAGGATGAGTATACTAGCCACACAGGGGTCTAGAGCTAAATTAGCTCCCCCTATGACCCTAAGGGCTATTTATCCAGATGTAGAGGGTGCATCCATTGCAGATGCATCCAATACATTCTCATCAGTCGTGTCCTTTTTCTCTGACCAAATCATGCTTGCATCATCTAAGGCTTTGAAAAAATTAACTTCTCCTATGGGATCCAAAACTAGTTCTTTAGCCTTTTTAGGGCTTCCCTGACCTTGCGTCCTTGATCTACGAAACCTTGAGATATGTCCAGCCTTATTACAAGAGTGACAAATGACTGAAGGTCTTATATTCCTCGGTGCATTGACATGAGTCACCATTCTACATTGTTTTGTTGTGTGACCATTATAGTTACATATCTGGCATGTAACATTCTGAGAACTTCTTACATTTGTCTGATTTTGATTTATCTGATCTTGATGAATCCATGTTCTTCTTACTAGTCTTACAATTCATAGCTCTATGACCAAACTTGTTGCATGAATAACAGTAACCATTAAAAGGTCTTACCTCTGTACAGTTCCTCACAATGTGTCCATGCTTGTTACATGCAAAACAAGTGCATTCTACTTGCTTGTGCTCATTCTTAGGTGGTCCACCATTATCTTTGGTTTGATCTTCAGTCTTTTCAGTATTAGTAGAGTCCTTTTGTGAATCCTTTCTTGCTCACATATTGTCAATCTGATTTTGTGCTTCATTGTATCCAATACAGCTAGTGTCTCCTTTGGCTCTTCTTGCATACAACTAAGATTCTACCAAATTAGCACTAGTGTGTAACTTGTCAATATGATCCTTTGCCTTTTTTAATTTAGATTCCAAGATTTCTTTGATATTCCTTAGCTCCAAGACTTCCAAGTTAGCTTCCCTTAGTTCTTCATTGAGTTAAAGATTCTCCTTGACTTGTTCATTATAGACATCTTGATTATTCATCAGTTTTTCATCAAATTCTTCAAGTTGATTTAATAAGGATGCATTTTCTTCACTTAACTTCTTGACCTTTTCTTCAAGATCACTGTTAGAGCGTTAGTTCTTCAATTTCTCTTTCCTTATTGTCTAGGTCTTCAAGAGCAGCTTCAATATTTTTCTTTAGATGTTTCATTTCTACTTTTTCCATGATCTCCTCAAGTGGTTAAACTTCTTTGTTGAGGACTAGAGCTCTGATACCAATTGTTAGGAATGGGAACACTAAGAGGTGGGGTGAATCAATGTTCACTGTATTTCAACTTTTCTCTTTAATCTTTATTTTGAACTTAAATGCTTAAGTACTGAAATAAACATTCACATAAACATGAAACATGAAATCAACACATGACACCAATATGATTACGGGGAAACCCAAATAGGTAAAAGCCTGATGGGAATTGATACCCACTAATATTCTGCACTAGTGTTTTGTGATCCTTGTTAGAAGATCCTTTACCCTGGTAGGAGTAGCTTTACAATGCTTTAAGTACAGTAGACCTTTTTAAGGGTCAGACCCTATTAGGAGTCTTTTACAATGATCCCTATTAGGAGAGTGGACTCACTATCCTAGAGCTCACTACTCAAATGATGAAGGCTACAACCTTCTGATATTAGATACACACTATATCTGTTGGGTGAACTGTCACTGTGACACTGCTTGTCAGATCAGTTCCTTTGATGCATTGATGCTTTGACCTCTAGCAAAGCTCTAATATATCTTCTAGTGTCTTTGCACACTTTTTCTCTACTCATTATAGCTCTCTATTCACTTCCATACTAAATACAATGGGTGCACCTTATATTTATGCACTCATACAAAATACATAATTGGGTCGGCCCTATAACTAATTACAAACAATGCTTCCAAAGGAATTGGCTTAAGCGTGCTTACAATTATACATATAAACATGTTAGCAACCTAAATACAATGGGTGCATAGCCTTTAAAATATTACATTACAATCGCAAACCAAAATGCTAACTGTCATCTCCATGCTCTATTCTCTGCTGGCACACACTGGCTGTGCAACTTCAACTGACTGTAACTTTCACATCTTTGCATATCTACTTATGCGCTCATAGACTAAGCATAAGCATAGTCTAACAAACTTAACTTCCAGGGTGCATACCATAATTCATCTATACACATGTGCGCTAATGCTCTGAGCTGCAGGAACTCTGTACACTGTCTAGTCTTTAATACTTAACCCAATTCTGATCTTTACATCAAATACGCTGACTCCAAACTGCTATATGACTTTTTTTCCATAATGAAAACACTATATCTATTCATATACCTTAGTATAGACAACTTTCCAACACAATCATCATCTAATTTTGTTGAATCATTTTAGACATGGGGTTAAGATAAATTTCCCCTTTTATCTTTTGAGCTCTTTGAATGCTACTCTTCTCAGTTGGCAGAGGGATCTGGATGGTGACCACACCTGTCATGATGGTACTCATTTATGAGGTTTTGAAATCTAAGAAGGTTGAGAGGCCTAGGCTGAATTGGAAGGCTCTCAAAGACTATGATACATATGGTAAAGAGTCGGAGGAACCCTTCATGGAGGAAATTGAAGATGATGAAGATGACTCTGAGGAGTATCAAGAGTTCGTGCCTAAAAGAAATAATAAAAAGATCAAAGTGGAGGATTCGGTCACTGATATGGATTTGGAGGAAGATTAGAGTAGGGAGGACAGTGTGAAGAAGAAGTGGAAAAATAAAATGGAACCCAGAGGGAAGCATACCAAAGCTAAAAATGGAAGCAAGAAAAGGGTTAAGAGGGTCGTCATCACCTCTGATGAGGGCTCCTCTACTTAGGAGGATAGTCAGGATAAATAGGAAGAGTGGGTGGAGAATGACCCTATTGTGGAGGAAAGTGCGGGTTTGGACCAGAATGTTCTAGTTGATGATAATATTTTGCAGGATGTTTCCCATGATGTCACCAATATTGAGAAGGATGGCCAGGAGAAGGACGTGGTCAACACTGAGAAGGATAAGGTGGAGAGCCCAAAGGATGAGATGGTGGGAGCGAACAAGGACTTTGAAAATCTAGGGTGTCTTGTGTTCCTTGTTAACTTAAGCAACATGAAAAGTGACATCTCTGCCATAAAAGCTCATATCCATCAGCTTCAAAAGGAGACTGGGGTTCTTTGAAGGATGAATTTGGGGGAGAAGACCATAGGTCAAAACATTGATGAGCTGATGGAAACAGTTGCCAGTGCTGAGGGGCTTTCTACCTTTAATGATAAAATTATTGCTATGGAGGATAAAATTGAAGAAAAAGAGAATCAAAATTATGGAAAACAAAGTCGAGAAGCTAGAGAAAATGGTTGGTAATATTGCGGAGTAGAGCTTTGCAATTCTCAAGGAATCAGGTGAACATGTCAAGATTCTGGTGGACAAAATGGTCCATGGGAAAGGGGAGCAGACGATCATTGAGGTCAAGGATGATCATGGTCCCGTCAAGAGAACAAGATCAAGGTTCAAGAAGCTAGATGACAACAAGAACAAAGACATTGAGGAGCTCAAAGCGTCCTCTGCTAACATGCAAATGTTGGCTGAACAGGCTTATGAAATGTGTTTAGACAGCTGGTTGTTGTCTTGCTGTCTTTTTGTTGTCATGTCTTCTCTATTTTTTTTCTGTTATTGGACTTTCTTTGTTGTGTGTCTCTTTTTGGTGTTTCTGCACTATTTCTATTTGAACTTTAATGCCTATCTTATATTCTTGATGTAAAAGGTTTCAGGTCCTTTCAAAACCTATTTTTACGTAATCAAAACAATTCAAAATACTTAAATTTTAGCAGGTTTCTAAATTAAAATCTATTTATTTTGATATTATTTTAACATATATTTAGTAAAATTTGTTAAAATGGTGACTACATTCTATTTTAGTGAACTAATTTTTCAATTATGATTGGCAACATTCTAATTTTAAATGTAATTTTTTTGAAGTATTAGCCTCCATTCTAGTTAAGATTTACTTGGAATTTCCTATGTATTGGTTGTTTTGCCTTGTTATTGAGCTACAGACTAAGACATGAGATTTTCATAGTTCATATGAGTAGTTTGATTCAAGTTTATATATTTTTGGATGTCATCAGAATATGAGTAGTTTGATTCAACTTTATATATTTTTTCTCCATCAATATTTTTTCATGTCTTTTTCAATAATTGGTTTGATGTCAGTAGATTTTGATGAACTACAACTGATTTAGAACCTGAATGGAGAATCTGTAATTAAAGATTACTAAAGAGTTGTTGATTAGATATGCAAGATGATTAAATCAGTATTATGTTGTCATTGATGTCAACTAGCTTGACAATACTTATCTTGTAAGTTACTATACCGACACATCTGAAGAAAGGTGAAAGAGATGAAGAACAAAAATACCTACATGAGGAAGATGTATACATCAGATGAGGATAAGGAATTCACTAAGTAACTTGTTGATGAGTCTATGACTTGATGAAATTGACTTTATTATGTTGCATTCATCTATGATGAAGGATAGAGTTGAAAGACACAAAGCAGTGTTGTCAGTAAATAAAGCATTCTAGTATACACCAACGGAATGTAGTGTATACTGAGCGTAGTGTTAACCAAGCTTGTGTTCACTGACGCATTTCTTTGTTAACCGAGCAAAATAAAAAAGGAATTAAATGATCAGTTTAGCCGATAAAGTGATGAGTTGTAAAGTGTATGAAATCGAGGTAACAGATAAGGTTTTTTATGAAGATCGACGGCTAACATAAATCAAAAATGATCTAATGGAGCAGATTGAAATGTGTTACTCACACATCAGCCGAGGAAGCTTAAAGCAGAAAAATCTATGAATATGATTAAGTAGCAAAATCTGATGGAGGAAAAGAAAATGATTTACTCGTCTATATAAGAGACATTGGTTTCATTATTGAAACATCACCAGAAGAAGAAGATACTGCAAAATTATCGCGTGAACAAGTTTTCATGCATTCTGATCATACTAGTTAATAAGAACCAAGCTACAAAACAATTACCAAGCTACAAAGAGTAATTACCGATAGACAGTAAGTTGATATAGTATTGAATCTGAAGTGGTATATTGATCAGAAAAATTTGAATGAGCTGAACATTGATCTGTAAACTACAATTGAAGTTGTTTCAAGGAAGATCATTTACTGTTAAATATTTAACCATTGTACATAGTCAAATCTCTTAACCAAGTGGACTATGAAAATCTTTTGATGCTTCATTCATAGAGTGAACATTGTTATCCTGTCAACCCCAGAGTGACTACTGGTTGGACAATAACTTCTGGTCTAAAATCCTCTAACAAGGTCACACCTAACAGTGTGTTTGTAACCTTTAACAAGGTTGGGTCTTCACCGACCTCAGTTTAGAAGAGTGAACAATTTTGGGTTGCTAGTCCCAGGTGGTTTTTCCCTTCACAGGGTTTCCACGTTAAATCTCTTGTGTTATGTGTTGTTTGTGATATTTGTTTGTTATCATACTTTGCATATTACATGTTAGATTTGATCGGTAACTGTTATAAAGTTTAGACTAACAATCGGTAAAAACACAGACAGTGAAAGTATTTTATGTTTACCGAGTAGCATAAATTGTAGAATTGTTTTGGATTATAGATTTTGTATTCAGACACTAGATAACTGATTCACCCCCCTCTTAGTTATTCTAACAATTGGTATCAGAGCAACGGTTGCTTAGAATAGAGTTTCAAGGACTCTAGCAAAAAGGTCTCAAGATGTATAAGAGGGAAGTGCCAAAGCTAAACAAAGATAACTTCGTAGTATGGCAAAGTCAGATGAAGTTGCACATATCTGGAATTGGGAATTTTGTACTAGAACTGATGGAGAATGGCTACATTGAACCACCCACTAGTCCATTAACTCTTGATCAACTGAAGGACAGGCATGAACACAATATCACTATGATGGAACTTGTTGATACCTGTATTGATGCAGAATTTGAATACATCAAGGGTTGTGATACAACTAAGAAGATGTGGGACAAGCTGACTCTAATATATAGTGGAGATGCAAATGTTAAGAGAGCCAGAGTAGAAAGCCTAAGAGGTTGATTTGATGATATGAAGATGAAAGAAGGTGAGAACATTGTACAATACACAAATAGACTAAAAGAGGTAGTACATGCTATTAAAGCATCTAGTGGAGTTATTCATGATGAAACAGTGATAAGCAAGATTCTCAAAACTTTGCTACCAGTTTATGCGATCAGGATCTCTGCAATTCATGAAACAAGAGCTACATCGAACCTTACTCTTGACACACTGATCGGTAAGCTTACAACCTTTGAATTGAATAATTTTGACAACAGTATTGTACCTTCTATTGAATCCGCTTTCATGTCTTCTTTGAAGATTGGTAAGTCTAGTAGCAGGAATGATAAGAATAATGATAGTGATAGTAATACCAATGATGAACTTGATGAGCTTGAAGATCTTATGGCCAGAAGATTTCCCAAAGGTAAGGGAAGGTATAGAGGCAAGTTACCTTTAGCATGTTTTAATTGTAAAGAAGTTGGCCACATCACTGCTAGATGTCTGAATAAGAAAGATGATGATAGATCCAAAAACTGATCCGAAGGAAGCTATGGGAGAAGAGTCAACAAAGGCTACTGACACAACAACAGAGATAACCGAGATAGCTATGACAAAGGGAAAAAGGTATGTTACATAGCTGAAGAATTTGAATCTGAATCTGACACTGATGATGATGTAGAAGTAGTATTTGTTGCTATGAAAGATGATTCAGAGGAAGAAGAGAAACATGAAGAAACAACACTAATCTCTAAAGTAAGCAGAAATGATATATGGATCATAGACAGTGGCTGTACACATCATATGATTGGTGATATAGAGAAATTTGATCTACTTGATGAATATGATGGAGGATCTGTTAGCATGGGAAATGATGCACCTTGTATGGTGAGAGGTAAAGGTTCACTGATGATTAATGATAGAATAAAATGTGAAAATGTATATTGGGTAGATGGACTGAACTATAATTTGTTAAGTGTGGCACAGCTGAATAACTCAGGCCGCCGACTTGATTTTGAGAGCAGGAAGGTAAGAACCTATGATAATGGAGGAAGACTTGTCGAAACTGGTACACAATCCAGAGGTAATCTATTTTATCTTGATATTGATCATTCTTCTTGTTTATTAATGAAGGATGAAGATGCATGGTTGTGGCATAAGAGGTTATGTCATGTGAATTTTGATAACATGATCAAGATTAGTAAGAAGAAAAGAGTTAGAGGGTTGCCTAACTTTCCAAAATTGGATCATGCTATCTGCCATGAATGTTAGAAAGGTAAGATGACTAAGTCTAGTTTTAAGAGCAAAGACTACTCAACAAAGAAGATACTTGAGTTGGTTCATACCGACCTATGTGGTCCTATGAGAACTCAGAGCTATTATGGTGATAGATACTTTATTCTTTTTGTTGATGACTATACCAGACTAATGACTGCTATGTTCTTGAAAGAGAAATCTGAAGCTTTTAAGATGTTTAAGTGGTATAAGGAAAAAGTAGAAAAAGAGATTGGAAAAGAAATTAAATGCTTAAGATATGATAGAGGAGGTGAATTTATCTCTGATGAATTTACTAATTTCTATAATGAGCATGGTATTAAGAGATAGGTCTCTGCACCGAGAACACCTTAGCAGAATGGGATTGTTGAAAGAAGGAACATGTCAATCATTGACTATGCTAGGACACTGATGATACAAAAGAATGTTGCTCAGACATATTGGAGAGAAGCTGTCAGTAAAACTGTATATGTGCTTAACCGAGTACAACTAAAGAAGGACACCAAATGGACACCTTATGAGCTATGGTTTGGACACAAACCTACTGTAATTTATTATAGAATTTTTGGAAGAAAATGTTTTATTTTGAAGGATGAGAGAAATGGGAAATTTGATTCTAAAGGTGATGAAGGAATATTCTTAGGATATTCTACTAAGAGTAAAGCATACAAATGTCTGAATAAGGTTACAAATAAGATTATTGAAAGTACTAATGTTTGTGTTGATGAGTTTGATGACATGAACATAGAAGAAAGAAAGGAACCAAAAGACTATGGTAGATTCACTTACATTGAACTTCTTGATTATCTACCGAAGTCGCAACCTGTGATAACCAGTCAATAGGAAAATAAACCCGAGGAACAAGAAAGGGAAATTGATGAACAAGATGGTGCTCCCGAGCAAGCACATGAACCTGAACAGGATGAACAAGAAAGAAGAAATCAAGTATTGGCTAGTTTTTTTAGAAGACATCATCCTGAGACACAAATTATTGGAAACAGACAAGCTAGAATGCAGACAAGAAGCAAAACAAGACAAGGTACATGTCTAGTCTATGAATTTGAACCAAAGAATGTGAAAGTTGCATTAGAGAATGAAGAATGGGTTAATGCAATGAAGGAGGAAATATAACAAATAGAGAAAAACAAAACTTGGTCCTTAGTACCCCGACCTAAAGATAAGAATGTTATTGGTACTAAATGGATATTTAGAAACAAGCTGAATGAAAATGGTGAAGTGACAAGAAATAAAGCAAGATTGCAAGGGATATGCACAGGAAGAAGGCATTAACTATGGTGAGACATTTGCACATGTTTCTAGATTGGAAGGAGTTAGAATGCTACTTGCATATGTTGCACACAAGAAATTTAAGGTTTATCAAATGGATGTGAAGTTAGCATTTCTGAATGGTATAGTTGAAGAAGAGGTCTACATAGAACAACCTGAAGGATTTGTTGATCCAAACAATAGAAACATGGTATGTAGATTACACAAAGCTTTATATGGTTTGAAGCAAGCACCAAGAGCATGGTATGAAAGGCTACATACTTGTTAAGTATTGGATTTCTAAGAACTAGTGAAAACAACAATTTGTACATGAAAGGTGATATTGATGACACTATTCTTATTACTGAAATTTTTGTTGATGATATTATTTTTAGAGGTCAAGATCATGTATGTAAATCTTTTGTTGATGACATGAGGAATGAGTTTGAAATTTCTATGTTCTGAGAGATTAAATTCTTTCTCGGATTACAAGTGATTCAGCAAAGTGATGGGATATTCATCACACAGTCCAAGTACATAAAGGAAGTCTTCAAGACATTTGTCATGGAAGATGCTAAACCTGTAGGAACACCGATGGCTACTGGAAGTAAACTAACAAAGGAAGATGAAACTATAGAGGTAAACCAGACAGTATACCGATCCATGATTGGTAAATTAATGTATGTATTTCATAGTAGACCAGATATAGCACATGCTGTGGGAATTGTTGCTAGATATTCTGCTAATCCTAGAGAATCACACATGATTGCTACCAAAAGGATCTTAAGATATCTTTAAAAGATAGAGGATTGTGGATTATGGTATCCTAAGGAAGGTAAGTTTGAGTTGAAGGTTTATACCGATGCTGATTGGGCTGGAAATGTGGATGACAGAAAAAGTACCAATGGAGGAGCATTTTTCTTTGGTGAAAGACTTGTAACCTGGACAAGTAAAAAGCAGGCTTGTATTTCTCAGTCTATAGCTAAAGCAGAGTATGTTGCTGCTACTACTAATTTCTCAAACATTGCATATATCAGGCAAGTGGTGGAAGGAATGAATGAGGTAATCACTAACCCAGTGATTATATATTGTGACAACACAAGCGCTATTAATATTTCAAAGAATCCAGTGATGCACTCTAAGACAAAGCATATATCAATTAAGTATCACTACTTAAGAGAACAAGTGCAAGAGAAGCAAGTGAAGTTAGAATTTGTTACATCCAAAGAACAACTTGCAGATATCTTTACAAAGCCTCTACCGAAGGACACATTTGAATATTTGAGGACTAGACTTGGGGTCCATCCCCTGTCTATTGGTCACTAATGTGATCTGGATGTTGCATCAATCTAATCTTATCAGATGATCACACATGCTGATGCAGCATAGTTCATACTTTGGACATTGTTCAAGGTTGTGATTAAGTTTGAAGATTGGGATATTAGTATACAAAGATACAGAGATTGTAATGGACAACAGAGAGTTACTTAGCTACTACAAGAGTTGATTGTTTATTTGTTTCTTTGGCATTGTTGTCAAAGGGAGAGATAAATAATATGAAAAGGAAAAGGAGAGATATGCACCAATGAGAACTATCTATGGGAGAGATGTAATCTGAAAGAAAGAAACAAGAAGAGGAACCTGAGAGCTGGAAAGATTATATCTACAGAATGACAAAGCTGTATTTTATAATACTCTTTAGTAACATAATGATTAAACATATTAAGCCAAGGAGAGCTTACACAACATTTGATTATAGAGTTGTAGAATACATGTTTGGTATGGGTATGGTACATTTCATATTACTTGAGTTGCCATCAGTGCCAAAGGGTGAGATTGATGAACTACAACTGATTTAGAACCTGAATGGAGAATCTGTAATTAAAGATTACTAAGGAGTTGCTGATTAGATATGCAAGATGATTAAATCAGTATTATGTTGTCATTGATGTCAACTAGCTTGACAATACTTATCTTGTAAGTTACTATACCGACACATCTGAAGAAAGGTGAAAGAGATGAAGAATATAAATACCTACATGAGGAAGATGTATACATCAGATGAGGATAAGGAATTCACTGAGTAACTTGTTGATGAGTCTATAACTTGATGAAATTGACTTTATTATGTTGCATTCATCTATGATGAAGGATAGAGTTGAAAGACACAAATCAGTGTTGTTGGTAAATAAAGCATTCTAGTATACACCGATGAAATGTAGTGTATACTGAGCATAGTGTTAACTGAGCTTGTGTTCACTGATGCACTTCTTTGTTAACCGAGCAAAATAGAAAGGAATTAAATGATCAGTTTAGCCGATAAAGTGATGAGCTGTAAAGTGTATGAAATCGAGGTAACAGATAAGGTTTGTTATGAAGATCGACGGCTAACATAAATCAAAAAGGATCTAATGGAGCAGATTGAAATGTGTTACTAACACATCAGCCGAGGAAGCTTAAAAAGGCAAAATCTATGAATATGATTAAGCGGCAAAATGTGATCGGGGAAAAGAAAATGATTTACTTGTCTATATAAGAGACATTGGTTTCATTATTGAAACATCGTCAGAAGAAGAAGATACTGTAGAATTATTGTGTGAACAAGTTTTCATGCATTTTGATCATACTGGTTAATAAGAACCAAGCTGCAGAACAATTACCGAGCTACAAAGAGTAATTATCGATGGACAGTAAGTTGATATAGTATTGAATATGAAGTGGTATATTGATTAGAAAGATTTGAATGAGCTGAACATTGATCTATAAACTGCAATTGAATTTGTTTCAAGGAAGATTATTTATTGTTACATATTTAACCATTGTACATAGTCAAATCTCTTAACCGAGTGGACTATGAAAGTCTTTTGATGCTTCATTCATAGAGTGAACATTATTATCCTGTCAACCCCAAAGTGACTACTGGTTGGATGATAACTTCTGGTCTAAAATCCTCTAACAAGGTCACACCTAACAGTGTGTTTGTAACCTTTAACAAGGTTGGGTCTTCACCAACCTCACTTTAAAAGAGTGAACAATTTTGGGTTGCTGGTCCCAGGTGGTTTTTCCCTTCACATGGTTTCCACGTTAAATCTCTTGTGTTATGTGTTGATTGTGATATTTGTTTGTTATCATACTTTGCATATTACATGTTAGATTTGATCGGTAACTGTTATAAAGTTTAGACTAACAATCGGTAAAAACACAGACAGTGAAAGTATTTTATGTTTACCGAGTAGCATAAATTGTAGAATTGTTTTGGATTATACATTTTGTATTGGGACACTAGATGTAGTACCCGCCCAAAGGATGCTTTTTAGTTTGCTTTATGTTTCAGATGTATGACCGAATTCTTTTAGGTCACTTTCCACGTGATCGATTATTGTTTCATTAATGATGATGTGGATTATTATTATATGTTTATCATGTGTATGCGTATATTAGATGATGATGTTTCATGATGATAGATTATATGTTTTATATTGATTATGACATACTTACCCCATACTTGCATGTGTATGGTGATTATGTGTCTATATCTATTTGATGTGTTTGTGTGGTAGAGGACGGAGGCGTAGTTACTCGCATAGTCAAGATCCACACGTCCAACCGTACCCTATCATTGTATGTTATATATTGTATGTACATGCTTCATCTTTTGATGTCATGTTTGTAGGTACAGGGCATCGTCTTCCCTGAATTGGTAGGAGTGAGCGTGCCCACAAACATTCGTCTCAATGGTAAAGAGGGGAGATAATTCACAGACCCAAACCCTAACCCTAGCCTATCTGTCCTAAAATTGGACAAGTGTATGTTTGACAACCTTACCCGAATTCACCTGGTTAGCAAGAATTCATGGATCTCATTCTTGAGTCTATGTATGTTTTCAGTTTGCTTGGTTTTCTATGCTTGATTTTATTGCGTTTGATTCAGTTGAGTTGTGAATTATTTAGGTGATTTTATATGATTATCTATGTTAGGACTATAGTTGAATTTAGTAATTTAATTGTTCCTATGTTTAATTTGGAAAATTATCTAAAGTCGATTATTTGATTTATTGGAATTAATTGATTATGTAATCGTAATTAGGATTATTTATGTTGAGTGCATTATTAAATAATTGAATAATTAAATGCATGCTCTACGATGAATTAAATATTTTATTTATTTTATTTAGTTTAAATTATTAACATGTGCTCAAATGGTAAATGTTTAGAATTATGCTTGTTTATATTATTAAATAATTAAATAATTAAGTGCATGAAATTTGTGATGCATTGATTATTTAAAAAATGAATTTAAATTAAAACATGGGCAAAATTGAAAAAGGGATTTGTATTCAAAAAGATAACAACTAGTTTTAAGAAGTCAAGTTGAGTTGTGCATTTAAAAGATATTTTTAATTAATTAATTGTAATTACTTTCAATTTTGGAATTTGAGTTGAATTAGGAGTTGTCTTATGAGTCACTTTTCTGATTTGAGTTGAACTCTGAGTTAGCTGTTGAGTTGTCTTCTGTGATTGCTTGGATTTTGGAATTGAATTCCTATTAGGGGATTTTTGCTCTCATTTTTTAGGGAGACAGGTTTTGGAGAAGAATTTTGGAGAAGGCTTGTGTGTTTAACATTTTGAAGAATTGTGGATTGTTATGGTTGTTGGATGATTTGAATTTCTCTGTGCTTCTGAATCGGGCACCTGGTTGCAAATTAGTTTTCAGATCTGCAGGTTGTGTTTGTTCTTGAAGAGAATTCTGCTCTCAGATCTGCAAGAGTTTTCCATTTTTATTCCGTGTCTGGCATTGGATCTAAGGTAGGCTTTGGATTTGTTTGTCAGATCTGTAATCTCGTCTATTTATTTTTCTATGTTTTATAGTATTCTATGTTTTCAGCTTTGATAGATCTTTGTTTGTATTGGATCTGGGTATTCTAAAACCCTAGTGTAGTTGATTTCTGTATTTTATTACTACTTGGCATCGTAGTGTTACTCTGGCAAAATTTTGTTAAATTGTTCTTCATGGTTATCCTAGAAATCAATTAATTGGTTCCAGCCTATAGTTTAACTATAGGGTTTGAAATAAATAAATTCATATTGGAAGAAAATCTCATTGTTGATAAAAAACCTGATTTTAGTAAAAATGTCATTTCTGGTTAAATTATTGCTTGCTGGAAATAGGTTCAGTAAATTAAAAAAATATACACCAGTCAAAAGAGATTAGCATTGTGGCATGATTTGGATAAGATTCAAACAGTTGTCATTGTCAAAGGAATACATATGCTTTCTCATAAATATCTGATTATAAATTTGATAAAATTATATCCTGGTTAAAGTATATATATAAATATATTGTTACTGATTTTATTTTGTTTTGAGAAAATATTCTTGTTAATATATATATATTCTTGTATATATATCTTAAGTGCTTTAGAATTGATTTAATTTAAATAAAACAAAAAAAATTAAAATGGAATTGCATAGAAAAAATATATTATCAGAATTTTGTTTTAAAAAAATAATATAAAAAATATATATTTAGTGGTGGGCGGGGACCACCTCTCCCCTACCCATCGACCTCACGGCACCCAAGGTACCGTGAGCAGTCCCAAAGGACTGTCACGGCAGGCCTGGGCGCTGTCGTGCATAGTCCCCAAAGGACTGCAGCGGTAGTACCAGGTACTACCGTGGGGGAAAGTGTCGCGGGCCCCCCTTATGTGTTTTGACTTTTTTTTTTTAGTATAATTTAATTTTTTTTTAGTTGTTATTTTATGTTAGTTAATTTAATTTATTAGTATTTATTAATACATTTTTTTTTTAACTTTATGATAAAATTTACTTGTTATGTTAATTAAAAATTATACTAGTTTAGTTTAATTTTTATTTATGATTTATTAATTTTGTTAAAGAATGATTTCAATAAAATTTAAATTTATGTGTTGAAATTAATTTAATTAAATTTAGATTAATTGAATTTATTTTTGTTGAATTAGAATTTAGTTAATTAACTTGTAAAGTTAACTTAGCTTTAATTATTAGATAAATTGATTTGGTTTTGTTATTTCCATTATTCTATTGTTGTTTAATTTTGTATATTAAACAAGATAAATTGGAAAATTACTTTATTAATTTAAAATTGAAATTTGTTTATCTTTGAATGATTGGATTTCTGAAAGGCATTATTTGTTAAGTGTTATGTTTTTACCAAAATTGGGCGTTTTCACTATTTTGAATTCATTTATTGATTATGGGAAATATTATTACAATTATTGTTTTATGAAAGAATATGTTGAGTTTCTTTTTAGTGTGTGTGTTGTAATTATCATTCCTGTAATAATTTTTGTTACATTGTGTGGTTTCGGATATTAGATGGCTTAGGGGAAACAGAGGCAGGGATATGTTTTCAGTGAATTGTATATTTGTATCATGTTCATTGTGTGTGCCTATTTTTTTGTTATGTTTCGATCTTATATGCTCTTATTGGATATTATCTATTCTTGGTGTCTGTGTAATCATTTGGGTTTCTATGTGTGAAACTACATTTAGGATTACCTGGTAGTATACCTGTTTGATGTTTATGTGATTATGAGCCTAGGGGAGATTGATTAAGTGCATCTTAGGGGAGTGGCTTACAATAGGGACTGGGACCCAAAGTGGTCAGTACCTGGGTAACCTATTGTGAGTTATGTAATTAAGTGATAACATAGTAATTAAAATGTGTAGAGATCATTAAAAAGATAATATAGAGTATGGTTATGATTAGAATTCCTCATATCTGAGAGAGAGTATTCTAATCCCACATGGATTGTATTGAGGGTCCGAGGCCCAGAGTGGTCAGTTCCAGGATAACTCAATGCTTGAGGGTTTGGGGTCCAGAGTGACTAGTCCAGGGTAACTCAAGTAGTTAGACATGTGATGACACTCCCATAGCATGTAGCCTAGATCATCTCCTGAGTATCTATTTATGCCTCTGGATTAGTGTGTTCCACCTTTCACTTTATTTTGTGTACCTTGAGTAGAGAGCTTTCAGGATCCCTTGCTCAATGGTTATATCCTTGTTTGGTTTTGGTCATCCGATTGGGGTTTGTGGTTATCTCCTCAGCACGGTGGGGTAGACCTTTGTGGTTCTACACGAACGGGTGGTAGTGATTTTTTACCATTTGAGATTCAATGTCTTGGTGATGGTGTTGTTGATACTCCTACAGTTGGATGCCCTTATGCTTCTTCATTGATTCTTCATTGTTGGTTTGTTATCTTATCTTCATTTATGTAATCCTATATTAGTGTATCGCATGTGATACCTAATATGATCATTGTACTTTTATGTTAGATTTATTATTACATACCCTGTGACATGTGCAGTAGATGTCAATGTATTAGTTATCATGGATGACCATGAGGATTGTATTCATTGATGTAAGTTGTAATTGTATCTCTTATGTTATGGAATCTTTTGTTATCTTTCTTTAGTTGTATCTTTGTTCTTAAGTAATTCTACATCATGGGACCCTCGAGTTTTGTAATTTGTGTTGGATGTTGTTCAATGTGAATAAATGGTAATTGCTTCTGCACTATTGTGTATCTTGTATGTTAACTTTAAAAAAAAAAATGTTCACCAAACTTAGTAGCAAGTTATAGGTTAATCTCTCCTGGGTTCCTTGGCGGGGTGTTACACTAGATAACTGATTCACCCCCCTCTCAGCTATTCTAATAGATTTGCACTATCCTTTTCAATAATAGTTTCTATATCAAATTATACGCAATCAAATTCAAAAGAAGCAACTATAATTAATTTAATACATTTTTAACTTGAAGAATTTTAAATTTGACAGTATACAAACATTTTAAGTTTTTAGCCGCTCAACAATTTAGATTTCTTTATTTGATTATATATATATCTTTATCCCACAAACACTCTGAATCACACTACAATCTTATCATTTTGTGCATTGATTTAACATATTTAGCACATTTATTTATATTTCTATTTCTTCAAATTGTAAATATAAAGTTTCTTAAATTTTGAAAAATAATAATTGAAAATGGATACATAATGGAACATGCAATGAGCTGGAGTGAAAAATAAAAATTAGAATGTATTTTGAAACGTATGAAAAATTGCTCCAAAATTAGTAAACTCCACGCAATGAGGATGATCTGGAATCTCCATTTTAAAAACATTATTAAAGAGAGTATTTTGCAAGGTCGGTGGATTTTTTCTTCACTCTTTATTTGCAAATTTTCTATGCTACCATAGAGATTAGATACAGAGCCAACTTTGGTAGAAAATTCCAATTCATACAATAATTCAAAGACAGAAATGATGGGCATAAAAAATAGAACCAAATTATAGAAAATCAATAAACTCTTTAAACTAGCCATGGCATATATGATACAGGATACATTAAGTTTTTGAATTTATCAGAAAGCGTATAAGCATGGCTTCAGAGCTCTTGTCTACCATTTTAAAGCAATAAGTTAATAAGAGAATAAAAAGACAAGGGATAAAATCTTGGCTTGTATTGGTGAGAGCGAGAAGTCTTCAGTAAATTGAAATATCTCAGGTTAGAGTGATCTAATTCCATGAGAATAGCTTTAAAGGTAGTGATTGATACATCTGTTTGGTGCCAAATTAAAGATTTGGTCCAACCATTAATCACATAGCCAACAGGAAAAATAATTTTTTCAACTAACTAACTTTCAATCAAAGAAAATGAAAATTAGTGGTCTTTTAACGATTATTCATAAAATTCCCTATTCTAATCAAACCCCCTATTCTAAAAAACTAATCTATTTTTATGCATGATGCACTTAAAGTTCTGCAACATTAATTTGATGACATCCATTCGCTCATTCCATGATACGCACAAAAGTTTGTAGGGGAAATAGTATAAAAAAAGAGAGTATTTAGCAAACCAGAACATAAATGATGATGTCACTATAATTAATAAATGGTAAATTAATTTTAACTTGCTTGACAAAGAAAACTTAGCTCCAAAGACAACGTTCAACATATTTGTGGAAATCAAAGATGTTATCTCTATGCCTGTAAACATTAGGAGTGGAACACTTATCTTCGTGTCTGAAAAATGTTAGTATTGTTTTGAAAATGTCATTAAAAGAAGTGCATTGAAACAATTTCAGAAAAGTGGCTGCGCAGGGTGATTCGTATGGTGGATGATTTTTCTATGAACATAATTTGATCTAGAAGGAAAGAGATCGCAAAGAGTCAATTTTGGGGAATCGCATGGTGGATGATTTTTCTATGAACATAATTTGATCTAGAATGAATGAGATCGTAGAGAGTCAATTTTTGGGAATCGCATGGTGGATGATTTTTCTATGAACATAATTTGATCTAGAAGGAAAGAGATCACAAAGAGTCAATTTAAGGGAAGCGATTCCCCAAGAAATGACTTCCTTTCTAGATTAATGGCAGCAGCTAATGAATTTAAAACAGAAATGGGTGAAGAAGAGGAAAATGCAAATCCGACATTGAAGACTTATTTCAACCATTATTTCAGCGAGTTTCACCGCTGCAAGTTGAACTCCGCCTAAAATACCCTGCCGAAAGGCGAAGCCACAAACTACATCCTTAAATTTCACCATGGAAGGCCATAAATCCTTCAACCATTTGTTTGATTCAACATTTTTAATGCCCTCCGGAGGATAACTATTCCACTCCTGATGCATTCACGAACAACAGTCGACGCTTCATCATTTAATAATGGCAATAATGGTAATAAATGCCTGAGAGATTCGATTCTTTGCATGCCCATTTCACCTCGCCCTCAGCCTTCCCATTATTTTGTAACACCTGTTTAGTTCGTTCCACTGCTTCATTTGTAATATCTGCCAAACTCTTCAAATTCTTCCAAATACATGCAAATGACGATCAATATTTTTCAAAAAGGTAAAATGTTTACATTGATGAATGATGCCACTGTAGGAAGCCTCTTGGCTTAATTAAAGTGTGAGTTGGCAGTGGAATGTAAATCATTTCTTTTCCCTTACATCATTACTATAAGGTTACGCCTCTCGACGTAATTATCATTATATTACATTATTATATTATAATATACAAGCATACTTATATTTTAAAAAAATATATGCAATGAGAATATATTATTATTTTTATATTAAGTTTATTTAAGCTCCCATTTCAGGAATCAAACTCAAGATCTTGCTATTACAAAGAGAAGCAACAATCGTTGCACTGCAAGTCAATGCCAAGAATATATTATTAATAAAATTATATTACATTAATGAACTTAAATTTATATATGTATTATTAAGTATATAATTAATTTTTACTAAAATTATAACTTGATAGATTTTGATTAATTTTTCAAAAGTATACATTTTGACTATAATAATTTTTTATATGTATACTTATATTTTAAAAAAATCTATGCAATGAGAGTATATTATTAATGAAATTATATTGCATTAGTTAATAATGAACTTAAATTTGTATATGTATTATTAAGTATAGAATTAATTTTTTACTAAAATTATAAGTCGATAGATTTTGATTAATTTTTCAAAAGTATATATTTTGACTATAATATTTTTTATGTGTATTTTGACTATAGTTTTATTTTATATTATAATATATAATAAAACCTAAAAATTAAAATTAAAAATTAATTTTATTATAATTATAATTACTTTATCAATCTCCAAAATCATAACAACTAGTTTTATTTCAATATTTACAATAGTATGATGACAAGTACTCACCATTGTGTGACACTTGTTCATCTTATATTTTCATAATTAAATATTTTTAATTATTTAATTAGCTAATTATTCTTCTAAATTTAATTAACTAATTTTTTATTATTTTATTTCTCTAATTTTAATTAAATAATCTTTATTATTTAATTAAATTAAGATTTCATCATTTTTTTCTCCATAATTAAATAATTATTTTAATTATTTAATTTACTAACTGTCTTCTATTATTAAATAAATTATTAATTAATTTAATTATTCTACTTTCACAAAACTAAGTCTTTTAAAAATAAATAAAATATTTATTTTGTTTATTCCCCCTCGTACACAATTAAATAATTTTTAATTATTTAATGCTAATTATATTCTTCTATTCCACCCCTTCAACTCCCACTAACTAACAGTTCATATTTTCAATCAAGTTAGTCTTCTAATTAATGGAATCAATTACATATTCAGTCTTCAATCATGCAGTTTGTTCTCTATCAATCGACGACGTTATCTATTCAATCATCCCTATAATGTAGTCAGTCAACTATCAATTAGTCTGAGTTATTTATCCAATCATTTGAGTCCAAAACAATCCTAGCTATTCATTATTAGTATATGCCCCTTAATCGTAATCATTCATTGAAGTCCATAATTCTATAAAATGAGGTTCATTTTTCACAATTTCTTTAACCACAATTCTTTGATTTTCATGGTGCCAATCTAAAAGCAAATTTGAGAGCTCGCATTGCATTGAAAAAGAGAGAAACAAGGGAGAGGTGTAGGTAAATTGTGTGCAATTTGATTTATGCTTGAATGTCATTATGAATTGTGCATGATTTGATTTCTTTCCTCTCTTGGAAATGTGTAGGATTTTAGCAATTAGCTAGGATCTTTTGTTGATTATTTTGTAGATAGAGATTCTTTTGATGCAATTGCAGATAAATCAATGCAATCAATAGATTATGCACCATAATCATTCAAATCATATACACATTTTTTCTAGAATGTGATTATATGTCTTCTTTGTATTTTTTTTGCTTTATGTGCAAGTTGTAGACAAAACATTACAATCACTTAATTAAACGCTACAATTTCTAGCCAATGTTGCAATTGCTTGAGCAACAAAATGCCACAATCACTAGGCAAACTCTTGCAATCACCTGGTAAAATCAAGGTATAATATTTTTGTGTTTTGCATTTGATTTTTCATATTTCAATCAAATTTCAATTTCCTGGTAGGGTCTTGGGTTACTAACTTTTGTTTTATCTTGTGCTGTAGGCATCAGGAGGACTATATAAATGTGTGTCTTCCTCACATTTCAATTTATTAAATGTTAATTAACCATTGTACTTAAGTGTTTGGCACACTTGTGCATTTTTGTGGGTGGACCAACTATAACACTAAAAGGTAACCACAATGCCTAAGTTCATTTTTTATAGGGCCTACCTTGTGGAAAAGTAATCACCCAAGGGAACATCCCAAGTGGTTGTGATTAAAGTCGCAATCAACAAGTATAGATGTGGCATACTAACATAAGTCTCTCTCAATATCTGTGTGATACATAAAAGCCCTTAATGTAAAAAAAACTTTATTCTAAAGAGCTAAGAGGCCCCTTAATTGGGTGAATTACCACATGTATGGCCACCTTAATGGATGCCCTTATTAGAAACTATTTTTTTATAGTGGCCCAGAACTAATACTTGCTAGTGTAGAAGGTTGGAGCTTCCAAGCCGCCCTTTATGTACCCTCATTATTGAGACATAAACTCCATAGTTCATAAAATATTTGGATCTTTGGGGTAAGATATTTAGGTGATTCTCGTGTTGTGTAAGGGGGAGCTAGTGACACCTAATTCTCTACTTGTCTACCTTGAGTTAGTATGTGAAAAAAGCCAATTGGGGTCTAGTGAGTATAGCCTCATTCTATCCTAGGTAGTGCTTGTCTTCAAACTAACTTTATTTGTCGTCAATACTAGTAGAGTCAATTTGGGTTAATAGATTTAAGGCCTTTGATCCATTCAGCCTAGTTTTCTGAGTGTTTACAATAACCATACTATTGTGCATGTCTTCATTATGTTTTTTAAATTAAATGAACTTTCATAAACTCACATAGATTATTTAGTAGACAGAACACCACAATTGAGACATTCTAAGATGCATCTAAAACTTTCTAAGATGAGTTTGAGACTTTCTTATATGCATTTATATTATTCTAAGACACATATGTTATTCCTAATATGTAATTACATGTTGAAAAACTCATCAAGTGACGTAGAGTTTCTTAGAATTATTTACCAGGCCATTTGTTGCGATGGCACTTTTCTACTACACATTTTCCAATTAAACATTGTAATTGTCTTGCTCCTAAGATGTAATTGTACCTTTATGCAATGTAATCTCCTAACAAAATCAACCTTAGAATCCTACAATTAGACATATACGGATTACCTCACATATTTCAAAGACATGTCCAAACTAGATACACAATAGTTAGAACTTGCATATCTCCTTTAGGGTCCCAATCACATCATTCCTTTTCCTTGGTTAAAATATTGCATCCCTTTTAAGTTATCCTTGTTCATTACATCAGATCATATTTAGTATTTTCCATTTCCTTTTTGCATTCACTATTAGGTTTTTCAATTCCCTTTTTGCATTTCTAATTTCCTTTTTTCACTCATCATTAGATTTTCCCATTCCCTTTTAGTATTTCCCATTTCCCTTTTGTATTCATTATTAGGGTTTCCCATTCCCTTTTTGCATTCACTATTAGGGTTTCCTATTTCTTTTTTGTATTCATCATTAGAGTCTCTCATTTCCTTTTTGTAATCATATTTAGGGTGTTCTATTTTATTTGCATACATAATTGGGGTTACCTTGCATATTCCAAAAAATCTTAAAAATCCCAAAAACATAGGTATTGCATTCCTTAGAGTTGGATGTTTTTACCTTGTGTTATCTTTTAGAAACTACAGGGTACACCTTTTGGATCTTTCCATAGTGATTGGTATCTAGTATTTTTATCTCTTTAATCCAATTATCCTTTTTTTCACAATCAACACTTAGTCAACTTGTCACTATTTGGAGGTCAATACAATTCTCTCAATTAGTTAGGTTAGCTCCTAAAGTTATATTCTCAAAATTTCCCAAAATTTCCCTTAGGGTTTATTTGTTCCTTCCTAGTCATCATAATCTTCATTTTAGTTCTTGCATTTACTTACTCACTTCCCAAAAAAAAATTAAAAGTCAAAAAAATTATTCATCCCTAGTCATCATTATTGCCATTTACATTTTGCATTTACCTTATTCATCATTTTAATCCTTTAATTTCACTTCAATCATTTCCAAAAATCTCCCAAAAACTAGTTTCATTCCTAGTCAACGTTATCGTCATTTTACCTCTTGCATTTACTTATTCCCAAAAATAAAAAAATTCCCAAAAATAGTGTAATTTATAGTCTTAATTACTTAATCAATTAAAGCTATTCTTGCATCTTCATATGCCAACTACACATTCCCAAAAGGACAAAAATCAAATGGGCTCCCACATTCTTCCAAACAACAAAAAAAGTTGACATGTACCAAACAAAAAATACACGCCCTTAGGGAAACTAATTGAGTCAAATTTAAACTAGCTTGTACAATCAAATGACATCATGCTTTTATAAGTAATACATTATGAGCTAGGATATTTTAAACCATTTTAAAATTATTGCTAGTAAAGTTTATTTTAAATGATTTACATAATCCAAGAATTCAACTATGTCGGCTAGGAATCTGAATTCTTCCTCAAATATGAATTATTGACACTCGGTCAATACTGTGTTCAACTCCTTGGTCATCACTACTTAGCCCAGTCACCACTAAAACTATTTCCTCGGCTAATACTATCTTCCTCGGAAATAAACTGATGTTTGGTCAACACTAAATTTACTCAGCATATACTAGCTCAGTCGACACTAACATCACTCGGCTTAAACTAGATTTCTTCACTTTTGCTCGGTTAAGCCTACTTGCTTAGTCTTGCTTCTCACTTAGATAAGCAATACATTATCTTATCATTGTGCCACATAATCAAGTACCCATTGAAGTATCAAGATAACTCAACCTTTCCTTAGGTGTTATTGTTATCACCTTTGCCCTAATCCTTCTCAACAATCAAATAGATATAGTACTTTCTTAGATAGAAACAGTCTTACCAGTTAAGGTTTAACATCAATGACAATACAATAATTGCTCCAATTGCAGTTTCCAACAATTTTTTATAATTATTTAATTTTCTTCTAATATTAACTAAATAATTTTAGTATTTATGTAATACCCCTCTTATAGTTTACTTTTCACTTCTTATTGCCAGACTCTTTTAGACCACTTTATGTGTGCATTGGTTATTTCAGTGATTTTTTCAGGTTATTGATGTATGACTTTATAAAGGATTTGATAAATGAGTCATTGGATGGTGTGTGATATCATGTGTTTACAGTTAAATTTATGGTTATTTTCGTGATGATTTTCTACATGTTAGGATTTTATTTATAATTATGGATTACTGATAGTACTAACACTTTATCTATATGCGAATGGATCATATGTATGTTTTACATTTCTATTTGATGTGTTTGATATGGGATGGGATGGAGTCATAGTTACTTGCATGCGAGATCCACATGATATACCATTCCCAACCATTGTCTGTTATGTGTGTGTGTGTGTGTGTGTAATGATAGGATTGCAGGTATTGGGCATTGTCTTCCCTAAATTGGTAGGAGTGAGCATACCCTATTGATATATCTCAATGGTAAGAGGGGAGATAATGGACAGGTCCAAATCTCAATCCTAAGCCAATAATTGCCTTGAAATAGTGGACAAGTACTTGATTTACTACCCTTCGAATTTGTCAAGGTGACGTGAATTCGTGAACCCTCCTTTGTGCTTGATTATCGTATTTTCGATACATTGTCTATTTTTTTAGGTTTGCATGTTTGTAGGTTTGATGTGATTTTTGTGTTAAAATAGATAAAGGATTTAATTAAAGATAATTAAGTGATTAAATAATTAAATCATTTTAAATATAGAAATATTAATATGAGGGTATTTAATTAATAAGAATAAATTAAATACATTTATTTAAATTAAAAGACTTAATTAAAAAGTCCAATTTTGTGAATAAAGGATCTAATTAATTATTAATTCTAAAACTGAAACTAAAAGCATAATTAATGAATTGATAATAATTCATAAATCATAATATGCTAAATTATTAATTATTAATATGTAATTTAAGTTGTGTATTTAGTTTAATAAAATTGAATTAGAAATTTAAGTTGAAAATTGAGTTAAGCCTTATTAAGTGAAAAGTGCATATAATTATTATTAGTCCCTGCCTTATAAGGAGAAGGCTTATGTTTTATCAATGTCAAATTTTCCAAATTTAAAATTATTTTTTGATTGGCCATTTCTATTTTTCCCAGTGATTATAAACATATTTGTAAGAAAAAATTAGATAATTTATGTATCCTCGTGCATTTTATTTTGTGGCTACTACTCCCAAGACACATTAATTGCATATTCGGCCTCACAAGGACGAGGAAGTCCTTGAACCTTATGCACATAAACTCTACCTTTTATTTTTGAGTAACAATTCTCTAATATAGATTGATGATTGATGTGGTCTTACTTTTTTCTGGATAAACTTATTTTTAGGCGTATGAAGTCTCGCAGCTTTTGACATTTTTAGATGAGCAGGAGCATGTTGATTATTTTTTACACAAGTAACTGTGGTAGAGTCTCGTATCTAAATTTTATCACCTAATTCTATTTGAATCTAAGCTTCACTATATAACCATGTTGCATGTTTAAATGCACTTGATTTTTGGTCTGTTTAGGGTTAAGATTTGAAGAAGCAGATTTGGGTTGCTGCATATATTGAATGTAGCTCTAAGCTCTAAAACAAAGCACAAGTATGTTGAAAGAATGGCATTTTAAAGGTGTTCCAATTTAGAGAAACAATAAAAATTATGAGAATTGAATATTGAATAGAAACTAAGCATTTTGAATGTTTTGACATAAAGAAATAAGCCTCTGACAATTTTTTTCTTGTGTAGAGAATTCTTTACATGTATGAGGAGTTCAGATTTGTGCTTTTTGGGGGTAGGGTTTGAAATAATCATTTATTTCCAATCATACTCAAACATTTTTCTTTTGTTTATGTTATTTAAAACTATGCGTTCCTCATTCCTCATTTCCTTTCTTTCCATTTATTTGGTCGAATGTTATGCTATTTAATTTGGGGGTTTGGGGAAGTTTTGATTGATTTGCATCAACCTATTGATTGCATTCAATATGTAGTAAGAACTATTCACATTCCGCCTTAAGTCACTGCAATGCTTGGGTCAATGTGCTAGTTGTTAATGGTAGGATTCAACCACTGCATAAATAGACAACACGTTTTATTTTTTAAGCTCATCCCCAACTTATAGCCAAGCAATGTCTACAAATGAATTCCATGTTTTCATTGAAACATTGTGCCATGGAAGCATCTTAAGGAATCTTAAGTTGTTCTGCAACACATTTTCTACAACTCAAAGACCCCTACAGTAGTTGTTAGAAATCCCCGAATGACTGCTCGATTTAGAGTTAATATAATATGAGAAACAATCCTCCGTCTTTGTTAGAAATGTTAGTTGGCTCCTCCTACTAACTTCTCTATCTAATGAAGGTTGATGAGCATGTGCACAAAAAATGATACTATTTCCCTCTTCATGTTATTGTTGTTGCTGGTGTTGTTTAAATTTTGTATGCTACTCTTTCATTTTATTTAATTTTTTTTGCATTCGGATGTCCACTAGTGTTGGGGTTTCTTAACATTTATGGCTTGTCTTTTCACAAGAAATCTTGTATTATCTATTGTATTTCTCTGTAAAAAGCACTAATTACTTCAATTTTATAGAAATAATATATGATTTTATTTTTAGAATCTCTTAAGCATCTACCATACTCATCATTTGAAATCCTGAACATATTTTTTCTATTTTTAGGTTGCAAATAGATATATATTTATGATTTTTATATGTTTTTCATTGACTTTTAATGTCAACCCCCCCATCCAAAAAATAAATAAATAAAAATTGCCATAACAACAATTACCCAAATCCAAATTGGTAAGTTAGATTGTATGCTCTCCAAACATATCTGAATCCAATTATCAACTAATTAACTACCCTTGATATCCTCAATTTTTTTCCCAGACATGGTTAGAAAGTAAATTCTCCAATAAAACAAACTAAGACAACAAAATAATAGTTCATCAATTGTTGGTGGGAAAATTGTAGGTGTTGCTAGATGCTGGAATCTCTGTTGGGGTGCCCTCGGTTGCTGTTGATGGGGCACTAGAGGTTTCACATGAGGATGGACTAGTTTTTATGGCATGTCCCTATCTAGTTGTTGGTTCTTCATAGCCTACGAGTGTTTCTCAGCCTATTGGGGATTCTCCAATTCCTCCTAGTGGTGCTTTAGTGCCTAAGGGGACATTAACGTATGCTGGTATGGTTTCTAATGGGGCCACTACCAATCGCTTTGGTGGGGTTGGGAGTGGTGGTGGTTCAGATGCTAAGGGTCCTCTCCCTATCTCAAACCTTATCCAGCTCTTCTTAGGTGAGGAAGTGACTGAAGATATTGAGTGTGCATCCTCTGATTTTTCTTCTCATGGTGTGATTTGTCACTTCTTGGGTTTGTGGCCGAGCCTTGCTGATTTGCACCGGTGGATTTCTGATCATTGGGAACCTATCATTTTTGGTACTATTCAAATTTTCCCTATGGAAAAAGGTTTTTTTACTACTAAATTTGATAATGCTGAAGATAGAAAGTTGATTATGTGCAATAACTCTTTCTCTTGGGATAATCATTATATGTTGGTAATGAAACCTTGGTTTCCTGATTTCTCCCCCTCTTCCGAAATCTTTAACAAGATTCTAATTTGGGTAAGGCTCCCTTATCTTCCTCTCCATTTTTGGGTTGACTCCCTTTTTGAAGCAGTGGGTGACACTATTGGAGACTTTCTGATGGTGGATGAAGAGTCATCTAATATTATGCACTCAACTTGTGCATGTCTATTGGTAGAGATGGACATCTCTAAGGGGTTACCAGAAAAGATTAAGTTTGAGTACTCTAACACTTCTTGGATTCAAACTTTGGATTATGAAGGGCTTCCTTTTAGATGTAGGAAGTGTTTTACAATGGATCACTTGGCAACTCAATGTGGATTATAGAAAACTAAGACCAAAAGGTCTTCTTCTTGGTGGAAGGGTGCTTCATCTGACCATTATACAGTTGTAAAGAAAAATATTGATCTTGCTAAGAATTTTGGGCCTGAAGATGTCACCACTGCTGGTAGATCTAAGGTTGCTCAGTCTACTGGTGATTCTTTAGCTGGCACAGTTACAACTATTTCTAATGGTATCTCTACTACTAATTATGTTGATGTTGGGGTTCTTCCACTTGTTTCAGGTCTTTATGGGTCCACTGAAAAGTTTTTTGGTGCTTCTATTGGTACTGTTGCTATTGGTTCTACTGGTGATCCTCCTATTGGTTCTGGTCTTGTTGGGTCTACTGTCATTTCTGATGGTAGCTTGGGTGTTGGCCAGTCTGCTGGTAGTTTTTTTGGTTATGCTCCTATTGGGTCTGCTGGTTTCCTTCCAGCAAATTCCATTTCAGCTGGTCTCTCTATCACTGCGGAGAAATCTGGACTTGGTGCTTCTCCCTTGCATTTGGTGGAAGGACCCCTTGTTAGTTCTTTCTAGTCTTCTTTTGCTTCTCTCTTGAGACTTTCCTCTCAAGACTGGCAAGAGAAGGCTTCTTTGGTAGAAGAGGGGTGGACCCCTATTACTGGTAAACATCATAAAAAACCCTCTCTACAATTTGATATGACCCTCCGCTCCCAGAATAAGAGAGGGAAAGGTAAATCTTAGATTTTAAAATCTCTTTAGAAGGGTGCTAAAGGAAAATCCTAGTTTTGGTTTTCTTCTTTAGCTTGGGTTTGCATGAAGGTTGTTTCATGCATTGTTTCATCCAGGTTGTGGGTTCCTATTGTAAAACCCTTGCTTTGGTCTTGATCCATTCCATTTTTTAGGGCTTCTTTGAATATCTTTTGTGACCACTTTGTTTAGGGTTTCAGGGCCTCTTCAAAACCTTCTTTTACCTCAATCAAAAATAGTTCATCAACTTATAACACAATATACAATAGATATTAAAACTACTCTTTGGATTTGAAATAAACTTTACAAAATTAGAAATTGATCATTTGAATAAATTTAATTGCCACTCGAATCAAATACCTGCAACGAATGTTTATGTGGACAAGTAAAAGGAGAAACCTCTCTCTTTTCCTAGCAATATGGTAGCACAATTACCATAATGAAACTAGAGATTCAAACCCTTCAAGGCATTTTACGCATGGTAATGTAGTTGTCATAAGGCAAGAGGACATGAATAAAGCTGGGTGCAAGTGCCACATGGTATAGCCTCTCAGACAAGAAGCATGTCGAACTTAAGCATTCCAATCCATTAACTATTATGGCCATTGAATGCTTACCATTTAATCGAACAAAGGAAATCTGATCAAAAGTGATTCAAATAATAATGTCTAAATTATGGAGACTCAAACAACCCAATTATAGTATACAAGGTGAGTTAATTTGGAAAATAAACCAATAAGAGCACAAGTCATTGTCTATAGTGAAGTACTACTTTGACAATAATATAATGTCACTATCAAGAGAATGCCCATCACTTTGTAGCAAGAAAATATAGTGATATCTTTAACAAATTATCAATATCTTCTCATAAGCTCATTACATGATCCCTATACAACCCATTTACAACCTCACAATTACCATTACCATCCTCCATCTAATAGTCCTTATTAAAAAATCACATGCTAGACACACATATAATATTGGCACTGATGTTAAAGGAAAATCGAATAATTTATAAATTTGAAAAATAAATAAACAAACAAGCACCTCGGCAAAATAGAACAGAATGGCCTTCACCCAAGTCTATAAATTTATCATATGGCTTTACACCTACCAATTGCATTTTCTTGGAAGTCTCTGAAGCTTTTTTAAAAAGTTCATTTTGTGCAAATCCTAATATAATTGCAGTCCTTGAGATTGCATTTCTTTTAGGAATATTTTTGTGCCTTATCTACTCCACATTTTACGTACATGTCTACCAAGGCAATTGCAACTACAACATTTGACAAAGAGCCTCTTTTGTGCTTTGGATGAATGTTTATCCCTGTTGCAAAAGAAAGGGAAGAAATTATGCCTTCGATACATTATCGATGGTCATTTAAGGGGACCATAGTTTTGTTCTAAGCATTTTGTCAAATAGTTCATGAACTCTATTAATATTTCCTATAGTAAGAATCCAGAATAACCAGGGTAGGCAAATGAAAAGGAATCTCCTTTCCACAAAAGTCATTGTCAAATGACTAGTGTTCTTCAAAGTCATTGTGAAATCAGACTCAGACTCAAAACCATTTTTTAAAGGAAAAATCTAGGATAATCAACACTGTAAGAACCCCAAATTGGTCCTTAACTACTATAGATGTTTATCTCAATTTGTTGTTTGAAAGTTTATAATTTTTTTGGATTTTCAAGGGTTTTAGAAATAAAAAGAAAATATGAAATAATCTGAAATTCTGAAACTATTCAATTAATTGTTGCAACTTTTATTTATTTTCCAAATGAAATACAAAAGGAAATCAAGACAATCCTTTATTAGAGAATGATTAACAAAGACAACTACAAAATGCATAAAAAACCTAGGAGAATACACCAGCTGCTGCAGGAACTTATTTATTTCAACTCTACAAAGTTGTGGCTATAAATCTGAAAGAGGATAATGGTTGTGACTTATTCCTCCATAAAGTTGCAATTAAATACTATCTTCTTCCTGCTGCTGAAACTAATACTACTAAAGCACAAATAGAGTCTCTGGATGAAACTCTCTGAAATTCCAAATTCACTTGATATTTCACCAGCTCAAATGGATACACACAGAAGAACTACATTCTTCAATAACAATGTTGAAACCCTTCTCAGAGCTCAAAATCACAATGATAAATTTGCAAAATAACAATGGATGCCTTTCTTCTTTCCCCAGCAAGCATAAATAGGCTTTCCAACCCTAATTGCAATTCCTTGAAAAGCTGCAATTTCTTTCTTCAAGGCATTAAAAATATAATCATTAAATAAATTTAATGATTTAGACTTAGGAAAACATGCCAATAAATTAATATATTAATTTGGCCCCCTTCATGATATTAAGACCCATCACTTAAGTGATTTAATATAAAGTCAATTTACAACTTAATATTAAATCCTTTGCCATTTAATTAATATATAATCACTAAAAACTAAATAACTCCCTCAAAAATGAGAATCTAGCTTAACCGTCTGGAGCTGGAGTTGGCATAATAATTTCCCATGTGATTAAATAATATTTCTAAAAATAGCAGGGGTCCATCTCTATGACTCTAAAAGTTTCTAAAAATAGAAAAACTCAACCAAACAGAGTCTGAAACCTCTGCATACCAAATCAAGGCTGTTGAGCTCTACAAAAGTTGAACCATCAAATAAGCATATATCCTCTATGCACAAATTGACCCTCTATCCATCTCTTCTAGCCTACGAGGATCCAATGATAGGCTAATCAATAGCTAGAATGTTGTCTCTAGCTAGAAGGGGACATCATAGTCTGCCCTTCCTGAAATCGCTTGTCCTCGAGCAATCTCAACTCTGGATGTTGTAAAATTTCCTCACTCTCCCAAGTGGCATCCTCAACTGGCATGTCCTTCCATTTCACTAAGTACTCCCTGATAGTGCTCCTCCTCAAGTTTCTCTCCCTAAACTCCAAAATAGCCTCGGGCACTAAAACCAACTTCCCCTCATCATCCAAGGGTGGAAGCACTGTAGAAGGAACAATCTGGTGTCCTGATGCCTTTTTGAGATGTGACACATGAAAAACATTATGGACTCTGATCTCTACCAGAAAATCCAACTCATAAGCCACCTCACTGACTCTCCTGATCACCCTGAAGGGTCCATAGTATCGTGGCTTAAGTTTCTCAGCACCACTCTTTTTGAGAGTGGACTGGCAATATGGTTGCAGCATCAAATAGACCATATCCCCTACCTCAAAGGTCCACTCAATCCTCTTCTGATCTGCATATTACTTCTACTAATTTTGTGCCTTAGTGATGTTCTCCTTAAGAGCCTTTACAATGTCTTGGCTCTTCTGTAACAAACCTCCAGCACTAGGCACTCTACTATCAGTCAACAACAAATCTAGGAAATTTGGTGCCTCATACCCATATAATGCCATGAAAGGTGACATCTAGATGGACATGTGATAAGTGGAATTGTAGAAATACTCAGACAGATAAATCCACTTAACCCAAGCCTTCTGTTGCCCTACTATGTAGTTCCTAAGGTAACCCTCCACCCATTTGTTGACTATCTCAGTCTGTCCATCCATCTGGGGGTGGTAGCTAGTACTCGGAGTGAGCTCTGTCTCACACAATTTGAATAACTCCTACCAAAAGTGACTCATAAATCTATTGTCCTGGTCACTAACTATGCTCTGAGGTAAGCCATGTAGCCTAAATACCTCATGAAAGAACAACTCTTCCACTTGCGTAGCAGTGTATGTAGTTGTGATCGAAAAGAAGTGGGAAAACTTCATGAGTCAATCAACAACAACATATATACAATCTCTGCCTTGGGCTCTCGGCAGTACTGTGATGAAGTCCATGGACAAACACTCCCACTTCCTATTAGGAATTGAAAGCGGCTGTAGTAAACTAGCTGGGTAAGAGTGTTCCTATTTATTCTACTGATAAGTAGGACACTCTCTAGCGTACTGTAACACCTCAGCTTTGAGCCGTTTCCAAGAAAAGTGCTCATGAATCTTCTGGTAGGTTTTATAAAAACCTAGATGTCCTACCATAGCTGAATCATGATAAACTCTCAACACCATCTTCCTCACCTCTGACCCTTGCACCAAATAAATGCCCCCTTTGTAAATGATGAGTTCATTCGCAAGGGTGAAATCACTATCCTGAACCGATCCATCTAAGAATCTTGATGCCCATGTATCCTTTTCATACTCTGCAAGGATCAAATGTCTCTAGTCCTTTGATATATCTGTCATCAAGCTCAAGTGGGGTCTTTGTGACAAGGTATCTACTACTACATTTTGTGCCCCCTTGAAATAGGTAATATCAAAGTCATATGCCTGTAATTTACTTACCCATTTTTGTTGCCTGTCATTAAGATATCACTGCCCAAGGAAATGTTTCAGGCTATTGTGGTCTATTTTTATGCTAAATTTGCTGCCCACTAAATACTGCTTGAATTTGGCCAAAGCATGCATTATGGCCAACATTTCATTATTATAAATGTTGAAGATCCTCTCAAGTCCCTTGAGCTTCCTACTCATACACAATCAGGTGCTTGTCCTACATAAGCACCACTCCAACACCCTCACTAGATGCATCACAATGAAGCTCAAATGGCTTACTAAAATTTGGTAATGCTATCACTGGACAAGAAGTCATCAACTCCTTGAATTTATCAAAACACTCCCATGCCTCAGGAGTCCACAAGAAAGCCCCCTTTCTCATCAAATCCATCAAGGGTGCTGCATGCTTGGAATATCCACTAACAAACCTCCTATATAACCCACACAACCCAAAAAATCCTCTCAATTGTGTCAGGTTTACTGGATTAGGCCACTTGACAATAGCAAGAATCTTTTCAGGAGCCATGCATACTCCATGTGCACTAATAATGTGACCTAGATATAATAACTCTGATAATCCCAAATCACATTTAGACTCCTTTGCATATAAGGATTCCTTGCTCAAAATGCTCATCACAGTGTCTAAGTTTCGCACATGCTCATCCCATGTCCTACTATACACCAGGATGTCATCAAAGAAGACTAACACAAATTTCCTCAACTGAGGCTGAAAGACCCTATTCATCATGGACTGAAAAGTGGTTGGAGCATTAGTTAGCCCAAATGACATAACTACAAACTCAAAATGGCCACAATGACACTGAAATTTTTTCTTCTCTCTATGCTGCTCTCTGACTTGGATCTGATGATACCCTGATCTCAAATCAATTTTGGAAAAGAAGCATGCTCCATGTAACTCATCTAATAACTCATCAATCTGTGGTATGGGGTACTTGTTTTTAATAGTCTTCTTGTTCGGGACCCTGTAATCTATGCACATCTTAAGAGTACCATCCTTCTTCACCAAAACCACAGAAGAAGCAAAAGGAGACTTACTTGGTCTAATGTGCCCCATAGCAAGTAGTTCCTTGATGGTTTTCTCAATCTCATCCTTCAATCTCTTTGGATGTCTATAGGGTGTAATCATAATGGGTTTGGCACCCTCCTCCAACTCAATGATGTTCTCAATACCTCTATCAAGAGGACTACCTAGTGGAATGTCACTAAACACCTTACTATGATTGATTCTCAGTGCCTGTATGTCTGGATGATACTTAGAATATTGTTGCCCATGTGATGGCATCAAAGTGCAATGGGCTGCCCACTCAACCTAGTCATGTCTCAGCAAGCTCCCCATGCATCTGCAAGACATCATCCTAAACTCACTGTCAGGGATGGCCTTAAGTATATGTGTCTTTCCATCCAACTGAAACTTCATCTCCATGTCTCTCAAATCAAGAGTGAACACTCCAATGTCATGCAACCAAGTCATACCAAGTACTAGATCTGTGTCACCCATGTTTACAACATAAAAATCAGCTTTGAAGTCAAAGTTATTAATCCTCAGGGGTAGACCTGAAATCTTCCTATCACATTTGAGGATGTAGCCATCAACTACCCTCACTCTCAGACCCTCAAACA
Source organism: Chamaecyparis obtusa (assembly GCA_027943335.1). Taxonomy (NCBI): domain Eukaryota; kingdom Viridiplantae; phylum Streptophyta; class Pinopsida; order Cupressales; family Cupressaceae; genus Chamaecyparis; species Chamaecyparis obtusa. The sequence continues at coordinate 396,329 of BSBK01000740.1, read as the reverse complement.
ACTCTTTCTAAATCCCACGTCTCTCAACCAACCTGGAATCAATAAAATTATGAGTGGCACCTATATCGAGCAAAGTGATAACTTGTTTCCCTACCAATACTCCCCTCATCCTGAATGATCCCTCCTACTGCACACTGGTGAGTCGAGCCTCCTTAAGTCTACCCTCAATCTTTTCATCACTTGTAACCATTTAGTTTAGCTTTTCATCACCTATGCTTTCCTTTTCTTCAGCTGATACCTCATTTTTAGATTGTTGGTCTGAATATTCAAAATCAGAATCCTCATAATAAGCCCACATAACCCTATTTTCTTTGCCCTTGGGTCTTAAAGGACAATCATGGTTCATGTCATAATGTCCTTTTCAATAGAAACACAATTTCTTCTTTTGCAAATCATTAAGTGTCTCCCTATCAAGAGGTGCAAAAGATTTATCTCTATTTTTGGGTTTAAATTCAGTCCTCTCTGGTTTCTTAAAGAATGGCTTATTGTCCTTGCTAGAGGAAGTTGCCTTGGGCTGAAATTTATTCACTAGGGCTGCATGCTCCATGCTTATGGCTTTCTTCATAGCATCATTCAATGTGAAAGGATAAAAAGCCTTTACCCAACCTCTAACTGGTTCGGCTAAGCCTTCAGTAAATAATACTATTAACCTCCTCTCTGATATGTCTAGCACCATAATTGAGGACCACTGAAACTCATTAATAAAATGCTCTAAGCTCCCTGTCTATTTGAGTTGTGCCAGGTCTATAAAGTATACCTCTAGATATTTTGTATCAAAACTTTCAACCAATCTATCCATGAAGTCCTGGTAAGAAGTCACCTGGTTGTGTTGAAGAGTGATCAACCCATGATCCCACCAATCGTGTGCTACTCCCTCCAAATGTAAAGTGGCATATTTTATTGCCTCAATCTCTATCATAAGCCTCAACACTAAGAAGGTATCAAGCTTGTGGATCCAAGCTTCGCTGTCAATCTACCACTACCATCAAAAGTGGACAAGGAAAGCTTGCATGTAGCATGCTTTAGTTCATTATTTTGCCCCCTGGGTCTCCTATCATGTTTGACTGCATAGTAGTGTTCTCTCCTTTGATTCACAAACCTTTCAAAGGTTATCCTTTCTTGCACATGTGGGGCCAATAGTTCTCACTCATCATTTGTAGCCATAAGGATGTCTGCAAACATCTCATCCCCAGCTTCCTCTACTGGATCCTGCACTGGTTCCTCCCTAACAAAGGTAGGATGTGTGGGTCTATTTGTTGTCCTATAGTGTGTCCTTTGTGCCCATGGAGAACTATAGCACTCATGTTATCCTCTTGTTCCCTATTCTACCTGTCAGGTGGATTCATCCACTCCATCATGGTAGTTAGTGCATGTAATGCTTGGGCCACCTGATGCTGCCCTATTTTTATAGTTCTAAAAAACTCTCTGGTTTCCTGGTCTTCATCATTCCTGTTTACCCTGGGTGGGCTACCATCACGCTTGTCACCCATGATGACCAATTGTTCTAAAACTTGTTTGCCTTTAAGTAAGGGTCTCCTGCATGTATAATACCTCTGTGAACCAACCTACTCTAGTTGCATGTAATAACTAAACCCTCAGGGTGGTAGGATTTAGCTCTGATACCACTATAAGAACCCCAAATCAGTCCTTAACTCTTGTGGATGTTTATCTCAATTTGTTGTTTGAAAGCTTATAATTTTTTTGGATTTTCAAGGGTTTTATAAATAAAAAGCAAATATGCAATAATCTAAAATTCTGAAACTATTCAATTAACTACTGCAACTTCTATTTATTTTCCAAATGAAATACAAAAGGAAATCGAGTCAATCCTTTATTGGAAAATGATTAACAAAGACAACTAAAAAATGCATAAAAAACCTGGGAGAATACACTAGCTACTACAGGAACTTATTTATTTCAACTCTACAATGTTGTGACTGTAAATCTAAAAGAGGATAATGGTTGTGACTTATTCCTCCATAAAGCTGCAATTAAGTACTATCTTCTTCCTGCTGCTGAAACTAATACTGTTGAAGCACAAATAGAGTCTCTGGATGAAACTCTCTGAAATTCCAAATTCACTCGATATTTCACCAGCTCAAATGGATACACACAGAAGAACTATGTTCTTCAATGGCAATGTTGAAACCCTTCTCAGAGCTTGAAATCACAATGATCAATTTGAAAAATAACAATGGATGCCTTTCTTCTTTCCCCAGCAAGCATAAATAGGCTTTCCAACACTAATCACAATTCCTTGAAAAGCGGTGATTTCTTTCTTCAAGGCATTAAAATAATAATCATTAAATAAATTTAATGATTTAGACTTAGGAAAACATACCAATAAATTAATACATTAATTTGGCCCCCTTCATGATATTAAGACCCATCACTTAAGTGATTATATAAAGTCAATTTACAACTTAATATTAAATCCTTTTCCATTTAATTAATATATAATCACTGAAAACTAAATAACTCCCTCAAAAATGAGAATCTTGTTTAACCCTCTGGAACTAGAGTTGGCATAATAATTTCCCATGTGATCAAATAATATTTCTAAAAATAGTAGGGGTCCATCTCTATGACTCTAAAAGTTGCTAAAAATAGCAAAACTCAAATGAACAGAGTTTGAAACTTCTCCATACCAAATCAAGGGTGTTGAGCTCTGCAAAAGTCAAACCATCAGATAAGCATATCTCCTCTATGCACAAATTGACCCTCTATCTATCTCTTCTAGCCTATGAGGGTCCAATGATAGGCTAATCAATAGCCAGAATGATGTCTCTAGCTAGAAGGGGACATCACAAGCATAGCTAGATAAGGCCAAAAATTCTAGTCTCCAACATCATTACCAACTCATTCTACTTTTCACTGTGAAATCAGATTCCAGCTTTAACTATTTTTCTGAGCAGAAACTACAATAACCAGAACAACCAAATGGGTACAAAACTTCTATGCTCAAAATCCATTCTGATATTTGGCAAGCTCAAGGGTTAAAATGTGGAAGTAGGTAGAAGGGACATAAAGGGTCTGTTTGGGTGCTGGAATACCAAATGTTGGATATAGTCATTTCGTGAAGATGTTGCAATTCTGGAAGATACAAATCCTGAAAATGATTTCCGAAATATGGGCTGACCCATTTGGTTCACCTGGAAGATGACCGAGAAGATGCATAAGGAATTTTAATTCTTTATTTTAATTTCTTTGAATATGGTGTTTATATGTTTGTATATATACACACATACATGTGTGTATGTACACACATATGCACACATGTGTGTATGTACACACATATGCACACATGTGTGTATACACACACACACATGTGTGTGTGTGTGTGTATACACACACACACATTATGTGTATACACACACACATGTGTGTATATACACATATGTATGTATATACACACACATGTGTATATATACACAACATGTATACACATATACACACATGTGTTTGTATACACACATACACACATATACACACATGTGTTTATATACACACACGTATGTATATATACACACATGTGTTTGTATATATACACATGTATACAGGCAAACATATATACACATATATGTGTGTATAAATACACACATACACACATGTACATATATATATACAAATACACACATGTGTGTATATACATATACACACATTTGTGTATATATACACATATATATACATACATATGTGTATATATACGTGCATATATGTATATATGTACACATGTATATGTATATATACACATGTATATATACACACATGTATATATATACATCCTTATAGTAATACAATATACATCCTTATAGTCACGGATCCCACAAAATATTAAATTTTGGTTTTTAAAAATTGAAATTGGAATTTGAAATTCCAATTCCACCTATTTGAGTGGAAGATGCAAATGCCCATTTTGGGGCAAAATTGGAATTTTGAAATTCCAATTCCAATTTTTTGGATGGACACAAACATGGAATTGACATTATCCAGAATTAGATAATGCCAATTCCAATCTAATTCCAGCCCCCAAACAAGCCCAAAGTGTTTTGGGATGTGGTGGTGACTGCCTTTGTAGACACGTATGTGAAATGTGGAAACATACAAAAAGCTTATACATTGTTTGATAAAGTGCAACGTGGATCTCTTCATCCAATCACAAGTGTGGTAGGGATCTTTTTTACCTACTCTTATTCCTTGTTTCGTGATGGAAAATTGTGAAGATAGAGAAGGTTGACCAAACTAGATCTCTATTGTCCTTTGGTTTTATTGCTATCAATCATCATTTAAATGAGATCAGTTTTGATGTTGTAGTTAGTAATATTTATAAATTAATAACTTCTCCCATTTGGAGCATATTTATGTTTGCAAAGGATAAATAGCGACCAATGACCATGTCATAGAATGAGCTAATGCTGTTACGAAGAAATGATAATCCAATCCTATTTATAGAGGAGAATCATCCTATGTTATTTTAACTTTAGAAGTTGTCCTAAACATTCAAAGATTTAATCGAGAAATTCTCTTAGGAACGATCACCACTATGCGTTAGTTTAGGGTGGGGAGGACAAAGGGTATGTTACGGGGAGATGTTCTGGATTTTCTTGTAATGGTAAAGAAAAGAAAATTGGGTACATTTACAATGAAAGCAGGTTGTTCCATAAAAGTAGAAAAATGCTCTTATATATGTATGTACTCATTTCTTTAAAATAATTATTTTTTTAATAAAGAACATTTTAATTCATTCTATTTGTTTATTCAATTTTCATTATTATTTTTACAAAAAAAAAACTTCGTATTTTAATTTTTTTACAAAAATTTTATAGTTTACCGTTTATTTAATTTTAAATGATCTTTAAAAAAATTATATTTTAAAAGTAATTATTAATATAATATTTTCCTATTATATTTTATAACTATTATTAAAATATAAATATTTAATTTTTAAGTTTCTTCTCAAATATCATTTATTTTCTTATTTTTCAATATATTTTAGTTCACTTTTACTTTCTTAAATTTATTTATAAAAATAATTTTTTATTTTTTTTTCAAATAGTTTATTTTTATTTTTCATATTTTACTTGAACTCAATTTTAATTTTTAATAATTATTTATGCAATATAAAAATATTTTAATTCTATTTTATTTATACATGCAATATAATCACAACTAAAAGACTAATTAATATAAAAACATTTTTACATTTCATTCTGCAATTTTATAAAATGTAAAACATTCTAAAACCCTCTCTCTTTCTTCCTTTCATTATCTTCATCTCTACTTTCATCTACCCTAAACTATCCACATTTTAGGTAGGAATACAGGCATAAGGCCATTTTGCATGCCTTAAGGAAAATTCATGACTAACAAACAGAACATACTATGGAGTTAAATACACAAGTGAATCAATCCCTTTCTTTTTAGTCTACACCCAAAAAATTGACATTATAAACATACGTCCTAGAAGACTTTTACTTCACAAAATGTAAATGTTGTAGGCTTCAAAATAGAAAAGCATACAACAATTAAAAGCATCCAAAAAAAGAATGCCCCTTTACAATGTTGTTGTCATTATTTTTATATCAGATATATAATTTTATGCAACCTACAGATCTGATGGTTTGGGGAAAAACCAAAATATATTTTCAGCAAAGACATCAATGAAAAAAATTGGTTGGAACCCAAGTTTACAAGACCTCTTTAGGACACATAAAGAAGAATCTACAGATTTACTATCAGTGGAATCATCTAGAGCTAAAGTGAAAAAGAATAATGTTTTAAAGAAACTTTTCTATACTATTACACAGAAAGAATCGATATAGAAGAACGATGTCCATATCTCTGAAACATATTTGCATAGAAATCTAACTTGGATTGATTTTAATAGTTCATACGAAAGGCCTAGTTGTGTCTGACTTCCTTTATTTTTGGTGGAAACCTTGTGATTTCCCATGTCTGATTTTCAATTTGAATGATTTATATTTAGCATCTATTGCACACTTCCACTATTCTGTGTCATTTCTCTCAAGCACATCCTGAACAATATGTAGTCATCAATTTCAGAAAGAGTGTGGTGTTATCTCTATTGAGCATTTAAGGTTTTCATTAGTATCAAAGGTTTCTAAAGATATCAGTCGGTCACTTACATTGAGCTAATCGGTAACATGAAGCAGAACAGACTAGTCAGTAAAGCATATATATCGAGCAGCAGATAGTTTACCGAGCACCAGCAGACATCGACACCGATAGATAGTAAACACTGAGCATCACAGTATACACCAAGCAATTTATATAGTGTTTACTAAGGATCACAAAAAATAGCATAGTAATCTAAAATGGCACATACTTCTATGCATACGGTTACAATGGTTCATAAAACATTTTACCAAGATCGAGGAACATTTAATGTGATGATATTCATTAAATGCAATGTATATCTTTTGTAATAGTTGATCTAGGTTATTATTGTACACCGTAGATCTTAGGGTTATGACTATGTTGTGTAACCTAATTTTGATAAAGTGGCAAAAATAGAACACTATATATTTGTGTGTTCGCATCACTTTTGGTGTGAGCTGATATATGATTAACAGAGCACTTGAAGCAATTGCCTAACTTCAAGTCTATCACTTAACAGAGCAGAACTGAGTACAGAGGAATTCAGATTGAGTAGAATCAGCGGAAGCTATCAAACAGTTCAGAGCAGAGATTCATCACAAGTAAGGTGATACTTTATCAGAGCTTATAGATCTATATCAGACAATTGAGTTGTCAAATAGCAGATAATTGCCTATTGCTTTCTAACAATTGTAATAGAGTTTTGGATAAAATCTCTTAACAAAGTAGACTTAATAGTCTTATGTAAATCTCTTAACCGAGTACACACTTCATTAGTGTTGTCAAAATCCTGTAACTAGGTAGATCTAGCTGATCTAACATGTCACTCCTAACAAGGTGAGATCACTAGAAGTGATCAAAACTTGTAGCCCTAACAGGCAAACCTTTTCTATCTGTAGTAGTGAAGAATTTGTGGGTGTCATCCCCACCACAGTTTTTACCTTCTAATAAGGGTTTATGCATTACCAAAATACTTGTGTCATGTGATTGTCATATTAATGTCATGTTGTTTACTTTCATAAGTTAAATGAATTATTGATACATGCAGTTAGATTCAAGTTGTTTTGCTCGGTTATTACTATTTACAGTTACATATCAGAAAGGTTTACAAGTAAAAGTTTTTGAAGGAACTGATTCACCCCTCCCCTCTCAGTTGTTAGGAATTAGGTGTCTCAACCTTGGATAATTCCTATTCTTATTATTTGTTTTGTAAAATGTATTTCTTGTGAATAATGTTGATGTGTCAGCATCTTGAATTGTGTGTAAGGAGATCATGGCTAAAATGGTTATGATGGATTCCTATGACACATAAGAGCTATGTCAGGAAGATTCAATGACAGGTGAAGACATGTGGCAATTGATAAATTTGAGTACTATACACTCTTCCCCAATCGTGGGGTTCCTATTTTCTCAGAGAATGGTAAAACCCTAATACGGCTATCTTTGGGAGTAGCCCTAAAAGGTGAAGCGCATGATATAAGATTTTTTAGGGTTGTGAAGAGATGTGATGCGAGTGTATGGTTGGAACATTTTTTATGCTGCCATGATTTGTCTTCAAGGTTTAGGAAATCTTCTGAAAGAACTTGCATTGCAAGTGTATTGTAAGCTGTAATAGTTTTGATCAATACATTGTGCAGGTTTTGGAGTGCTGGGGTTTTTACCGAAAGGTTTCCCCAGGGTATATCATTTTTTCATTCTCTATTTTTCTGTATGCATGGTATGTGGTTGCAATATCTTTGTTAAAGTAGTTAACGAATCTAAAATTGTAAGGATTTATAAGAATTTGCACAATACTCTCCTATAGAGATTAGCGTAGGAAGTTGTTTCCGCACCTAAGTTTCCTTACATTAGTACCTATCTCTCCTACTTCCAAAAATTGGTATCAAAGCATAGTTCTCTTATTGAATAATTTAACCACTGAAGGCTAAAGATCTAAGTCATGGAGAGATACAAGCTTGATAAGACTATTGAGAATTAGAAGATACAAATGCAGATATTTGTAGAATAGTACAAACAAGCTAAGGAAAGACTGAAGAAATTACTGGTTGAAAGAAAGAACCTAGCCATTCTACAAAATGAGATCGATTACCATGAAGAACCTATTGATGAAATGTTCGAGCATATTGGATCTAGCTCTGGAAGCATCTCTAATGAATTTGAAAGCATAATCACTAATTTATCTTAAAAAAATCAACATTTAACTGATCAAGTGAAAGCACTACAAATCGGTCAAGAATCTTAGATGGTGAGAATGGTAGAAATAATGAACAAAGCAAAACAAGTTGAGCAAGAAAGGAATTTAGCTATTGATGACCGAAGACAGATGACTGAATAAGTTCAAACTAAAGAGAGTGAGATACAGAGACTCATTGATCGTCATTTCCAAGTAACTAATCAAATGATGACTGTAAATCAAGAGATAAACTGAGTGAATGGAGAATTGTCAAGAAGACTAGAAGATGTTGCTAGACTTAGAGAAGAGAATGAGAAGCTGAGAAATGAAGTGAAAAATCAACAATAGCAAAATGAAATGAAGAAACTTGTTGAGGATAGTTCCAAGAAGATTGATGATTTCTTGTCTAATCAAAGAAGATTTGGGGGTAGAGCTGGAATAGGCTACACTGGTGAAGGAGAATCATCACAACAAGTTGAACAAGTCAACATCAATCAAAATCAAAAACCTAAAGTGTTGACATGTTATCACTGTGGCAAACCGGGACATACATCTAATGTGTATAGAAGCAAAGCACAAGGTAAACCTCCTATCACTCCTAAGTTTAATGGATATTGTTACTACTGTGATAAGTTTGGACATCCTGCTTATGAGTGTAGAGCTAAGCAAAATGATCTTGCTAATAATACCACTATGGAGAAAATATGCTATACTTGTAATAAACATGGACACACTGCATGCAAGTGTAAGGCTAAGATGAAGCAAGTATGGAGTCCTAAGCAACAAACATAGTGAAAGCCCTATCAACTGAAGAGACAAGGTAACTCTTATGTTTGGGATTATAATACATGGGCTAACTGCACTACTTGTGGTAGATATGGACACATTGCAACAAATTGTTACAAAAAGAGTTGAATTGGACAATCAAGAAGCTGGACAAGCACTGGAATGGCTTGTATGCACTGTAATAGGGTCGATCATTTAAGCAAGAATTGCAAAGACTGAGCACCAGATGAAAACCATATATTTGAAAGTGGATATACTATCACAGATATCATGAAGTTAAGGAACACTATGTGGAAGAAGGCATCTAATGAGAATGCTAAGTCAAGTAATGCTGTCAGTGAAACCTCATCCACTAGATTGGATGACATCAGTACCTCCACTTAAGGTGAAATAGGTATGTATGGGACTGACATTTCAAATGATCACATTTTACATACAATTCCTTATGCATGATGTACTTATACCAAATCGGCATGAATAAAGATGCACTATGGTTTAGATGTCATGAGCTAACAATGTTATATAGTCGGTAAAAGAGAGACCGAGAGTTGGTTACCCATCAGTAATCACTATCTAAGGTTAACCGAGCACATGTATCAACTGATGAAGAAATTCTATGTTAACCGAGCGGATGAAAATTTTAGTTCTCACCGAGTTGACAGTTGTTTCATACCAAAAGTTAGGTCAAGCATTTATTGCATGAAATTTTGAGCAGGAACATCGAAAAGTCTATAAATACATGGGAACAGAGTTCATTTTTACATTGCAATTTTGAAGAGCGGAGAATTCAAAGAGCAGAGTTTGAGCTAAAACATTTTCAGAAGGATTCAAGGCTACTTTAGATCAAACCGACATCACTCTTCACGATACTGAGTAAGTTCATTTGCTATCAAACACTTTTTATCCTACTACTTGTCGAAATCCTAGAATCGATTTATGGCATCTACATCATCTACAAGCAAATCATAAAGTGTTGAGGAGGAAGTTAATCTAATCGTTAGGGAAAATTTCAACGAACCTAAGTTTAAGCCACATCCCAAGGTTGCAGCACAAATAGATACAATGGGTGCTTTTTTGAGCATACCAGAAAGGGTTTTATTGATAGAAGACGTAAGATCATATATTCATTGCAAAATTGGAGAAGTTGGAGATTTTGAAACTGTTGCAGCATATCAACAAATCTATGGCCCCGATGGTAAATTGAAAATAAATCACAAGAAGATTGAGGAATCAAGGTTATTGTGTTTTATACACTTTCCACAATCATTTAAAACAGATTGGATCATAATCATTTTGAGCAGGTATCACGATGACAAATTTTGGCTGGATAAACTGATTGAGGTCAACAAGAAAGTGATCAGTAGGGTTACTGGGCTCCCTACAACTGACAAGGCTAAGTCTTTCCATAGTTTGTCATGACCAAATGTTGAGAAATATACTGGAGCACAATGGGATGGTTGGGCACTAAAGATTTCGACAATCAAAGACCCAACAGTTAAATTTGCAGCACATGTGATCGGGTACAAGTTATTTCAATTGAGTAGACTCAATAGCGTACCCTGCAGCGTAGTAGACATGGTGCACAAAATTGTGGTAAAAGGTCACCAGGTTGATCTTGTCAAGGTACTATTTCATCAACTTCAGGAGAATATGAAGACCATAAGGAAAAAGAAGTCTAACACATGTAAGTTCGGATCACTACTTGCTTGCATATTTTTCTATCTACAAAAGTATGTACCTAGCACCGGTAAGGTAAATTGGAAATCAGATATATCGATAAAAAAAATAGATCAATGAAATGATGAATAAGTTAGGAGATATGTTGAATATAGATTTTGATTCATACTTCAAAGAGTTTCAATCTAAAATACATAAAAGAAGCAGAATTCCAAGGGAATTAGTTCAAAAATTTGAGAATGATATATGCTTTGTAGTCAACACAGATTATACTTTGATAAAAGCAGTTGAACCTAGGATAAAATGGTTGGCACCGATGGGATATGAAATGAACCATGATTTCACACTAAAATCTATTAATGCACTTCTTGCACTACCAAAAGATCCCATTGCCACTAGGTTCGGAGTATATGAAGAGGCCAAATCTAGGATTTCAACAAATATAGAGATCGGTAAAAATTTTGAAAAAGGTAAACAAGATGAAGAAAAATCTTACTGCTAAATATGGAGATGTGTCTGACACACCTGAGGAGACACCGGTTGAACAGGCAATCAAAGGTCAGTTACAGTTGGCTGACAAACCATATGATAGTGAGGAGACTGAGTCTGACAAAGAAGGAGATCCCACACCAGTTCCTCCACCTGAAATTCCTATAAAGAAGCAGTCACACGTACATGAAGGTATAAAGACACGATCATCAACTGCAGCACCACCAATCGATAAGGAAGAAGTAGAGAAAGTAACAAAAAGGAGGGCAACTACACCAACAAAGAAATATATCAAGAGAAAGAACAAGGCTGTAGCTGAGGCACCAAAGAAAAGGAGAAAATTCATAAGAAATAAAGAAGATCTTGAGGAAACTGAGACTGAGGATTATGTAAATCAATTCAAAGTGGTCAATAACAAGGCAAAAACAATAGATGAAATTATTGAAGACATAATTGAACATGGAGACCTCACTGATCCCTTACTAGATAGATTTGACAAGATGTCAAAAGAAGATCAAACCAAGATAGAAGAGGTTGTCATCCAAATGATGATAAAATTCAAGAAAGTTCCAATGGAATTTTTCTGTGCATTACCGAAGAAGTTGGATGACAAAATTACTGAAAAATGGGCTATTGCACTAGACACCGAGAAAAGAAAGAGAGAACGCTCTCTAGTTTGAGCAGCCTCACATCCAAGCTTTGGAGAAGTTAGTGAATACTAGAACAAATACCAAGCAAACTTTATTATCAAGAATGGAGCCTTGATGATCATGGATGAAAATATAGCAGATTTGAAGAAACAAGAAGAGCACATAATAGATCAGGTTACTGAGTTACAGATAGAACTCGTACCATACCTGAAATTTTTTAAGCACACATTGCCAAAGCTGAACAACTCATTAGAACACCATAAATTTTGGTGTTAGATAACATCTTTGACATGCATGCACAAGTCGGTCTTGAGCACATCGCTCTCACCAACTTGAAAGAGGAATGGGACAACCTCTTGGAGTCAGTGAAGAAAACCCTTCAGCATATTTTTGACAAGATGTGAGTATACTACTTCATTTTTGTAATTGGCATTACTATCAAAAAGGGGGAAAACAATGTATAAGTCGCTATGCCAAATATGTACATAGATGCTATGTATACTACATATTACTGGAAGCATGCACCGAGGGGGAGTACTTAGTACTTAGAAATTTTTTTGATGTGTATATGTATATGGCAGAGATATAAGTTATATAGAAAATTTTGTCTATATACATTCGAAGTTTTGATACTAATGCCAAAGGGGGAGATTGTTATCTCTATTGAGCATTTAAGATTGTCATTAGTATCAAAGGTTTGTAAAGATATTGGTCGGTCACTTAAATTGAGCTAATCGGTAACATGAAGCAGAATAGACTAGTCAGTAAAGCATATATACTGAGCAGCAGACAGTTTACCAAGCACCGACAGACACCGACACCAATAGACAATAAACACCGAGCATCATAGTATACACCGAGCAGTTTATATAGTGTTTACCAAGGATCATAGAAAATGGCATAGTAATCTAAAATGGCACATACTTCTATACATACGGTTACAACGGCTCATAAAATGTTTTACCAAGATCGAGGAACATTTAATGTGATGATATTCATTAAATGCAATGTATATCTTTTGTAATAGTTGATCTAGGTTATTATTGTACACCGTAGACCTTAGGGTTATGACTATGTTGTGTAACCTAATTTTGATAAAGCGGAAAAAACAAAACACTATATATTTGTGTGTTTGCATCATTTTTGGTGTGAGCTGATATATGATTAACAGAGCACTTGAAGCAATTGCCTAACTTCAAGTCTATCAATTAACAGAGCAGAACCGAGTACAGAGGAATTCAGATTGAGTAGAATCAACAGAGGCTATTGAGCAGTTCAGAGTAGAGATTCATCACAAGTAAGGTGATACTTTATCAGAGCTTATAGATCTGTATCAGACAATTGAGTTGTCAAATAGTAGATAATTGCCTCTTGCTTTCTAACAATTGTAATAGAGTTTTGGATAAAATCTCTTAACAGAGTAGACTTAACAGTCTTATGTAAATCTCTTAACCAAGTACACACTTCATTAGTGTTGTCAAAATCCTATAACTAGGTAGATCTAGTTGATCTAACATGTCACTCCTAACAGGGTGAGATCACCAGAAGTGATCAAAACTTGTAGCCCTAATAGGCAAACCTTTTTCTATCTGCAGTAGTGAAGAATTTGTGGGTGTCATCCCCACCGCAGTTTTTACCTTCTAACAAGGGTTTCTACGTTACCAAAATACTTGTGTCATGTGATTTTCATGTTGATGTCATGTTGTTTACTTTCATAAGTTAAATGAATGATTGATACATGCAGTTAGATTCAAGTTGTTTTGGTTAGTTATTACTGTTTATAGTTACCTATCAGAAAGGTTTACAAGTAAAAGTTTTTGAAGGCACTGATTCACCTCTCCCCTCTCAGTACCTATCTCTCCTAATTCCAACATGTGGATGCAGTATTCCCTATTGCAAGCTTCCATGCTTTTGTTTCCCTTCAAAGATGTTAATGCCCCTCCAACTGCTTTTTAGTGGAAGCTTTGAAATTCTTGAATTTCTCCAATTCACATGACCTAAAAATAAGAATAGAAACAAATATCATACTAAAATTTACCAAATTAGTTGATAAAATTTCTTGCTTTATGTGATGTATTTAACATTGTGTTGCATGTGTCTGAATGCACCAGATCATTTCACACTTTTCTATTGTAAACCTTGCAGAATATGGAAGTTTATGTTTCTTATCTAGGTTACAATATTTGTGCATTGCCAACTTGAATGACAATTGAAGATCCAAGCCTTCTATGAGATGTTCTCAACTCAACTTCCAGCAACTATACATTTATATGTCCAAATTTGCAATGACAAAGCACAAAAATGGCTCTCAAAATTATTGCATGATTTCTAAATTGTAGGTTTAAACAATGAATGGATACACAAAACCTAATTGGTATCATTGATTAAGGGAAGTATTCTAGTATCACATTCAACTTCATAGATTCTCCAAAGTGGATTGTAAACCATTTTTGTGTACAAACTTGGATGGTGTGTGGTTGTACATTGAGGAATAAAAAATCTATGTATGATCATTGAAATAAGCCCAACACATTTACTGGAATTTATTAGGACAGAACAATGGCTATATACTCCAAATTTTCCCAATATGATGATAGCGAGAAAATATGATCTATAGCAAGCTAGTAGAGTTATAAGTCATGAACATGTTGGCAAAACCCATGCTTTTTTGTTCTAATCCTTGTTGGTTGATTCCCATTTCTTCCTTTTTAATATTCCATCACATTTTATTTGCAAAGGAGAGATGATATTGTACTCTTATAATTATTTTAAAGCTTTTTAAGTACTATATAATGTTAGAGTATCAAATATAATACTTAATTTTAGGAACCTCATCTCATCTCAATTTCTATTTGCCTTTTCCATTTCTCATTTTTGGTAATTTTGTACACAACAATGGTGTTTCAGATATTGCAAAGTTCAACTTCACACAAAGCTACACCACAGTTGTTCACGTGGATATGTAATCTTTACACAATTGTTCTTAGATATGAAAGAAAGAAAAGAAAGAAAAAAGAAAATAATTTTAACGTCTGCGAGGCTAAAGATAGCCTATGGAACAGACTGTCTCACACGCAGCAATTTTCATTTCTACCCTTTTCTTGTGAAGCTTGATGATGAGTTCCCCCAACTATTCAATCGTCCCCTCATTAAAAAGATCAAACCATGAAATCATGGTCAAAAGAGTATTGAAACTGTCCCTGCTGTCCTTGAAGGCATCACATTCAAGAATGAAGTGTTTTTCTATTTCTACCTTACCGAAAGTGCAGTAAATACAAATTCTTTCCTCCCAGATTTCTTTAGGCCTTTTCCAACGCCTAGTTTCACAGTGAAGTTGATGTGAATTGGTCCTTAATTGGGCAATGAGAATCTTGGCTCTCTAGGAGATGTTAGCCCCAATGTACGCTTTTTGGTGGAAGTTATGAGTGGGATTAAACTCCACAATATAATACTCTCTTTCTAGTTAAACCTTTATCCCAAGAGTGCTTGTGGAACTTATTCATAACAAAAGTCTTTATTTCTTTACTATTTGTGGGGTAGGAATTCAAGTGAATATCCCATTTGTTGAGCCACTTGTTGTTTTGATGCATCCATGTCTTCTTTCTTTTGCACAAAGTGTCTCTGAAGACAACTTTAGGCAATATGTCCTCATCCATTTGTTCAATTCTTTTTAAGTCTCTTATAAGATGCACCATAGAAATTGCTTCAATAGGACCATTTCCAACCTCACCCAGCATGATATCATACGAAACTAAGTTTTTTTAGTTTGAACTTGTTTGTAATCAGTCATTTTTAGATTTTTTCAATTTCCTTCCATTGTAAATCTGAAGTGCTATTAGCCCATAGTTCACACCCATAGAGAAAAATCGGTAATACTAAAAGACCAAAGAGAATTTGAGAAGTCTTCCAATCTCATAGCTCAGCCTCTCTGCATCTATTTTGGAAGGCATAAAATACTTTCCAACCTCCTAAAATATGCTTCTTTCTGCACCCTTCCCAACTCAAATTTTTATTGAAGTCAATTCCTAGGTATTTGTAATCTAACACCTCTTCGAGGATGCTGCCCTTAAAGTGAAACTTATGTTGGTTATGTATTCTTTTAATAGAGAAGACCATCACTTTCATTTTTTTGATGTTGACCTGCATCCCCACCATGTTGCAAAAATGTTCAAGGGCAAGCAAGTGTTTTTGTAAGCCACCAACAGAATTAGAGATCAACACAAGGTCATCCGCATACAAAAGAAGTCTAATAATTAACTCACCCAAATGTACATCATCACCACCTTGAAGGTTTAACCACTCCTCAAGTTTATCAATATATAAACCGAAGAGTGTGGGGGACAAAGGACACCCTTTCTTGACCCCTATATCACTTCTGAAACTCTCAGAGATGTCATCCGCGGTTCTGATTTTAACTTTAACCTCCTCATAAAGTCTATGAACAACAGCTCTAAGATGGATGGGGACCTCAAGTTCCTCTAGTCTGAGCCAAATCTTGTCCCTAGGGACCGTATCAAATGATTTTCTGAAATCAACAAAACAACAAAAAGATTCCTCCTTCTCCCAAATTTTTTCAATGATGTGTCTTAAGGTTATACTGTGATCCACTATAGAATGTTTAGGTCTGAAACCCGCTTGCCCTTTTGAATGTTTATCATTTTTTTCTGCCCACTTGTTGATTCTATTTTCAACCATACTCCCAAATAACTTAGCAAACAAAGGATTCATCATTATGGTTCTATAGTTGGACGGGTCATTGATGTCACCACTCTTGAAAAGGGGAATAGCAAGGCTAGTTGTCAAATCAAGAGGGAACCCCTACTGAATGATGTTGTTAAAAAATTTAGTGATGTGAGGAGCAAGAATTACCATCCCCCACTTGAGATACTCTGCTTGAAGGTCCACAAGATCTTTAGCCTTACCAACACCTAGTTTCTTGATTCCCATCTCAACCTCTTGGAGAGTGAAAAGTAAAGTAGAAGTGTTGACCAATGGAGGATTGTCAACCTTGAGTTCCTGCTCATAAAGTTGCCTAGCATAGTTGAACCACTGAGAGGCTGTAATATTATTCTCTATTTGTTTTTTCTTTGGTTGCAACTCTTTCCAAAAAGCCTTAGGGCTATTTTTCCCAAGAAAGATAAGCTCTTCACGTCTTGTAATCATGTAATCAACTTTTTTTTAATTTCAAATTTGCTTGTAAGCTTTGATATTTATTTTCTCCTTTTTCGAATCTTTCAAAGTTCTCCTTGCCCTTTTGCATTCTTCATCAAACCAAGCATTAGTTGGGAAACAGTTTTTTTTTAGATTTCTTATATTTTGTCCTTTTGCACCCATCAAGTGTGCTATGTATATTTTACTGATATTCAAGCATGAAGTTCATATGTATTGACCTTTCGTTTTGGTCTTTAATGTGTATAAGACTCTATTTGCGATCAACATTAATATATGAAGGATATCAGTTGTATGTTATGCAAAAATAATAATATGCATGTTTTTGAAGAATGTGTAAAGAAAATGATATATTTTTAAATGCTCAATAAATTTGCGAATTCATTGCCAAGTTTTTTTTTTACTATTTGTCAAGTCTAGGGTTTTAAAATGTTTTGGGTCACCTATGTTATTGTTGAGTCTTATTTTTTCAACCGTGGTTAGTTCTCTTGATGAAGAAAATAAGAAGGATTCATTTTGGGTTTGCATGTGCACTACTTAGTTTGATCACTTGAAATTAGTCTATTTTTTACCAAATGCTATAACTTGTGAAGAAGCTTGATATGTTATTCAACATTTATCATTGAATTATCAAATACCAGTAGGGTATTTTGTTTCTATTTTTATAATTCATACATGTTTTATGGTTAAATTTGTTGATCTTGACATAATTTTATAGTTTAATATTTTAATACTTTTTTTCCTAATTATGTACTTGTTGTACCAAACCTAAGGCAAAAAGTTGTCAAATTATTGCACCCAATCACCACATCCATAGTGGAACATTTGCTAAGGTTGACAACATAGTCCCAATGTAGTGACTAAATGGTGACGTATTTCGTCAAACAAAGGGCAAACTAAAACCAAGCATTTTCACACCTGCATGACAGAAAATATTCTTTAAACCATGAAGGATGGTTATAACCATGAAAGATATAATACATTGATCTTTTCAATGGAAATTTCTCTCCCTAGACTAAACTAGATCTCATAGCAGTGCTAGCATCCCTTGTGATCCCACTTTTTTTCTCTTGCTGCCACTTAGCTTCATAGGATTGCATGTATTATCATCTAACTGTTTTATCATGCATCCATGCCTGGATAGTGTGCTTCTCCATTCCATTTTGCAAATCTCATTTTTCTCAATCTATCATACAATGTTCCCTTTAGATCCTTAAAATTATAGAACCATGATTAATATGTACAAAGTCACCAAAGACTCACTATTGGGTATGAGGAATGTAGTCAAAGGAATACGTAGAGTTAGCCATACATGATAAGAAAACTTTTGAGATTCTCTCTAGTCTTTCCTTTTTGGCTAATATTGAGGTTGTCAAAGTTAAAACGTTTGTCAATTTTCTCATGTTTTTCTTCTGCAGACCATGAAAATTGTAGTTTCTAATATTTGAAAAGGTTTCTAATCAACTTAATGCCTTGATTTTATGCGCCATTGAAATTTTTCACTCTTTATAAATTCTTATTTTTCTAAACTAGAAAGGTTTTTTTTGTTGTGCTACAATCAATTAAGCACATAAATGTATATTTGTGTAACTCAGTTATATTTGAGTTTTTGTCTTGTTATAGTTAATTTATTTTTTGTTGTGATGAAATCAATTAAGCATATAAATGTATATTTTTGCAACTTAGTTATATCTACACTAATGTAATTTGAATTAAGAAAAGACCATGGAATTGGGATTTACCCTTATAGGTAGAAATAGTTTTATCTAGCTATGAATCTCATTATCTTGTTTGAGGTTGGAGAAATCACTCGGTCAGCACATTCCATTTTAAATACAAATGTGAAGGCAAAAAAAACTTCATATGTGATGGCAACTGTGATAACCCTTCTAGTGGTCTAGGTTGGAACTAGTATGGATTTAGAAAAGAGTGAAGTTTAAGATGGGCATCATCAGCTCCAAATCAATGTTCCAGTACAACTACATGTCATTTTATAAACAATTAAACATCTATTTCATTTCATAGACAATCAAACATGCTATATGAAATCCTTGTACCTTAGTGATAACATATTTCCACAACTAATGTACAAAAGTATCCCATATACAATCGAATCCAGAATATAAAAAAATTGATGTTCATAGATAATAATGTTCCTTGCACTTTTAACTTTAAAGAAGACTCCAAGGGAGCCTGGGTAGCTAGAAATCATGCCAAAGTGCTAGGATTGATGTAGATTTAAGGATTCCAGCATGCTTCAAGCCATTTTTTCCATACATATGCAAAACCTATCATATACTACAAGGTCATAATGTGAGTGTAAAGGCTGAAAGGTTCCAATTTGTAGTTCCCACAATGATTTTAAATGAGCCAAATGACATGAGCTAGTTGGAAATTGATTTATTCTTTTGTATCAAGACTTCAAATCTATCACTATAGTTTTGTATGGACAATCATACAAAGAAACTAGTAACAATTTTAGTATATAGAATAACATAATGCCTCTAATTTTCTAATACTATAACACATGAAACTATTCATGCATGCATATATGCATATATATATTGATCATGCATGAATGTAACACTATACAAAGAAACTAATTTATGATACAAAGAAACTAGTCATGCATGCAGATTGGCCAGGCACAAAATCTTGTACATCCACTACATTGACAACAACTTGAATAGAACCGATACACTAGGATTTGGTAAAAGTAAAAAAAGAAAAATTATACATTTCCCTACTACACTTGTATTTCATTCTTTGCAAATTGTTATTTCATTATTTATCATTCTGTCTAATAACATCTACATGGAGTCATATGTATTTACAATATGACTTTTTCATTTCTATTGCAGGGCTTTGGCTATGTACACAAAATATAAGAAGTGTTTCTCCTCTACTATTCAAGGTTAGTAGTGTTACACCTAATTGCATTAAGTGTTGTCATTAGTGTCACACATATAGTTGGTAAAGGAAAGAAAATAGAAAAGTCAATCAAAACACCACATATAGTAACTAAGCAGAGCATAAGGAGAAAGACATGTTAACCGAGCACAAACTTGACTGAGCATAGACACCGAGCCAGATGATTACCGATCACACCAAGTACAATTATAACTGAGCATACATATTTATCGAACATCAATATTTTACTGAGATAGAGCTACAATATTTATCGAGTAATACAAGATCGACATAGAAGTTTGGAATGACACTAAAAATAAGGCAAATAGTTTTTACCGAGCTAGAAAATGGTTTACATAAATCGAGGTAAAGATTTATTGGAGATATCAAATTGATTGGTGATGATCCCTATGTAGTTTTAAATTAGGTTATTCATATGGATCATTGATCAATTATTTTCTAGAAGTTTCCACAACCCTAATTAGGTCAAATCATTATGATTTAAGCATTATCAAGACATCAGATTGGAGAGAGAATAATAAGCACTAGCCTCCTATAGGATACATCTGAAGATCAGACAGGGTTATGATGCTAAGTATTGAATAAGTATTTAGATTGTATCATAAATAAACCAGAGGATACCGAGCAATATTTGAAGGATATATCTATCACAACAAGGTGATTTTAGATAAGGGCTAAGCATATTTGACATTCAGAAAAGTAAGTTGCAACATCCAGATCATTATACTGTTACTTTCTAACAATTATGGTAGAAAAATCTCGTAATAGAGTAGACTTAACCGTCTTTTCTAAATATCTTAACTGAGTGCACACTTAAGACTCTAAGAGTGTTTCTAAAATCCTCTAACAGGGTAGATATTAATAGGTCTCAAATTTTACTCATAATAGGGTAAGATCATCAAAAGTGATCAAAAATTGTATGCCCTAACTGGAAAGTTTATTATTGCAGTAGTGAAGCTTTGTGGGTTTCATCCCCACCACATTTTTTGCCTTCTAACAAGGGTTTTTGTGATACCAAAATCTTTGTGTCAAGTGTATGAAGTTTCATGAATGATTATTTATTAGATTAGAAGTATTTACATTTCAGTTATGTTATGAATGAATGGTAATGATGAATATGATAGTTGATCAATGAAGGATATTATCTTAAGGATTGAGAACAAACAATTTTAGGGTTACTGATTCACCCCTCCCCTCTCAATAACTCACCTTTCCATAATCCCAACAATTAGTATCAGATCTAGTTCTCATGTTAAAGAAGTTTAATCACTGAAGAGGAAAGATCCATAGAGATGGAAAGGTATAAGCTTGAAAAGATAATTAAAAATTAGAAATTGGAGTTGCAGATTACCTTGACACAACTTAAGGATATCAAGGAAAAGCTAACATTAGCATTAAACAAAAGGAAAGAATTAGCATTTCGGCAAAATGATACTCAGTATCGGGAAGAAGAGATTGATGAATTATCTGAAGGATCCAAAAGTGTATCTGATGCATCTGATGCAACAATCTCAGATCTGTCTGAAAAGAATCAACACCTCACCGAGCAACTAAAAGCACTACAAATTGGATAAGAAACACAAATGGTAAGAATGATTGAAGTTATGAATAGTACAAGACAAGATAAACAAGAGATAAATATGGCTATTGAAGACTAAAGACAAATGACTAAAAAAATGGAAGAAAATGAATCAAAAATATTAAGGCTAACCGAGCATCACTTTGAAATTGCAAATCAGATGATTATCATGAGTCAAGAAGTCAGTCGGGTGAATAATGAGCCTACTAGGAAATTGGAAGACATTAGTGAATTAAGGGAAGAAAATAAAAGAATGAAAAATGAATTAAAGATGAAACAACAACACAATGAAATGATAAAGAAAATTGAGGAAAGAAGCAAAAGGATGGATGAATTTTAAATGAGTCATAGGAGAATGGACAACACCATTGGATTAGGATATATCAAACAAGGAAAATCATCAAATCAAGTAGAGCAAAGGAATTCCTATGCAAATACTAGACCAAAGAAGCTCTCATGCTATCATTGTGGAAAACCAGGTCATACAACAAATGTCTACAGGAGTAAAGTAAGTAAAGATAAAGGTACTCCCAATACTATTCCTAAATTTATGGATATTGCTACAATTGAAACAATTATAGAAATCAAGCATATGAATGTAGATCAAAGATTTACAAGTCACCTAAGAGGCACTACATGGAAAAGTATTATAGTATTTGCAACAAGCATGGTCATATATCACAAGAATGCAGGACACAACTAAAGCAAGTTTGGAAATCGAAGAGACAAAACAATACATATCAACCGAGATGACAAGGTAATTCTTATACTTGGGATTACAAAACTTGGGTTAATTGTACAACATGTGGAAGATATGGTCATATTGCTACAAATTGTATGAGATTACACTAGAGAGGAATATCTATAAATTGGACAAATTCTGGAATGGCATGTCTGCACTATCATAAGGTTGGTCACTTAAGCAGAGATTGCAGAAACTGAGCACCATAACCAAATGAAGATATGAATGAAAATACTATTAATGGAATCAGAAGGAAAATGAGTCAAATGTGGAGAAGATCAACATAAGACAATGGAGGAACAAGTACAACACTCGGTGAAACCTCATCCTTTGGATTAGGCGATTTCAACACTTCTACTTAAGTCAATCAAGTAAGTATGGGAACTGAATTTTAATCAGTTATATCTTACAACAGTTCCTTATATCTATTGCATGAATACCATGTTAGCATGAATTAAGATGCACTAGGTTGTTATATGTCATTAACTTGAAATGAGAATAGTTGGTAAAGCTAGACCAAGTAAGTGATTGTCAGTTGGTGGAAGTGGTAAAGTTAAGTGAGTTGCGTAGTCAACCAAGAATTGGTAGTGTTAACTGAGTTGAAGTATCTAATGGAGAAGACCGAGTGTTTGATCGTTAACCAAGTAGTAGTTGGTGAAGCATTTAATGCACCATACTTAAGCCAAAAAGGTTTTTTGGGTATAAATACATGATGAACAAGATCATTATTTACATTGCATTTGAAGAGAAAAAAAGAGCGAAGATAGAGAAACAGGATTCTGAGTTAATATAGTGATTTGTGAGTTTTACGGAGTGATTGAAGGCTATTGAAGAAGGTTTGAAGTGTAACCAAGTAATTTGAATGAACATTTCTCAAAGCCCTAATTTATCAACAATAATGGCTTCTACTTAAAAATTTGTTCAATCTAAGGCTGATAAGGAAAATAAAGTGACATTAATCAAGAGCTCATCGTATGAAGAACTGAACCACAAGTTACATCCAAAGATCACTACACAAATCGATGGCAAAGGGGCATTTTCATCTATATTGCCTAGGGTTTTACTAGAAAATGATATTAGGTCTTATATTCACTACAAGATTAGTGAGATAGGTGATTTCGAGCTCCAATCTACCTATCAAGAATTATGCAAGGATGGAAAGCTGAAAGATGAGCACAAGCATTTGGAAGTAAAAGGTTTAACAAACACAATGTATTTCCTAAAGGAATTCATGATCGAGTGGATAAGGATTGTTCTTAGCCGAGTTCATGATGGAATAATGTGGTTAGATGAGCCGGTGAAAATCACCAAGGATGTGATTCATATGCTAATAGGTTATCCAATATGTGACAAAGCTAAATCCCTAAGGCACCCACCAAAGAATTAAATTGAGAAGTTGACTGGAGCATAGTGGGATGACTACGGGAATAATCTTTTATTTATCTTTTGTTTGTGAGTGACAATCTAATGAATTTGGAAATTCTTGATTGAATTGGTGTCCACTATAAGTGCCTCCATCATGAATTAGATGGCCATGTGTACCTCGACCATTGATACCTAGATGCTTCAGGGAAGTGTGATCTAACTTTGTATTTTTGAGTGATTTCTTGTTTATATTGTGAAATGCAACACTACCCAAGGACATGAACAATAATGGGTCACTGCAGGTAATTCACATTGGAATCAGAATGGTCTCACCACTACTTGGTGTGCTTGTACGTAAGGCATATTCAGGTCATCACAATGTTTATGTTTTGATGCTTATACAAATTACTAAATCAAAATGGACATGACATTTAGGTCATCCTGGCTTTTGTGCCTTGGTGCTTATATCTAAATCCAACATTTCAAACTAAAAGTCAATATTTATATGTTCATGGTTGCCTAACTAGTTGACATTGTATCGACTATTCGGTGTTACCTAAAAATATTCAATGATGATAAAAACTGACACATGATTAGTGATTACGTCCTAGGTCTTGCATTTCATTTTCATTTTGCATTTTACATGGTTGCATCTTTCTCATGATCTGAAAAAGCATGATGTTTGATGTTCTCCAACATTGCACTAAAAACACATCACAAGGACTGAGCATCGTGTGAAGGTCTGTACAAACTGATCAGCAAGCAGTCATCGTCCTAGATTACACATACGTTTTGACATTTGACTAAGCACTTGAAATTTTCATATTGTGTATTGCTGCATAACATCTCATATCCATTGCATACATACATGTGCATCCATAAAAAGCATAAAGAGAATCATACATTGAATTTATTCATCTACCATCTATCATTGCATTATACAGTGCATATTCATATATTCAAAGTAAAAGTTCATTGCAAATTCATACATTCAACAGTGAAAGGGAAATATTTCATACATTTGCATCACATGATAAAACATCATAAATCAAAATGACAAGTGCTATGAAGTCAAAACCACTAAATATGATCTCATATATATAAAATTGTCGATACAGTACAAGGGGCACAATGCGCATATACAAATGAATGAGCTCCAATGAGCTATCAAGTATGATCAAAATATCAAAAATGAGGAACACAGTGTATCAGTTGTTAGCCTAGTCCTCGACATCAAGCATTGCTCCTCCTCTGGCAGGTGCGTCAGGTGGTGGATCGGCACGTGGCACTCGGGCTCCCTCTAATGCTAACATGTACTGAGAGTATGATGTCACTCTCTGCCCATGTGGCACCACTCATAAATACGTAGACATGTAGTACGCAACACGCCCTATCTGGTGGATCACAAGGCTCCACGAGGTTTCTAAATTCAAATGTTTAAAATGAATTGAAAATGACCCTTTTGGGCCTTATATAGGTTTTGACCTAATTTTTCAAAGTGCTTCATTTTGCGTGAAATTGCACCCCTAGCTAATTTCAATGTTTTGAACCCATTTTTGAGATCAAAATTGAAATCTAAGATCGTTTACTTTGTCAAAAATGTGATTTAAAATTTTTAGACCGAGGACGACCGAATGCTTGCATAACACTCGACCTTCATAACATCACAAGAATCTAGTAATCACCTTAACTAATTATCTAACATCAAACTCTTCAAATTTCCACTTGGTCAACCATGGTCAACTCATGGTCAAACCTAGTCAAACTTGGTCAACATGACCCCTAAATAATGCAGAACGCATCCTCAGATGTTTGCAACCACTTCTATAATCACTTGCATTGCTTCCATTCATTTCACGATAGCTTTCTTGCCAGATTTCAATTTTCATCCCGAAGTGGGCATGGTATTACACATCATTTATCAAATCTGTCAATCAGTTTTCCTTCAGCAATCAAGACAACAACCCCATCTATTTTTTGACTCATCAAAGTCCTCATCACTTAGGGCACATCGCTTGGGGCATATCAGATTCATCGAAATTCATATCAATCTAGTATTTCTCTCATCAATCTTGTAAACTATATCAGCTTTTCATAACCATTGGTTCATTAGTGTTATTTCCTTGATTCTTCGTAATTGAAGGGTTCAAATTTGGCATCCTTTCGATTCCTTTGGACAATCAGGTCTGGAGTCAGGGCAGACGCTTCCTCGTAATCATAGGTTCAGAATCAGGTGTTGTATCACTTCTTCATAATCACCGGTTCATTGTTGATATTGTTAACATCATCTCGATTCTTTGGTCAATCAGGGCTTGGATCAACATCTTCAAAACTTTCAATCAGTTTCTGTCTCAGAATCGGTTAACCTTTCAGGATCAATTTCTCCACCACATAATTGAGTCAGGATCTCATCAAAAACATATTAATCTTTGAACCACTATGCTTCACACAGTAATTCAAAATGGGGCAAAATGTAATACCCAAAAAATGGGCTCCAGTACCATTGACCTCCTACATCAACAAATCAATCAAAATTGACTCTAAATTCCTAACCTAAGGCACATCTGCACATCAAATCATCGAAACCCTAATTGATCTTATCTTAATTCTGCATTGAGGAATATTCCTAAATATTCCTAATTTATCCTAATTATTTCTAATCAAATATTATTTGGTGATAAATGATATTATTTTTATCCTAAAGTTAATTAATTGAATATGTTGAATATTTAATTAATTAAACTTAATTTGGCCACTTAATTATTTAATTGGATTTAATTGAATTTATTCCTAATTAATATTGTTTTTATTTGACAATAAATCAAATTTCTAAAAATAATTGATTAAATCTTTATTTAATTGATTAAGTCAAATTTAATATTTAATTTTGGGATAAAGTTTGATTAAATAATTGATTAACCCATAAATCAGTTATTTTAATTCAAAAATCAGTTAAGTTGAGAATAAAACACATGGAAAATTAGATAATTCATAATTATCCATGCACAAATCAGAAAAGTAGTTAAACTCTAAATCAACTATTAAATTCAATTTGTTAACTTTTTGAACTCAACATGTGATTATGAGTTGAAAAGCATATTTGAGTGATCTGAACTCTTAATTTGAGTTAAAAAGCTAATTTTGCATGATTTATGGGATAACTATTTATAATTTCCTGATAACTTAATAATCAACCTGAGTTGATCAAGGAGAGATTTTTGGCTTTCCATGAGTTCTCAAAAACCCTGGATTTCTATATAAATAGGCCTCAGTCCTTTACAAAGGACCGCGAATTTGGAGAATCTTGCACATGCGATCTAACGAATTGAGAGATTGCAATTTTTGAGATTCTTGCTAACATTGTTTTCATCATTTTCATAGCATTCATTTCATTGCTAGTTTAGATTCCAATCCATATTTCATCTAGTTTTAGATCATTTTCATATTATTTTTCATCCATATTGCATAGAAAATTCAAAAACATAGCTTAAATCTACATCCATTTTTCATAGCTTTCATCATTTAAATCCTTCATTTAGGTGTTGCATCGTCACTGATCTCAGTTATTTCTGAGAATACCATACTTGCATCTACTAGAAGGCAGTAAATCGCTTGGTTAATGATATTTGCCCTTATTGCAGATTTTCTAATTTATTAACCATTAATGTTTTACTGAAGTGTTGTGTCCACAAACAGGTACAATTTCACAAACACAATTGGACAAGTTTACATCCCTGGTCGATAGTTAAATGAGACTGAATGATCTAGTTAGCAACCATTTAGGGTGTCCAATCCTAAAACAAAAAGTCCAATTTTATGGGTTTCTAATACCATTGTTTAGCCAAGTACAACTTATGCTCATATTGATCTACTATCATAGTCTCCTATCAGAGATCATAAAACTCATCAGCATGTGCCTATCAATAGTGGTCAAAAAGGAAATGCTCTCATAATTGCTCCTCAAATATCTCCCATAAAAAAATCATGATATCCAGTTAGAACTTATACTCCTTTATGCACCATCAAATGGACATAGAACTCCTAAGGTGCATATTGGTGCATCAAACTCTAGTATTGCTTGCATAAGGGTGCATAGAAAACAAAATGTCTAAGATCTAAAAATCATGTCTTAGCCTCTGTACCAATGCTCAAAACATTGAAGGTGGGTGAAAATGACCTCAAAAGGTCTCTCATGTGTCATGTATGAATAAAATCCTCATCCACTACTACCCTCTCTCTTTCTCTCCTATGCTTTACTCTCAAGTCAGCTAGGGTACAAGAACACTCATGCTCTCTCCTATCCTCTTTTTCACCATTATCAAATAACTAAGACTCTCCATGGTGAGATGCCTCCTAGCGAGGTCCCAATTGAGTGATAAGTTCCTAAAGTAACTAAACTAATTGGGGATTCTAATCATTACGACCATGACTAGCTCTTTTTTCCTCATGGTGATCCTCATACCATTCCTCTTCTAGGAGGCATCCTTTAGAGCATAATAAAATATGGATTAGATCCAACATACCCCACGCCTATAAGCCATACTAAGGCACTAAAAAAAGAATAATAACCATCATAGAATAAATCAACAACCACACATCACTCACACCAAATACAATGGGTACATATACACCAAAGATCATAGCATGTGAACATGAGCTCTGATAACAGATGTAATGCCCTGCCAAGGAACCCTCAGAACATAGGGTCAAATATGCACTAAATTTTTTTTTTTGAAACATGTAAATAACATCATGAACATAACTGCATCCATAACATCAATGCATAAGAAATATATGAACATTCCATGATCATTATATGATCATGCACAACCAGAAGACTCAAAGGTACTTCCAAGGGTTCCAAGACAACCCTCAATACATATAAGAACAAATATTTCACATTCAAGTGACCACGTAAGAGCCCAAACCATGTCCAAAAACCTCATGGGATAGGACCAAATCCTCATCTACAATTGCCAATTGAGGAGACAAGTTCATCCTCAACGTGATCCAATACTAGTTTCATTTTAATCCCAAATCAATAAGTGAGCTAAACCATAACACATTGAATTGGAAAACATAATTTAAATATCTGAAAATAATCCTGAAAACATGATTAATCTAAATATCAAGTTGATTAATCTAAACATGATAAAAACATGAACCTAAGAGAACATCAAACTATTGTAAATGTGTAGGAGTAGGATAGGATATATGCACAACTTTGGCAATTTCGTAGATAGAACAAGAACAAATGCAAAGAAGTGGAGCTAGGTCACATATGCAAAGGGACATATCACATATGCATACAAATAAAGCATGAATGCATAGGAATAATTAACATGTGTATAAAAACAACAAATGAATGCATAAACACCTACAAAAAGCATAAATTTAAAAAGAAACTAATGTTGACTGCAATGTATATCATAAATAAGAACAACTCTACATTGAGGAGTACCAGATACCATAATTTGAGGTCATACACAATTGATACAACTATAATCAACATAAATTAAATCTAATCTACTGAGCATAACATCAAAGTACATCAATCACTTAAATATAAAAGGCAAGGGATATAAGATGTGATCCACATCACATTGAGTCTCTTAATCGAATTCATCACTTATACGTTGGTCCCCAACTGTTGCTAGTTATACCACTTGACCATGTGGAACCCTCAAGCCCACCCCACTATGCTCACAAAGGTAGTCACACTACCCAAATAAGGAAATAGGCATACCACAAAATGCATGTATACACTCACACTAATCAATGCAATCAAATGTAGATAGCCAATAACACATGGAGAACACTCAACATGTGGATCAACTAGGGATAACTTTAAGAAATCCCCATAGGCAAAGGTATAAAATCCTGTTGAATCCTAAATTATTATTTTTTGGGGGGGGGATATTAATATTGATGGTGAATTTTTTTTAATTTGAAAGGAAAAAATATTAATTTTTACTGGAAATTCTTTCAATAGTATGAGAATTCTATCTTTTTTCAACAAGAAGAGCAATATGTTGAGGCAATGGTCAAATTGACCAGGTGACGGAGGCTTTGGTTTGCACACCATGACTGGCTTTCAGGTTCCATGGAAAAATGGCATGAGGAATGGCTCATCCCTAACAAGACCCCTCTTTGATTGACCTCAAAGATTTTGGCCCTTCAATAAAAGAGCTCAATCGAGCTTCCAACCCAAGTTTACCGGTTCCATTTGCAAGGATCACTGGCCAAGAGCCCATAACCCCCCCTCTTCAGAGGAATCTGGGAAGGAATGGTAGGGGGTGGGAAAATTGATTTAAGAATAGAGGAACTGAAAGTGGGAAAAACAAACCTTTTGGGTTTCAGACTATAGTGCATAAGTTTTGGAGACCTAAAATTCTAAAGGAGTAGTCTAAAGATTTGGAGTATTCAACTGAACACCATAATGACGCCCCCTAGAATAAACCGATAATTGGAAATATTTTTTATGGCATTTTTTCCTCTATTTTGATAGATGGCAATCAATGGGTTGAGTCTATGGCTATTCTTAAGGATAGATCTTTCTTTGTCAAATGGGTTGGCCCTTGGCCCTCAATAGATAAGATTAAGACTCGGTGTGTTAATATGGAAGGAAATGACTGGATCCTCAAAACCCTCCCCAATGGATTTGTCCTAATAACATGCTCTTTGAAGGAAGAAAAGGAATGGATTTTGAATAATGGACCCTACATTATTGAAGGTAGAGGCCTTTATATTAAAGACTAGTTTCCAAACTTCAATCCCTTCAAAGAAAAAGTCACAGAATGGCTAGTGTGGGTGAAGCTGCGTGGTCTTCCAATGGAGTATTGGTCAGAGGATACTCTACGATAAATGGGTAACAGTCTAGGAACCTTCATTAGAATGGAAGAAGCCTTGGACACAAGAGATTTTTCATGTTATCCTAGGATTCTTGTGCTGATGGAGGAGAGTCATGAACTCCCTAACTATTTTATGCTTGGCTCTTCTAAAGGGGAATGGCATCAACAAGTCATGTTTGATCTGGATGTTGGAGGTGTTCCAGCTCATTCTTCAAATAAGGATAGTAATCTAGAGAAAGGGAAGAATCTAGAGGCCAACCGATTACTAGATGATATTTGTAAAATCATTGTTTTAATAGAGCTAAGGGTTTGGAGGACTCTTTAAACTATGAGATGCAAATGTTGGATGAGAACATGAGATTTAACCCAAGTCCTTTGATAAATGATAGGGATGTATGGTTAGTAGAGACCCTTCAGGAAGATGAGCAGAGGTTGCACTTGGGTTATGAGGATCAATTTGAATGGTTCTCTGGGAAAGTTGCTAAAGAGACCCTCTCTATGCCTCTTCCCATGCACAATGATGTAGATGATACACTTCTCCAAGGAAAAGTTTATGAGGGTAACTCATCTATGGCTATAGTTGCAGAGGATCTCATTCTCAATGAACTGGACAAAAGGGAGGATATTGATTTCATCCCTAACACCTTTGAAGGACTGATTATTACCCCTAAGGTTGTATTGGAGGGGCAAGGTAGATTTGGTAAACCCTTAAGTGATCTAGAAAGCAGTGAGAATTAGTTTATTGCTAAGACTCCAAGATCTCCCTCGGGGATAGGCTTGTTTATGAATGACTCTGTGTTTAAGGATATCAAAATCTCTCCCATTAGGTAGTTGTATAATCTCTTAGAAACATCTAGAGATAGTGGAGGTAACAACATTGACTCTGATTATGATTGTGATTCCCCACCTTATGTAGATGAGGAAGATGACTTGGGTTTCTTTGAAGAATAGGGTTTAATTGAGTCTAGAAGGATTGAGAAGAGTAAATCTAAAATCTCTAAACCAAAGTTAGGAGAAAAATGTAAAAGATGACCTAAGTCAATTCAGGTGAATCTTTCCTTGGCTGGGAATGCTTCTAACTAAACTAAGCTATTGAGATCGAGTCGGGGCTATTCAGAGGTCCCCTCCCAAAAGAAATGAAAATCTTATCCTGGAATGTCAGGGGCTTCAATGCTCTTGACAAGCTTCATTTTATGAAATGTAACCTTTCTTATTTTTATATCATATTTGCATCCTCTAATCATATTATTAAATTAAACAAATAGCACTTGAAAGATTATACAATTTCTCAATAAAACCCAAATCGGGTATGCCCGAAATAGTGCCAAAAACTTCACAGCTTCACATATTATTGATAAATCTGAAAGTAGAAATTTTTAAAAAAATTTCACCATCATAATGGCCTATAAAATGACATTTCCATATCTGCAAAGAGTTTACACAACAGCTCCAAAAAGGAGGACAAAAATAATGCTCATCGGGCTCCCGAAAACAACACAAAATAGCCTGAAAACACCATAAAACACTAATAATCTATCACAGAAGTAGAATCACAACCCATGGCATATATTCAGCTCTATTTTAATATTAAAATGGCTACAATATAATAGCAACCCAAACTGATATGAAAAACTCAACCGAAAACACCAAAATCTTACAAAACACACCCGAAAACTCACAAATCCGCACTGTTCAGCACAAGGGAAAACTCTGCATGAACTTGCACATGGAATGGCCTCAAAATCCCATCTGTATCCCTCCTAGAAACCTACAAACTCCTATCTTTAGGTCTCCTTCTCCACAGGTTTGGCAGCCTCTGAAGAACAACAAAGCAATGAGCAAAAATCAAGTTCTAGAATGACCCCGAAATGCCTCCAAACCCCTTTAAAAGAGGGCATAACCCTAACTCACAACAAAGAGGGGTCAATAAGACATATTTTAATAATAATTAATATTTATTAATCCATTGGTTTCCAAAGATTAGCCCCTTTTCCTGAAACTTTACTTTTTGAGCCTGTCAGCCTTAGCAAAAGTTATTATTTTTAATTTTTTTGAAAAGGGGTCATGACATTTGATCAAAAGAGGTCTTGATCAAATGAAATTAGACATTATGTGTCTTCAAGAGATAAAGATTAAGGTTTCAGATGTTTGTTTTTTTCAAAAAGTCTTTGGTAAATGGAAGAGCGTTTGGGTTGGATCGGATGGTACTTCTAGGGGTCTGGGTCTATTATGAAATCCTGATAGTGTTGATATTCAGATTCTTGAGGCTAATCAGAATTGGCAAGTAGCTGAGGTGAATTCCAAACAACTACTCATGGATTTTTTAATCATCAATATTTATGGTCCCAATAATCCAACTAAAAAGAAACTAGTTTGGAATGATATCTCTAAGTTCATTTCAAATTATGAGGATAAATTATGGATCTTAGGGGGAGATTTTAATGTTGTTCTAAGAGCGGAAGAGAAGCTAGGTGGCAAAGGTTGGCAGGGATAGAGTCATTATGATTTTTCTGACTTTGTCAATAATAATGGTTTGATGGAGGTCCCGTTGAGGAATGGAGATTTTACATGGACCAATTACAAAGCTGGTTTTCTCAATGTTGCTAAAAAATTGGATAGATTCTTATTGGTCGATGATTGTGAAGTCTCTAACTGGTTGTGTCAAGCATAAATTCAGCCCTTGGTGCGCTCAGACCACTTTCCTATCCGCCTTCACATTCAAGAGGATGGAACCCCGGAGCGTGCTCCCTTCAAATTTGAATATATGTGGTTAAGAGTGGATAACTTTTTGAGTCTTCTTGTTGAATGGTGTAAGGAAGCCCCTCCCTTACCAAGTAAGAAAGCTTTAATATTCTTTAAGAAGTTGCAGTTTTTAAAAGAAAAAATTAAGGTCTAGAATAGAGAAGTCTTTAGGAATATCTTTGTGGATAAACTAATCCTAGAAGATAAACTTAGCAATCTTAACTAAAAATTTATAAATGTTGGGATGAATGAAGAGGTTTTTAAGCTTGAGAAGGATCTCACTAGTGAATATAAAGATATTTTAGCTAGAGAAGAAGTGTTCTGGAGGTAGAAATCTATTGGAGATTTGCCAGCAGGCCAGTACTGACTGTATGTTTGTCATTGATGACAACATATGGAAAGTAGCATGCGTGGAAGTCTTATATAGTAAGCTTTTAGTATATGTAGCATGGACATGATATCAACATGATATCATGGGCACAGAGGTTAACTGTTAGTACAGACAATTATATAGAAGTTGGTGTCAGCAGTGTTCCTGACAGAGTAACAGACAGTGTTCTGTGTATGGTTGTCCATAAAATTATCCTATGGGCATGTGCCCTTGGATATATGTTGAAGACATGTTAGTGATGTTTTAGTTATGGATGCATAGTCTGATGATGAACGCAAGTGAAGTTATGCAGTCGCTATTTGCTAGTAGCAGTTTCTTTTGTTTGTTCAGAAGAGCTGACAGAGATTTTATTGGTTCTTGAGTTGCACCTATCTTGAGGGTATGCACCCTTGGATTTAAGCTTGGAGAAGTGATATTGATATTTAGTTAAGAGCACATGAGTTAATTCAGCTTACAGAGAAAGTTCTAGTTGTTTTGGTAGAGCTGATAGTGTGTAGCGTGCGTCTACATTTATTTTATTAGACAGGTCCTAGAATGAGTTGCGTGCATAATAGAGCCAACAAAATGTTTGTTGGAGTTTATTATGGTTTCTCTAATATGATTTCAAGGTGGTTCTAATAGGTTGACTTGATTATATCATTTGGAGGAAAGATATTTATAAGCAGTCATTTGTGATTGCTGAAGTGTGGTTCATGGTTGATTAAGCAGAGCAGAGCAGAGTGTGCAAAGTGTTGAACCATCAGAACAAGGTCTATGTGACCAAGTAAAGTACTTGTGCTATTCATTGGAACTGATCTAGACAAGTAGGTCAAAGCATAGCTCACCAAGATCCAGATATAGTGTGTATTTGTTATTCGGAAGGTTGTAGCCTTTGCCCATTTGAGCAGTGAGCTTTTGGATAGTGCATCCTCTCCCCTAATAGGGACAATTGTAAAAGACTCCTAACAAGGTCTGACCCTTAACTAGGTCAACTGTACTTAATATATTGTAAAGCTACTCCTAACAAGGTAAAGGATCTTCTAGCAAGGATCATTATACACTAGTACAGAATATTAGTGGGTATCAAGTCCCACCAGGGTTTTTACCTATTTGGGTTTCCCCGTAACCAAAATATTGGTGTTGTGTTCATGTGTTCTTCCATTGTGTTTATGCTTTATGTTTAAGTATACTTAATTGGATAAAGAATTGAAACTTGTAGATAACTAATTCACCCCCCCCCCCCCCCCCCTCTCAGTTATCTCTTGGGACTATTCCTAACAATTGGTATGAGAGCCAAGTGCCTCAGAGAGAAATTTTAATAGCTTGAGGTTGATTAGATGGCGTACTTCAGGAAAGAAAGTCCTAAGTTCAATGGAGAGAATTATCTTGATTGGAAGAACAAGATGGTAACCCATTTGCAGTGCATTGCTTTTGAAGTTTTTAATGTAACCATCAAAGCAGCCAAGATTCCTACCTTAGAAGACCTTGGAAAAGATGATGCTACAACACACAAAAGGAATTGTTTCATCATAATGCTATTGCTAAAGAAGCCCTTATCAACACCCTATCTGATGGTGAATTTTCAAAAGTAAAAATGATAGATACAGCCCATAGAATATGGAAACACCTATAAGACACATTTGAAGGAGATAAAAAAGTAAAGGATGGGCACACAAAGACATGGAAGAAAAGATACAATGCATTAGAGATGCTACCTAAAGAAAACATCAGAGCTTACAATCAGAGGATAAATGAAGCAGTTGCTAGAATCAGGAACAATGGTGGAGAGATATCCGAAGAGGACATTATGGATAAAGTAATGACTACTCTTACTCCAGAATATGAAAGCAAGATCAACATCCTTGATGAGACCATGCAGCTTACATAAAATTTCAAGAGAGAGACCTGGATTAGCAAGATCTCAACTTTTGAGATTTCAAGATTGAAGACAAAACCAAAGAGTGAAATAGCTTTCAAAGCAACATTTCATGGTAAGAAATCTGCAAACACTTCTGGTAATTTTGATGAT
This sequence comes from Chamaecyparis obtusa, assembly GCA_027943335.1. Lineage (NCBI taxonomy): Eukaryota > Viridiplantae > Streptophyta > Pinopsida > Cupressales > Cupressaceae > Chamaecyparis > Chamaecyparis obtusa. The sequence goes on along the minus strand of BSBK01000740.1, from coordinate 360,659 downwards.
GATGATGAAGATAAAACACTAGATGATTTTATTGCTATGGTTGCAAAAAGAGAAAAGAAAGGGAAAGGAAAATATGAAGGTCAATTACCATTTAAGTGATTTTCATGTAATAAGATTGGTCACTTTGCATCTAAGTGTCCCACTAGAGATAAAAAGTTCAAAAAGGATTACAAGCCTAAGTATTCTAAGGAATGCTACTATGTTGGAGATGGAGTTTCAGATGAAGAATTAGGTGAAGAAGAAATTGGATTCATTTCTATTGTAGACAAGATGAATAGTAAGTTAGTTCCTAAAGATGAGAAAGTAAATCAAGAGCTAGCATTAATTTCACAAGCTGACATAAGGACAGATTGGATTACAAATAGTGGTTGTTCACATCACATGACAGGTGATAAAGGTAGGTTTTTTCATTTAGACAAATACAATGGAGGTATGGTCAGATTTGGAGACAACACTCCTAAACCTATAGTTGGTAGAGGAGCCATCACTTTGGATGGAAAGAACAGTACTGATGATGTACTTTATGTTGATGGTTTGAAACATAACCTTCTTAGTGTTGGACAGTTACTTGGAAAAGGCTATCAGTTGGAGTTCAAAGATGACAAATGCATCATTAAAAACAAAGATGGTGTTATGATTGCATCAGGCACAAAGACAAGAGGTAATTTTTTTTAGCTCAATTCAGAAGCAAATTGTTTTGTTGTTAAAATTGATGACAGTTGGTTGTGGCATAAAAGACTATGTCATATCAATTTTGATAACATAGTGAAGATAAGCAATGCAAAGGTAGTAAGAGATCTACCTAGCATAGAAAAGCTAGTTGATACTATTTGCAGGGAATGTGTGATGGGGAAGCATGTGAGAAATTCATTCAGGAGCAAGCAGAATTCAACAGAGAACAAGTTGGATCTTATTCATACAGACCTATGTGGTCCAACTCAAACAAGATCATACTATGGTGAAAGGTATTTCATTTTATTTGTTGATGATTATACTATGATGATGTGGGTTGTGTTCTTAAAAGATAAGTCAGAAGATTTTGAGAAGTTCAAAATATTCAAAGCTGAGGTTGAGAATGAATTTGGATTAAAGATAAAATGTTTGAGATCGGATAGAGGAGGAGAATTCACCTCTGATAGATTTTATGAGTACTACAAATAACATGGCATAAAGAGACAGTTAAGTGCACCTAGAACCCCTCAGTAGAATGGAATTGCAAAGAGAAGGAATAGGATCATTCATGATACATCGCACACCATTATGATAGAAGGAAAAGTTTCACACACCTATTGGAGAGATGTGGTCAATACAACAGTCTATACCATCAATAGAATTCAATTAAGGCCTGACACTGACAAAACCCCTTATGAGCTATGGTTTAGTAATGTTCCCACAGTAAAATACTTCAAAAGCTTTGGAATCAAGTGCTACATCAAGAGGGATGAAGCAGTAGGCAAGTTTGATGCAAGAAGTGATGAAGGTATTTTCCTTGGTTACTCTACTAAAAGTAAAGCTTATAGATGTTTTAATTTAAGATTGAAAAAGATCATTGAAAGTGCTCATGTAAAGATTGATGAAAAGTTTATGATTCAAGAAAAATATCATGATTACTCACCCATGATTGAAAAAGAACCTAGACCCTCTACTAGTGAGATAGTTATTGAAGAAATGTTTGATATTATTAATATGTTATTCAATGACCCTGAGACAAGTGAAGAAAATTCTCCTAAGGCTAATGAGTCAGCATCACCTAAAGTTCCAAATTTTACATCAAGAAATCATTCCAAGGTAGACATCATTGGAGATCAGAGCGAAATTTTTTTAACAAGATCACAAGCAAAGAACTTGGCTAGCAATGAAGTGGTATGTTTACTATCTCAGATTGAACCTTTAAGTGTTGAAGATGCATGTAATAATTCAGATTGGCATGATGCTATGAAAGAACTTGATAAGATTGTTAAAAATGACACTTGGGAACTAGTCCCTAGACCTAGTGATAAAAATGTGATTGGAACAAAGTAGATATTCAGAAACAAGATGAATGAAGATGGTACAGTAGTAAGAAATAAAGAAAGATTAGTATGTAAAGGATATGCGCAAAGAGAAGGCATTGATTATTCAGACACTTTTGTACCTGTAAGTAGATTAGAAGCTATTAAGAAGTTTTTAGCTTATGCTATAGTTAAAAACTTCAAAGTTTATCAGATGGATGTCAAGTTAGCATTCTTTAATGGAGACCTAAAAGAAGAAGTATACATTGAGCATCTTGAAGGATTCACCTTATCAAACAGACCTGATATTTCCAATGCAATTGGCATAGTTGGAAGATTTGCAGCAGAGCCTAAACAAAGTCACCTCATGGCAATAAAGAGAATATTCAGATACTTGTAGGGCACTATAGATTATGATCTATGGTATCCTAATTTAGAAAATGTTGAGCTTCATGTGTACACTGATCCAGATTGGGCAGGATGTGTTGACGATAGAAAGAGTACTTCAGGTGGAGCAGTGTTTCTTGGTGATAGACTTGTCACTTGGACAAGCAAGAAACAAAATTGTATTTCTCAGTCAACAGCAGAAGCGGAGTATGTTGTAGCAGCCTTGAATTATTCTACAATTGTTTGGATCAAGTAGATGATAAAGGATTTTGGAATTCAAATTGATTATCCTATTGTTATTCACTGTGATAACACTAGCACTATCAATATGTCAAAGAGCCCTATGATGCATGCAAAGAAAAAGCACATTGAGATCAAGTATCACTTCCTAAGAGAGAAAGTGGTAGAGAAAGAAGTCAAGTTGGACTATGTGAGTACTAAAGAATAGTTGGCAGATATATTCACAAAGCCCTTGCCTAAGGATACTTTTGAGTATCTCAGGGAGAAGTTGGGAGTCATTCCCTTCCCTATTTCTACTTAGAGAAAGAAGGAAAGGTATCGGTCCTTTGGGACTGGTGGAAGATTGACTACTCTACCTCAAGAGTAGTACCGATGCTTAAAATGAATGGTGCCCTTTTCCATTGATGTCAAAGGGGGAGTATATGTATTAAGTCATGAAAAACAAAAGTAAAAAGAGGAGCAGTATACTAAGGGGGAGCAACATTCAGTTATGATAGCAGTACAGTTGAGGAAATGGAGAATATTAGAAAATATTACAATAGATGGAGGATTCATCTTTGGGGGAGTTTTGAAGAGGAAATGAAGAATGTTATAAAATAAATGTTTGTTTGGGTTGGTGGTGGTTTTTCATTCCACATGTTGCCATCAATGCCAAAGGGGGAGATTGTTGGAGATTTTCCAGCAGACTAGTACTGACTGTATGTTTTTCATTGATGACAACATATGGAAATTAGCATGCATAGAAGTCTTATGTAGTAATCTTTCATTATATGTAGCATGGATATGATATCAGCATGATATCATGGGCGCAGAGGTTAACTGTTAGTACAGACAATTATATAGTAGTTGGTGTCAGCAGTGCTCCTGACAGAGTAACAGATAGTATTCTGTGTATGGTTGTCCATACAGTTGTCCTATGGGCATGCGCCCTTGGATATATGTTGAAGACATGTTAGTGATGTTTTAGTTATGGACACATAGTCTGATGATGAACACAAGTGAAGTTATGTAGTCGCTATTCGCTAGTAGCAGTTTCTTGTGTTTGTTCAGAAGAGCCGACAGAGATTTTATTGGTTCTTGAGTTGTGCCTATCTTGAGGGTATGCGCCCTTGGATTTAAGCTTGGAGAAGTGCTATTGATGTTCGATTAAGATTGCATGAGTTAATTCAACTTACAGAGAAAGTTCCAGTTGTTTTGGTAGAGCCGACAGTGTGTAGTGTGCATCTACATTTATTTTATTAGATAGGTCCCAGAATGAGTTGTGTGCATAATAGAGCCAACAAAATGTTTTTTGGAGTTTATTATGGTTTCTCTAATATGATTTCAAGGTGGTTCTAACAAGCCGACTTGATTATATCATTTGGAGGAAAGATATTTATAAGTAATCATTTGTGATTGTTGAAGTGTGGTTCATGGTTGATTAAGCAGAGCAGAGCAGAGTGTGCGAAGTGTTGAACCATCAGAATAAGTTCTATGTGACCAAGTAAAGTACTTGTGCTATTCATTGGAACTGATCTAGACAAGCAGGTCAAAGTGCAGTTCACCAAGATCCAGATATAGTGTGTATATGTTATTCAAAAGGTTGTAGCCTTCACCCATTTGAGCAGTGAGCTCTCGGACAGTGCATCCTCTCCCCTAACAGGGACAATTGTAAAAGACTCCTAACAGGGTCTGACCCTTAACCAGGTCTACTATACTTAATATATTGTAAAGCTACTCCTAATAGGGTAAAGGATCTTCTAGCAAGGATCATTATACACTAGTACAGAATATTAGTGGGTATCAAGTCCCACTAGGGTTTTTACCTATTTGGGTTTCCCCATAACCAAAATATTGGTGTTGTGTTCATGTGTTCTTTCATTGTGTTTATGCTTTATGTTTAAGTATACTTAATTGGATAAAGAATTGAAACTTTTAGATAACTAATTCACCCCCCCCCCCCCCCCCCTCCTCTCAGTTATCTCTTGGGACTATTCCTAACAAAATCTAGGGAGTTATGGTTGAGAGAGGGTGATAGAAACTCAAAGTTCTTCCATGAGTCAATCAAGCTCTCTAGGTCTAGAAAATAAGATCTTCTCTATCAAAGAACCCAATAGTATCCTCCTTCATGATAAAGAGGAGATTAATAAGGTTGTTGTTGCTCACTTCTCAAACCATTTTTCTGTTGATACCCTGAGTGGAGTTTGGGATAGCAGGATTCTAGACGTCATTCCTTGTTGTATCACTAAGGAGAAAAATCAAGCTTTGATGAATGTTATTTCCTTGACATAAGTAAAAAGGGTTCTTTTCAGTATGGGGGGAGAAAAGGCCCCTAGACCGGATGGTTTTCCTACTCTTTCTTTCCAAAAAGCATGGCACTTTATTGGTGAGGAGCTTCTAGATGTAGTTGAAGAATCCAGATCAAAAGGTTTTATCTTAAAAGATTTTGACAATACCTTCATAACTCTCATTCTAAAAAAGAAGGATTGTCAAGCCTCTGATGACTATAGACCTATTTCTCTTTGTAATACGATGTATAAGGTGATTACCAAAGTGATGGCCAATAGATTGAAGGATCTCCTACTAGGAATTATCTCTCAAGAATAGAGTGGATTTACTCTGAATAGGTCTATTTTTTGAAGGCATTATCATAGCCATGAAGCCATCCACTTGGTCAAAACTGCCAAGTTGATAAAGCTAATGATTAAATTTGATATTAAGAAAGCCTATGATAATATCAAAAAAGATTTCTACTAGGTGTTCTTAGGAAGTTTGGGTTCTCAAAGGGATGGTTGAAATAGATTAAGAGTTGCATTAATACCCCAAGAATCTTGGTCTTGATTAATGGTATCCCCTAAGGCTTCTTTGAAACATCTAAAGGGATTAGATAGGGTGATCCTATCTCCCCCTTTCTTTTCATTATCCTTGTTGAAGTTCTTGGCTGAATAGTTTCTCTACAAATACTACAAGGCAGATGGAAGGGTATAGCTGTTGTAGAAGGTGTTGATCCTTTATCACACCTACAATTTGTTGAAGATACCTATTTAATGGGTGAGGCATATGTCAAGGAAGCACACTTGATAAGAATAACTTGAGACAGTTTTTGCTCTGCCTCAGGTTAGTTTATTAATTGGCTCAAATCAGAAGTTTTTTTCTTTAATACAGATATTGGCACTCAACGAGCAGTTTGCAGAATTCTAGGTGTGAGACAAGGTTGCTTGCTAGGGAAGTATCTTGGAGTCCCTCTTTTTGTAGGGGTAGGGGGTTTGGGCCTTTAGAAAGGTTTGATTGATAACTGCATAAATAGATTGGAAGGCTGGAAAGGTAAGTGACTCTCTTCAGCTGGAAGGATTGTGTTGCTCGAGTCAGTCATCTCTCCCATTCCAATTTACTCTATGAGTTGTTTTAAACTTCCCAAGAAGATTCTGAGCTATCTAGAATAAAGAATTAGAAAGTTTTTTTGGAATGGACCTAATTTAGATGATACAATCCCATTGATTTCATGGGATTAGATTTGTTTTTCTAAGAAGAATAGTGGTGTTGGGCTTATAAATTGGAATTTTACTAACTTAGCTCTAGATGCAAAGTTGGTGTAGAGTATTTATGCTAACCCAGGCATGCTTTGGGTCAAAATTCTAAGAGCTAAATATCTAGATAGTATGGCTAATGAAAGGATTTTGACTATTCTCGAACCTCCTAAAGGCTCTTCTATCTGGAATTTCTTGTTGGATTGCAGACATATCATTACTGATCATATCTCTTGGTTGATTGGTGATGGAAAAAAGGCCTCCTTTTGGGAGGACTCTTGGAATGGTCATTATGACCTAAAATATATTGCATCTCTGAATGAGATTAAAACCTTCTTTGTAAATTTATGGGGTGATAAGGTTGGTGACTACCTTGAGGTTAAGCAGTTCAATGTTGGTCAACATCTTGGTTGGAAATGCATTGATAACTTGGGACTCCCTGATGCCCATAAGTTGCTGATGAATCAAATTCTTAGAAGTAGGGCTAACACCTTCTCAAGTAAATAGGATAAAGTGATTTGGTGTGCTTCTAAGAGTGGAAAATACTCTGCTAAGCTTGGTTATGAGTTAAAATCTATGGAAAGAGAAACCCTTGATTAGCCTCATAAACTCCTCTGGCACAAAGATTTCCTTCCTAAGGCCGGTTCCTTTTCTTGGTTAGCTACCCATGGACAGATCTTAACTAGGGAGAGGAGGAAAAGATATTATTTTATTGGTCCAACCAAATGTATCCTTTGTGATGTTGCTTCTGAAGATGTTGACCACCTCTTAGTAAGGTGTAGATTTGCACAAGAATGTTGGTTTACAATGTTGGGGAAATTGGGTTGGTGTGGCCCTCTTCCAAACAATATTAAGGATTTATTCCTCAGTTGGCCAATGGATCCAAATAGATCCACCCTTTTTGTTGTTTGGCTTATCTCTCATTTGATTGTGATTTGGGAAATCTGGAAGAAGAGAAATAGGAGAATCTTTCAAGATAAGATAGAGCCTTTATCTAGAATCCTTTTCAGAATCAATAGCTCCATTGAAGAAGTTTTAAGTGCTTCAACTACACATCTCAATTCTTATGCCCCTTACTCTACTGTAGATAGGTTAATCGAATAAAGTTGGCCAGGGGTTAAGATAAGATTATCCAATAATGGAAGAGTAGCGGGTAAAAATAAGATGTCTAACAAGATTGTTTCTTGGAGTAAAGCTGAGGAAGGTTGGTGGAAGATTAACTTTGATGGAGCAGTGAGTGGAAACCCTGGCCCCTCAAGTGCAAGGGTGATTGTCAGAGATTGTTTAGGTAATGTTAAATTATGTGCTACTTAGAGGCTCAAGGATGGAACTAATAATGAAGCTGAGGCTATGGAAGCTTTGTTAGCTATTAAAATTGGTAGAAAATTTAAATTTAATAAGATCTTTTTGGAAGGGGATTCTCAAGTTATTATCCAAGCCCTTCAAAAAGGTGGATGCATTGCGTGGCACTTACAATTAGTTATCAATTTAATTTTAGAGGAGTTAGAAGGTTTTGATGAGTTCATGATTGGCCACATAGGAAGAAGTGGTAATATGGAGGCCAATGTACTTTCAAAATGGGTAGTTTCCTTGGTTAATGTGGATGACCTCAACATTGAGGTTTTTTAGGCTCCACCCTTGTTCTCTCATCATTTCTTATGGATGGTTTTCCTTTTTGGTGGCTTCTCACTTTGTGTGAGATGATAGTTTGTTGAGTGTTTGATAGGTCCTTTAAAGGCATTTATTACCACAACATCCAAAGCCAATGCATGTGGAATGTTGGCAAGTAGATGCAATGATTTTATGATGCACTGGCTCCTACAGTTCGGAGATGTTATTACTTATGCATGAGGGATTTTAGGTTTCTTAAAGAATGTCCTAAGTTGAAATCCTTTGTAGATATTTGTTTCTTGTTTAGCATTGGTGTCCTCTTCTCTTCGTTGTGAAGTACTCAAATATGGAGGCTACATTTTATGTTGATACTGAGAAGAAACAGAAGGGCTTCAAGGGACCCGTAAGTAAGGAGAGAATGAAAGGTTTGTTAAAGTTTAAGAATCAAGAGGTGGTTGATGCAACGTTAGCTATTTTAGGTGAGCAATTTCAAAGTAGATTGGTGAAGCGTAGGGTAAATCTGGATGTAATCTTTGTTATTATTGGTTGGGATCTGGAGTTAGGAGAAGACACCTCAGATGTGAATAGTTTTGTCAAGAAACTATTTGATGAAGATATTTTGATGGGCCTGGACTCAATATTAGAGTGGGTGTGGCCGGGAATTGGCATGGATTTCTCTGAATGCTTCGAAGACAGGGAGGGAGGGTGAATATTTGGCAAAGTCCCCTTTTTTAGGTGGTGGGGTAAAATTGATAAAGCAGTGTATAAAGCCGAGAGGAAAGATGCTTGGCTTCTTCTGAAGAAAGTGGTCTATAATGCAGAAGAAAGGGAAGAAAATAGAAGAAAGGTCTTTGTTGCTCCTATCGCTAAGAAGAAGAGAGGAAAATGGGGTGGCAGGAAGGTTCAAGCCATCCCCAAGTCAATGTTGTAGATTTTGCCTTTTTGGGTGAATTTTGATGAAGGTCGGTAGATGGTCTCCACCTTGAAAGAGGTTACTGTGATGTTGTTTTACACTATAAAATAGGAATGAAGACCAGTTCTATTGTTAAAGTTTTTGAAGGAGGGTTGACCTCTATCAGTTTTATTTAGCCCTTCTCCTCTATTCATTTAAAGTCATGCTAAGTATATTCCTCAATTGTTCTATTGAATTGTAGCCATTAACGAAGTGGTGTTAGCTTTTTGTTTTCATATATGCAAGCCCTATAGGTTATTGGCTCCAACAGATTGATGTAAAGTTGATATTTTCAGTAGTTGGATTAGCCTTGGATAGTGAAAATATTCTATCTGTTACTATAATAGTAACTATATATTCATACTTGCAATGTATCTTTCTTTATATCAATAAAATACTCACTGTTATAGACCCAAAAAAAATAGTGTGAGAATTCTAGAAAATCATGACGAATATGTCATTATTGTGGGGGAAAATATATAATGTATTAGGTGAATGTTTTTCCTTTAAAGGAAAAAATATTTAAATGCATTCTCTAAAAGTTTTACTGTAAAGGAAAAAATATTTTATTGTATTGGCAAATTTTTCAGTCGTTGAAAAATTGCAGATTTTTTTTGGCTAATCTTTCATTGTTTATACTAGAATATATATATTTTTGGTGATTTTTTCAATCCCTTGAAAATTGGAGTGTGTATTTTTTTCGATCCACATTCTATTAATATCCACTTTCCATGAGTTGTGATTCGTCGTGATGAGCCAATGTCAAATGGCAATTAATCTAATTAAGGAAACATCACATCAAGAGAATGATGCCTTGAAACAATAACATTGATAAGCATGACCAACATCCACACATACCTAAAAACCATCATTTCACCATTATAAATTTATTATTTATGACCATTCGATGATCCTAGATCAATGGATCAAGTTTTATTTTGGCCCAACATTATGAAAGAAACATAGTTTTCTAGAAAGTTTGTGAAATGGAGACACATATCAAATCTTAACCTCGCACCTTAACCTTGAACATTGATTACAACTGATTAGTATGTAACAAGGATGGTTGATAATGTTACACTATCTTGATGGACATTAAATAATAAAGAAATTTTGTGTCACTGACATTGTCAACTGCAATCCACAAATGATACCTAATTCAGTAAAGACAGAATGCTGATATTTCCAATTTCACACACTTGCATTTATGACAAAGATTTAAAGAGAGATATCAAATATTTAAAGATTTCTAGAGGACAGAGGAATTAATAAGGTTACAGAAGGAATTATTAAGTATCAAGGGCTATTTATAGATTATTTATGCTTCTTTCTTTTTCAATTCTCCTTGGGTAGACAAAGTGTGGGAGTTGTCGCTGGTTGAAAGTCTGGTTTAGGTCTTTAGGTTGTATAATCTAAAAAAATAATTATGAAGATTCACAATCCTATTCAGTTGAAAAGCACATTTGTGGAGGACCAGAAGGCCTTTTTAGGCAAGATCTTAGACCTAACGTTGGCATTACTTTGTGGGGAGGTTGGAATGTCTACAAATAAGGCTATGAGGATGGTGTTGGGATGAGATTTTTTGGAAAATGTTGATAGATACTGAGGGAATATGAACATAATGTCCCAATTTTTAGCATCTCTTATGGACCTTAGAGGAAACAAGGTGGATATGATGTTGCTTGTCAGATAAGTTTTCAAACAAGAATTTCTAGGGGATCACATTTAGGTTGTCATCCTGGCATAAATAGGGGTGGGGATCCCATGGCCAAGGGATTTACCCAATCTTCTTCAGCCAAGTCAAAATGTGGTCAGGCAATCATTTATTATGAACCTTAATGATGAGCAATTGACGAGACATAGGAAATGGGTGTGGATTGGTAGGGATTTCCTCTAGAAATAGTTTCTCCTAAATGAAATGCTAGACTACATATGGGTAGTTGAATTTTTAGAGCTTCTCATCTCTGAATAATTATACTTAGATGGAAGGGAAGGAGAGCAGCCAATTGCCATGACTCTATGGCCTTCTATTTTGAAATGAAGGGCTTTTTTGTTTGTTTTTTTGGATACCACTGCCCTAGTACCTACTAAGCTACCCCCTTTTGGCTTTCAAGTTTTGGAGGGACTTAGACTATTGTAAATTTTTGGAACATATTAATAAAAAATTTGCAACTTCATTTGCCTTTTATGGATTTAAAAAATGCTTTCATTATTTTGCACTGAGCAGATTTCGGTTTCTAAATGAAATCGATAAAATTATGTGTAATAATTTATGGACAAAATTGAAATTACAATACAATAAAGAGTTAATATTTAATGAATCTTAAAATGAACCAAACAAAATTATCAGTGTGATTTTTTGAATCACTAAAAACTTGAAATTACAATATAATGTTGAATTACTAATTTATGAATCTTAAAGTTAACCAAATGCATTACTTTTCAATAATCCATCAAGCTTTAAATTACTTCTCACTTTGATAACTAGTCGTTGAATCTACAGAATCAATAATTTTGTAGCCAATTATACAACCAAATTCAATAATTTTGTAGACATTCTAAATTGTAACTGTGATTAATATATTATTTTACAATCTTTCAAATTAAAAATATACTTAATATTTGCATTGTGAATCGCTAAAAAATTGAAATTACAATATAGTGCCGAGTTACTAATTTATGAATCTTAAAGTTAACCAAATGCATTACTTTTCCACAATCCATCAAGCTTTAAATTACTTCTCGCTTTGATAATTAGTCATTGAATCTACAGAATCAATAATTTTGTAGCCAATTGTACGACCAAACTCAATAATTTTGTAGACATTCTAAATTGTAACTATAATCAATATATTATTTTACAATCTTTCAAATTAAAAATATACTTAATATTTACATTGTATAAAAAAAGAAAAAATAATATACAAAATAAAATAAAGTTTAATGACCATTGGATGATCTCTGATCAACAGGGTAAGCTCTATTTTAGGTGGAAATTTTTGTCCTTGAATCTTAAAGTTAACCAAATGCATTACTTTTCAACAATCCATCAAGCTTTAAATTACTTCTCACTTTGATAATTAGTCATTGAATATGCAGAATCAATAATTTTGTAGCCAATTGTACAACCAAATTCAATAATTTTGTAGACATTCTAAATTGTAACTGTAATCAATATATTATTTTACAATCTTTCAAATTAAAAATATACTTAATATTTGCATTGTGAATCGCTAAAAAATTGAAATTATAATATAGTGTGGAGTTACTAATTTATGAATCTTAAAGTTAACCAAATGCATTACTTTTCCACAATCCATCAAGCTTTAAATTACTTCTCGCTTTGATAATTAGTCATTGAATCTGTAGAATCAATAATTTTGTAGCCAATTGTACGACCAAACTCAATAATTTTGTAGACATTATAAATTGTAACTGTAATCAATATATTATTTTACAATCTTTCAAATTAAAAATATAGTTAATATTTACATTGTATAAGAAAAATAAAAAATAATATACAAAATAAAATAAATTTTAATGACCAATGGATGATCGCAGATCAACAAGGTAAGCTCTATTTTGGGTCGAAGTTTTAAAGGATAAAAATTTCCACAATTTTTTTATAGAAAAGGGACACATATCATCATGTTGTGTTAGTCTTCAGATGAATGAAGGAAAGGCTTGAGTTACATTAATGTAATGTCAATGTGTCATGTCACGAGGCCAAATAATCTATGTGACCCACTATCCAACAACATCTAACAACGTATACCGTGGTCTGTTGGATGATCACAAATCAATGACATAAGCTTTATTTTGGGCCTAATATGGGGAGGACAAAGAATTTCTACAAACTTCCTTTTGAAAGGAGACACGTGTAGGTGTGATGTGTCATTAAAATTTATCATTAGTAGATTTAATTAATTATACTTAAATTATAAGTGTATACTTAACTAACTATAATCAATTCATTCACCATTAGATGGTTGCGGATCAACAACATAAAATTTATTCGAGTTGAATTTTTTAAGGATAATTTTTTTTAAAAACTTCCTCAGGAAAAGAGACACGTGTAGGTGTGACACGTGGGAGTGATTGGTAGGAGAAACATCTATATATTTTTATCATTGATCTATATGTATATTTTTAAAAGGTTAAATAATAGTATAATTTAAATTTCCATACATATTAAAATCAATTATTTGTTTAAAATATATTATAATATAATAGATTCAAAATGAATAAAATTAAAAATTAAATTTTTAAGCATATATCATTTATATGTTATATTCATTATATATTATAATAGAAATTATTAAAATCTTGAAAGTGAAATTTATATTTAAAAATTTCTCAATATATAATTAACTATTTATACATTCAATTAATTATTTATATATGTTAAAAAAGTGTAAATGACAAGATAGTTAATGGAGCTTCAGAGTTGTTTGAAATCATCGAGTGCAAGAGCTAGGGTTTTGTTTGTTTCATCCAACATGAAGGTGCACTTTAGATCTTTGGCCAATTATGGTTTCTCTAGTATTAGTGGTCGAAGGTATGGCCAAAGTTTCAAGGCTATGTTTGTGGGAATGACTATCAACAAGATGAACAATGATTTGTTGGGGGCTTGATGAATCAAAAGGATTAGGGCTTTTTGGAGCGTGAAACCTCCTCAAAAGCTCATGATTTGGTGGTCAAAAGTGTCATTTCTTAGGTGGATTCATAGCTTGCATGCAAGGTGACACGACCAAATAGTGTGAAGGGAGGTCATTTTTGTAGGGTTAGCATTAACGTTGGAGGTTATTTGGTGTCGAAAGCAGCCCAGGGTGACCAAAGATAGAAGGCAAATAAGAACAGTAAGGAGCTATAGGGTCAGGGTTTTTGTAAGACTTCTAGGCAATGCTTAGGGTTCCAAAACTAGTTTTTGGATAGTGTAGGGGGCTCTTTGATCCCATCAACTAAGTCAGTTGTAGTAGAAATAAGCTCAGAGGTAGAGGAGGATATAACTTATAATGTCTTTCTCATCACAAATCTAGATGTGATAGGGAATTTCTGAGGGCACTGGCCAAGCTTACTTGATCTACATTCTTGGATCTCAGATAACTAGGAGTCAATCATTGACAGTTATATTCAAATTTATCTGATAGAAAAATGGTTTTTTATTGTTGTCTTTGAAAATGATCAGGATAGAAATAAGGTTTTCTGTGAACATTTTTGGAGCTGGGAGGAGAAGTATTCATTAATGTTGAAACCTTGGCATCCTGAATTTTGTCTAGCAACTGAAACTTTCAGCAAGATGCCTTTGTGGGTAAGGCTATCTAATATCCCTCTTTATCTTTGGTTTTACACTTTGTTAGAAGAGGTTGGAAATTCATTAGGTGACTTTCTAATGGTAGATAAGGAATTTTCAAACTTCCTTCATTCTACTGTTTCTTGGATCTTGGTTGAAATGGATATTTCTAATGGACTTCCAGTTGAAATATCTATTAATACATATAAAGGTTGATGGACTCAATCCTTGGACTACAAAGGTGTCCCTTATAGTTGTAGACGATGCTTCCAAGTAGGGCATATGGTTATATAGTGTGGAAAAGATAAGAGGTATAAGGAGACATCGCAGTGGAAAGGTGTCTCTCATCAACAGTACATGATTGAGAAGAAGGTAGAAAAGAAACAGAACTTCTCCCAAGTGGTTGCTGAGGAAAAGGTGTTGATATCTCATGGGACACCTTATCAAGTTACTCCTCCAAAGGATCATAGAGACAAATCTATTTTGGTTGAGCAATTAAGGGGGCTTTCTCATGACAGTGGCACTGGTATAGGCATGCCTGAGGATAGAGAGAAGTGTAGAGTTGTGGGTAACCAAGGTGGGTCTGTTTCAGATCCTAAAGGTGGTATGGGGCAGGTAGATGTTTATTTTATTGGGGAGATTAGGGGAATATCAAGGGATTTATCTTCATATTAGAAGGAGGAAGACAAACTTGAAGATGGTTGACATATAGTGAAAGGGAAAAAAGTAAGGAATCCAAAGAACTTTGATATGGTTATTCATTCCCACTCTAAAGGGGATGTTAATTGTGAATCTTAAATTCTTGTGCCATAAAGGGATTGTTGTCTTATGGTATGATCTTGATGATTTTTAATGCCATTGGGGAGGTGGTACTCCTATTTGTTACCACCCTTGTTTCGAGGCAAGTCTCTCTCGATTTACTATTAATAAAATAAAATCTCTATTACAAACCAAATTTTTTTTATTTATATATGTAATAATTTATAATATTAAATATAAGTAAAATTAAATAACAAATATACTTAAATATAATTTTGTTATCTTAAATTATAAACATTTGTAACATTTACATTATATGTATAAGATTAAAAAAATATTATTATTTATCTATATACATTTGAAAAGTTAAATAATAATAATATTAAAATTTTATAATATATTAGAATTTATTTTTTTAATAATAAAATAGTGATTTCAATAGATTAAAATAAAATTTTAAAAAATTAACCATAATATTTATTATTTATATATCATAATTATTAAAACCTTTAAAATAAAAATAATATTTAAAAAATTTAAATATAAAATTAAATAATTATATGTTGTACATAAATAAAATTAAACAACATATTTTAAATATATTATTTTATAATTTTTCACATAAAAAATATACTTAATATTTACATTGTATAAGAAAAATAAAAATAATATACAAAAATAAATAAAATGTAATGCCCATTGGATGATCGCAGATAAATGGTGTAAGCTCTATTTCGAGCCAAAGTTTTGAAGGATAAAAATTTCCACAAACTTCTTTTGAAAAAGGGACATGTGTCGTCGTGTTGTGTCAATCTTCAAATGAATGAAAGAAAGACTTGAGTTACATTAACGTAACAATGACGTGTCACGTCACAAGTTCAAACATCCTATGAAACCCACCGTCTAAAAACAACTGACAACATATACCATAGTCTGTTGGATGATCATAAACCAATGGCGTAAGATCTATTCTAATTTGAATGTGGGAAAGATAAATAATGTCTACAAACTATCTCCAAAAAAGAGACATGTGTCGGTGTGATGTGTCACTAAATATTGTGTTAGCATATTTAATTAACTATACTTAAATGCTAGTTGTATAGTTACACTTGATTAAGTATAAGAAATTCATTCATCATTGGATGATAGCATAATGATATAATCTCTATTTTGGTCCAAAGTTTTAATGCATAAAAAACTCTTCAAAAACTTTCTAGAAAAGAGACATGTGTGATGTGTTAGTCTTCAGAAAGAAGCAATAAATTTTTTGCCCTGGGAATAATTATAATTTATAATACGATTCTATGAATCTTTCCCTTTAGGTTTTGAAATTTTGAGGCTTTTGAAATTAAGGGACTCGTATTGGTCTTTGGAGTCTCGGACAAGCCAGTTAACAAGGAGATTTAGAAAAGGCTATGAGATTGAGGGATGCAATGGATTGTGTCCGCACCAGTTTATTCAAATTGAAATTTTGGGTAAAATACATAACATGTTAGAGTAATAAAGTCTTTTCTTATTAATCAAATCATGTTTGATTTAATTACTAAGTCACTTATTATCTCTTTCTACTTAAGCTAAACTTTAGGCATATAATAATTAATTACTTTATTAATTATTATTGTGCAACCTAGGTTTTACCCTTTTAGGGTTTCGATCTCCTTTTATAAGGATTGATCTCTCTTGTAATCTCATTGAGAACATTAATTTTATTGTATTTGCAACTTTTGTTTTTGCACATCAAGAATGTCTCCTCTTTCATGGATCCATGTGTTCAGGCCTCTCTAGCTTCTTGCTTCTCTCTCTTTTTGGGACAAGTGTTTGCATGCAAGTATTCTTGGGAGTTGTGGGTTATTTTCTCATCAACTCCAATATGGTATCAAAGCTTCAGATATGTTTTCCCCTATCTTCCTCCTGAGAGATTCGGTCGTGTTCGTCAAATCTGCATTTTAGAGGGTTTTCTGTTGAATATAGGGGGCCTCTCTATCTGTTCATCTTGGCTTCAAATGGACCTCGTGGTTGCATTCATAGTATCCATGAACCCCTAGATCCATCTAAAGTTTGTCCAATTTGGACAAAGTTGGAATCTGTGACAAAAAAATTTGCAACCAACCTTTACACAGATCCTGAGACAGTCACTTGTTTTTAGGAGCATTTTTAGCTCAAGCAGACCTCACAGATGAGCTTGCAGTGGCCAAGAACCCCCATTTCCATATAAAGCACATCCTATTTGGATGACGTTGCAGATCATGGGAAAAAAATTTATACCAGGGTCATACGACCCTGACACACAGATTGAGGCAGCAGTACGATCTTTAAAAAAATTAAAAAAAATTTGAGCAAGCCCCGCCTCGAGCACCACCGCAGCGATGGCCCGCAGTGACTGCTGGTAGCCTGTGATTATGGCACCACCAGTGACTATGGCAGTTATTGTAGCTCCATCCCCCATCTTCTGCTTGAGGTCACATGGCCCTGCACACGACCATGAGCCAGAGTTCTAGCCCCAGGTCGTAGCCCCCTGGTCACCCAAGTGACCAGGGGCCCTAGATTTTTGGCCCTGGGGGCCAATTGGTTTTTTTTTGTGATAGTCATTTAGATGTCAAATTTAAGCTCATGAAGTGCTAATGTCAACACATGTCAACCTCTTTCTGACATTGTTTTGGGCCCTCCAGCACAGCTATTGGTTTTTTGCTCATAACTTGAGCATACGATGTCAAAATTGGGCAAACGAGATATCGTCAGAAATCTAGTTCTGAGCTCTATCCAAATCTAGAGGTTTGAATTTTTTATTTTAATTTTTTGATGGTTTTTTACTATCAAAGCTAAATGTTTAGTTTTGCACTCTGGGAGCTCTATCTTGCGCATCCAGACTTCATTTTGGGTAAATGATATATCGTTGGAAAGATTGTTCTAAGACCTTTCCAGTGTTGTGAGTCATTTTTCCAAATTCTACTCCACGTATATTTTATTCACTTTCTTTCATTTTTGCAATCTGGTGTTGGATGTTTCAGGTCTTGGGATCTTTTTCTTTTGAGGAATGGCTTGTCTTAGGTTGTTCTTTTGTTTTAGAAGCCTTCTTTCTTCTTTGAGCAGTGTATACTTCACTTTTATAGCATTGTTTTATGCACACGCACTGAGATAAAGTATCATTTTATCGCATGTATGAGATCTTGCACATGTTCATGCTCTATGTACTTGCACTCCATTATAAAGTGCCAGGGGGGTTTGATGTTTTCCTTTGTTTTCCATCTACTTTTGTCATGTGAGCGTTCCTCCAACAACATTAGCCTCAGGTATCTTTATTTGTGTTTGTACTCTCTCTATACCTTCGATGTTCTTGGTATCATGTAGTTCATATTGGACATTCCTTTTAGTGTACCTGTCATTACTCCCTTGTCAACATTATGGGGGGTTTCTAATGTTGGTTATACTACTTCCTTGGTTTGATAGTGTGAGATATGTATTCAGTATTTGATTCTATGTACAAGGCGGATGTAGTGGCTAGGTACCTATGCATTCCGGTGAGATGGATCATTTACCATATGGACACTCTTATCTTTCCTATTTTTGGAAGCACTCTTCCAACCTTGATTGATCAACTCTTTAGACTTTGGTGTTTCTATGCCATCTATATCTTCGAGTTCAGGTGTTTGCCTTTGTTTGCCCCCTGATTCGAGTAGTGTCATTTGAGGGCACTCGTACAGATTACAGTATTCTGTATCTTTGAATTTAGTTATTTGCTTCCTGATTCGAATAGTGTCATTTGAGGGAACTCATGCATATTACAATCTTCTCTACCCAGTCATATTTCAATGGAGGATCTTTAGATCAGTAGTTACTTCTTGACAGAGTTTGTAGTTTCTTGCTTCAGTGATGTTGTACATGTTCATCCTTGTTCCTATTTTTTGGAACATTCCTAGTTTTGGAGGCTTCTTTAGTCTTTCAGACTAGTCTTCATCTCTTTTTGGAGTAGATTTTTTTCCATGTGGCTTTCTCTATTTCTCTGCTTTACAGAGACTCTCTTTTGTACTTGGATGCCTCATCAGGCCTTTGTTGTCGGGACCCATTTTCTTTAAGTAGTTCTTTTTAGGTTTTTAGCTTCTCCCAAAGTTTATCTTAAGGGGGGTGTTAGAGTAATAAAGTGTTTTCTTATTAATTAAATTATGTTTGACTTAATTACTAAGTCACTTATTATCTCTTTCTACTTAAGCTAAACTTTAGGCATATAATAATTAATTGCTTTATTAATTATTATTGTGCAACCTAGGTTTTACCCTTTTAGGGTTTCAATATCCTTTCATAAAGATTGATCTCTCTTGTAATCTCATTGAGAATATTCATTTTATTGTATTTGTAACTTTTGTTTTTGCACATCAAGAATGTCTTCTCTTTCATGGATCCATGTGTTCAGACCTCTCTAGCTTCTTGCTTCTCTCTCTTTCTATGGCAGGTGTTTGCATGTAGGTGTTCTTGGGAGTTGTGGGTTGGTTTGTCATCAACTCCAATATAACACCTACATCTCATGGTTTATATTGTAGAACTAGAATCAGGGGTTGAACTTGAGGGTTTGTATTTTTAGGCTTGTAGTTGTCTAGCATT
Organism: Chamaecyparis obtusa; assembly: GCA_027943335.1. NCBI lineage: Eukaryota > Viridiplantae > Streptophyta > Pinopsida > Cupressales > Cupressaceae > Chamaecyparis > Chamaecyparis obtusa. The sequence goes on along the minus strand of BSBK01000740.1, from coordinate 341,324 downwards.
ATTTTTAACCATTACCAGCAATGGGGAAACCAAAAATTACAACTAAAAGAAAGTGAGTGAAAAAATACATTGTATCCAACTGGTTAAAACTCCAAGTTTCACTAATGAATACCATGATATTTATGATCCTTTTGTCCATGGTAAGAGAATCCCATAAATTATATTTACATTGTATAATAAGATGAAAAATGCAAGTGGTATGGTACAATTTACTATTTTTAACAAAATGTTAAGTGCAAGTACAAATAAAATTCCATCATGGGATGTTGGATTGGGAAGCATGATGCCACCTGAAGTATTCCTTTGCCCATAAATTGTCATGGTCTATGCCCAAAATTATGATGAAGATAGAAAATCAATTGTCAATAAAAATACTCAAAAGGAAAGTTTATCCATCACCAAGGAACAATTTGAAAGATTGTTGGACCTAGGGTTTGGAGCACAAAACTAAAACATCCACATTGACCTAGAAAAGCTGGCAGAGGCATATGAGAGAATCAATACAAATGGGAAAGATGCATTTATCAAAGGTATAACAATGCAAGGTACCCAATTGGATGAGAATCACAAACCTCCTTATGATTTTGATATTTTTGTGCCATGGGTTTAGGATACTATTTCCTTGCTAACATTTTTCTTAGTATTGGAAAATAATAGGGAAGTGGGTGCCAACCTTCTTGAAATTATTTATAATATCCATTGTGTAGCTCAACTAGTAAGATATAATTATTTGAGCATGTTGTTTAATCCATGCAAAAACAATTAGTAATGATTAAAAGAGGTTCCTATAAGACATTTAGGCTCACAACCTACTTGTGCTATCTTCTCCTAACAAAGTATCATGCAATATTCAAGACCAACAAACTTTAGAATCAAGTCTATAAGAATGATGGGAAGAGAACAGTGTGTTCAATATATGAATGGAAACCTAAGATAAGGATGCACAATAACATAAAGAACTACAACCATTTTGTAGACTTCTTTTTGGTGCCAATGTATCATGAAATTACGAGCACTCCAATGCCTAGATTGCCTGTGTCTTGTAGATATTGTATTTAACTCAAAATTCAAATACAATTGGCTAACTAGTTCTTCATGGAAGGATACATTGTGTTAAGGTTTTACAGATCAACAATAGAACCCTACAAACTTCCAATACATGTGACAAATAGGGTATTTGCATTGGAATATTTACGATAGATGGAGAGTAAAGATGGACTCTTTCATGGTTATAAAAATAAGAGCATATTTCCTTCCTTACCTTTCTCATGTCGAGGGTTCACATTTGAGAGAAAATCATTTAACATAGTACAAAAATTTTTGAAATTTTTTTGCTTTGGTGTTGACAATTATTGGCAGTATGATCCATGCAACATCATTCAATCAAGGCTTGTGGTGAATAAGAACTCTTCAAGAAAATTTCAACATGAAAGTAAACCATTGCTAGAAATGTTGAAAAACATGGACTCTTGGGATGAGGTCAAAAAAGTGGAAGAAATTATCGCAGACAAAATTATTTCAATAAAAGAATTCTCATCACAAATTATGGCATTCGACCCACAGGGAACAATAGAACAAGACATCCAAAATCAAATCAGAAGGTCCAAAAATTTATGCCAAAGAGCTATTGTTCCATCTAAAAAGGCTATGCCATAAAATATTATGCAACAATGTATGAATAGATAGAGGACTTGAGCCGAAACCACTGATTTTTGAACTATGAGGAAGAATCTTGGTGAACCAAAGACCAATGCAGACTTGATGAAATTGTAAAGGATTATGAGTTTAGAAAATTATTGAATAAAGAGAATCCCATTAAAGCATGTGACAAAAGTGATGAGGATGATGATGATGAGATTGACATGCTCTTAGGTCCCACAACCACTCCAACAACTACTAAAAACTTTGCAAAACTGAGTGAGCCCATGAAATAAATGTATACCAAAGAGGTAACTATTATGGAAAAATGGGTTTTGAAGGTCATGGTATGGGTCCCCAAAGACAAGGACCTTGGCTACTACTATTCATTGAAGTTCCAAGAAAATGTGGTGAGAAACCAATCATTGGAGTTGAATCATCATAGAAAGATATTATTCATACCCATGCATCTTATTTTGTTAGAGCTTCAAATCCCTATTATGCAAACACTCAGATTCAATCACAACCACTACCAAAACATGGTACTCCTATTGGTGGTGAGTCAAGTGCCACTGCTACTAGTGGGGAATTTGGGGATATTACACACTCTCATTTTTAGTCACAACTAGATCATTGTCATAATACTCCTCCCATAGTTTGATTTTTCGGTTAATTGGCTAGACTCTTTTAGGCCACTTTTCATGTTTGTATAAATCCTCAAATAGATTTGATGTTATGTATATTATGCTTATGGTTTTACTGACCCCATACTTACGTGTGTATGGTTGGCATATATGTTTTATATTTCTGTTTGACGTGCTTGATGTGGTCGAGGGATAGAGTTGTAGTTACTTGCTTGCGAGATCCACACAATCAGCTGATCCCTGCCATTGCTTGTTTATATTTATACATATATACACATGCTTGTAATTTATGCAAGTTTGTAGGTACTGTGCATAGACTTCCCTAAATTGCTAAGATGAGAGTGCCCTATCACAATATCTCAATGGTAAGATATGGAAGATAACATACAAATCCGAATCCCTACCCAAGCCATTGATTATCCTAAATAATGGGCAAGTATCTGATTCTACCCATTTGAATTCATCAAGGTGACTTGAATTTGTGAGCCCTTCCTTGGTGTTTGTTTGATATGAAGTTAGTTGATTTTCATGTTTTGTGAGTCAAGTAAGTTTGTTGTTTGGATTGTTTGATTTAAATAGTTAAATTAGGAGTAATTATGAGATTAGAATGATTATATTTTATAAATATGAAAATATTATCGATATAAGAAATATTTAATTATTAAGGGTCAATTAAATACCTTTGTTAAATTAAAAAAGTTAATTAAAAGTCTAAAGTTGGGATAAAAGGGTTTAATTAATTATTAAATTCAAATATGAAATTTAAGGCATAGTTGATTTATTTAATATTTAATTTATCAGTTTTCATAGTTAGTTATGTGCTAAATTATTTATTGATTAATTAAATATTTATATGCAATTTAAGTTGCACATTCATTTTGGTGAAAATTGAATTAGAATTTAAAGTTAAAGTTGAGTTAGAAATTATAATTTAAAAGTGCATTATTTTTTTATTAAGTTATAATTAATCATGCAAGTGGATTGATGAAAACTAGGTGGAGAGAGTTGAGTTCTATTTTTTAGGGTTTGCATGCTTTGGAAACCCTAGGAGGAATGGGTCTTCTTTATGAGGGGTTTCTGGGTATTATTTTCAATTACGTCTATTAGGTTTTGGAGGAGCTCTCTTGGATGAATTTGAAAGATTTTTGGAAAGCTTGAATTTTATAGGCATTGTTAGAGATTGTTAGAAAGCTTAGATTTTGAAGGGTGAATTAGATTTTTCTTGGTTTCGAATTGTTAGACATTGTTTGAGGTAGGGTTTGAAAGCTTCTTTTTGTAAGATTCTTTTCTTTGAAGATATTGTTTGCTTTGTGTCTGAAATTGTTTATGTGAATGAATTGGAATTGGGTTTTTGTCTAAATCAGGTTTAGTTTTGTGAAATTTTAGATTAGTTTGATATTAAATTAGATCTGGTATTTTTTTTGGATGGTTTGAAAACCTAGGAAGAAATTTTAGAAATTTGTATGAGTTTTTTCCAGTTAGGGTATTTACCCAAAAAGGATATAAAATTTGTGTTAATGTTTTGCATAGAAAATTAAATTTGAAATTGCATGTGAAATCATATTCAAAAGAAATTAGTTTTGCTTGAAACCCTAATTTTTCATTAAAGGAATCAATTGAGAAAATATATACGTGTTTAAAAAAAGGGGGGTTTGTTATTTGAATTTATTATTATTATTATTATTATTATTTATTAATTTTTGGATTTCAAATTTATTTTAAAAAATATTATAATTATTATTATTTATTAATTTTTAGATTTAAAATTTTAAAAATAAAAATAAATAAATTATTATTTATTAATTTTCAGATTTAAAAAAATTATTTAAAAAATTGATTAATAAATATTAATTGTTTTTTTTACATGCAAGGTTTAATATTAATGTTTTCATTTATATTATATTTAGAAAATTAATAACATTATTTTATTATTAAATACATGGTGTTTTGATATGCATGAGATTTTATTTTAAATAGATAGTTGTGTATGAGACATTTATATGAACATTTGTGTAGTCAAATGGACTTTAGTCAACAAGATGATTGCTTTAGTCAACTAAAATTTATAATTATATATGTCTACTTGCATGGTTATACAAACATGTAAATATAGTCAAACTGGTTATGTTTTAAAATTAATTGGATTTCTTTAAGGGAATCGTGTTTTCTTGTAAGTGTTTGAAGTTTTGATTTGAAGAATTATTTTTGGACCTTGTTATATCCTTATTGATTATTGGGGGTTTTAAGCTGACTTGGGAGTTAGTTGACTAGAGGCTTGGGGGTTGTTTTCTATGGTTGTATATGTATTCTTATGTTATGAATTATGATGTTATATTATTTTGATCATTTCTACCCAACCTTATTGAGACCTAAGCTCATGTTATGTGGACTCTTTGAGAGAGTGGTTATGAGGTTTTGGTTTGAGGACCAGTGTGTGTCCCTGATATCTTTTGTGGACTAGAATTTTATTAGTATACTTTTATGAGACTTATTTGATTATTGGTAACTTGTGACCCTAGGGGAGGTTAAATAGGTGCATCTTAGGGGAGTGGCTTACAATAGGGGTTTAGGACTCAAAGTGGTTAATACCATGGTAACCTATCATAAGTTTTTTTAATAAGTGATAACATAGTAATTAAAATTTAGAGAGTTCGTTAAAAAGATAATTTAGAGATTATGCCTCACCTATGCCTTGAGCGCTTATTTAGGCTAAGGATGGGAATGGGATGATACCTAGAGAGTAAGTATGATTAGAATTCCTCATGTTCTTGAGAAGGTATTCTAGTTCTGTGTGGGTCGTATTGAGGGTATGGGGCCCATAGTGGCCAATCCAGGGTAACTCAATGCTTGAGGGTTCGAGGTCCAGTGTGACCAGTTCAGGGTAACTCAAGTAGATGGCCATGTGATGACACTCCCATAGTATGTATCCTAAGTCTCCTTCATAGTTTTTTTATTTTGCCTCTAGTGGTGTATCTCTATTATTTCAGTATTATTTGGTGAATTATTATTGGTCGATATTCTGGTATTTGGTGTTTTGGTATGTGTTGGTATTTTGATGTTTATTATCTTTTATTTATCTTTAGTTGGTGGTACCTTTGAGTTAGAAAGCCTTCATGATCCTTTTCTTAGTTGTTTTGATTGAGTTTGTTATCTGAGTGGGATTTGATGTTATCTCCTCAGCATAGTGGGAGTGGACCTTTGATTCCACGAGGTCAGGTGGTGGTATTTTCTTTTACCATTTGATATTCTGGCTTTCCTGTAGCAGTGCTGAACGATGCTTCTTGTTGTTAACTTCTTCTTGTTCTTCATTGGAGACTTGTTCGTATCTATCTTTTGATGTCTGTAATTATATCTTGTATCAGTGCTTTAGAGTTGCAGATATTGTAATATACTTTGTATTTGGTTACGATGACATGCCTTGTGACTTGTGTAGAGGATGTTATTTCATTGTATTTATACCTTAGGGTATTGGATGTATTTGTTAATCATTTGTACATGAGATAATTGTAATTATTCTTAATATAAAATATTAAATTAGTAATACGTAATTCTACATCATGGGACCCTTGAGAATTGTTAGTTGTAATTGAGTTATACTTGTGTACTTGTTTATATCTTATGATTGTATTGCTTTCACATTGTTATCATCATTGTTTTTTATTAAATTCTAGAGATTGATTGCAAATGTAATCACACTGTTATGATTGTATGTGTTTTCCAAATGCATCGATCTCTTTGTATTTAAACATGATAAGGACAAGAAGAGACATGTCTATTCATTAAGTTATTTTATCAATTTAACTATTTAGTTATTATGAGAATAATTATAATCTAACTTTATATATATATATATATATATATATATATATATATATATATATATATATATATATATATATATATATATATATATATATATATATATATATATATAGAGAGAGAGAGAGAGAGAGAGAGAGAGATATAATAAATCATTTCTCATAATAATCATATAGTCAGTATTATTTATCTGACCGATACTACAAACATCAACACTCCCTCTTAGCTAGGGAGGATAAATCAATCCAATGTCAACACTTAAGACACTTGACAACATCAATTACATGATGTAAGTAATAAATGCATCATCATCATCATGTAATCAATAGAAACATAGTCTCAATGTGTGGATTTCCTCCATAGACGATTCGATCCACAAGTCCTCAAGTGGATTGCCTCCATCAGTGATTCTATCTAGAAGTCCTTAGGTGGATTGCCTCTTTGGACAATTCTATCCACAAGTCCTTAGGTGGATTGCCTCCATCAACTATTCTATCCATTTGATATCTTGAGCATTGGCCTATCAGAATGTCAACATATGACATTCACCTAAGTACTCAAGAGTTCATAAAGATATCATCTCATGATATCGAGAGCGTTGGCGTGCAAAATATCAACTCTCAAGATATTCACCAAGTGCTTAGAGTAATGGCCTACCAACATCAATTCTGATGATGTCCACCAAGTACTCAAGAGTTCATAAAGATATCATCTCATGATATCAAGAGCATTGGCTTGCAAAATATCAAGTCTCGTGATATTCACCAAGTGCTCAAAGTAATGGGTTGCAGAATATCAAGTCTCATGATATCCACCAATTACTCAACAAATGTTCCTAGGTAATGTGCACTTACCGTAAGAACATTCACATCATCTATTATGATTTGTTTTAGCCAGCACATGATGTATATCACAATAGAAGATGTCATCTATTATGATATGTTTCAGCCATCACAAGATGTCTATCACAATAGAAGATTCCATCTATCTTGATCTGTTTCAGTCATCACAAGATATCTATCACAATAGAAGATCAAGTTATTGTAAGATCGTCACCTTCCAATAACTTTTTCAAATACAAGTGATAATCATTTGGAAGTCATCACTTCCTCATGATTTACATATGAGGAAGGCCCATTAAAAAAATTCATGATTCATTAATATAATAATAAATTATATCAAGTTTATCTCAAAAGTGTTTCACCTTCAATAGTGAACTCCCTCTCAATCAATATGATCAAGATTGTCACAAGTTGATTGAACCATCTGCTCCCTCCGAAGCTCAAGTTTATCAACTTCTTGACCTCTTTTGAAATGTCAAACTCCCTTTGCATCTATTCTCAATCATCAATTCATTTGCAAGCATCAAGTTCTTTCTCCCTTGAATGCAATTATCTTGTACTTTTGTCCTAAAGGTATGTCAAAGAGAGATTACAAATAGCTCACTAAACTATCTCGACCAAAAATAACAATGGTAGAAGCATACAATATTTTACTAACCAATAGTATATCATGAATTACAAACTCAAAAATTATGTGCATTAATAAAACATGAAATACTTATCTTTTGTAAATTTTAAGTATTTCATTCTGTAAGGTGAGCCCATATAGAAAATATCATGCAAATTCACAAAATGATGTCGTCGTTCTTGAACATTTCCATAATTCTTCACATGACTTGTCTTGAATATCCAAAGGTTCTATACACTATGACAACCTTCAATATGATTGGATCTCCCTTCAAGTGGTTAGGCTTTTAAAGAAGGAACCTCGCTCTTTTATATATTTTGCATAAACTTGTACAAAATTGGTCATACCTTTTGAACTTGATATAATCACTCCAACGAGATTCTTCTAAATTTGTTTATCATCAACATATCCAAAATTCAGAAAAATCCAACGTGCATTTGTGAGATATGGTCCTCGTATTGAGAATATATTTTTTGAGATAGTCACACATTCGCCATCAACAAACTACTCTCTTACATTTGCAACTTGACTCTGATACCATGTTAAATTCTAGAGATCGATTGAAAATGTAATCACGCTGTTATGATTGTATGTGTTTTCCAAATGCATCGATCTCATTGTATTTATACATGACAAGGACAAGAAGAGACATGTCCCTTCATGGGACATGTTTATTCATTAATTTATTTTATCAATTTAAATATTTAGTTATTATGAGAATCATTATAATCTAACTTTATATATATATATATATATATATCAATTATTATATATATTGATATATATGTATTTATATAATAAATCATTTCTCATAATAATCATATAGTCAGTATTATTTATCTGACTAATGCTACAAACATCAACATTTGTAAACACTTAAGAAAAAAATTATTCTATAAGCATAGTAACATGTATTAGGTTAAATTCTCCTGGGTTCCCTAGCAGGGCATTACAATTGCATTGGTGTTGAATCAAGTGTCATTGTGATCACTGGTAGGGATAATACTCATACTCAAATTTATTCACAACTAGAACATGGTATCAGTGTTGAATCAAGTGCACTACAACTGGTGGGGATGCATGGGTACTAGTACTAGTTGTTGTGAACAAGTGCACCAATAAGAAATCTCTCACAAGAGGACAATAGTAGAAGACATTATACAAAATCCCAATGATCAAGGCATTGTGAATAAGCAAAAGGTTATGTAAACAATGGCAAGTTCAACTCCAACTTTATCATTTTCCACTCCAAACCTATTGTTTGCAATCTTAAATAAAACCTCTCAAAAGAGTCCAAAAACTCCACTTTCAAGTGATAGTGGAACAAGATTAGGAATGGGTATTTTTAATCCTCAAAATGCATTAGTTATAACCATAGGCATAGGTGGAGGCATGTACATCATTACAAGTGCTATTTCACCTTTCAAACATTCAAGTACGTCAACAACCCCAAATTCTCATTACAATGCTTTCCTTGATCAATTTGTAGATAGAGCAAATATAACTAAATAAAATAAGAAGAAATGAAGAGGGTTGTGACTACTGAAGCTTTAAAGGAACAACCTACATCGAATAGGATATTTCCCACATATGACCCAAACAAAGAAATGATAGACTACATGGTTGTTATGCCCCCAAATAAAAATAAAAATCTACCATGGAGTTAGACAGATCCCTCTAAATTTTATGTCAACACTATCCAAATGGATTTTTCCAAAGTTAAAAATGTGGACAAAATTAATGTGTCAAAAAAGACCAATCAGGTGGTCTACACATCACTGCTCAAGGTGGAGGGAGAAAAATAAGTAGGAGAGACAAATAGAAAAGTTACAAGCAGACCTAGAAAATGAGAAAGCAAAGAGAAAAGCAACAAATAACATAAGCAGTGTGAATCAAAGAAAAGGATAATTTTTTTTTGCTCTACATCTACAATTACAGAGAATGAAAAGATGGTAACAAAATTGACAATGAAAGAGCCTTTTCAACACAATTATAGAAAAGGGTAGAGATTGTTGCTGCCAAAAACCAAAATTTACATAACCAATTGGAGCATTAGATGGAAAAAGAAAAACAGTTGGAAGAAAAAGCAGATGAAGAAATAAAAATGGTGAAAAAATGGCACAAGAGATATAGATACAATGAAATCTTCCCAAGATAGATTGAATGAAAATACGAAACATATAACGAAGTATATTAAACAAAAAAATTGGGGGCAAATAATGCAGAGGAATGAGTAGTTGGGTTAGTGGTTTGAATTGAATGAAAGTCTAAGAGTGCATTTTTGGAAGCTCCAAAAACACATTACTCAGAACAAAAATGTTTATTCAAAAGAGAATATTGCAAAATAGATTTTGCAAGTAGTCTACAAAACAGTGACAACTATTTGGCATCCATGGGAATTAACAACCACATTGATGCCTCAGTAAAGGAATTATTTATCATTTAAAAATGTCAAAAACTATAGGAAGCAAAAAATGTCTAGATAAGGTTGGAAAAAAGATCAAGAAGTTGCAAGAAAAGGTAAAGAAATTGATAGATCTCAGTTCGTCGAAGAGTGTTCACACAAGAAATAAATTCATTGGAAATGATTCTTTCAAAAAAAGGATGGAGGACAAAATGAAATCTGATTTATACTTTCTTTTTAAGGGAACAAGTGAGGAGAGCTTTCTAGATTTCATCATACCATTGACAACCTTGAATGCAACATTGGATGAAATAGTGGTGTCAAGTGTTGGAGATTTGCCATCAGGCCAGTATCAACTGTATGTTTGTCATTGATGACAACATATGGAAAGTACTATGTGTGGAAGTATTATGTAGTAAGCCTTCTGTATATGTTGCATGGACATGATATCAACATGATACCATGCGTGCATAGGTTGAATGTGAGTACAGACAGTTATACAATAGCTTGTGTCAGTAGTGTTCCTGATAGAGTTACAGGTAGTGTTCTGTGTATGGTTGTCCGTATAGATATCCTATGGGAATGTGCCCTTGGATTTATGTTGTAGACATGTTAGTGATGTTAAGTTCATGGACACATAGTCTGATGTTGGACGCAAGTGAAGTTATGAAGTCGTTATTCACTAGTAGCAGTTTCCTATGTTTGTTCAGTAGAGCCGACAGAGATTTTATTGTTTCTTGAGTTGCACCTATCTTGAGGATATGCATCCTTGGAGTTAAGCTTGGAGAAGTGTTATTGATGTTCAATTAAGAGCACATAAGTTAATTCAGCTTACAGAGAAAGTTCCAGTTGTTTTGGTAGAGCCAACAGTGTGTGGCATGCGCCTACAATTATATTATATGAACAGGTCCCAGAATGTGTTGTGCCCATAGTAGAGCTGACAGAATGTTTGTTGGAGTTTATTATGGTTTCTCTAAAATGATTTCAAGGTGGTTCTAATGGGTCGACTTGATTATATCATTTGGAGGAAAGATATTTATAGGTAGTCATTTGTGATTGCTGAAGTGTGGTTCATGGTTGATTAAGCAGAGCAAAGCAGAGTGTGCGAAGTGTTGAACCATCAGAAGAAGATCAATGTGACCAAGTAGAGTATGTGTGCTATTCATTGGAACTAATCCAAATAGCAAGTTAAAGTGCAGTTCACCAAGATCCAGATATAGTCTGTATCTGTTATTCAGAAGGTTGTAGCCTTCGCCCATTTGAGCAGTGAGCTCTCAGATAGTGTGTCCTCTCCCCTAATAGGGACAATTGTAAAAGACTCCTAATAGGGTCTGACCCTTAACCAGGTCTACTATACTTAATATATTGTAAAGCTACTCCTAACAGGGTAAAGGATCTTCTAGCAAGGATCATTATACACTAGTACAGAATATTAGTGGGTATCAAGTCCCACCGAGGTTTTTACCTATTTGGGTTTCCCCGTAACCAAAATATTGGTGTTGTGTTCATGTGTTCTTTCATTGTGTTTATGCTTTATGTTTAAGTAATTGGATAAAGAATTGAAACTTGTAGATAACTAATTCACCCCCCCCCCCCTCTCAGTTATCTCTTGGGACTATTCCTAACATCAAGTCCCTCTTCTAAATATGAATCACTAAAAAATTTGTAGGTGACTTACAATATGTTACAATAAATTGGAATTCCATCAAATGGAGAGTGGAGCACCCATGAAAACTGACACAATAATCTCATGAATCATAGTATGTATTGCATAATTTGTATTCCCAAATTCTTTTAGGTTCTTTGCTTTTAATTTCAAGGTTTTTTGTTTTTCTCTATTTTTAATTTGTCATGACTTGAATTAGCTCTATTTTATGAACATGAAAAGTGCAACAGTTACTAATCCAGTCTATGATGCACACCTTTAGGCATGTAAATTTTTATTCCCAAATTATTTTAGGTTTTTTGCTTTTATCTACTCTTAATTTCAAGGTTTTCTACTTTTCTCTATTTGGAATTTGGCATGGCTTGGATTAACTCTAGTTTATGAATAGGAAAAATGCAGTAGTTGCAAATCCATCCTATTATGCACACCTCCAGGTTTGTAAATTTGTATTCCCAATTTCTTTCAAGTTTAATTCTTTTCTCTAGTCTTAATTTCAAGGTTTTCTACTTTTCTCTATTTGGAATTTGTCATGGCATGAATTAAATCTATTTTATGAAAAGGAAAAGTGCAACAATTACTAATCTAGCCTATGATGCACACCTTCAAGCTTGTAAATTTGTATTCCCAAATTCTTTTAGGTTTTCTACTTTTCTCTATTTGTAATTTCTAGGTTTTCTAATTTTATCCATTTTTAATTTGTCATGGCTTCAATTAAGTTTTAAGTTTTAACTCTATTTTATGAATAGGAAAAATGTAGCAATTCCTAATTCATCCTATGATGGTTATACACACCTTTAGGCTTGTAAATTTGTACTGATTTTCCTATAGAAAGATAAGTGATGAGGCATACATATTCTAATGGGCCAATAGATTCAGTGCCATGGTAATTTATTTTGATGTTGAGTTTTGACATGTTTCAAATTGACTTGAAGATGTTGTTGCTACCTTGTTTCTATAAAAGGAAATTCAGGGTCATTTATAAAGGATTCTAAAATTTCATATTGACTCTTGAGGGTAGATGAAATAGATAAACTTTTGCATACAAGATCACGAAGAGTTGTGTATTAAATGAATTGTGTAGCTATATTTTGAAAGAATTAATGAAAATCTCACCATGTATAAATAAACATTAGTCTATCAATAAACACATTATGCTTTTTCTTATTTTCCTATTTTTTGATTTCATGTATGCTCTGTTATTCTACTATTTTCTATCTAAAAATAGAAATTTAAAAAATGCAATTGCACATCAATATTAAATTCCACTGACAGAAACATAAAATATCATTAGGTTATCAACCACATTCAAGATTTTGTAATATTAATGATGTAATATAGCAATGAGTTTAATAAATACCTAGGAACTGCTAGTGCTAAATCTTTTAAACTTGCCAAATCATCTAATCATCACCATCCTCATCATCAAATTCAGAGCTTCCTTAATTCTTGTCTATGTTTTCTTTACTTCGAGTCTACATACCTTCACTTATCTACATCTCAAAGCTACCAATACATGAGTCATTGTCATTCTTTCTAGCATTGTCAATTGTTCCACTTTGGTTTGAAGTGTTGTCAAACCCTCTTCTTTCACATTTGGACCTCTAGATTACTAGTGCCCTATTGTAAGGAAAACATTTGACATCATGCCTAGATGTATAGAGTCTCAAGCAATTTTCCAAATTCTTATTTAGCTTGTTTCTTATATTTGATTTTAGGAACCCCAAAGCACTGAAAAAACTCTCATCCTCCATCGAACCCAATATCATGCTTTGACATAAATCAACAAGCTTGAAAAATTATAATATTGAATCACGCAAAATTTCTCTCTGACCTAGAATTTTCCAAAGCTTTGTCACTAATCCCTCTTTGTGGGGGTTCTCCATTATTTGATATTATTCCCTCTTATTCATTGCATAATGGGTTTATTTCTCTCTAAGAATAGTTTTATTTAAAATTCTATTTATAGTTTGTCCATTGAATTCTAGAGCTTTGAAAAATTATTATATCAAAGTTGTTAGCTTATCATGATAACCAACTGGATTGTTGAGATGCCAATATTGAGGAAACACAATAGACATGGATTCAAGTAGTTTCTCAGGAGGGAATCTATTTCTAATATTTATGGATAGAGAATACGTAATTTCCTTTATAGAAGCAGTTACAAATTCAATGATCTTTCTAAACTCTTCCCTTATAACTCTTGCTACTTGCTTCTTTGGGTGATTTCCTGGTTCCATGACCATGGTAATGTAGTGCATTGGCATCTCAAATTTGTGTACACTAACACATAACTCCCCATTTGCATCAATTTGTAAAAACTTATCAGGATTGTTCAAATCTATTAGTGTCTTCCATTTAGATAAAAATTCATCAGATAATATTGGTTGAGACCAATAGAGATTATCAAGGGTCACACATGTCAATTAACGTAGCTTATCATATTTTTCAATATACATAGTTCTTTGGTGGTCTTTTTTTCATAATATTGTTCATTTCCTCTAGCATGAGGAGAAGAGCAGAGCTAAAGTTAAGTGTCTCTATATTACTTAGCTTCTGAAGTAGGTCACCAACTTTTTGATTCTCCACTTTGTCACAATGTTCGTACATTAGTCTAATCAAGGATGAATATTCTAAAAAAATTCAATGTGCTAGTCCATCCAAAGAGATCCATCTAGTATCAACGTCCTTAAGAAGCTTGTTCCCATCAGTTATTCCGTCAAAAATTTTTGAAATCCCAAAAATTTTATGGGACTTCAACAGAAGTATGAGTAGAGCTCTCTGACTAAATCTTCAACATTTTTTACTACAACATACTTGCTCACAATTCTAAAAGCTAGATGCATTTTGTGGGCCATGTAGCAAATGACAATCATGCAGGGTGAACAAGAAGTTTGTAGCTATGTGCAAAGACCATTCCTTTGACCTTGCATCATTGAAGCTCCATCCACTCCAACACATACCAACTTTTTGGCAATCATCAAGTCATCCATACCACCATATGCAATTAAAGAACTCTTTACTAGTTAAAATATATTTTCTATTGTTGCATTCTCCTTCATTTTAGCAACAAATAGTAGATGGGATTGGTGGACATGATTCCATATAGTATAAATATGCATGCATACCCACGATGTATTATCTATTTTCATAACTTCATCTAAAGACAATGTACTAAAGTTTAACTCTCTTATTTTTTCCTTTATATATTATTTTTCAATTTCATCAAGACAACTTACCCATTCCCATCCACTATTTATTGGCCAATGGTTGTTAGGATAGCTAGGAACATTTAAAAAGTGTAATAAAACATTCATTGGTGGGTAGTCTGTCATAGCACACCCTCTGCTCAAAATATAAAAAATAACACTTAACTGAATTTTTTTTCCCATTTGTTCTACTTCCATTATTTTTCCAAAAATAGCTTCAATAGAACCTTTAAATTTAGCAAGCTTCATCTGTCTTTTCTCATGAAAATTATATTCTAAGGCATTCTTAACATGTTCACATTGCTCCTTTGTTTTCCATCTTATCACTGATTTTTCAATTCCATCTATGATTTTTTTCGTAAACTTTATCGATATGCTTTTATATGGTGTCAAGTTTTAGTTGCAACCTCTTTTCCTTGTTATGTTTCCAATTGAAAATTTTACACATGCATTCTATTGGAGGGTTAACTTTATTTGGATTCTCCATTGGCTCAATGAATGGATACTTTGGCACCCAATTAATTTTAAAATTCCTTGAAAAATCCTACTCCTGATCCTTTTTTGATTTGGGTTTTCTTTTCTCCTTCCTTGCATCATCATCATCTATGGAATTCTCACCCAGGTCGATTATATCATTCTCACTATCCTAGGTATCTACCAGAAAATCTTCTTTAATTTCATTGTCATCTGAGATATCAGGTTCACTGCCTTCTTTAATGTCCATTATAGGTTCTGAATCTTGTAGTTGTACTTGTGATGATGTACCTTCCTAATTTTCACCATAAATATTGCCAATGCCAAACTATACAGATAAGGTTTTGCATTTTTTTGGCCTCTCTTGGCCTTCCCCACATTCAGGAGTCTTCTCTTCTTCCTATTTGACATCTCCAACAAAATGAAGGTTGCAAAAAAATATTTACTTTTTTAAGAAGCAATAATAGACTATATGATTCATTAGTTCTATGACCTACAATCTAGATGTCTGAGGTCTCCCAGGTGACCATTGATGGGTCCCCACTTAGTAATAATGAACTAAAAATTATAAACATGTAGAGATGAATTTAGAATAACACTTCAAAAAATGATCACTTACCTTTAGGTTCTTAGTGAGTAGCACTAACTTAGTTGCCAATGCAGGTAGCAACAATGGTTGTTCATGTTCTAAATTTTGAAGCTTCACCATTGATCCTAATTAAGAGATTAGAACCGACCAAATTATGTAAAAATAAATATAATTTTTTATTGTATTTATATCGATCCATATTTGGCAAATTTGGAAAGAATTTTAAATGGTATACAAGTATTTGGCGAATCCTGTTTAATTATAAGACATCTTATGTAATTTTCTAGGTGATTATGGATTGTTAAATTATAATAGAATTGGTGAAAGTTGTGGTGAATTAAGACATGCTTCCACAAAATACCAGGTAAATTGGGTCCTCATGCAAATAGATCTTTTTATGGCTATTGGTGAATTATGGTCGTCGATTAAGACAAGCTTCTGAAATTGTAGGTGAAAATATTAAATATATCAGTCAGAAAACATAGATTTTATTTGCGAAATCTTTATACAGATACAATTAATTACATAAAATGATGGGTGAGTGGGAAGTGCATTTGACTGAAAATTTATAAAGTTTGAGAAAAATGGCCACCCCGTTCAGTACTACTTATTCGCCAAATTTCAAATTGTTGATGTGAAATATTTGCCACTAAAGTTATCACTAGGACAAATGTTCAATACATAAGACAATATAACACAATTATAGTATACAAGGGTACTACTCACTCCTATTGAATCTAGGCGTAAGAGTACTAAGAATAGGGAGTATCTATGCACATGTCAATAACTATCATTTGGGGACTTAAGTTCCACCCACATAGGTCACTCATGACATCTAGGGACTCAATGGATTTCATTACCTACACGGGTCAATAACTGACATTCAAGGTTTCCAATTAATCTTGTTTAATGTTTATACCCAATTTATTTTATTACATTAGCACTTTTTAAGAACACCTAGATGTGTTAGATACAACCACTTATTGGATGGGGAACACATGAGGATCTACTCTTATACCTACTCAAATCACCTAATCCTATAACTTGACTTCACAACTAAGGATATAAGAACAACAAGGTTCATCTACTTGGTCTACACCGAGGATAAGAATACAAAACTTGTCCACTTAGTTCATACCAAGGACATGGTTCATATTAACTTGTCTACTTGGTCTCCACTGAGGACATAAGCATAAAATACACCATCTTTTTGGTATACACTAAGGATGTAGATGAAAAAGGTACCAACAAGAAATCAAACAATAACATGAGGTAATTCAACTCCTAAAATATACAAGGCATGAAATTGAGAATCACACATGCAAAAAAAACATATCAAGCGGCCTGATATTGGCCATTTTTCCAAGAGCATTAATTCTAATTTAATACATCACACATCTCATTAGAACATGAGGAAGGCTTGAAAAGCCCCAAAAGCATCAAAATCCCAAATTTTGATAATAACCATCAAGGTGTAAAAATTATCATTTTAGTGATAAATGGGTGAGTTTAGACCACGATAACTATTAACGAGAATGTCCTCAATTCATTCCAATTGCATGACCCTACCACAAAAATGGGATACAACCAATGCAAACATTTAAAACATGCCAAACATGGCGATAAACAAATTTTGAGTTCACACAAATCAAGGTGCCCCCAAAAATGCCTGAAAATAAAGCTCAAAATCTCAGGAAAAAATTAAAACCATTGGCCCTTAAGGTCCCACTAACCTAAAAATACACTAAAATATGAAATCTAACTTATTGGGAGAAAACAAATAGCCCAATGGTGATAAATTACTATTCAAAATTCCAAATACTCATACAAGCCCAAACTGGCATTAGAAGAAATATGAAATGTGGGGAAAATAATGATAATTATCCCATAATAATATTACAAAACTAAAAATACAGAGATATGAATAAAATACAAGAAGCCCTACCTCTCAAATAGGCAAAAAACTGGAATGGAGAGAATAGAAAAAATGTTTGACGTACGCGGATGAAATTCTTAGCAAACCATAGCAATCCCGCCATGGTTCCAATGAGCCAATGCCCATAAAAAGCAGATGCCTGAGTTGCTCCCAACGAACATAAATTGAGTTTCTCCACAAAGAGTTGGAGCAAATGCACAAACTCACAAAAAGAAAAGTGAATTAAAACCTCACTTTCAAAAACATAAAGACCTTTTTCCAAAAAGATATTTTTCCAAATTAAATTAATCAAATAAATAATAAGTCACTTAAAATCCCAAAATCCCAAATAAAATAATTAATTAATTTAAATTTCACAATACCAAAAGCCGACGATTAATTAATCAATATTTAAATAATATCAATCAACCTATATTATGGTATAATATAATTGAGGCTATAATAGATTGCCTAAATGCATAAACATACGCTGGGAAACACATTATGTAATACAATCCAAGTTGTTGCCTACACAACAGTTGGAAGGTAATAATGTAAATTAGATACATTATTTCATCCAGGAATGATATTGGCTTAGTATGCAAAATGACCAATGTGACTATCTCCTGTAACCACTACCAGGGATAAGATGAACTCAAACATGTAGCTTAGGTAGAGACAATGTCTAATACCTATTCACTAAAACATGCACACATCAAGTGCAACTACTCACAGTATAAATAGTTGAAGACAAAAATGTAATAATCAAGTACACCTAATGGATCAATATTGGTCTAGTGATGCAATCATTTGTATGTATTAGAATGCCACGAGACTAGTCATTCTATATTTAATCCTTAATGTACATCTTAATAAGTTCAACTCATTTAAATTAAAGAATTAAATAATCATGTAGGGAAATATGAGCATATAGTAGTGAAAATCTCAATGACATATCCATTGACATAAAAAGGCACAATATAATAGGAAATCAATAATAATCATCATGGTAGCATAATCCAATGTTCTCAAATGCAAAATACACTAGATATCATCATAAAACATCATGTCACATCATAGTAGAATCATTATGAAAATATGATCAAAACAATAAACAAAAGTATAATCTAACATCTACATTAGCAATGATACTAGTAAAACCAACATAATGTACTATAATCAAATGCATCACATAGTGCAAATATTTAATCACATCATATGAATAGTCACAAAATAAGAAAAGAGTCTAACTCAGATCAAAATGAAGCAAAGCAAAATGCAACCATGAAAGGCACTAATGCCAAGACCTTGTCCACCATATCCTTGTTGAGTAGTAATGTCATATCCTATATTACAATAAGCCTTTAGTTGAGAAGGTGGAAGACTTTTATTTTGAAGTTTATGAAAGTGAGTTGTGTAGGGATGGGTAGGAGGATTGATCTCTTTAGGGATCTTGCAAAATCCTATCATCATTAGTCAAATCCTCTTTAGTTTGGGAAGAGGAAGACTTGTCTAGATCTTCATCTTTGCTTAATGTTATGTTTGGAGACAAATCATGAAGGAAATACATAAAATTATCTTGATTGAAAATGTTTTGATGTTGAAGATAAGATTTAGGGAAATGAAGAGGCCCTAAAGAGGAACTTAAATGAACATGCTTAATCTCTTGCACTAAGGTATCCTTGGGAGGAGATGACCGACTACTTTCTAACATGGTATTGTTAGGAGTATGGACTCGATCTCCATTAACAAAAGACAACCTAAGAGAGGTACTAATGTTGTTCATATCAATGCCATCTTTAGGATTTATTATTTTTTACAAAGATTCTTATGAAAGCTACACATTCCATGCATTCCATTAAGAACACTATTATAAAGCTACATGCAACATGGATAAAAGCCTTGAGAAATGATTTGCAAGAAAAAAAATGCTCGAAAACCTAATAATGCTATATGTAAAAGCACCATAAAGGAATGCAAGTAACATAAAATGAAAGAAGCCATTATCTAACACATGATTTTGATAAATGTAACTAAGAAGTAATGTAATTGCATATGAAATAACAAACCAATCTGATTTAGTGAATTCCATTGTGAAATTAAAGACACCCAAATAAGAATAGAAAGAATTATACTTGCATCAAATAGGGCTTATATATATAGTAATAAATAGGAATGTATACATCTTTGTTTAGTTTGAAAGTTCTTTTGATCATGAGTATATTTTAGACAGTGATGAACCAAAGAGTGAACATCCCTTAGTTGTTCAAGCCATATATTCTGATTAACATGTATACATATATATAAAAATGTATAATAACATGAAACATGACGTCAACCTCCTTAAACCCCACTTGGAGAGGTAAGATTATGTAAACCAAAGTATAAATGATGATAGTAGTAGACATCTTCAATTAGATACCTAAAAGTGGAAAAATGTTTGCTAGTAATGATGATCATATAATATTATTTTAAGCAAATGTTAAACCACCTCACTAGATTACTAAGGATCCCATCAAATGGATGACCATGGATAGTACTATGAACATGCGATTGTCTATAGCACATGAATCTCCTCATTATAAGATGAGATAATTTGAAGTCTAATAGGAGATGAAGTTGTATCAAGATTCATATCAATAAAAGTCTCTCTCTCTCTCTCTCTATTGTAAAAGACACACAGCTTGATTTTATTCTTGAATCAACGGTTTTGTTTTAGTTGTGTTTGGATCCTTGTAACTGGATGCATAGTTGGTTTGAAACCCTTTGTTACACAATCAATGTCACTTTCTAAAGCACTCAATTGACCTCTCATGTATTGCTCAAAATATGAACAAAATAGATCGATTTGTTATGTAATTTCCACATCTATTCTACATATCCATGGCACACGAAGACATAATTTCTAATTTATACTTACAAAATAATTTTATAGAATTTTAAAAATAAAATTGCATGCTTGAATTTTTCAATTTTTCAAAATCCATAGAACTCTTGGATTAAAAATAGTTAAAAAAGAGAAAGGTGTACTCCCTCCACGAAACCCATTAACATCTTTCAAAGGAAAAAAAATAAAAAATTAAAAAATCTACCGTGAACGTCCAATAGGGAGACCCGCCTTTCCCTGCCTATGCATGTAGCCCATGGAATTGTCCGAAAGTGGGGAGGGCGGTAGAATCAAGGAACAGAAGAGAGGGGAGAAATGGGGAAGATGAAAAGGAAGGACGGAAATGCAGGGAAGATCGGACCCGCGATGGCCATCGGCATCGGCTGTGGTGTAGGGGTTGGGTTCGGTCTCATCGGGGGTTGGTTATTTTTTTTTGAATTTTCCTTCCAATTTCATCTCCTGTTGCTTCGTTATTTTATTCTCTTAATAATTACTCCAACGTTGTTATCTCTCACCTTGCCTTCCCATTCTACAAGAATATACCCTCTCTCGCATCCTTTCTACCATAAAAAATGACATTTTAAATTTGCGTTCTTTCTAGGCCTGTCTCCAGGCTTCACCATTGGCAACAATGTTAACAGGGGACTACATTGGAAGGAAAGGGTTGTAATGGATTGAGTGAATTTCTTTCTCTCTCCCTATATCTGAAAGGTGTCGAAAACATATAAATTTGAAGGGGCTCATGCTGCAAATCCAATAGAAGCACACCCCCCCACACACACATATATAAAAAATCTGGTGGTGCGTTTTACTTAAATATACTTAAAATATCTACAATGAATTTTAAAAAATACAAAATAAATATAATCAAATTATCATGTTTATAAATTCCAAAATACAGACTACTAGTGTTGGGAAAACTGAGTCAGATATGGTATGCAATAAGGAGCCCACAGAAAATGTTTGGCCACAAATTGCATGTAGCTTAGTTGTTTAGCGCACAAAATACTCAATGGGAGCGCAGATGTTCAAATCCTAGTTCTTTCATAAAAATAATATGGTATTATAGTCAGGTTAAGAGCCTTGAACACCAAAATCTGTCTGAAAACAGGGTTGTGGAGAAAAGTAGTCACAACTAAACCATAATGAGAAGCACGAACAATTTTTGCTACGATGAGATCTTGTAGCTTAATCATAGTGGATCCCAGCTCGCAGATGGTTTTATGTTTGAGTCCTACTTGATTCGTGAAGATTCATTAAGAATGGAATGTGCTCACAACTGAAATTAAGATCGCGCACCAAGAATTCTTGAAAAGAGTAGTTGCTACCTATTAATAAAATGTAGAATTGACATTCAAAGTAAGGCGAACGAGAGATGGGATATTAGTTGGGTTTGTTTCACAGTTGAAGGTTTAATCACACCCCATTAGGGTGTCATTCCTGCCCAATGCAAAGACCTGCACATCTTTATAACGAGTGATATAGATGATTTACTTGACCTCTAGCATGGTGGAAAGAGGCATGCCAAATATGTGGTCTTCAGACATCCATTAATTTTGGGGAGGAGCTACAGCTTGTCCAAAAAGCTTTTATCAATTGAAACCAAATTTAGACAAGAATGAAGATGCTAGTTTGCGATCATTGATGGCTTGCAGATTCTGATTAGATCTTACTTTTACTTATACATTTAACCGACTTGATGCCTATTAATAACCTCCCTTTATTTACTAGATTTAAAATGTATGCTCCTTTTATTATTCTATTGACGTAGAGATGCCACTAGGACTATCTATAATGGTCACAAATTACACTGTTAGTGCTCATAATAGTGTGCAAGAAGAGAGTAATTAGAAAGTTGTTGAAGGAGAGCTCCAAAGCAAGCAACAATCAGAGGTAACTGCGTCTATGAGGAAGAAAGACAAACTTCTATACTTTGTCATTGATTTGATAATATATTGATGATCAATGTCTATTCTCAATTGGTCATAATATAAGTTAATCAATGGGAAATTCATTCCCATATAACCATTGAAGCTAAAGACATGTAGGGAGACCAATAAGATTGTTAGTAATTTGAAGATTGCGCTTCGTCAATGCCTTCCTCTTAGGGTGGGGAAGGTGAGGGATAGTGTGCAAAGAAAGTGTCCATGGAGAGAGGTGGTAATGATATTGGCTGTCTAGAAAAGCATAGAGACCTTTCTTTTCCAACAGATTTTCCACTTGCCAATGTAGAGACAATTGCATCTTGTGGAAGCATTATCTAAGAAAAAATATCCTATTAGCCCAAATTTTTTTTTGTCTTCTCTTGTCTTGTGAAGATAATTGACACACTTGAATGTGGTTAAACCCCTTGGTGAAGTGGACGAGTGCTGATTGTCACTCGACTTGTTGATTTTTCTTTGACTTCACAAGTTGGAAGTTGTGCACTATCAAAAACAACAGAGAACAGAGAGCAAAATGGAAGAAATAGTTGAATGACTCACTGCACACTTTTATTCATTTGATGATACATATAAATAGATACATTAACCTATAATTATGTTAAGGAATTTGCCAGCAAACTAAATGTCTGACAACAAACTAAACTTAACAGTCAACGGCCTGGACACATCTACAGTTCTTTATTTCCACGTTCATCATGAATGAAATTCATTTATGACTTATTCTAACACTCCCCCCTGATGAATGATTGAATTTTGATGATCTGCTAACTTACCTTTACATAGTAAAAACCAACTAGCAACATAAAACAAAACAGTACGTTATGTATAAGCTATCCTTTCAAAATAGCTCTCGGACCAGTAAGAATTCATCTAGTTGCTTCCCAAGTATAGTGGCCTAGCTGTAATCTAAGTTTCAACTGTTGGAATATGCACTCAAAATAAACTTGTGAGCAGTCCTAGTTGGGTGTCAACCAACTTTAGTTAAGTTTCATTCAATAATAGTTAGTTGGCAATAGTTCCAATTTGCTGTCAGTTAAACTTGCTATTTTGTAGGAAAACCGATTAGTCTTCTGCTTTCTATAAATTTTAAAGTCTTTTCATGAATAAGAAGCAGTGTAACAGCTGTTTCTTTCCTGTTATGTTCTCTGGTTTTAATTTGATATCAGAGCAATAATAGGCAGTTGTTGCTGTTTTATGTTTGCTATAAAATCTTTCATGTTCGCTGTTTTTGGTGAATGTCAGCCCTGTTTTGCAGTAGAGAACTTGCCCAAGAATCTCCATGGGATTATCGGAGTGCTGTTCAGGATGGTGAGGAATCTATTGCAAAGCTGTTCCTTGTATAACATGCAAAAGAGATCAGAGGAAAGTAAATGCATCAGAATGTGTCCGTTTTACCAGTTTGAGTGGAGATCAATTTCATGTTGGAGCTGCTGCAATACGTTTTGATACAGTCAGAGTTGTTTTCTCCTGTTAGTCTATTTCTAAGTATGAATCTTTTAGGAGCTGCTATTCTCCGCAGATCAGAAATATCATAGAGTTTTTTTTTGTCACATAATTTTCTCAAAAATGGAAACACCTCTGGAAAAATATAATAGACATAATTTTCACACATGGAAAGTGAAAATGCAAATGGACTTCATAAACAAAAGTTTAGGGGGTATATTTAATGGCATTGAAGTAGTACGTACAGATGCTAAAAGGAAGATTTATTGGGAAGCTAGAGATGAAAAAGCCAAATATATCATAGTTCCTGCTCTTTGAGATTTAGAATTACATCATGCTGGTTTCGAAAAATCATTTAAAGAAATCTGAGATGAACTAAATAAGTTGTTTGGAGAAAAAACAACAAATATACAGTTTTCTTTGAAGCTTTAATTATTTAGATTCAAGATTTCTAATAAAATAACTGTTTTTAAGTTTTAACTACATAAGCAATCTGAGATCTCTCATTTAACAGCTAGCAAAAGTTGGTGATGTGGTTTATAAAGAGGATGCTAAAGCTATTTTTTTTGAATAGTTTGCCTTCAAAATATAGCAATGTTACATTTACTCTCAGTCAGATGTCTTCACAGACTTTAGAAGATGTGATTTCAGTCATCTTAGTTGAAGAAAAGAGAACAAATTATAGGGGACTCATGAGAAGATACCGAGCTTGAGCTTGCATTATACTCAAAGCAAAGGATGGAAAAGACAATGCTAGGTAAGAATGAGGTCGAATGTTGCTATTGCAAGAAATTAGGACATACGGCTATTAATTGTAAAACTCATGTAAATGACCTTCTCAAAGGTAAAGTTAAAGAATCCGTAAATATAGCTGTTGTTGGGGAACCACAAGATGTTGTTAGTGACGATGACATTATTGAAAATGGAGAACATGTTCTATTTTGAAGAGGCCAATGCTTTGTAGATAGGAAATGATGGAATAGAGGCTAGATAGATGCTCAATAGTCTGAGATGCCTAATGGTTTGGAGAAACTATGCCTCATTGAGATTATGAGACATACATGTGAGGATTGATGTCCAAAAGTTTAGAAAGACATTTGAAATCTATATGTTCAACATCATGCCTTTATGAGGGTGACGAGACACATCATGTGCAAATGGTGTCTAATGATGTTGGGAACTTGGATGATGGCTAGGTGACCATACTAGCAGTTGGGAGCAGTTTGAAGAAGTCTTATTGGTCTATGAACTATATTTAAAGAGTAGCTTTTACATAATGTATTTTCCTAAGTTACAGGTTTGGGTTCAGGGATGGTTCGTGTATGCAAACCTGGTACGTGGGTGCATGAAAGTTTTTTTAGGGGTTTGGGTGCGTATGGGTACACGTGTGTGTGTGTCTATATATATATATATATGCATTATAAATACAAAAAAATAAGAGAAATATACAGAATAGTAAAACTAAATCATTGCATATGCACAATATGATACTTGATCATTGATCAATGCCAAATGCCAAAGATAAATATTAAATGCCAATTGATAGATGAATTTTCTGTTTCAGAAATATATGTAATCCTTGAATTGGAAAAAAAAAAGTAGATTATGAGTGGGCTGCTATGTTCATAGTACATAAATATTAGTATTTAATTGCTGCAAATATATCTGAATTTTCTGTGATCTAATCTTGATTCAAAGGAATCTAATTGCTAAGTATTAAAATCTCTGAAGTGAGCAATTTAATTAGATATTACTCAATATTCCAATCGGGGATGTTACACAGCTCACATCAATTCTCTCTCCACTATGGGGTAATTGCATATCTGTATGGAAATACTGCACTGCTATATTGTTAACTTAGATTCAGATGAGTGAATGCTGCATTGAGCTCTCTCTCTAAATAGAATATTGTTACCTTTAACTGGTTGCATCATCCACTAAGGTAAATGCCAATTGGTCTCCTTCGAATACGATCACCTCCCTTTAAAATGCCAAGATGGAGAGAAAATATTGTGAGAGCATAATGAGAGGTAAAAATGAAATGTATGTGTGTTTGAAGGCCACATATTGGGCCATTTTGGGGTTAGGAAGAAAAAAGAGTTTTTTAATTAAGTTTGGGCCCACTTTTTTTTAAGGCTGGCCTGTGGGTCCGCATGGGTGCGCCCAGGTCCGTGCTGGGTGCGCACAAGGTGCATGCCCATCACTGTGGGTGCGCACCCTGGGGCACCCACAGTGCTGGGCGTGCACCCAGCAGGTACCCATAAACGCACCCATACCTGGTGCATACCTATACCCGGTTTGGGGCCTGTGGGTATGAACCCTGCAACTTAAGTATTTTCTATTTTTTTGTTTTGTAAGTCAGTTTATTATTGCAGTATTAAGAGGGTGTCTTGGATTATACACACAAAATAAATGTGTGTGAGTAGTCCCTGTTAGGTGTCATCCTTAATCAATAATAATTAGCTAGCAATAGTTCCAGTTTACTGTCAGTTATACTTGCTATTTTGTAAGAAGATCGATGAGTCTTCTACTCCTATAAATTTGTAAAGTTGTTTCATAAATAATAAGAAGTGATTTAGTTGTTTCTTTCTTGTTATCTTTTTTGGTTTTAATTCCAACATCATTGGACACCATTTTCCCACGAAGTGTCTCATCACCTTCATAAAGATATGATGTTGATATTCCAGATTTCAGATCTCTGTCTAAACTATTGGACACCCATCCTCACATGTACGTCTTACATCTTGCAACCCCAATAAGGTATATAGTCTTTGATCCACAAGCACTTCAAAATATTGAGCATCTAGCTATCTTTAACTACATCCTTCCCCCTCTTAAAAATAGAACAAATTCTTCATCTTCTATGATGCTATCATCACTGTCAACATTTGGTGGTTGATCAACAACAACTATATTTATTGATTCTTTAACTTTTCCTTTGAGAAGGTCAATTGCATGAATTTTATAATTAATTGTAGTATGACATAATTTCTTGCAGTAGTAACATTCAATCTTGTTCTTACTTGACATTCTCCTTCCCATCCTTTTCCCGAGTATAATGTTAGCTCAAGCTGAGCATCTTCTCTTGAATCCCCTGTAATTGCTCTCTTTTCTTCAACTAAGAGTGCTAAAATCGCATTTGCTAAAGTCTGTGAAGACGTATGACTGAGAGTAAATATAAAATTGCTATATTTTGAAGACAAACTATTCAGCAAGACAGCTTTCACATCCTCTGTATCAACCACAACCCCAATTTCTGCAAGCTGGTTAATGTGAGATCTCAGCTTGCTTATGTGGTTGGACATAGTAATTTCATCAAACATCTTGTTGGCTAACAGATTTGCTTCTTCCAAATTATTACAAATACTAACTCTGACCCACTTAAGAAACAAATCTGTAGACAATAGTTGGGTAAACAGTCTTTCCTTGTTTCCCTCTAAATTTTAATAAGATACAACTCCCTTTTGTCTTTACTGTCCTTCCATGACCTGTTTAACATGCGTTTGGTGGATGTTTCAAAGAGGTGATTTTCTGCATCTCTGTTGGCTGTACCAAGATTTACCTTTTCAATGTTGTAATCCTTGGCAGAGGGGCTTAATATCTCTTTCTCAGTGGTGGGCTTAGCTACTTCTGCCACCCAATTTCCTGTTTTTGGATCTATATCCACTCTTGAAGTGTTCTTTAGTTTCTTGGGTTTGGATTTTTTAGTGATATATTTGCTCACCATCTCATCCACAGGGATGGATACTGGAACTATGTTCCTCTTCTTATTAATGTTGGCTGTCAACCAGTTTGGAGTACCTCTTGCTGAGTCCTTGACACTGTCAGTCTTCTGAGGAGTAGGGGTGATTATCGCCATTGAATTCAGCTCTAGGAAGCTATCTGTTAGTTGGTCTTGATCCATGTTTTGGAAAGGGGTTTGTTCCTCTTCTTTTTCTTCGTTTGAATCCAAATCTACCACCACTGCAATTTCCGACTTCTGTTTTCTATTAGCCTTTGATTTAGACCGAGTTACCCGTTTGGAAGGGTGTGCAGTGACTGAGTCTATTGATTCCTTGGTACTTGATGACCGTTTAAACTTTGATTTAGCTTTATCTGCATCACAAGGTGCAACATTATTATCAGAAAACAAAGTTGGGGAAGAGGGTTTGGGGGTTTGTTTGAACCCCAAGGCCTTCGAGTTTTGAGTTCTCTTTGTCCTCCTTTCTCTAAGCCAATCCTTTGTTCTTCACATGACACTCAAAGTTCTCATTTCTATATCATCCTCTTCGATTTCTGCCCAGTTCACTTTAGGGAGAGGGTGGTTTTTCACCTCTCGAATTTTGGATCAATTACATCCTTTTCATCTTCTTGCAGATCAGTTATGTTAATCTTCATGCTGAGGGTTATTATTTGCTGAAGGGTGAACCTGCTCCAATGCCTCTTTCTTACTTCAAATTCATCTGGACAATCCTCCCAATAATCTTCCAAATAAAATATAGGAAGAAATTGGTTTCCAAGTTTCAAATGTTGTTGAGCAAATCCTTTATTATCAAAACCCTACCTGGCCTTGTAATATCTGAAATCAAACCTCTTTAAATCATAGCCAATACTTAGTGCATCTAAGAATGTTTTGCATGAACAATAACCTAACTCCAAAGGAAAAGAACTATCGTACTCATCTTCTGGCAAGTATTTCTTAATTACCAGTGCCAATTGTCTGCATACCTCAGCTGGAACAAAGCAATCTAAAGTGTACCTCGGTAACTTCAAAGGTTCTCCTTCAAACCCCCCACGCGAACATAGGTAAAGTGAGGGTACTGGATGTAATAACTGCCGAAGATGCTTATGAATTGCTTGGCTTCATCTATTATTCTTTTGGCCAACGTACCAGTTATTTCAAAAAGAAACCTTCCTGTGGAAATATCATTAACTTTCCTGTAATCTTCTGTTGCTTTATCTTTCTGTAACAAAGGGTAATATTCATAAATTCTAACTCCCTGAAAGCAAGGTTCATGCGGAAGGCCAACCCATTCCCTTGTGCAAGCTAGGCAATACATAAGGTAGGATGACATAGAGAAATTTTTAGAGCCGAGGCGAGCTAAGTTCAGCTGTTCTGTTATGCCTTCCGCTATAACCTCTCCCCAATCAAGGTATTGAGTCCCTTCCAAAATAATTTGCATCAAATAGTACATCCAATTTGAAAAAAGATAAACATTGTCAGACCCTTTCACTCTGTGCAACAATACCACTAAATCCCTTACATAAGGCTTCAGGTGCTCGCAGTTGAGGGATTTTGGCAATCTAGAACCTCCTTTTTGGAATTTCAGCAACCAGTTCCTAGCTATTATGTTTTTGCATGCAGACTCCTTTTTAGCATACTCTTTGGCTGACAAGGTTGGGGTGAACTCTGAATAGGTTTCTTGCTCTGGGATTTTAAACACGGAGATAATTGTTTCTCTGTCTATAGACAACAAAACTTCTCCGTCAACTTTACGAATGCACTGGTGCTAGGCATCATACCCCAGCCTCTGTATTCCTCCTAGGTCATCTAATGCCCCATTGACACATTTAAGCAAAAGAAAACACTCAAGGACTAATGTACCATTTACATCATAAAGAACTGAAAATAAACCAATATGCATTTAAGTCCAACAACGACGTCACAAATTCCATAGACAAAAACGTTTAATCAATAAGAGAATTATATTCCATAAATCACTAAAACAATACTAATATAAAATTGCTCTCTAAAGTCTCTAATAGTTTCAATTTGATAAGAATGCCCATTTACAATAAATATGTAAAACATTTATCCAATTAACTATCTGGTACTAGAGATCACATTTAGGGTTAAAGTTCGTTCCCTTAATTCTATAATTTCAAAAAGCTATGAAATACGCATCAATCCCAATATTAATACCAATTAAACATATATATATATATATATATATATATATATATATATATATATATACTACATTTAAAAAATGAACATGAAATTAAATTAATCTAATTGCATTTTAACAAATAATAAATTATATATATAAATATATTATTAAAAAAATATTTTAACATATATACAATTTTAAAACTAACTAGTAATAGAAATCACACATATTAAAAGTATTTAATAAAAAATAAAACTTAAAATAAATTTTATTTAATTTAAAACGAATTTACAAATTTTAAAACAAAATTAAAAAAAAAACAATTTACAAAAGTTAATGGGTGGGGAGCAGGCCCCATGCGCTCCCACACCCCGCTCCCATGCGCGCAACCCAAGTAGGCAGGTGTACTGTCTATGCAGTGTCCACTGCCCACGGCAGTGAGGTACTATGCAGGCAGTACCTTGTGCTCGTGGCAGCAATATGCGAGAGGGGGGTAGGGGGTGTGGTGGCCCTTGCCCCCATAACAATTTTTTTTTATAATTTTTTTATAATTTATTTCCAAGCACGTTTTACCATAAAAACATGAATATCAAAATAGATATATTTTTTTCTTTTAAAAGAAATTCGAAATACGGAATAAGGCAAATTATATTTTTTTAAAAAGGTAAACACATTCTTTCAATGCATTTCTTTCCAAGTGAATATATTTTGACTTTTTCTCTCCTTTGTCTTTTTCTGGGTTTTATTATTTTTTTGACAGTGTATTTTTTAACAGACTGTTTTTCTAGAGAATGAATTTTTTTACCCATAATTCATTTTTCAACCAAAAAATTGATTTTCTTCCATAGAACAAATTAGTTTTCCAAGACACAATAATTGGACTATAGTCTAGTTTATTTTTTTTTGTTTTCTAGGAGATTTATAGTGAATTTTTTTATAAAATTTTGACAACATAACTCTACTATGCCAAGTCTCAATAAAACCTAAAAATAATAGATCTAAGGGTTTTCTAAATACCCAAAACCATAGAAACTCCAAACAACATCTATTAAGATAAAATGGAATTACTCAAACACAAGAACACCATTTATTTGCAAAACAGATATTAACAAAAAAGGTTTTCAAACCCTACTTTGGATCCAATGCAAAAATTCTGAAAATGAAGCCCTTGAAGAATGTGGAAACTTGAATCCTTCAAGAATGGATCCAACCAATAGATCTGAAACCACGTATGTAGATTCCAAGCACAAGAATCCAGAAAAACACACAAAGCTTTCAACACAACATGCAACCACAAACACCCAAATCCTCCAAAATGTCAAAAACACCAAGCTCTCCAAAAATCCTCCAAAACCTGTTCAATCCCAAAATGAATGAACAATTCCCCATAAAGAGATTCAATTTCCCCCTTTCATACAAACCCTAATGACAACACACCAGTCAATGCCTAAAACAACTCAACTCAAAATTGAAAGAAAATCCTAATTAAATAAATAAAATATTTTTTTAATTGCACAACTCAACTTTGACTTCTTAAAACAAGTTGCTATTTTTTGAATCCAAATTACTTTTTCAACAATATTAATGCACATGTAATTAATTAAATAATATATATTAAATAGATTAAATATTTAAAGCACAATTAAACCACACAATTAAATATTTAATTATTTAATAAGGCATAAAAACACATTTAACTCTAATTTTAATTAAATAATTAATTAAATCCAAATATTCAAATATTTGAATTTTAATTAATTTTCTCAAATAAACATAGGAATATAATTAATATTCAATTTCAACTATAATCATTAAATCAATAATCACAAAAAATCACTCACTTATGAAATTAATCAACTGAGACTAAACAAAGCAAAACCAAACATGCTCAAGAAAGGGATCCACGAATTCACGTCAACTAGACGAATCCGGGTAAGGTAGTCAAATTGATACTCGTCCAATCTTAGGACAAATAGGCTTAGGTTAGGGTTTTGGGTCTAACTGTTACTTCCCCTCTTTACCATTGAGATGAATATATATGTGCACACTCACTCCTGCCAATTCAGGGAAGACGATGCCCTGACTCTGCAAACTTGACATCACAAGAACAAGCATGTACATCCAATATAAATATAGCAGACAATGATAGGGTTTGATCGAACGTGTCGATTTCGCAGAGGCAAGTAACTACGTCTCCATCCTCTACAACAACAAACTCGCAAAACAGGTACTAACACATGATAACCATACACATGCAAGTATGAGGTCAGTAACATCATAAACCATTATAAACATAAAACATCACATCATGATAATATCATCATCTAACTATGCAATCACATGATAAACATATAACGATCATAATCCAGAATCATCACCCACTGAAACAGTAATTGCTCACATGAAATGTAGCATAAAAGAATTCGGCCAATCAATTGAAATAATAGCCTAAAAGAGTACGACAACTGAAACTGAAAGCAAACTATGAGTGGGTACTACATCCACCCCCTTAGGATTAGGCTTACTCTTGGAAGCTTGTAAACAAATAGGGATATAACTCTCGAAATCTTGATGCGTCCTCCCAAGTGGCTACCGACTCATCATTTGGGTCCCATTGGACCCTTATTTGGTCGATGGTTCGATCCCTGAGAATCAAATCCCATCGCTGAAGAATACGAATAGGATCCTAAGTCAGCTGCCTATCCTCTACCTGTAAAGCATTCCAATCAAGAACATGCACAATGTCTGGAATATAGCATCTAAGAACAGAAACATGGAAAACATCATGAACGCGAGATAGGCTAGGCGGCAAAGCAAGATGGTAAGCAATTGGTCCTATCCTCTCTAGGATCTCAAAAGGCCCAACAAAGCGAGGTGCCAACTTCTAACCCTTTCCGTAACGGATCGGACTCTTCCGTGGGCGCACTCTCAAAAACACTTTATTTCCAACTGCAAACTGCCTATCCACCCTATGAGCATCTGCATACTTCTTCTGTCTATCCTGTGCAGTGACCAAATGCTCACGAATACGCACTACCTGCTGTTCCATATCTCAAAGCATCTCTGGACCAAGAAGAATGCGGTCCTCCAATTTGTCCCAACTCAAAGGAGTACGACAAGGACGACCATACAAAGCATGGAAAGATGACATGCCAATGGAGCTGTGATAACCATTGTTATATGCAAACTCAATTAAATACAAATATTCCTCCCAATGAGTCTTTTTTTCCATGACATACATCCTCAACATGTCCTCAAGCACCTGATTAACCTGCTATGTCTGTCCATTGGTCTGAGGATTGTACGCCGAAGTGAAATTCAGCTGAGCACCAAAATCATGCTGTAGTGAAGTCCAAAATGCAGAATTAAACACATGATCTTGATCCGAGATAATCCTGCGGGGAATACCACGAAGTCTCACAATATCTTGCATAAAGACTCTGGCTACAGAAGCTGTTGTATAGGATGATCTCATAGAGGATAAATATGCTACCTTAGTCAACCGGTCAATAGTCACCATGATAGCATTGTGTCTACGATAAGTCAAAGGCAAACCAACAATGAAATCTATTGAAATGATATCCCACTTCCTAGATGGAATGAGATTTGGTTGTAAAAGCCTTGCTGGATGTTGATGTTCTGCCTTAACCCTCTGACAATCTAAGCATCTAGCCACAAAATCTGCAATGTCATGCTTCATACTAGACCAATGGTAGAGCTGTCGAAGGTCTGCGCGCATCTTTTTGACACTAGGATGTGCTGAATAGGGTGCACGATGAGCCTTTGATAGGACTAATGTACGGAGATCATCTAATGGTGGTACATAAATCCGGCTCGTGTGTCGCAAAAGATCATCCTACTTCATGATAAAACCTGAGAATTTGCCCTCCAAGGGTCTTCCTGACTCAATCTCTGACTTCACCTCCTGATACAAAGTATCTCTAGGAAGTGTTTGGAGAATCTTACTTTGCAAGTCCACACTGAGAGTCAACTCTAGAAAAGCCTTCCTCTTACGACTCAATGCATCAACTACTACATTTTCCTTTCCCTGAATATACTTGATCTCAAAGTCATATTCACAAAGGAGCTCAATCCACCTTCTCTGTCTAGTATTCAGATTAGGCTGAGTAAAGATGTACTGAAGACTGCGATGATCACTATGTAGCTCAAATCGATGCCCTAACAAGAAATGCCTCCATTAGACCAAAGCATGAACCTGTGAGCTCCCAACCAATCCATTCCCAATACCTGGGATCTCCTTCGGAAAAATTGCTCTTTGTAGGAGTTCATTGATATCTTTTCGAAGGAGATCCCAGGTATTGGGAATGGATTGGTTGGGCGCTAATGGGTTCATGCTTTGGCCTGATGGAGGCATTTCTTGTTAGGGCATCGGCTTGAGCTACACAGTGATCATCGCAGTCTTCAGTACATCTTTACTCAGCCTAATCTAAATGCTAGACAGAGAAGGTGGATGGAGTTCTTTTGTGAATATGACTTTGAGATCAAGTATATTCAGGGAAAGGAAAATGTAGTAGCTGATGCATTGAGTCGTAAGAGGAAGGCTTTTCTAACGTTGACTCTCAGTGTGGACTTGCGAAGTAAGATTCTCCAAGCACTTCCTAGAGATACTTTGTATCAGGAGGTGAAGTCAGAGATTGAGTCAGGAAGACCCTTGGAGGGCAGATTCTTAGGTTTTGTCATGAAGTGGGATGGTCTTTTGCGACACAAGAGTCGGATTTATGTACCACCATTAGATGATCTGCGTACATTAGTCCTATCATAGGCTCATGGTGCACCCTATTCGGCACATCCTGGTGTCAAGAAGATGCACGCAGACCTTCGACAACTCTACCATTGGTCTAGTATGAAGCGTGACATTGCAGATTTTGTGGCTAGATGCTTAGAATGTTAGAGGGTTAAGGCAGAACATCAACATCCAGTAGGGCTTTTACAACCGAATCTCATTCCATCTTGGAAGTGGGATATCATTTCGATGGATTTCATTGTTGGTTTGCCTTTGACTTCTCGTAGACACGATGCTATCATGGTGACTGTTGACCGGTTGACTAAGGTAGCACATTTCTCCCCTATGAGATCATCCTATACAACAACTTCTGTAGCTAGAGTCCTTATGCAGGATATTGTGAGACTAAATGGTATTCCTCGCAGGATTATCTCGGATCGAGATCTTGTGTTTACTTTTGCATTTTGGACTTCACTACAACATGATCTTGGTGCTCAGCTGAATTTCACTTCGGTGTACCATCTTGAGACCGATGGACAAACAGAGCGGGTTAATCAGGTGTTTGAGGACATGTTGAGGATGTATGTCATGGACAGACAGACTCATTGGGAGGACTATTTGTATTTAGTCGAGTTTGCATATAACAATGGTTATCACAGCTCCATTGGGATGTCACCTTTCTATGCTTTGTATGACCGTCCTTGTCATACACCTTTGAGTTGGGACAAATTGGAGGATTGCATTCTTCTTGGTCCAGAGATGCTTCAAGATATGGAGCAGTAGGTAGTGAGTATTCGTGAGCATTTGGTCATTGCACAGGATAGACAGAAGAAGTATGCAGATGCTCATAGGGTGGATAGGCAGTTTGCAAGTGGAGATAAAGTGTTTTTGAGAGTGCGCCCACAGAAGAGTCTGATCCGTTACGGAAAAGATTTGAAGTTGGCACCTCACTTTGTTGGGCCTTTTGAGATCTTAGAGAGGATAGGACCAGTTGCTTACTGTCTTGCTTTGCCGCCTAGCCTATCTTGCGTTCGTGATGTTTTCCAAGTTTCTATTCTTAGACGCTATATTCCAGACATTGTGCATGTTCTTGAATGGAATGCTTTACAGGTAGAGGACGAGCAACTGGCTTTGGAGCTCATTTGTATTCTTCAACAGCGGGATTTGATTCTCAGGGGTCGAACCATCGACCAGGTATGGGTCCAATGGGACCCAAATGATGAGTCGACAGCAGCTTAGGAGGACGCATCGAGATTTCGAGAGTTATGTCCCTATTTGTTTATAGGCTTCCAAGAGTAAGCCTAATCCTGGGGGGGGTGGATGTAGTACCCACTCATAGTTTGCTTTCAGTTTCAGTTGCCATACTCTTTGAGGCTATTATTTCAGTTGATTGGCCGAATTCTTTTACGCTACATTTCATGTGAGCAGTTACTGTTTCAGTGGGTGATGATTTTGGATTATGATTGTTATATGTTTATCATGTGATTGCATAGTTAGATGATGATATTATCATGATGTGATGTTTTATGTTTATAATGGTTTATGATGTTACTGACCCCATACTTGCACGTGTATGGTTATCATGTGTGTTAGTACCTGTTTTGCATATTTGTTGTGGTAGAGGACATAGACATAGTTACTTGTCTTGGCGAGATCTACACGTTCGACCGAACCCTATAATTGTCTGCTATATTTATATTGGATGTACATGCTTGTTCTTGTGATGTCAGGTTTGTAGGGTCAGGGCATCGTCTTTCCTGAATTGGTAGGAGTGAGCGTGCCTATAAATATTCATCTCAATGGTAAAGAGGGGAGGTAACAGTTAGATCTGAAACCCTAACCCAAGCCTATTTGTTCTAAGATTGGACGAGTATCAGTTTGACTACCTTACCCGGATTTGTCTAGTTGACGTGAATTCGTGGATCTCTTCGTTGAAAATGTTTGATTTTTCTTTGTTTGGTCTCAGTTGATTGATTTCATAAGTGAGTGATTTTCTGTGATTATTGATTTAATGATTATAGTTGAAATTGAATAATAATTATATTCCTATGTTTATTTGAGAAAATTAATTAAAATTCAAATATTTGAATAGTTGTATTTAATTAATTATTTAATTGAAATTATAGTTAAATATGCTTTTATGACTTATTAAATAATTAAATATTTAATTGCGTGGTTTAATTGTGCTTTAAATAGTTAATCTATTTAATATATTATTTAATTAATTACACGTGCATTAATATTGTTGAAAAAATAATTTGAATTCAAAAAAATAGGAACTTGTTTTAAGGAGTCAAAGTTGAGTTGTGCAATTAAAAAGATATTTTATTTATTTAATTAGGATTTTCTTTCAATTTTGAGTAGAGTTGTTTTAGAGATTGACCGGTGTGTTGTCATTAGGGTTTGCATGAAAGGGGGAAATTGAATCTCTTTAGGGGAATTGTTCATTCATTTTGGGATTGAATAGGTTTTGAAGGATTTTTGTAAAGCTTGGTGATTTTGGAGGATTTGGGTGTTTGTGATTGCATGTGTTGAAAGCTGTGTGTTTTTTTGAATTCTTGTGCTTGGAATCTACGTACGTGGTTTCAGATCTATTGGTTGGATCTATTTTTGGAGGATTTAGGTTTCCACATTCTTCAAGGGCTTCACTTTCAGTATTTTTGCATTGGATCCAAGGTAGGGTTTGAAAACCCTTTTTGTTAGTTTTTGTTTTGCAAATAAATGGTGTTTTTGTGTTTGAGTAATTCCATTTTATTTTAATAGATGTTGTTTGGAGTTTCTATGGTTTTGGGTATTTAGAAAACCCTTAGATCTATTATTTTTAAGTTTTATTGAGACTTGACATAGTAGGGTTATGCTGTCAAAATTTTGTAGAAAAATTCACTATAGATCTCCTAGAAAACAAAAAAATAAACTAGACTATAGTCCAATTATTGTGTCTTGGAAAAATAATTTGTTCTATAGAAGAAAATCAATTTTTGGTTGAAAAATGCATTATGGGCAAAAAAATTCATTCTCTGGAAAAACACAGTATGTTAAAAAATACAGAGTCAAAAAAATAATAAAACCTAGAAATGGACAAAGAAGAGAAAAAGTCAAAATGTATTCACTTGGAAAGAAATGCATTGAAAGAATGTGTTTAGCTTTTAAAAAAATAATAATTTGCCGTATTCCGTATTTTGGATTTCTTTTAAAAAAAAAAATATATCTATTTTGATATTCACGTTTTTATGGTAAAACATGCTTGGAAATAAATTAATAAAAAATAATTATAAAAAAAAAATTGTGATGGGGGCGGGGGCCACCACACCTCCTACCCCCCTCTCGTGTACTGCTGCCACGAGTAGTAGGTAATACTTGCACAGTACCTCACTGCCGTGGGCAGTGGGTATTGTGTAGACAGTACCCCTGCCTACTTGGGCTGCGGGCATGGGCGCAGGGTGTGGGAGCGCGTGGGGCCTGCTCCCTACCCATTAACTTTTGTAAATTGTTTTTTTAAAATTTTGTTTTAAAATTTGTAAATTCGTTTTAAATTAAATAAAATTTATTTTAAGTTTTATTTTTTATTAAATACTTTTAATATGTGTGATTTCTATTAATAGTTAGTTTTAAAATTGTATATATGTTAAAATATTTTTTTAATAATATATTTATATATATATATATAATTTATTATTTGTTAAAATGCAATTAGATTAATTTAATTTCGTGTTTATTTTTTAAATGTAGTATATATATATGTATTAGGATATATATATAAAATATGTTTATCTTTAATTGGTATTAATATTGGGATTGATGTGTATTTAATAGCTTTTCGAAACTATAGAATTAATGGAATGAACTTTAACCCTAAATGTGATCTCTAGTAAACTAGATAGTTAATTGGATAAATGTTTTACGTATTTATTGTAAATGGACATTTTTATCAAATTGAAACTATTAGAGACTTTAGAGAGCATTTTTATATTAGCATTGTTTTAGTGATTTATGGAATCTGATTCTCTTAGTGATTAAACGTTTCTGTCTATGGAATTTGTTACATCGTTGTTGGACTTAAATGCATATTGGTTCATTTTCAGTTCTTTATGATGTAAATGGTATATTTGTCCTTGAGTGTTTTCTTTTGCTTAAATGTGTCAATGGGGTATTAGATGACCTAGGAGGAATATAGAGGCTGGGGTATGAGTCTTATAGGCATGTTTTCTATCTTATGATATGGTGTGTGTATTATGCTTTATCGCCCTAAATTGACCATGTAGGCTCATGTTATACTGTATTCCGAAAATGGGTATCTTGTAGTCATTTTTGGTTCTTGGGTATGATACTGGATTTGGGATTACCTAGTTGTATACTTATGTTAGATCTATGTGGAATCTATGAGCCTAGGGTAGGTTACCTGGATGTGTAGTAGGGGGTGGTTTGCAATAAGCGCCGGGGCCCACAAGTGGTTGCCAGGATCACTTATTGTAAGTAATCTTAATCAAGTGAAAACCTAATATGACATTGAGAGGTATTGAAATGAATTTAATAAGATGTGTTTCCTCAACCATGCTTGAGTGCTAGTATAGATTAGGATGGAGGATGAGATGATGTTTGCCGCCTTGAGAGATGTGTGTCTGGCATAGTTAATGGCTTTGTCTGTATGAGAGGTCATTGATACCATGTATGGTCACTTGAGTGTCGGGGTCTAGAGGGACTGCCAGGACAAAACTTAAGGGTTAGACGTACATGATGACACCTTCCTATATATAGTCTAGTTATCCTACATGTTTCGGTTGCCTCTAGATTAGTGAGTCTTACCTTTCACTATTTTTTGTACACTTGGAGTTAGAGAGCTTTCAGGATCCCCTTGCTTAGTGGTTTCATTTTTCTTTGGTATTGGTTATCCGAGTGGGGTCTGTTGTTATCTCCTCAGTACGGTGGGGTGGACCTTTGTGGATCCACATGGATGGGTGGTAGTGATTCTTTACCATTTGAGATTTGACGTCCTTGTTCCAGTTCTTGATGGTTCTTCTGCAGTTGGGTTCTTTATGATTCTTCATTGGTGGAATTGTTCTTATCTTCATTTATTGTAATCTTGTATTAGAGTATCGCATGTGACACCTAATCTGGATATTGTATTATTATTGTTAGAGTGATTACTACATACCCTACGACATGTGCATTGGATGTGAGTTTATGTAGGTTTCATGGTTGTCCATGAGGATTGTAATTATTGATGTAAGTTGTATTTGTTATATCTATGATATGAAATCTTTTGTTATGGTTATTTAGATGAGTTCTATTCTTATGTAATTCTAGGTCATGGGACCTTTGAGTTTTGTAATCTATGTTGGTTGTTGTGTTAATGTGAGTAAATGGTTGTTGCTTCCGCATTAATGTTTATCTTGTTATGTAAACTTTAACAAAAAAATTATTCATCAAACTTAGTATCATGTTCTAGGTTAATCTCTCTTGAGTTTCCTGGCGGGGCGTTACATTGGCATCATATCTATTCACACATTCCCTTATTAACTTTGGGCAATAAACAATAGGAGGGAATGCGGTGGCCTCAACGAGACCACTTTCAGTATTTTCTTTAATAAAGGGCTCTCCTGTTTCATTCTCTAGTCTTTGCTTAAATTCTTCTAGGTCGAATTTGGCAAGAGGGGTGTCTCCTAGGATTGTGGACTCACATACCAAACTATTTGCATTATCAAAAATTTGAAACGCAGGCCTCTTACGCTCTTCTTTTCACCATCTGCTATATGCAAATTAACTTAACCCCAAATTCCTTTTAAAACTTATCTCAGGTCAAATCTTCAAGAATTTAATTCAAAATCTGTTACGCGTGTGAATCCATAGTGATGTGACGTTCGTGGCTTGAATATTTATTACTAGTCACATCAACGCGCAACCTTATTTAACAATAATTACCCCACTTTTGTCATCTCACCAACTCATGATTGCTTGTTCTGTGAATATTCCATTTCAATCATGACCATTTCACTTGTACCCAATGAGCTCCTTTGAACTTGAATGAGAGTGTTCACCAGGTTCATCTCCGCTTTCTTTTTAAAAGCGTGTGTGTGTTTTGACAAGTCAGAATGACAAGACATCGTGCTGACGCAAGCTTGACATGACGGGCTGACAAAATGATTTGACATCAGGCTTTGAACTCGTTGAATCGGATGAACTATACGAACCTACGGGTTCAAGAGGTTCAAGGGGTACTATGATAAATTTGCACAAGGAAAAAGACACTAAATGCCCGACGAACTTCTTGAACTTGTTGGACTTATGTGAACTGCTTTGAACTTACTTCTTTCAAGAATCAACGACTACTCTATGGACTCTTTCCCAAATTCATAGACTCGAATTTGAATAAAGGAGGGTGTTAAAATTTTGAGGGTTGAGTGCGATGGGGAGCAACACTAACACATCTTTAATCTGAATAATTGCAGCTTCAAAGAGAACTTTGGATTTGTTGCTTTTGCTCTAGACAACTTATTTAATTCATCCCAATTTTCTCTCGATGATTTTCCCAAATCAACATGATGCAATTTTGAATTTGAAAGAGCAAGGTCAATAATGGACTTGGCTTTTTCTTCTCTACTTTTCCAATCAATTTTCCTTTTAGCATCTATAAGTACTAGTTCTGTGTCATTTACTTACCCCATACATTTTTGTTCATCAATTGAATTTGTATTTTCACTTTCCATGTGAAAATTATGACCATTAGATTTTTGTAGAGGTGTTTCCATTTTCAGATATTATCACAATAGAAGGATTTGCAGCAGCAACAGGGGCTTTAGTGACCCTTTTGCACTTTGTACTCCATTTCTTCCTCTAGCAGCCAGCAATCATGAGAAATTCTTCTGCTATCTTTCAGGTACGCAGCATAGGTCCGCACAGCAGCATCCTCAAACACACTGGTAGCAGCTTTCTCCAATTGATCTATGCATTGGCTACTTTAGCCTCATTCCTTGTAAAATATATGAGGCTCCAACATCTATGGTCAAATTGCAGACACAAATCCTTTCAATACTTATGCGAGCAAGCATTTTTTCTGATCCCCATAACTGCTATGCAGAGCAATATAGACAAGGCCCTGAATCATATTAAAGAACAGCAGAGAACTGAGAGCAATATGGAAGAAACAGTTGAATGACTTGCTGCATACTTTTATTCATTTAATGACACATAAAAATATAATCACAACAGTCATGCTATAATTCTGTTAAGGAATTTGCCAGCAAACTAAGACTATTGCCAACAAACTAGACTTAACAACTTGGACGCATCTACAGTTCTTTATTTCCATGTTCATCATAAATGAAAATCATTTATTACTTATTTCAACATGCACCACATCTTGTTGAGAATATTTCTTTATCTACAAGTTCCACAATTGCATTTTGTCTTTCTTTCCTTCTAATCTATCTAGGTACTATATCTTTGGCTATATAAAATTGTAGTTGCATCATTGACTTATGCTTTAGTCAATATTTGGTTGCTTACCACTTTTGAAATTCAATTTAAGGACTTTATGATCTTTTCATACTTTATGATTACACCACTTGTTAATTTATAGTAAAAAACCCCATATGTAATCTTCCTTGTAGTAGTGTAATATAGCTATGTATTCTTTCTCCTCGTTCACGTTGTGTATGATTTTGTTCATGCCCATGAAATTTTGAGATTAGTTTTCACATTTTTCAGGTTTACTATAATTATGATTTGTTTTTCCTATCACTTCTTAGCCTCTTATCACATTATTTATTTACAATTTGGGTGCATTGTTCCCTCTCATGCTTTCAAGTTTTTGATAGAGTTGAGTATACAAAATGTATGGGGGATGACATAAGAAATTATGCAAACAGTACACAAAATTACAAATAAAAATACATGTTATAATTGAAGGCTTTTGTAGTTAGGCTTAACAAAAAATAGATGATTGAGTTGTAATTGGGTTGCTCTTATATTGATAAGAACTATGAAACAACGGAAATTTATAAGGCATTACATGGTCTAAAGGTTTTGTGAATAGAGGAAGGGGCAAAATGATTGAAGGGCCAACTAGTGGATTACATTCACCCTTCTTCCTACTAACAAATGCTTAATGGTGA
This sequence comes from Chamaecyparis obtusa, assembly GCA_027943335.1. Lineage (NCBI taxonomy): Eukaryota > Viridiplantae > Streptophyta > Pinopsida > Cupressales > Cupressaceae > Chamaecyparis > Chamaecyparis obtusa. The sequence goes on along the minus strand of BSBK01000740.1, from coordinate 298,501 downwards.
TTATGCTTATGTGTTAACTAGGTTTCCTTGCCTCGTAATTTTATCTCTTTGACACATATTATGGACATTAGTTCTATTTTCTTTTGAATCTTTCTTTAAACTGAAGATGAGAAAATAGAAGTTAAACAACAGTAGAGGTAATTTGAGAAATACATAGAGAAGAAGCTCTATCTACTAGATTGAAGGAGATTCATTGCTTGAGCTACTACCTTTATTTGAGGAAGGCTTACGTAGAGTATCATTGTGTGTCATATAGCTAATAGATTTTGCAATCCTTTTCATCTTATATTTTTCAACTTAAATAAATGAGCACTTGGGGAGACTAAGGATCTTCCAATCACTCCCTATTTTGCCATTTTATTTCTTGCTTCTTTGATAAAATTTTCTACAAATTGCGAAGAACAATATAAACCCACAAGGAAAATGCCATCAAAACCTACATTTGGGAGGGAGTAAAAATTCTGTTCTGTGATTGTGGAGTCCAAGTTCACAAGATAATCTTCACGGATGTAATGCTTTGCTGTTGCCATCACTGATTGTGGATCTGGGAAAAAATCCATTTTATTGTATAAATAGGCAAAAGAAATTTTGTTGTTCCTTCTACTTGTTGGAGAAACCCTAGTGAAGTCATCACCAATTTTATCATCATGATACGCTCCACCAAGCTTGAGGTAATGAGGAATGCTTTTGCAAAGTTTTATTGCCATGGAAATTGAAATCTTGATGAAGGTATATAACTTATAAGGTTTCACAATGGCTTGATTGCATAATTTAATGTATAGTACATTAAGATTTCACAATTCGTATTTTTTAGACTTTGGTGAGAAGCATAACTGATTGATTCAATCATCTTGAACTTCTTTGTATCGCTAGTTGGGAAATTATGAGTGAGAATTTTTTGCATGTTTCAAGCTAGTTGAGGGTATTCACATCCCATTGTTCAACTTTCAAATTCAAGGAAGAATAATAATGAGCCTATGTGAGTTTATGCAAGTTTTAATTGTGTAGTCATATGAGGATACCCATCACTTTGAATTCTTCTTTGAAATTCTTTTGAGTAGTTCTATAAATTAAGACAACTCATGAGACAAAATTAGAAGATTCTCAACATGCCATTGAGTTAGAAGATCGTATGATAACTAATGGAAAGATTCTATTGGAGCTCTTGTGAAGTGGTCAATTTATCTTTTATTGGAAGAGGTGGTCAATGATGTTACGATTATGAAGAGATCAATGCCATAGGAAGTTCAACCCATACAATAGTATCAGCCTCCCTCAAGAAAGAATTAATTTTCAGCCATTTAACAACAATAATAGGACTCCGTTGACAATTTCACCTAATAGGCAGCTGTTTCCACCAGAAAATATTTTTTGCACTTCTCATGATACAAATGCCCACATTGGTACACGTCTAGAGATGCAAAGACTTAAAAAACTTATGGGGTTTGCAGGCTCTAAGACAGCAAACTCAGGCATTGTTCAATGTCAAATAGATGAAATTGATGCTGAATCTGTGATGGGATTCATAGAATATGAACCCACATATGAAGTAGTGAAAGACCTTTGTAGCCATTTATTCAGTCTTAGTATTCATTTATTCACAATTTTCACTTATGCACAAAATTGAAACTAGAAAAGGAAGAATGATAGAAGATGAGAGATAAGAGAAGTTGGTAGAGCAACATGTAGCTTCTACATCTAATAGTAGTTCATATGGAGGTTATTGAGTTGATGCGAGTACTCAAGATAAGCCTTTGGCCAATTTTGACATGATAGATTACATGATGAAGATAAAGGTACAAATCTCTCAACACAAATATTTTCAAGATTATCTTGATGAGCTTGATAGATTTGTCGAATATGTCAGGAAAGATTCTCTTCTCATACAAACAAATCTGATTGTCTTCCCTACCTCCAATACAAAAGCCCAATCATTTCTACATATCTTTATATATTGGTGGTTACAATTTCGATAATCACATCATTGCTTTGGGAGCTTTAGATAATGTCGTGGCACTCTAAGTGATGAATGATTTGGGTTTATCATATACCAATATTTTGGGAAATGCTATTCCCTCAAGTGAAAACTAGTATCTCCGGTCAGACAACTGAAGGATACCCAAGTTGGTTTCATTGCATGTTTAGACAAGCTCATTATGATGACTATCGTGGGAGTAGATAATCCAGCTAGTGTGTAATGTTGCTAAGTTGCAACTTTTGCAAAGTTTCAGGTAGAAAAATTCAATTGGATTGGTTTTCAACAACCATTATTGTCAAGGAAGGAAAAATCAAGTTGGAGCCCTAGCAAAACTCTTAGTTAATAGTTGTAAGGTTTTAGGATCCTTAAAAGCTAAAATTCTTTTTGGAAATGGGTTCTGACACTTTGATGATGATGGTTGATGTAAAAATAAATGAAGCAACATTGGTTTGTTTTAAGAGAGATCAAGAAGAGCAAGGCTTATGGACTATGCAATGTGATGGAAGAAGTTCTATTGGGGATGTAGGAGCTAGAGTTGTTTGTTTATATCAAAGAGGTAAGTTATATCTGTTAGTAATTTAAGTTGTCATTAGTGTACATTCACAAACACCATGCATTGGTAAGGACTCACCGGTCACTCACGTTACTTAGAAGACACCGGTAGACAAGAAACAAAGTGTATGCACCCGTAGTTAAAGAAAAGGGAATACACTGGTAGACCGATCTAAGTACACAGTACTGGTCTCAGAGTGCATACAAAGTTGAACCGGGAATAAGGTTACACCGGTCTAAATTGCATAAAGATTCGCACCGGATTCTGCGGGGTAGTTTGAGTTAAATCCGTATTATACTGGACATCCACCGCTCAAAAGTGGAGTTAGCTTTTTAACAAGAGTTAGCTTTATTTCTACGGATGTTTTTCAAGGTAAACTCTAGATCAGAACGCAAAGCTTAACTGCTAGTTGCATGATCTATTGCTGAGTTTACAGCCTGGCGGTTCTATGAGTTAAGGGTTTCATTACAATGAACTCTTGTATAAATATAGGTCATAGGACGCTAGAAAAATGTTGTTGAAGGTTGTTGAGAATTGTTGGGAAAATAGAGCAGTGAAGAGACATCCGCATAGAAATCACAGTCACCAAAGGTGAAAGGCAAAGAGGCAGAAAAGATTCAACAACTAGGCAAACCGGGAAAAGATCAACAGGAATGATCTAATCAGACAATTAGTGTCATAATAGATCATTGCTTTTATAAGGTGTGAAAGCAAATTGAAATCCCTTTATCAGGGTGGACCTAATCGGTTCGTTGTAAAATCCCCTAACAGGGTTACATCTTTGTTGATGTTCAAAGTCCTGTAACCAGACAGCTCTTAACAGGGTTTAGATCTTAACCAATCTTTTGTAAAATCCCTTAACCGGGTAGCACTTTAACCAGTGCTTTGTATGCTCCTAATAGGGTGCCTTCATTCTGCAGTAGTGATGTGAGCTCTGTCTCACCATGGTTTTTTCCTTCTAACCGAGGGTTTCCACGTATATATCTTGTGTTGATCTTTGTACTTCGTTTACAGTTATGAATGTTTGCTTTTCCTTTGCTTAGATTACAAAAAGTACTAAACAAGATTTGAATTACAGTAGGAAATAGTTCTTACTGATTCACCCCCCCTCTCAGTAACCGGTTGGTAATGACAATTGGTATTAGAGCGCAGTTCTCTACTTAAAAAGTCTAACAACTTGAGAGAAAGATCATGGAGGGTTACCGGTATCGGAAACAGCTAGAGGAAGCCAACGCCATTATTGCCTTTGGAGAATAGACTGAGGAGATCACTTGCAAAAAGAAAGGAGCTGACTCTATAGTTGAATGGGAGCAATGAAACCATTGATAAACTCTCTGGTCAGAGCGGATCTGATGAAGCTGGGGAGGCAGTATCTGAACTCATGGAAAAGAATCAGATCCTGACCGATCAGATCTCCAACCTTAAGAGGGAACAAGAGGATAATGCCTTGAGGATGATTGAACTGATTGAGAAAAAAAGAAAAGCTGAAGATGAAAGGAACACAACAGTCAAGTCTCTAACCGCCTCTAAGAAAGCAAGGGACCGGGCAGTGGACGCTGTAGGGGTGAATGAGCTTATGATTCTACAACTTCAAGAGGACATGCAAATTGTCACCCAAGAAAATGCCAACATGCAGAAGGGCTAACATTCCAGGGATGAGGCATGCAAAAGATTGGCACTGGAGTTGTATCAACTGAAGGAGCAAATGAAAGAACTTGAAGAAAGAAATGAAACCCTGAGAAGATACAATGAGAGCTCGGTCAAGCTTGATGAGCAACTTAAAGCTCAAAGAAAGCATAAAGATCAAACCGGTCTTGGATTCATCAGTGAAGTCACCAAAGAGAATGGTGAATATTCTGGAGCCAAGACAAGCAAGAAAGAAAAGAAGCCGCTGGCACAAAAAGGTAAAAAGACCTTTAACACATCTTGCAATCATTGTGGGAAACCGGGTTATAAAACAAATGACTGCAGAAATGCACTGGTAAGGCCCAACAACAGTTACTGCAAGAACTGTTGTAAAAATGGCCACAAGATCAATGAATGCTGGTCCAGCCCCACATCGGTGTCCAGTGGAAGCAGGGGAAGCTTCAAGGGCTATTGCTATATGCATGCAACAAGTTTGGACACAAGGCTGAAGAATGCAGATCAAAGACAATGGCATTTAGATCCCCAAAGACGGTATTCACCAAGAGAAACAAGAACCGGAGCACAACCAACTGTACAAACTGTGGAATGCACAGTCACAATGACTCTTGGAGCAAGTCACCCGACCCAAGAAGGGTGAACCCATGGAAGGCAATCGGGATAGTTTGCTATTACTGCAACAAAGTTGGACACCTAGCCAAAAATTGTAGGAACTGGTCATCCAATAAGAAGAAAGAACCGGTCAAACAGGAAGAGAAGACTGGGAAAACAGTCAGATAGATTTGGTTCAAAAAGGAATCAAAGAGCTCCGTTGAGGAGAAGACAGAGGAAAGATCATCATCTGCAGATGGTGATATCTCTTCAGCGAACTGAGTTGTAAAGGCCTAGAGGGAACCGGTAGACCAACTACCGTTCCTGGTAAGACTAGTGAGAATCAGACTCACTTAGTCTACAAGGACAACCGGACAGCTAAGAGTGATCAACCGGGTTTTGCCCAACCGAAAAAGCCGGATCACCGGTTGGCAAAAACGGAAAGAAAGGTTAGGTAAGGCATTTATTACTGTAGGTGTTTAACAAATAGTTATCGTTTGGTAATTACCGTTATGACCTAACTCTATAAAAGGAGGAAGAATTACTCATGATTTTTACTTTGCTTTCATTGAGATTAACGAACTTTTGAGTAATATTCTTGCGCTTTGATCATCGTGAGCGATAATTTGTTACACCGATCAAAGCTTCTATCTGTTAATCAACTGTTCGCAATGGCATCATCATCCTCTACCGTAAAGTTGATCAAGGGAGATCAGGCTAACAGGCCAGCATACAACATATTGCCGATTCAGAACAGAGAGAACGACATGGCTGGTGCGCTCTCATCTGTACCAAAAGGAGTCTTAACCGAAGACGTCACGATGTTCATTCACGCCAAACAGGAGGAATTGGGTGAAACGTATATTCAAGGCGAGTACCTGTCACTATGTGAAGAAGGGAGACTTCCTAATAAGTATGCGAAACTAATATCATTTAGACTTATCAATGGAGTATGCTACTTGATCGTCTTCCAGGAAGACCTTATTCAACTAGTTCTCAGTCATTTTCACGAACCAGGTTTTTGGCTCACAAGAGATGCATGCAATCCAATCACCAAGGACGATCTGCATAGAGTGACTGGATACAACAACCGAGGGGAAGCACTAACCCTAAGGACCATCGCCAATGCCGTCATCAATAAATTAACTAAGTCAAGACCTGATGGTCGACTTATGACCGTGAACGACATTGAGGATGATGGAGTCCGTTTTGCGTTTGCTGTACTTGGCTACAAAGTTTATCAGTCAAACAATTTAAACAACATACCGGGTGGAGCAATTCATGCCACACACCGGATAATGCACGATAATGCTCAATACGACATCTGTGCAATGCTCCAAAGCCAAATATTTAAAAATATGAAGAAGCTCAGAGTCGTGAGGAAGAAATCTATGAAGTACAAGACCCTTCTGGTATGTCTCTACTTCTACTACTCCAACTTCTTCCCGGGAGTCAAAAAGGTTGTATGGAAGATCGATAGACCGGTTATGCATCAAATAAGCGAGATGGCCAATCAATTGGGAAACCAGTTAGGAAGTGTGATGACTGAACACTTTGAGGCATTTCAATTAAAAATGCACGCAAGAGAGAGGGTGCCGTCAACTTTTGTTGACCTGTACAAGGACGATGTATGCTTTCTGGTTACCACCGATAACTGCATCATTCAAGCAGTGGAACCAAGAGAAGTATATGCTCTTGAGCTAGGGTATGAGATCACTGCCAAGACTGCTAAGGCATATGTTGATGCCCTAAATGATGCAAATTTGGATCTCTCTACAAATCGGTTCAAAACATTCGCCGAGATTCAAGAGAATCTTAAAAGGAGGGCACCGATAAAAAATGTCTACACCAAAAGGACCCCCACACCAAAGAAGCAACCGACGACAAAACAGCCCAAGGCTCGGAGGAAGAAAGTAGAACCGGTACCCAGTACTCAAGAGGAAAAACGAGAAGAGACAAAGACTGAGGAAACAGTTCCTCTGATAAGAAGAAGAAAGCCCACAATAATGAATTTGTGGCAGGACTAGAAGAATTTGGTAATTTAGGTCCTATTAGAGGCAAATATCAACTAGCCAATGATGAAGACAGAAGAAAAATTGAAGAAGCTGTAGTGTTCTGCCTTCAAAAATTCAATCTACATCCTAGTGGACTTCACACAACTCTACCTGAAGATCCTCTACAAATTCTTGAAGATCAGTGAAAGGCTTCAGAAGATAGAGAGGAGTTGAGGATACAAGCTCTTCTAGAGGTCCAGAACCACCTCACTCTAGAAGAAGCCACAGAACAAGCTGAACTTCATCAGCAAACCTTCTCAACAAAAAGAAGGATAGGTCTCATGCTTATTGGAGAAGTTGAGAAAGTGCATAATGAAGAAGTAGTGATGTGGACCAAACTCCTTCAGACCCAGCAGCAAGCAGAACAAGAAGCAACTCAAAGAACAACAGCTCCACTGGTCCCGAACACCAGTAAAGGGAAAGGAGTGCTTGGAGCTGAAGCACCAGTAATAGTAGACATCACTGATGACAAGAGCAACGAGCTTGCCAGACCAACCGTTCTCATCTCCCCGAGCAAAGGTAACACTAAACCTATGTCTGTCAATGATATTGTTGATGAGGTGATGGACTTCAGAGAAGTAGATAATGCTGCAAAGTGGTACAACGTACTAGAAGAAAATGATAAACAGGCAATAATTGTAGCAATAGTGGAAACATTTATGGATTATCACAGGACTCCAAGGGACTATAGGTCCAAGTTCCCACCGGAATTCAATTCCAGGCTACAATTAAACTGGAGAACCGGTCTAGGCACAAACTCAAGAATCACTAGAGAAACATTGTTAAAGGTCAGACCTGGACTTAGTGAAGACAGAATAAAACTTCTATTACAAGAAGCATCCATGAACCTGAATACACCATATAGAGTTGCTAAGATATTAAATGGGTATGAGAATCAAGTCTATAAAGCGACTCTGGACTTCTGGCACCAGTATGACTTCAGTGCATTGGAAAAACTAGGTCTTCAGGATCAAACTGAACAAATGCAAGCACCACCGGTCAGATTCACACCTGGTGAAGAATCTTCTATCGGAAAGGAAAAAGTTCAAACAGAAGAGTTCACAGCTAGTGAACAAATAAATGTTGAACAAGAGGTAGAAATTGATATACCCATGGGAGAACTTCATACAGTTGAGGAGCAGCAACAGGAAGAAGTCCCACTGGAGGAACAAGAACATGATGTTGAAGTCAATGAGCAACCAGAAGAAGAAGCTCAGATTGAGGAAGAAGCACCTATTAAGGAAATCTACCTGAAGAACAGATGCCAGTAGAAGATAAAACTCAACAGGAAGATGTAGAAATTAAGGAACAGGAACAAGAAATTCCTGTATAAACCGAGCAAGCTCAACCGGAAAAGGAACCAAAGCAAAAGGAGAAAACAGATATTCCAAGCTTCTACTCATCTAAGAGAAAGTTGTCATTTTCCGAAGAGAAGGAAGCTAAAAGGAGTAAGGTCACCGATACAGTGGTAGACATCAACAAGATGTCGACTAGGCAGCTCAAAGAGCTGACCAAAAGGAAACATGACATGGTCCTGACCACTGTAAAGAGCATTCTGTGCAACTTCGTCCCTGATGCTGACATAGATGAAGATGAACCGGTCATCGATCAGCTAGAAGTTCTGGCACAGGCAATCGGTGAGGATCTCACTGATCCGGAAACAGTGGCAATTGACCACTATGAGAAGAAAAGAGTGGAGATACTCCACAAACAAGTTGAAGAAATCAAGGTGAATGTGGCAACCAACCTGAGAATGCTCCATTAGCAACTTCAAGAGGCAAGGAGTTTGATGAGCAGAACTTCAAACTTTGAAGTGTTCTTGCAAGATCTGTTAGAGAAATCAGCAAAGGCCTCAGAGGAGATTAGGACCTTGTCCTTTCAATTTGATATTAAGATCAAAATTGCCACTACTTACAGCAGAGAAATGACAAGTTTAACTCTTACACTGAGGAAAATTGCTGAAGAAAAGAATAAGAGAATCTAAGATATTATTGGATTTCAGATGTTTTTGGCACCAACATTTGACATCATGAACCAAACAGCAAATTCTAAAGAAGCTCTGATCAATGAACCAGCTTACAAAACTGTGGAAGATATGGAGAACATCATTGTTTCCCTGAAAGCAGCCCAAAAGAACATAGAATATGTAACCGGTCAGTGGGCACCTTTCCTTCACTCTGCCAAAACAATTTATAAGGATATCTTCACCAAGCTTCGAATGTGAAGAGAAGCATAACCCTTTGTCCTATGGAGGCAAAAAGGGGAAGAAGAGCAGAACAAGAACAGAGGAATGAAGCAGAACAACCACCAGAGCACTTAGACAAGGGAAGTGTTCTACAGACAAGAGACTAGTCTACAATGAACAAGGTAGAAATTGTCACAAGTGAAAATGGTTTTCTGAATGGTTTTGCCACCAATGACAAAGGGGAAGATTGTTAGTAATTGAAGTTGTCATTAGTGTACATTCACAAACACCATGCATCGGTAAGGACTCACTGGTCACTCACGTTACTTAGAAGACACCGGTAGATAAGAAACAAAGTGTATGCACCAGTAGTTAAAGAAAAGGGAATGCACCGGTATACCGATCTAAGTACACAGTACCGGTCTCAGAGTGCATACAAAGTTGAACCGGGAATAAAGATACACCGGTCTAAACTGCATAAAGATCCGCACCGGATTTTGCAGGGTAGTTTGAGTTAAAACCGGATTATACGGGACATCCACCGCTCAGAAGTGGAGTTAGCTTTATTTCTACAGATGTTTTTCAAGGTAAACTCTAGATCAGAATGCAAAGCTTAATTGCTAGTTGCATGATCTATTGCTGAGTTTACAGCCTCGCGGTTCTATGAGTTAAGGGTTTCATTACGATGAACTCTTGTATAAATATAGGTCATAGGACACTAGAAAAATGTTGTTAAGGTTGTTGAGAATTGTTGAGAAAACAAAGCAGTGAAGAGACATCTGTGTAGAAATCACAGTCACCAGAGGTGAAAGGCAAAGAGGCAGAAAAGATTCAACAGCTAGGCAAACCGGGAAAAGATCAACAGGTATGATCTAATTAGACAATCAGTGTCATAATAGATCATTGCTTTTATAAGGTGTGAAATCAAATTGAAATCCCTTTATCAGGGTGGACCTAATCGGTTCGTTGTAAAATCCCCTAACAGGGTTACATCTTTGTTGATGTTCAAAGTCCTGTAACCAGGCAGCTCTTAACAGGGTTCAGATCTTAACTGATCTTTTGTAAAATCCCTTAACCGGGTAGCACTTTAACCAGTGCTTTGTAAGCTCCTAATAGGGCGCCTTCATTCTGCAGTAGTGAAGTTGTGAGCTCTGTTTCACCGTGGTTTTTTCCTTCTAACCAAGGGTTTCCACGTATATATCTTGTGTTGATCTGTGTACTTTTATAGTTATGAATGTTTGCTTTTCCTTTGCTTAGATTACAAGAAGTACTAAACAAGATTTGAATTACAGTAGGAAATAGTTCTTACTGATTCACCCCCCCCTCTTAGTTATCGGTTGGTAATGACAATATCTTTTTTCTTATCACTTGTAGTTTGATTGTACCAATGGAGTAGGCACCAGTACACATTGACGAAGGATCATACGTCCATCATTCAGACACCCTCCAAATTTCTTAGAAGTAGGACTAGATTAATACTACAAAATATAAGGCATTATTGATAGGTCTCAATAATGCTCGTTACATGAAAATCAAATTGTCAAAAGTAGGAGATGCAAAATTAATTGTTCAACACATTAAAGAGCAGTTCTGATGTAAAATTGATCATCTTTGACACTTTAGAAATCAAGATTGGAATTCTTTAGAATGGTTTGATGCTTTTGCAATCAAATACATTCCCTTTGGAAAATATAATAGAGTTGATGCTCCTCTTATATTTGATTTGTGATTCGGGTCAAGGTGAGGACAAAACTCTTTTTTTGGTGATTCGCTTATATTTCACCAATGGGTATATTTTGTTTTTGAATTTTTTTTATTGAAGTTGAAGGATTGTACAACTTCATTATGTAATGATTTAGTCAATTTTGGGTTAGTGACTCATCATTGAAAGATTTTGTTTCAATGGGGTGTCCTAGTTTTGATGGGAGTGGAGATACATCAAAATGGTGGAACCAATATAAAAGAGATTACGCACATGATAATGTGACATGTAAAACATTTGTTTTTCTTCTCTTAAAAGGTGAAGCTAAGCAATGGTATTTGCCTATGTTATTGGTTTGTCAATTGGAAAATTTATAGTTGTGTCCGATTTGAACTTGGTTTGGATTTTGGTTAGGTGTGGCTAGGGGTGCATAGAAGGGTCAAAAAATGGTTGTATGTTCGTCCTGAATGAACCCACAATGAATTAAACAGATTATGATTGAAAATTCTTATTGTCCCAACCGATGCTGAGAGGGGAGGGGTGAATCAACACCTCTAAAAACTCTTACTTCTCTCTAAATCCGGTGAAGTAAACTTACAGCAGAAAGGTAAGCAGATTTAAGCAAATAATAACAATAAGTAAACAATCACACAGTGACATCGGATTTATCACGTGGAAACCCGGTTAGGGTGAAAACCACGGTGTGAGGAGACCTCACAAATTTTGTACTCTTCTAGAGTACGCCCTGTTAGGAGCCTTCCCGATTAAAGGATAAAAGCGCACTTGTTAGATGCGACCCGGTCAAGGGATTTGTTACAATAAGGCCTGTTAGGACTTGCCTGGTTAGAGGACTTTAAACACCTTGAAAGATGTCACCTGGTTAAGAGATTTTGATACAAGGGACCTGTTAGAGTCCACCCAAATAATGAGATTTAACTATTGTAATTTGCTAAAAAACAATAGAAGGATGATCTTTTATAGATGGCTTTGCATAGCCTGATAAGATCTCTATTTGTGCTCAACTGAGAAGCATCACCGGTCGCCGTAGGTGTGTTCTCATTTACTGTTGTGCTTCTTTGCACAATACCCTGGCTTCTGCAGCATACAGGTTCACTTTTTTTCTCGGCAGAATGAAGGCAACTTCTATTTGTCCTGGGCAGAAGAATATATAGGGTCCAAATCCTAATTGTGCTCATTATGCATGACCTAATTTCAGATCTTTATCGGATTCATCACTTAGTAAAGTGTCAGTTTTCTAAGGAAACATCCGATGCATGCCCTTGCTTTATTTGTCTAATGAAGAATATCAGTAGTTGCGTGTTAGGCAACTTTCCTTCATAGGAGATAACACTTTGATTTAAAGCCACTGACCTGGGCTTAAAGTCCTTCAGTCGCACCTCAAAAAGCCATTGATTTCAGCTTTAAATCCTTCAACTGCACCTCAAACTGATCACCAAGATAACTCAAAGTCACCCGGATTTACTGCAATAAATCCCAGTTAAAAGAGTTGGTTGCAACAGATAGTTGACTATGACTTCCTTGGTTCATACCGGAGTCTTATAATATATTGGTTGAGTTCTACATGCTGTAAACAGGTAAGAGTCTTCGACCTGTTGCAAACTCTTTCTTGGCTCACCGGTTGCATAGTCCTTCGTTGTGTTGTTGACACCAGTTAGCTAATGCATTAACTGTACTTGTCTCCACCGGTTGTAGCCCGGTTCTTGGTTGATGCTGAAGTCCTCTTTTCCTTAACTGTGTGCATTGCTCGGTGGCTAAGAGGCCTTGTATAGTGACCGGTGGCATTTGCTTTCAGTCACAATTGTTGTGAATATTGGAACCATCGGCCAAACCATCCTTCTTTCATATAGATCTCCTTGGATCTTTAGACTGTGCAAAGATGACAAGTCTCTATACTCTTTTGCCAATCAATGACAATACTTGTACTGGTAGTAGGCTTACCAGTTACCATCACTTGATGCCATCAAATTCACCTTAAATGTGATTTGATGTGTGCGAAGACCTCTTGTAATTCTTATACTGCCTTATTGATTGCCTTGTCAACATGTTACAGAGTGAAAATCATGCATTATAATATGAAGATTCTGTGGTTTAAAGGCAAACTTGTATGTCCATCCCAAGTCCTATTCTAATGCAATTATTGTTTTACCAAACTTTTCCGCATCCACGGTCCACTAAAGATAAGCATCATTCCCAACCTCTTCTTTAACTTGAGCAACCTAATTGGTTTGAGCTTTTGCCCTTCACTCGCTCTCTTGTCAATGAGGTTATCGATTCTAAGCACAAGGTCTTTGACTTTAAAGGGCTTGGGGGAAGTTCCACCAACTCTACATAAACATATGTCTAGGGCTTTGGGTTTCCTAACATGTGATAGCTTGATAATTGCCTAGTGGTTGAATATAGTCTAGAAAGGGGTTACTTTATCGAACAAGAGGTCATTTAACAAATCAAAATCACATTTGAGTTATATTGGGGCATCATCTCAATCCTTGATAGACTATAATAACTTATATAGCTAGTTAGGAGTTTGAGGTTTGTCTCGCTCCTTTCAAAGGACAAAACTAATACCCATCTTGCTATTCGGTTCTATGTGCAATTCCACAAAGTTTCTAACATTTTTTTGGTAGCTCTAGGACTGTTAAGCTTATTGTCCTAATGGTTATGCATGCCATATTTCTTCATGGAAACTCACCCACACTTACTTTGTTCTCATTGAGGAACACTCTTTTGACTTGAATAAAAAATACTTCTCATACTTAAGTAGACCTAGTTGAACTTGTTGGGTTCCAAAATTGCTACTCACATTCCTAAAGGAAAAATCTGCAGCTCATCAATAAAATATGAGCGATTTAAGGCTAATTGTTGAGAGTGGATAATCTCTCCTTCACTTTGAACTTAGCCAAAACTAGGAGGGTATTCCTAAAGGTATCCTTAGTAGGATTAATCACAATTGAAGATGAACAAATTGAAAGTGTTGTAGTAGTGTCTAGTGTATGTTTGACCCAAAAGATGTCACCATATCTTAGACTAACCTATTGCACATAAAACTTTTTCTAAGCTAATGAGAGTATCATTACAAAAATGCAAGATGAAGGTATGCAAAACATGATCCCTTAGGATGAGAATTCTTTGTGGCTCACTACAATTGCTTCCTAGGACGAATCTCTGGATCATGGGGTGCATGCATAGAATCTACTAACCTACTACTAAATTACTGATGAAAGCATTTTGAGTATGTGGTTGATCATAGACTTCCAAGACATCAAGCTTACACAGTCAGTTCATCAAGAGAAATGACCCATTGAAATCACAATACCATATAAGCTATGCATATACATACACTAGAGATATGATATCAAACAATTGGCCATACTTAGTAATCCCTCTCCAAATTGCAGAAATCCATATGGAATAAAGAAGATACCATTACAAAGATTCTATTGACTTTAAATGCTACAACATTTATCAAATCTTAATTACAACTATACCAACAAATGTGGCAAGAGGAAACTCTAAGCTAGAACATTGTCACAATTGGTCACATAAAAGTGGCCAATGAGACATTCAATTATAGGCATCGATCAACAATTCAATGACCTTGTGGTTTATAAAATGTGTTGCTTTGTAGGTGACCAGACTTGTACAAGTTGAAACCCTAGACACACTTGGCATTTGTAGCTACATGGAAATGTAAAATGATCAATTCTTTTTTATAAACTATTATGTATAGCACTTTACTTGGATGCCTTGTTGCTTATAGGAATTTGATTGATATCGAGAAGTCATAAATGTGGCATGACAAGTGCAATCCCATTGAATTCGCAAGGTAGATGATCTAGCTAGGCACAAAAATCGTCAACAATTGGAACTCAACCTCCATATTCATGGGGAATCGGAACTCATTATCATCCACTATTGAAATTTCATGTAAATTTGCACCTTGGGATGAACAATGGTTTTCAAGCAGGAAAAACCTCTTGGAGTAGATGTAGGAATTGAACTTTGTCATTAATGGCATCTTTGAAGATTTGGCAAGTTATGGAGGCAATCTTGAGGAATTGCAAGAATTAGATATAGGATGAGTTTCCATGTGGGATTGGAGGTCAAGATTGGACATGGGAATAGAGGTTAATATATCCATTGAAACTTTGCAAATGGATGAAGTGAGCAAAGTAAGTAATATGGAGGAATGTGAGATTTTGTTGTGACAAGAGGTTAGGACGAGATGTATAGATGTAAGTCTTGAAGATGGAAGTCTTGAAGTCAGCAAGAACTTTGCGTAAGAAGAAATAATTGGCAGAAACATTGGAACACTTTGTTGGAACCATAGTTACACCACCGTCAGGGATGGAGGGACGGGTTTTCGGGACATGGGGACAAAGGGGCCTCAATTTGGGGACGACGGGGAGATGGCAGCGGGGCAGCGGAAGTGTATTTACTATATACTATACATATGGTACTTAAAAATGCTAGTTCTGAAAAGGTGTATAAGACTATTAAGAAGTAAAATAGAAAAATTGCAGATGCCAAATTCTAAATAGTAAATACTTGAACATTGAACATTGAACATTGAACAATGAATGTTGAAGTTTTCAATCACTCTTTTCTCAGCTCTTCATTCTTCTTCTTGTTGTAGCAAACAATTATAAATGAAAATGTGATTACAAATGAAGCTTGGAGGAATTTTGAAGGTATGGAAGGCCATAGATGGGCCCCACATACCCTTATCGTTCAAATAGAACCAAAGAAATAATAAAAAATGTGTTATTTTTTAAACATGTGCTTGAAGTTGCCGCTGTGGGGGATGCTTGGGTGTCCCCGGGACACTTGAGGTTGCCGATGTGTTTTGGGAATGCTCGGGATTTAGGGGGGACACGTTCCCATGGTACACTGGTTGGAACTCAATGTGAAATTGGAGGTTGAAAGTGGAGTAAGGGTGAGACATTGGAATGGAATTCTAGATGCCCATCAAAAGTTTGTAGGAAAAATATTAAAGGGAATGTAAGAAAAGGTGGAAGGAGAGGTGCAGGGTTTCATTATTGGATCAGAGGTAAGAATCGGACATGGTGATGAAAGTTTGTTAAAACTTCGCAAATGGATGAAATGGGTGAGTTGAGAATGTGGTAAAGGATGTTGGAGGTCAAGGGAAGATGGAAGAAGTCTGCCAGCACTTTGCATGAGAGATTGGAATGGCTGCAAGAAAAACATATGGAATTGGTGAAGGGAAGTGGAGATAGAATTGGGGATGTCTAAATGTCTACAAGTGCAATATAATTCCACAAGAAAGGGGAAACTAGAAGGAATAGTTGGGAAACTAGAGGTTGGAAGGTTTGGAGGTGGAGGGGAAATTGAAGAAGTCTGTTAGAAACCTGCAAGTTAGTAGAACATTGAAATGCGGCAAAAGGGGAAGACAATTGGAGTTCGAGATGCTTGGAGGCAAAAAAGGATGAAGATGTTCCTAAAAAAATTTCAAGTCCACAAAGGGGAACCAAGCACAAGGATGAAAACCTAGACTTGACTGGTGGTTAGGAGATTTGGAGATGGACAAGGATTAGAAAATGTTTTGATTACCTTTGTAATTCCACAAGAGGGACATAGGGAAGGAACCAATGGTATAGGAATTGGGAGAAGAAAAGGATTGGAGGTTGTTAGGAAGAAGGGAATGAGAAGAAATCCATACAATCCTCACAAATTTGCAAAGCATATGAAACTTGACTAGAAGTTGAAAAGAAGAGAATGCGGGGACGCATTAAAGGAAGTTAGGTTGGGACATGGAAAGGGAACAAAAGATGTCGGGAGTAGAATATGAGAATGTGGGGATGTGGAAGAGGGTAGAAGGTTGGGATTTGAGGACAAGGAAGAAGTATAGATGATCATTGAAAACTTGCAAACTCATGGAATGAAGGAGATGGAATGAATAGGCTTTTGATATAACTTGCTGAACTTCTATGTGGGACCAAAAGTCTAGACATGATATTGATGAGTAGGTGATGTCTTGTAGTCAATTGAAACTTTACAACTCAAAAAATACTACAAATAATGACCAAAACCTTTAACAAGAAACATCATTTAGAAAAAATTGACCAAGGGACACCCATTTAAAGAGTTTTTTCAAATTGTCTATAGATCAGAAAAATGAAGCCTAATGCACAAGGTGATTGTCACTCAAGCAACTCTTTGCATTTTCCTATTGAGTCTCAACAAAAGTAATAGGAAAGGATTTGCCTTATGAGAACCTCATTCATTAATAATTTGTTACCATTGTAATTTTGGTTGTTACTGCCATTCTTTGCTCGTGGAGTATTTGTGATCCCACTGATTGTAACACTTCAATCGTTCTTCAAGATTTTAGGCAGAAAAGGGTTATTGCTATTATTATTTTGATTTTGATTGACCAATCTTCCATTGACATCATATGCTCTCCTTTCCTTGTCAATTTTGGCTTGATTGATTGTCATGGCACTTGCAAGAGCCTCTTAGGATTTGTAAGGGAGTTTCTAGACCATGTCTCACATGTCCTATTTAAAACATGTAAGAAGAGGTTGTATAGTTCCTTGTGATCCATCTGCTATGTGC
Source organism: Chamaecyparis obtusa (assembly GCA_027943335.1). Lineage (NCBI taxonomy): Eukaryota > Viridiplantae > Streptophyta > Pinopsida > Cupressales > Cupressaceae > Chamaecyparis > Chamaecyparis obtusa. The sequence goes on along the minus strand of BSBK01000740.1, from coordinate 281,200 downwards.
CTCTTGTTGAGTAGAAAACTTGTCTCCATTCCAAATAAGAAAAAAAGAACTTAAAAAAGTTTTTACCACTGGTTTTACCCATTTTGAGTAGAGTGAATAAACCTTGAAGATAATTAGTGTTCTTTGCCTGTAAGGACCAGTTTTTTTTAAAAAAAATTTCTCCCTCAATCCAACTGATTTTGAGTTCAAAGTGATGTAGATCAATAAAGATTTTTAAGTGTTCTTTTTTTGTTTTTGAGAATAATAAAATATAAATACCTAATAATGTTTAGGCTAAATTTATTGAGCAATAACAAATTAAAAAAGAAAAATTGTATTTCTGCTATGTTGACCTATTAGGACTATTGGGCTATGGTGCAGAATTACTTTTTGCATCCTTGTTCACTTTGTAGTTTGTTCCTAGCAAAAAAGTGAGAAACACTTCAAATGGACTTTTGTTTATTTTAGGGTTTTTTGTATTTGAAAAGTCAACAAAAAATTAATTGATGCTTGGGTCTGATTTGGAATTGTTTTGGAAATGCCACATCATGGGAAAAATCAAGGATGTTCAGGAGGTGTTTGGTGGAATTGGTTTGACACGAAAAATGCTAATTCCTAGACGATTTTGTAGATATTTCCATGTAGAGTTCCAATTCTGGGACGTTTTAGACTTGGAATGAGCATGTAGCAATTCCAATTTGTCAACTTAAGGGTTTTTGGCAGCATTGGAAAGGTGTGTAATAATAATACCCCTGCTTGTTTTTTTATTTTCATTCTCATTGTAGGGTTTTCTTATTTTGTTTTTATTTTTTATTTTTGTTGTTAAGCAAGCTGCTAGGGTTTATATTTTGATAATCTTCATTTTTGTTTTGTTTTTTGGTTCATGCTGGGACGCAAAATTCAGTTTTTTGTTTGAGATTTGGAATCAGGAAGCAAAAGAGTTGGTGGCAAGACTATGGACGTTGCTTGGAAGCATGGAACCTTGGGGGGACAACAAGACTAGTGTGCAAAGTTGCATGGACATAGATACAGATACGGTATTGGATACGGATACAACCATTTTTTAAGATCCCAATATGGATACAGCTGGATACGACATTAATAAAAAATACATACACATTTAACACAATTTTTTAAGTTACTAGAGGAGATTTTTGTTACTTCAAAAGCAATATAGACACACAAATGCTAAATAAATAATTATAAGCTAATTTAACACTTTACAATATGCAAAAATTGTAGAATTGCATTGGAAGATAACCTAAAAATGTGGGTCACTGAAATAGAAAAATGTTTCATTTGTCTCTCTCATTTGGTGTAGGTTTTGTTTATACCAAAACAATTTCAAAAAATTGCATGAATGAAGTTTTTCTAAATTAAATTTGGGAAGATATACATCAAACTTAAAAAAATCAAATCACATAATATTTAGCATGGTTGGAAAATCAAGGTTTTTTAAGCACACAGGGGTACAATATTAAATGTGTATCTGGGTCGTATTGGATACGTATCCAAATTAGATATGGGGATATGTGCGCCCGAAGAGAGACAAAGGAGTTTCCGGCTACTATGCTAGTGTGTAATTGTTGTGGGATGAAGAGGCACAAGGCATTAATTGCCTCAAATGTCATCTTGTGTTGATTCTTGGAAGAATTTCACTTTGTAATAATGTGGAGCTCAAGGTTATTTGAGAGGCTAATGCTCCTTTCTTCATAGGAGAGGAAAATAGCTATGTTGCTTGGGTACTCGTACCCATACCCTTGGGACGCATACCGATTACTGGTACACGTGCCCAAGTACCGGGTACTCAGTGGAGTGCATCATAGCCAAGGACCTTGATTAAGATTTCTGATTTAGCTAAAGACCTTGATTAAGATTTATGATTTTTGTTTGCGTATCAGCTTGCTATTTATTGAGCTTAACTCAATATGTAATCAGTTTGAAACTTTGATACAAGACTGATTAACAGTAAACTTTATCACTGTTCAAGTAAGAAGTTTATCATTTGCAATGTCATTGTTATATGTTCATGTTTAAAGTTTGCCTTCTCTATTATGCATCTAAACATTTAGCATATATTATTACTACAAACATATTGCAAATCTGAAACTGAAAACAATACATTACATTTGCAAACTTTATCACTGTTCTAGTTTTTAAAACTCATTGTCATGACTCATAATTTCATATTTTCTATAAAATATTAAATTATATTAAAAATTTGACGTACCCAAGTACCCCCATCCCCTATTTTGAAAAATAGTCGTACCCGTACCCTTACTCGTGTACCCCTGTCCATGTGCAACCTTGGAAAATAGATTCTAAAAGGGCTGCTACATCAATGGAAGCTGTGAAGGGTTCTTTTCTTGTGTTGGGGCTCTGATACTCATGTTACTACGCACACTTGAAGATGTTCTTCTCTAATACCTTTGGGGCTGATGAGAAGGTTATGTATACTCTAAACACATGCATAGAGAAAATGGTACTTGATGACGCCCTTAGAGACAAATTTTGGATGAGTTGCAAGGTTACAAGGTCACAGATGGGAGGTTGTTTTCTTCATGTCTATGCATTTGAAGAAGAATGATTTTGCAACTAGATAACACACACACATATTCAGTGTTAATTTGTTAAATCGGTCTTTACTAACTTTAAGTACTAGTCTATCTTTCAGTGTATTATGTGATAAATTTTGGCCTTGTAGATTGTGGTGGGAAATTTATGGGGTGAAAATACCTAATATATAAAGCTTGCCATCCACATTTTGTCACGGCCTTGTAACATTTATAGGGGTGAGTGCAATTGAAGCATAATTGAGGCCATTCACAATAAGTACAACAAAGTTCCTCAATCAACCTTGTTTTTGTGTGGTACAGTGTAATGTTCCCTCCTTATGTAGGTCAATTGACAGTTGAGGTTGGCCTATTATACGGTTCTTGTAGGCCAACATAATGCATAGGGGACCCATTCAGGGGCTTATGGAGACATATCGAGGCTTTGTGAGCCAGTTTGACTAGTTTGGGAGTCTCCTAGATTTTAGGAGGAATCCCTATTTTTTAGGGATGGACTAGGAGTTTATTAGGACACACCAGGAGACCTTCAGGATTAGCCTAGTAACTTTTGGCGCAGTTCCTATTTATTAGGAGAGTTCCTAAATTTTAGGAAAAGATTGTCAGTTAGCTCATAGTGGTCAGACAACATTAGTGGATAGGTGCCATCATACAAAACTCAGATTGGGGTCTAGATGAGTAAGCTATGAATAATTCGGAAATAATTTAATTATTTCCCAAGTTAGATTATAATAGAATAATAAATCAAGTGAACTATTATAGTCACTTATAATATAATAATAAATTAGAATAAAAGGGTCGTGGGCACAAGTTCCCAGGAGGAGTTGTAAGTTATAACTTAAGAAATGACCACTTTTTATGAATAAATAACCCCTCATGCGTATTAAACTTCTAAGAGGGGAGTTATTAAAAAGTTATAAAATAAAATAATTAAAAAACCCTTAAGAAGTTCAAATGAACTCTTGGAGGGAAAGAAAAGAAATAAAGGAGCGAAATTGGAGAAGGATCTCATTCATTCCAGCATTTTTACAATTGAAGTTTGGAAATGGAGCTGTGAAGAAGGGTTTCAAGCCATTGGAATCATCTGAGGACAAAAAGTCTCAGAAGATAAGAGGCCTGCAGGTGTGAGTAAGGGTCTGAGATTGCATAGATCAGTTGGTACTTCAATTTGTATCAGGAAATTTGAAGCAATTTACAGATTAGACTTGTTTGGGAAGGAAATTGGAAATCAGAATTAGCAGATCAGATTTTGGAAGGTGTTTTTTGGTTGTTTTGCAGCCCCAGCCCCAGCCGTATGGCCCTAGGGCTGTCCATGCATTCTTAGCTTGGGACGTAGCATGAAAAGGTTGCAGATCAGACTTAGTTTGCAGTTGTTTTTTGGGCAAAATTCAGTCTACCAGGCTTGTAGGCCTCTCAGCACATTACCAGGCAGATTGGCATTGAAATACCAGCCATACCATACACCACGGTGATTGTATCATCAGATCTGGGTGTCATTAGCAGTCAGCAGCAGTTATATCAGTAGGAGATCAGAGCTTTGGTTTGATACCAGCATCTGGGCTTGGAGAATTGGGAGTTGCTGAAAACAACAATAACTTCCTTGTATGAATTCAAATTAATTGCCCGGTTTGGTCACATCTGAAAATTGGATATTAATAAAGTCAGATTGGTTTCTTTAATTTGCATTAGTTATTGGTATTAGTCATTTTCAGAATTTATAGTTTGGTTCATGTCATTGCAATCATTTTTTGTTAAAAAACACAAAAAGCAAAAAAGCTCAAAAACCACAAAAAATCAGAAAAGCATAAAACTCAGAAATCAGAAAATTCTTCATACGCTGGTCAAAGTCAAATTTGAGACAGAGAAATCAGAATTGGAAAAAAAAAACCATCCGGAGGTTGGCCATTACAGTGGTATCAAAGCTCAGACAACTCCTGCCATCCTGTGAATAGCATACAGTTTTTTGATGAGTGATCAACATTATCTAACTTATATCAAGAGAGGAATTCATAGGGCAAACTTTAGAGTTAGTGATACCTTGACAAACACTGTGCCTAAGAAAGAGAAGGGAAGAACTAGGTCCCTTAGTCCTGGAGCCAAGATGGAGAGAAAATTTGAGACTATGATGGACATGATGTCTCAGTTGTTGGGGCAAATGACTAAACAAAATCAGTCATGAGAGGACCACCCTCAGCATACTTATACAGGTGAGACTAATTGGCCATAGGGTGAGCATATTTCAACTTCCAGTTCAGTTCTGAGGCCTGTAGAACCAGTTTTTACTTCACGAAAGGAGTCCCCTACTTCATAGGGGTGTGGGCTTGAGTTACATATTTCACTGGTAGAAGAGATTCAACATCATTACACAGAGTATATGACCCTACCACCTGAGGTCAGAGAGTTATTGATTCTTGAGTTTTGACCAATTCATTGGATAGAAGAGACTCAAATCAGGTTCAGTAGGCAGAGAAGATCACAGGGATCCACAAGGTAACCAGGATTTCTAGCAGGCTGTGGGCAAGTTGACCTTGCCATATTTTGATGGAGGTGATAGATGTTCAACTCGTGCTTGGGTGTAGAAGTTAGATAATTACCTATCTTTGAGGTCTATGTCAGAGGAGGCAATTAGGTTCACCACTTTACACTTAGATGGTGTGGCACACGAGTGGTGGTACCATGGGTTGATCACTTAAACGTTGGGACATCGCTACATTACCTTCTACGATGAGTTCACCAATAGATTCATCAAACGCTTTGATCGTAAGGAGTTAGATATGTATTTTAGGGAGCTTGAACAAGTCAAGCAATATGGGTCATTAGAGGCATACATATCTGAGTTTCAGAGGTTATCGGTGATGATATCTCAAAGAGGAGGTTGACAATTTTTTTTGTTGAGGGACTTTTAGATTCCTTGCACAGTTGGGTTAGAGCATTTGGCCCACCCACATTACAACTTGCCATGAAGAAGGCTAGGAATATGGAGCATGCTGATTCGAGGAACAATTCTTCTTCCAAGCACTTCCCAAGTAAAAGAGACAAGAAACCATTTCATAAAACTTCAAAAAAACAAAAGGAACTGTTTTACAAACCCAATGATGAGTCCCTAAATGACTTGAGGTGCAAAAATTTGTGCTTTAAATGCAAGGAACCATGGGACTCTAAGCATAAGTGCACTTCTAAGGGGAAGGCAAACAAGATGGAGTACCTTTTAGGAGATGATATTAGTTCTGAAATTTCAGACCAGGAGACTAAGCATTGTGATAGTGAGGGAGAGAGTGCATTAGAAGGGTTAGTTATGGAGCAAGAAGATAAGAAACCTATAACACATCTTTCTAGCATTCAAAAAGAGGGGTCATTCAGGATGAGAGGGGTTAGCAGGGCAAAAAGTGATCACCTTATTTGACACTGGTGCCACACATAATTTTATTGATGAGGGGCTTGTGGCTAGGCGTGGTATTCAGATAGAGGAGTTTCTGGGATTCGGAGTAAGTAACAGATGGATTTATTCTCACATGTACTCAGAGGATTCTCAACCTCCCCTTGAGGTTGAATGATTATGAGTTTCAGGTAGATTACCATGTTAGTTTGGACGAGATGGATGTCATCCTAGGGATGACATAGCTTCATATGATTGAGGAGTTCTACCTCAATGTGCGCACTATGGAGATGAGGTTTGAGATAGATGGGAGGAAGCATGTATTGAGAGGTATGATAGATAGGAGCATCCACACAGTGTCCTTGAGGAGGATGGAGAGGTTGATTAGACATGAGTAGGTAGAGTGGGCAGTAGAGTGTGTTGATGCCTACAACAGTGGAGTAGCAGAAGTAGGATTACCCTCCACAGATTCGGAAGATATTGACTAAACACAGTAAGGTGTTTAGTGACATTCCACCAGGTAGAACACTAGACAAAGGTATTGAACACATCATTGAGTTAGAGGAGGGGGCAAAACCTGTCATCATCACTCCATACAAACACCCCAAGTGACTCAAGGACGAGATAGAGAAGACCATAAAGGAGTTGCTAAATATGGGGCATAACAAACCTACTAAGAGCCCATTTGCATCAACAGTTGTATTGGTTAAGAAGGATGGGACTCTTCGCATGTGCATTGACTACTGTGCTCTGAATAAGAAGACAATAAAGAACAGATACCCCATACCCAACATAGATGAGTTGATTGGTGAGTTGCACAAAGCTTGTTACGTCTCCAAGGTCGACTTGAGATTTGGCTATCATTAGATACGGATGAGAGAGGAGGATGTGGAGAAGACGACATTCAAATGTCACTATGGGCATTTTGAGTTCCTGTTTATGCCATTTGGCCTAACCAATGCTCCAGCCACATTTCAATCCTATATGAACAGGGTGTTTCAGCATCACTTGCAGAGGTTTGTGTTGATCTTCTTTGATGACTTTTTGGTATTCAGTTGGTCTTGGGAGGAGCACTTGGGACACTTAGAGGAGGTGCTAGATATTTTGGAGAGGGAGTCCTTGTATGCCAAGGAGTCCAAGTGTGAGTTAGGGATGACAAAGTTACTCTACTTGGGGCATATTATCAGTGCAAAGGGAGGTAGAGTTGATCTGGAGGAAATCTAGGCTATTATTGATTTGCCCCCACTCAAGAATCTCATACAGCTTAAGGGATTTTTTGGGTTATGTGGTTTCTATAGATGCTTTGTGAAGGGGTTTTCATAGCAGGCAACACCCTTTACAAATTTGATGGAGAAAGGGGCTTTCATATGGACCGAGGAGGCACAACAGTGTTTTGATCAGTTCAAGCAGTTGATGAGCTCGTTCCCAGTACTTGCATTACTGGATTTTATTAGGCCCTTTGAGTTAGACTGTGATGCTTCAAGAGAGGGTCTTGGTGCAATGTTGATGTAGGACAAACACCCCATAGCATTCGAGAGTTGGAAGTTGAGGGGGCTAGAGAGGAGTTACAGTATTTATAATAAGGAAATGTTAGCCATCATGCATGCATTGGCTAAGTTAAGGCAGTACCTTGTGGGCAACAAATTTGTAGTGAAAATAGACCATAACAGCCTGAAACATTTCCTAACGCAACGAGATCTCAACAATGGTCAACAAAAATGGGTTAGTAAGCTCTAGGCTTACAATTTTGATACTTATATGAAGGGTAAGAAGAAAATTGTTGCTGATGCCTTATCGAGGAGACCCCATTTGTTTTCTATTAGAGAGATTGCAGATGATTGACGTGCTTTGATTTCTGCCGAGTATGCTAAGGACACATGGGCTATTGGTATTATTGTAAATGATCTCATCATTTACAAGGGGCAAATCTTTTTAGTACTGGGGTTGGAGATGAAGAGACAAATACTGTGTGCTTTTCATGATGCACCTATGGCCGAACATATTGGATACTTTTAAGACATACTGATAGATACGAGAGAGATTCACTTGGAAAGGGCTCAAGTCAGAGGCCCTCATTTATGTACGTGAGTGCCTTACCTGCCAGCAAAATAAACAGGAGCACACTTTTTCTGGAGTTTTATTGCAGCCCTTATCCATTTTGAGTTGGATGTGGGAGTGTATCTTGATGGACTTCATCATGGGCTTGCCCAAAGCCCAAGGCAAAAATTGCATCTATGTTGTGGTGGATGGACTTACTAAATTTGCCCACTTCTTTCTGATCACCACTACATATATAGTAGTACAGGTGGCAGATTTGTTCTTTCGGGAGGTATTCAAACTTCATGGGTTGCCTAGGAGCATGGTTAGTGACAAGGACATCAGGTTCATGAGTCATTTTTGGCTGGAGTTGTTTAGGTTTAGTGACACCAAGCTCATGCTGAGCACTAGCTACCACTCTTAGATAGATGGTTAGTCAAAGGTTGTTAATATATGGGTGGAGGGATACCTTTGAAACTACATATCGGGGCAGCAAAAGGCATGGGTCAGGTGGTTATATCTGTTTGAGTACTGCTACAACATGACCTACCACATGTCCATCCAAATGTCTCCCTTTATGGCATTGTACAAATATGATGCACCTAGCTTTTTGGATTTTCTTTTCGGTGACAGTAGAGTACCTAGCACCAAGGACCTCTTGCAAGACAACCATGACATCACGAGGGCCTTGAAGGAGAGCATCTAGGAAGTTTAGAATCAATTGAAACAGTATGTCGATCATTGCAAGGTTGAGCGTTCATTTGAGGTGGGTGATATGGTATATCTTATGCTGCAGCCCTATAGATAGTCCACTCTCAGGAAGAGTGGGGCCAAGACACTTAAGCTACGTTACTATGGACCATTTAGAGTCATTGTATTAGTGAGGTGGCTTATGAGTTGGAGTTACTAGTTGACAGCCGAGTACATAATGTCTTTCGTGTGTCTCTCCTTAAGAAGGCGATTGGACATAATGTGATACCTTCTATAGTGCTACCACCCCTTGATGAGGAGGGGAAACTGATTTTGGTCCCTGAGGCTATTGTAGATATCCATGAGAGGAGATTGAGGAGAGTTATCAGGGAATATCTGGTTAAGTGGAAGGATCTGCCGGTGGAGGATGCTACATGGGAGAGTGATCACATTTTGTAGCACAGGGATTGAGGTTGCTTGAGGACAAGCAATCTTAGGGAGGGCAGATCTAATGTCCCCTCCTTATGCAGGTTAGTTGATAGTTGAGGTTGGCCTATTATATGGTTCACGTAGTCCAACATATTGCATAGGGACCCATTCAGGGGCTTATGGAGACATATTAGGGCTTTGTGAGCTAGTTTGACTAGTTTGGGACAGTCTTCTAGATTTTAGGAGGAATCCCTATTTTTTAGGGATGGACTGAGAGTTGATCGGGACACACCGGGAGACTTCCGAGATCAGCCTGGAGACTTTTGGTGCAACTCCTATTTTTTAGGAGAGTTCCTAAATTTTAGAAGACTGCTAGTTAGCTCGTAGTGGTTAGACAACATCAGTGGAAAGGTACCATCATACAAAACTTAGATTGGGATCCAGATGAGTGAGCTATGAATAATTCGGAAATAATTTAATTATTTTCGAAGTTAGATTATAATAAAATAATAAATTAAGTGAACTATTATAGTCACTTATAATCTAATAATAAATTAGAATAAAAGGGTTGTGGGCACAAGTTCCTAGGAGTTGCAAGTTATAACTTAAGAAATGACCACTATTTATGAATAAATAATCCCTCACGTGGATCGAACTTCTAAGAGGGGAGTTATTAAAAATAAACTTAGACAAAGTTATAAAATAAAATAATTAAAAAAACCTAAAGAAGTTCAAATGAGCTCTTGGAGGGAAAGAAAAGAAATAAAGGAGGGAAATTGGAGAAGGATCTCATTCATTCCAGCATTTTTCCAATTGAAGTTTGGAAATGGGGCTCTGAAGAATGGTTTTCAGCCATTGGAATCATCTGAGAATGAAAACTCTTGGAAGATAAGAGACTTGCAGGTGTTAGAGATCATCTAAGGGTCTGAGATTGCATAGATTAGTTGGTACTTCAATTTGCATGTGGAAATTTGAAGCAATTCTACAGATCAGACTTGTTTGTGGAAGAAATTGGAAATCAGAATTCGGAAGGTGTTTTTTGGTTGTTTTAAAGCCCCAGCCCCAGCAGTACAGCGCTAGGGCTGTCCATACATTCTCAGCTTGGGATGTAGCATAAAAAGGTTGCAGATCAGACTTAGTTTGCAGGTGTTTTTGGGGCAAAAATCAGTCTACCAAGCTTTTATGGCCTCTTAGCACATTACCAGGCAGATTGGCATTGAAATACCAGCCATACCATACACCAGATCTGGGCGTCATTAGCAGTCAGCAGCAGTTGTAAAATCAGATCTGGGCGTATTAATATGGATTTATAATTTAGTGATTGTATCATCAGATCTGGGTGTCATTAGCAGTCAGCAGCAGTTGTATCAGTAGGAGATCAGAGCTTTGGTTTGATACCAGCATCTGGGCTTGGAGAATTAGTAGTAGCTGAAAACAACAATAACTTGTATTAATTCAAATTAATTGCGTGGTACGGTCACATCTGAAAATTGGATATTAATAAAGTCAGATTGGTTTCTTTAATTCACATTTAGTTATTGGTATTAGTCATTTTCAGAATTTAGAGTTTGGTTCCTTTCATTGCAATCATTTTTTGTTAAAAAACACAAAAAGCAAAAAAGCTCGAAAACCACAAAAAATCGGAAAAGCATAAAACTCAGAGAAATCAGGAAATTCTTCATGCACTGGTCAAAGTCAAATTTGAGACATGGAAATCAGAATTGGAAAAAAAAACATCCGGGGGTTGGCCATTACATACAACCTTACCTTCATACCAAAATGGTGGAGGGAAGGGGGTCACACGAAAGCCATTGACTTTGATTTGATTACATAGATCATCCATATTGAAATTGGATTGTTGATGATTTGGAACCATCTTTTGTGTCGATGAGGTTGTTGATCTTGAGACAACCAGAAGAATGGATTGCAGATGTAGCAACACAATAGGAGGGTAGAAGGGGAGGCTGAGGCATCAGTTGGGCATCGTAAGATGTGGCTGTCTGTGAGATGCCTGATGAAGATATTCTTGAGTGAAATCATTTTCTTTCACTTAAAGGGTAGCCACATAGCTGCTTAGAAATTTTACTAATATAATAAATTTGTAAAATATTAATATGGATTTATAATTTATGATCATATGACACAATGATGTGTATTTAACTATTTTGATTGATGAATGAATGAAAATCTACTTATTGGTTCTCTAAATTCAGTTTCTGCGTAGGCTTTGAAAGTACATAGAGTTACTTTAGAATATAAGTCTCTATAAACAGTAATTAATTGCATTATAAATAACAGTAGTCTTGGTTATGACTAAACTCAGAGAGTCAGAACATACTATTTGAGCCTCTATTTGTGCAGGCTTTTTCTCCCTTGTTGGTTGTGCTCTATTTTACATTGATTGTTTTTCTTTTGTGCAGTTCTCAATAGATTGGGGACTCAAATTTTTTAAAGAGTTTTCCATCTTAAGGTTAATGACATGGCCTCTTCCAGTATTGTTGGGTCATTCCATGAATGTAACTGTTTGGTGCCATTTGAGAAGGTGAGGTAGCATATTTAATTTATTTCATATGCTATGGATAGGCTCATTGTGAACCCTTACTTTGCCTGTTCATCTTAGTTTTAACCATTGCCTAAATGTGCCTAAAATGTTATTTTATGGAGCAATCACTTGTCTGCCGTGTCCTTATGATTTGCAACCTCAATCCGAGCTTTGCAACCCTCTCCGGATTGACATATCTAGAGTAAGTGCCCTCTTCTCTTCCTCCCGGCCGGCCCTACCTCCATACCTTGGGATCAGATCAATGGGTGGGATCCGCTATGCGTGCGGGGTTATCTGCTAATCCCACTCTCTATTTCCCAACATGTTACGTATATAATGAAAGATACTATTCCAAATATTGATGGTTTAGTTTACTTTGAGTTTTGGATTTTCTTTGAAGCTATGTTCCATGGCGTTTTGGGGATGGGGATGTGGATGGGGGGACAGCAGGGGAAGCGTTTCTGGGACATATCCTTGAGGGCCATTTTTAGGGGACGGTGACAAATCGTTTCACACACACACACACACATGAATATAATAGAGAGTGAGGGAAAGAGAGCTGGACAGTAGTAAGCCAATTTCCTAAAGCACTCGAGTATCGTTTCAAGGGTTTTCCACGCTGATAATGCAATTTTCAGACCTGTCATTCGACCATATTCAACCCATTTTTCCAGAGGTTCTTCACTGGCTGGAAGTGCATGTGTGTTGGGAGTCTTTGGAGGTGTTTTCCTCAGATTGACGTGAAGCTAAATACAATTTCCTATGGCCGTAGCAGTTTGTAGTAGGTTATCTTGCAAGTCTGCCCATTGTTACTGTTGATTTCAGACCTGTGGTTGTCTTATTCCAGCCACCTTATTGAGATATTTGTATTGTTCATTGAACTTATGCATGATATGTATTTGTTAAAAGGAATGCATTAAACTTGCAATTTGCAGCATTATTTGTTGAACAATGAATTAGCAAGAAACATTTGGACAGCAGAATAATTTCATATGCATGTTCTTATTGAGAAAAAATTGCAAAATACTTAAAAAAAAAAAGAGTGATTATTACAGAAAAATATAGTAGAATATCAATATAGACACAGAACCTAACCATTTCATTAGATTTGATGATGAAATTAATGAGATTCCAGAGTCTTTTTCAGTTTCCAACCTCAGTGAAAATACTGATGATCTATGGACAAGCAAAAAAATTAAAAAAAAACAAAAACTTTATTTTATTTCTTTATCTTGGCTGGAAGCGTCCTCAGCTGTGGCGTGGATGGCTAGGCATTCCCAAATGGCTAGGGGACATTTCTGCCATTTCCAGCCAATTCTTAGGCAGTGGGGACATCCCCTTGACGTCTCGCCGTCCCCAAAACAGCTAGGGGATGGGAATTCCTACCTTCCAGGCAGGCGATGCGTCACCATGTATCCCTGGTTTGAAGGCCACCATTCTTGTGCTGGTCCTTGATCTAATACAAAAGGACTGTTGCCTTGCTTCAGAACTTCACACAGGACATAAGTGAAACAAGTGTCACGTAGCAATGAGTTCCTGCCACAAAGGGGTTGATGATGTTTGAGTTGTTGATTTAATTGTTTTTGCAGCATTTTTTTTTGAAACTTTGAAATGATGAGACAAACGGCAGCAGAGAACACTCTGAATGCATCCAATTTTGCATGGACCCTGAAACTTTCCTTGCATAACCACGAACTAAATTCCCTATTGCTTCTTCTGAATACCTAGATGGTTGACTGTATGCTTGTTGCAAGTATGTGTCATATATCCATGTTGTAAGAAATATCTATGGAGTAGACAGTAGGAGCATGTGACTGCTTGGGATAGCCCATGCTTACAGAACAAAAATGGATTCGAGAATTTGACAGCTTTCAATTCACATGCATACTTCTGTACCTATTTTGAAATAAATTGTGGTTTAATTTTTTTGTTGTAACCCCACTTATCTTTGGCTGTAGGTAGATTGGTACAGTTACATTTTTTTGTGATGCTGGTCATGAGGCCAAAGCCCAAGGGTACAAAATATGAACAATACTTAAGTTTACAAATTTGATGCTTTTACAGTTTCTAGTGTTAGAAAAGTAAGCATTGTACTTTGCAAAATCAATGTTTTGGACCACTGTGGTCCATCATCAGGAGAAAAGACTTGATCTTTCTTTAGTTGCTTCTATAGGAGATTTGGAATCTTTTGTTAGAGGAACAATCACAAACACATAAGCCAAGCCTGGAGGGTAGTCTTACATACTGAATGCAACCCCAATAGACTAAGCATAATGTTTTATGCTCTCCTAAAATCATGAGATGGGGAATGTTGCTTTTGCATGTACTCAGTAAGTGACTTAAAACTCAAACCTGGGTCATGCATTAAATGCTTTTATGCATACCAATCATCTTGACTCTGGAACCTATGTAGCATCGCATACAATGCTCCCAAAGAACCAACTGGAGTACACCAATTCAACTGAAGTGAGCATGGTTGGGTAGATTTTTCTTCTTATTTCAAATAATCTTAACATGGTTTTAAAAATAATCTTATTATTGATCATGGATCAATGAGTTTGACTTGAAAACTACACAGCTGAATCTTGATAGCAATATCATAATTTAAAAATACATTCAAAATTTGGTATAATTCGAAAAAAAGAGAAAGGGGAGGGGAAAAGGCGTTTCTGTCTAAAAACAAGAAAATACAAATGTATATGGGCATGGTGAGGGAAAATTCATTAAGTTGTAGGCAATGGCTGCTATGCACTCTACTAGTCAATTATGGCACGACAGTTAGGCTCCATAATACATGATAAGAATTGCATCTTTCTCATCTACAGTGTAGGGTGTGGTTGCCTCTATCTTTTCAGAAACTAGCAAAAGTATAAGCTAAGAAAATAAAGTAGTACATTATTGTGACAAATTTTCTTTGCCTAATAGGCATACATGACTAAGAATACATGGAATAGTCTTCCATCCCATGGTTGGCACAAATTTGCAGGGTTGGCAAGATTTGATGGTGACATGGCCATGTGAATAGCTAGATGATCTGCTACTGGGTGTAGGTGATGTAAAGCATACATGCCATGTACAAATGATGTGTATTGTATGTGATGCATGGCAGGCACACCGGATGATGGGTATTTCTTCTAATGTTTTATTAAACATAATGACAACATCCACATGTGACCTTGATGGATAAGCTTCATGTTGTCTTCAATAATGGAGCACATGAAACAACAAAAAAAAAGTGATGGATGCAACATGACATCCTTGGCACAGCCAATTTACTGCATGTGCACCTGTGACTATTTTCTTTGGAGTACACAACATTGGAGTTAATAAATAATAAATGTCCTGTAACTTTTTTTTGATCACAATACAAGCAGCACATTTGAAATTCATCTTCCAACAGCATCCAGATTTGATTGAAATGAATGACACTTGTTGAAATTTGTTTATACATGTTTATTTTAAACTACAGCAGAGAATAACACTATAGCAGTCTGAGAGATTGCCATAGCAACCAATCAGAAAACATTTTTATTAAAACGATATAAAACACATGTAACTTCAGCAACATAATAATTCTTGGTTTTGATTTGTTCACAGAGAAGAAATTGTTTGCATGCAATGGATGCATGGGTAACCTGCCTTTTGGCGGGAACAAATCATTTTTATTATGACCTCAAATGAGTGTTTGACCAATCATTTGATGGTTAGCAACATTATTTGAGTGTTGAGCACTTGAGGAGCCATTGTGCCGTGATCAGTCTCAATTGAGGCTCGAGCAATTAACTCTGTTGGTACATGAGCAAACTTCAACTGAGCCATGAAGTAAGCAATCAACCACTGGTGCATGAGCCTTAAAGCAATCAGTAGCAGCACATGAGAAACCTTGATCAAGACAGTAAACAATCATTGACCTCAATTGAGCCTTAAGCACCCAGTGATCCCTGAAAGACTTCAATTTAGACATAAGCGAATCAACTGAGCCTTCAACAGATTTAACAACATAGCCTTCAACAGGTTTAACAAGTACGATGAACATTTTTAAAACCAAAAAAAAAAAACTCATCAGTTGCAATGATCAATTTTGATCCATGAAACAGCTTGGAAATTCAATGCCAAAGATTTGTTCAACGCAAGAGAAAATTCACTCAAACATGATCAAAAGGTCAATAAGGTATTTAGTCACCCTGTGTTGGTTGATGTTACTACGAGCTATGCTAATAGCATGGTATTATTTCCCTTTTCTGCCCGATTTCAATTGAAGGAGAGGACCATTGGTTGTTGCCTTTACGTGGGGAGTTTATTACTACTTATTAACCTAATGAGATTGATGCAACATTAGTATCATCAGCAATGTGGTCATGGTTAGTGGTGTGTTGAATAGAATGTCCCAAGAGAGCTGATTAGGATTTGATTATATTGAAAGTCCAAAATCCTCTAATTAAAAAAAGTTGTTATTTTGGTCTTACACTTCAAATAATGTTAGCGATGGGGAAACCTCACGGTTGATGGTCTGCATTAGGCCCTTGTTGTTTTCATTCGAACCCTGTGTTGTTTGTTTGGTCTCACATTTACTTCCAATACTTCGAAATTGGCCTTCTTGTTGCAGTGAAGGCCTTCTGTAGAATGTAACAGTTAGGATGTCCATTGATAAGTGAGACATCTTGTGAGGACATATTCACGAGGATGAGAGCATTCTAACAGGTGGGAGAATATTACAAAAGATGGAAAAATGTCGTAAAAGAAATTGTTGGCAGAAGAATCACCATAAGAGATACAATCACCAAATCATTACCAAAGGTAAATGAACAAGAGAAGGCAAGATCCATAACTTAATTGCAATTCTCAGGCTGTTAGAGGAGGGAAGATTTGATCCTTGATTTTGATGCGATGATGTTTTGTTATTGAAGCTCACAAATAAATGAAGTCAGATAATTGCTCTATAGATGTTATTGATAAAATGAAGTTGTGATGTCATGTATCTATCAAATGTGAAGGACATTATCATAAATTAGGCATATTGTTACATAATATATTTGTCTTTTCCTGGGAGTCAAACTGAATGTTTAATAGTAGTCAATCTTTTGGAACCAGAATTTGAGTAGTGATCCCTGAGAATCTCTCTCATGATCTTTAGTGATCCTTGTGGATTCATGCCACTATAATTACAGATAGCCAGTGACTGATTGCTTCCAACCATTGAGATCCTTTAAGTCTATAAAGAGCCTTGAGTGAAATATATGACCATTATTATAGTATGGTCCTCATACAGCTCACTTGGGTGATAACACTGCACTTGTTTACATTGCTCACATCTTTCTATACCACTGTATTCATGCAATAAAGTGCTCATTGTGTAGTCTTATGTTCAATTTATGGTCATAGTAGATCAGCAAAAATAGCTTTTTAGTTGTCTCAATGTTCAAAATAATATATGGTCAAATAGCAGAGCCTAAGAACAATCAATTACTTAGGTTTCTAATATCAAAATGGTGATGTGTCACTGCAAGTGTCCTCCACGATGGTAAATTAAAATGAGACATGATAGAGATTCTAATTTAGGCTTACAAGATCCTGTATACATGCATCGTAAAGAATTTCCAAAATATCTACACATACGAATATCATAAGAATATCAAATGTTGTACATATATCAAACGTTGCAGCTGTGTTGCCTCAATTAATGTTTCTGTCATGTGTTCAAGAAACGCAACACAGGGCTAATAAAAAAGCACATGCTCTTAATATCAAGATGGTGATATGCATGATACTAAATGTGATGGATATCATAATGTGCAAAAATAGTAGGTGCCAGCAGGCGGTGCATTATAGTAGAGTATCAAAAGGAGTATGATTATTCACTGTGATCATGCAGTTTCGCTCACTGTGATCGTGCAGTTTCACTTTGTTGTCATGTGAGTTAATTTGATGGAGTTTGCAGCCATTGACATTAACACGTTTCTTTTGATGAGACAGGTGCAGGTCTGGGTGCTGGAGTGCCAGGACTGCATCTTGGATTTGGTGTTGGTGCTGGATGTGGTGTGGGACTTGGGTTCGGTTATGGAATAGGGAGGGGTCGGGCTTATGACAAATATGACAAGCTTCCAAATCCTTTTGGAAAGCAGGGAATTGTTTCTTATGGGTAAGTTACTTTGGATGCCTAATTCAAAATATTTGATAGGTTTGTTAGCTTTCATTCCCTTATGATTGCTGGTTCTAAAACTATTTGTAGGAATCGAATTGAAGATGTATTGACTGATTTCCTTGACTCCACAACAAAAGCTTGGGAAGCTATGACAAAAGAGATAAAGTCGAGGAGAAGATGACTTGGTTAAAGACAATAGCAAATGTTAAATGTTTAATATTTCTTTTTAG
Source organism: Chamaecyparis obtusa (assembly GCA_027943335.1). Taxonomy (NCBI): domain Eukaryota; kingdom Viridiplantae; phylum Streptophyta; class Pinopsida; order Cupressales; family Cupressaceae; genus Chamaecyparis; species Chamaecyparis obtusa. The sequence continues at coordinate 263,205 of BSBK01000740.1, read as the reverse complement.
CTAATTTGTATTAAGATTCTGTCAAAAAGTTAATTTGGATAATTCAACAACAATTATTACTCTATTCACTAATGCATTTAACTTGAATAGTAGACTTGGTTAATTATATCATTTCAGAATTTAAACTTATTTATCGATTTCTATATAAAAACTAACCATTGTGCAACATTCATAATAAATTAAAAACAATATAATATGCCATATTCATTATAATTGTATTAAATATCAAATAATTAATATAGTAACCATGCAATTAAACTGAATACAATTGTACTTACTTAATTGGTTACATTTAAGAAATTCATCTCTTTTCAATATTCAGAATATGAGCAATATAATTTGCAACATTCATAATCACGGTTTGCCCTCTATATAAGCTTACACTAATTCAACGCTAATTAATACACTCAAGTTATATTGAAGGTCTTCTTTTGCATACATCTACTTTGAAAGTCCGAATCTCCACTCACATGGATAGAATCATTTGCCACGAGGAGTTTCCTACATCCTCAAAGTAGTTGAAAGAGAGTTTAGCTGCCAAATTATGTTGGCAACATTTGTTCATATGGATGGGTCAACCCCACTCCGCCTAGATGATCAACTTATTTTTCACTTTTGTTTTATCTATAATCCACCAAAGTGGAGGACAATAGTTGAAAAAAAATAATAACTAAAGAAATTAAATTAGATTGGAAATCTTTAACGCGTAGATCCAATTACATTTATTTGCAAATGCTATTGAAATGCACAAGGTAATCTCCAAGCTGGAGATTACTTTCATGTAGAGGGCCTAGAGTATAAATTGAATGGTGTCATTATTTTTGAATTATTTTGCACTTTTCTAGGTTCTAGGAATTAATTCAATGTGCTGGTTCCTCAAACCGGACTTTATGCTTTGGGTAGCAACCAATACATTTATAGTTTTTTAAGGATGAGTTAGATCCAAATATAGGCTTTAAGATGACTGGGCCAACTATAGGGACAAGACTGCCCTCTGCACTTCTGACTCTGCAAAACTAAGGAGGGTACTCGTAATCCAATAGATAAAACTTTACTCCAACAATTATAGACTGGATTTCAAAACAACAGATAAATGGTAAGAAAATACTAAATGATAACCACTCATTTATTGATTCTCCATTACCATTCGATAGGATATAACTTGTAAGTCACAATACTTCAAAGATTTTGACAGATTTATATCAATTTTTTAGGAGTACAGTAAGATCTTATCAAACAATGATTTCTATAAACTAGCTCCACTGCTGGCCAGTGCCTTATCCATTGGGTGACATCTTCACTGCAAAATGAGATACATAGGCAATATATTGAACTTTGATGATCTGTATCCTTAGAAAATACTATCACTCTGTGATGATTCTAATCAAAGGACTCCTGAATTCACACTACTTATTTATATCCTCATGCAAACTTCAAAGAATTAGTGCTATATCTAGAGCTTATTTAATTTGATCTTTAGATCAAAGCTGAAGAATATCAACACATACACAGAAATAATCTATGCAATGAATTTGACAACTCATAACTCAAAGAAAAGTACACAAAGGAGAGATATAAACTCTGGACTTTATTCAATATGCTCTATCATCTTATGTATACACAAATGCTTTAAAATGCAAACCATCTGAATATTTAACTAAACCAGTAATACTTGCTCTTATAAAAACTTGGCCTAATACAGTCTACTGTATCCTAGACTCAGAACTTGTCAGTAAGAATGTTCCAGTTCTGGTCCTTACAAAATGATTTTGGTAATTCTTTTATAGAAATTAAGGATTGCATACAAGCTTCAGATCTTTTAGAAAAGATAAAATAATGTCAACCATATAAGACAAAAAAAACAAATATAACACTTTCTTGTTATATTTTACAAGGTTGCTTATTGACTTGAGTGCCAAAATTTGCAACAACTCCCAAAGTCAGTTCAAATCCTGCCAGGTGTACTTTTTGTGCTTGCTTCAATTGTATGAGATCCTTTACATTGTTTGCCTTGTTTTAAGTGGGTGAAGTAGTGTCAGTTGTTGCAGTTTCAGTGGGCAATTTTTTATTTTTTGTACCTTCCGAAGAATATGTAGCTTCCCAAGAAGTGTAAATATCTTCACTAGGCCATTGGAAAGCCAGTACTTCATCTCTTTTAGGTATCAAAGTATCCCACTCAAATTTCACATGATGTACATCTTTCCTTAGGGATCTGAAATATACCTTGACATCTTGTAATATTTCAATTGTTTGGACAAAGGGAATATTGTTGTCTGCATTTAGAATAGTGTTTATTTGGCTGACAGTTCATCATCTATTTGTCTTAACCATCCCTCTTTGTCTTTTATGGCTCCATTTGCTTTGAAAAGACCGGGAAATATTTGAAAATTGTCTTGAAAATACTTTTCCATCAAAATTGATGCCTTTCTCTCTAAGTTTTCCCTCTTTATTTCAAACTCGAGTAGGTCTTTAACAAACTTATATGTATTTGTTAACTGTATATCCACAATTTGTTGAGTTTTAATCAAAGAGTAAAATGATTTTAACTTACTTTTTCTGGCAACCCACCTATCCAAAATTGGGTTCACAGTGGTCATTTCTCCCTTAAAAGAGATCAAAATTTTAGACAATTGTTCACCAACCTTATAAATTCCTTTTGTCTCTATACTTGCAACAAATTGCAAAATTGTGTCCCTTATTTTCTCTTCATATTTCATGGACACTTCCAATTGTCCTTGTTCATCCCTTAACTTCTTTGCTTTCTCCAAGAAAGCCCATCTTTCATTCTCCAAAATCTCTCTGTGTGTTATGTCTTCATCCTCCATAGGAGGAGGTAAAGGGGAGGGGGGGTATCACTAGATGAAGGCGGCATAGCAGGGGAGGAAGAAATCTGCAACTTCTCTGATATCTGGATTGGGCTCTGTTCCCCTAACCTTTTCTTTAGGTCTGCTATTATTTTATCCTTCTCACTCATCTCCTTTTTTTTATCTCCCCATAAGATTTCAACATTGTTTCCAACCTTAATGTAAGCTCTTCTTTCTCCCTAGCTTCCTTCTCTGCCACCTTCATTGTAAGCTTGATTGTTTCCATGATTATGCCTGTTGCTTCAATCACTGAGGTCTCACTGACCCTTTTTACTAGAAGGCTACTTGTAAGATCACCCTTGGCAATCTGTTTTCCTCTGTTGTTTTCATTTTTCCCCAAGGACCACATAACCAAGGCTTGATGGTCATCACTGAATGTGACTCCCTTGATTGCTTGCTCTGCCTCTTCTTTGGTCTTGTGAATTGGTGTAGTTTTCTTTCTAACAACATCTAGGACCACTGCATCAGCAATGTCCCATTCTGGGAGAATGAGTACCCCCGAATTTCTTACCAACTCTCTTCCCTGTTCTGGAGTGACCTTTTCAAACCTTTCAATCATTTCTTTCTTGACCTCATACTCTATGACCTTGAGGTCTTTTTGTGGATTTTCTTCCTGTCTTTTCTCACAGGTTTCCTTGAATTGGCTTATGTGTAATCTCCACAAAAATTGCAGGAAAGCTCTAGCTTTAACAAAAGCATCATCTGCTAGGAGCTCATCACATGCTTGCTTAATTATGGGGTCCAGTTCTTTGCCAACCATGTCTCCTATTGTCAGATTTGATTCAAGTTTCTCCGATGGCTCTGGCATCCCTTCATTTATTTCCTCATAGGTCATGCAAATTTGACCTAGACCACCCAATTGTTGCAATTTCTCTGCTACCTCTTGATGATCCATAAGACTTAGAGGTGATTGGGAAGGAGAGTATTCCTCCTCAACATGTGCAGGCCTTTCTTCCATTTTTTGCCTCTTTGGTGGAGGTGGAGAATTAGGAATAACCTCAATTCGTTGATTTTGTGGTGATTCTGGTATCTCCTCAGTTCTGTCATGCACTTCCACTTCCTTTGAGGTGGAAGGGATGTCCTATGTTGTTTTGGTTCTTTCTTGCCTGTTTGGTCCAGGTACCACCACACTATATCCACTCTTCCTCTGCACCTTATATCTACCCAGGGGTAACATCTTGGCAAATGCAGGCTTACTCAACACAAACTTAGCCCTTTCTGGCTCAATTTGCATGACCTGTTCTTTCTTTTCATTTAGGGTCTGGATGATACCCTCAAAAAGGCTCATAAGACTTTCTATATTTTTCTCAAAAGGGGTGAAATCTTTTAAAGGATCATAATCCCTGACAAAATGTTGCACAAAGTCTAATCTCTTTTTATACACTAGCCATTTTTCTTTCCTGATCTCTTGTTCCTGGGAATGTTTCTAATAATATCTTCAGGAAAGTTAAAAATATGATCTATTAAAGGGCATTTAATCCTCTTCTTAAACATCTCATTGTAGAAACTGCTGTCCTAGCAACTGAAATAGCCATGTGATATGGTTGCAAAATCTTGTCCATGTGGGTCCATCCACCTTTAGTGATTACAAACTGGTGGGCTACTGTGACAGTAGGAAAAAGAGTTCCTCTAGCCTTCCCCATGAGAACATTTTCTTGCAATTCCCCAAGTTGTCTCAGAAATTCTGCAACCCCAATCTTGAGAGGGACTTGATATGGCAATATAAAAGGGGTCCCTCTAAAACCATACAACCTGATTACATTAGATACTGGGTAAAAGATAAAATCACCCCAATTATGCACAATCTTGATATCTTTAGCAAATTGTTTTGGCCTAATGAGTTTTGATAAGGCCTTTGAGATTCCTGGATTTTCTTGAAATAGCAAAGCCCTGAGCCTTGATGCAAAACATTTATCAAAATTTAAAAAACTGTTTTCACTCCTATCCAAAGCTATGTTGAGGTTCCATAACTGCACTGGCATTTCCTCACCATCCTTCTGTTTCATCAGGTCCATTTCCTTTTCAAAATAACTTGCACCCTTGTATAGAAACATGTACATTAACAGGGAATACCAACAAAAAGGTTTATCTACTTTACTCTTTTGGATTCCTATTAATCCTTCATGAATTAATTCAGCTAAGAAAGGGGCAAAGTCAAAGGTAACTGTCAAGAAAGGGTGCAAGATTTGAATCATCATATACATAAGGTGTACTGACATTCTCTCCTGAGCATCTTCTCCAAAAATTTGGCATAATGACCAATATACACCCGTTGCCCTTAGGTTAAAATAATCTACTTTGAAAGGTTCCTGTGTACTTGGTCGCACTGTGATCAGACCCCCAATCTTATTGTAGAATTCCTTCAAAGGACCACTCCTGAGATAATCCTTCTGAGCATTATAGACTTGTCTTAATTCATTGAAGTCTATTCTTTCCAAGTCACAAGATGGTTCACTTAACTTGAAAACCCCTCTAATCTCCTCAGCTGAAATACTGATTAAAGGGTTTCCATTTGTATCCCTAACAACCCTAGTAATTTAATCATATTGTCGTGCTACCTAGATCATAATATCTGCATCCATGAACACGTTTGGCACAACGAGTTTACCTAAATCAAATTGCCACACATTACTAGTGGGAGGGAGGGCATGTCTTTGACCAAACCTTGCTCTGAACAGTACCAAACCAGAGGCCCCAATGTTGGCATCTCTCATATAATTTCCTTTGTCATATGCGCCGTTTGCTATTTTAACCCTAGGGTCCTTTGGTACTAAACCTTTTCCCTTGATTGTGTTAGTGGTTGAGCGATCAAATTGCTCTAAGAGGTCTTCATGCACACCCCTATCATGATACTCAATTTTTCCAGTTAATTCCCTTCTTGGTGCCATAGTGGGGTTTACAATTATTTATGATAATGCAAGAAAATAAGAGAAGTACCAGAAAGATATTAGCAGGGATAAAAATTTCACAAGATACTAACCAATCTCAGAAATTCTTCAGGAGACAATAATTTGCTCTGCAATTTTCTTCGCCAAGGCTTTGCAAATTCTACGACTTTGTTTTTCTAGAAATAAAATAATCAATGATATATTAGCATCGGAAACATTAACCCTTTGGCAATTTACTCCACACGATCCGGCCATAACTTCTCTGCAAATTTGAATTGTCTTCATTCAATGGGCAAATACACTTTTGCACCAATTCTTATCGAAGTTTAAATTACGACCGTTGATCTTTACTTAAGAGAGATCTAACGGTTGTCACAACATCGCGATCAGTAAAACTTTGTGCATCTCTTCTTTGCGGATGTGCAACAACCGTTAGATCAAGGCATATCTACAGTGACTTGAAACTTGCAGCATCCCGACCCCACTTGACAACTGGATACTTCGTTACCGTTAGATGAAAAATCCAACGACCGATGTTCTTGTACCTTCGATTGGACCCACAGTGGTAACTCGTGGCTTAATACAAATTCGACTGCTGTCGCCACATCGTGATCACAAATGTCTGATCACCTTTTCATTACAGACATACGACAACCGTTAGATCAAAGGCAAGCTGTCAGTCTCTTAAAACCCTCAGTAACCGGGCCCAGTGCATGTATGTTGATGGATCTTCCAAATCGAATGGTTGTGATTTAACAAATGTAATCGGTCCCACATGACAGAGGTGCTGAGTTGTTTGCTGCATCGACGGTTGTCGCAGCATCGCGATGGGTAAATCTTTGCTTTGTGGATGTATGACAACCGTTGGATTAAAACATGAGATTAAGTGCTTTAATAAAAGTTGAAACCTTAGTCAAATATACCATCAGAACTTAGGAAAAATTAATAAAAATCATCGGGGCTTAGACTTAGGGAAAATAAAGTATCGGCTTAGGTGGAATAAAGGTTTAAGAAGTATGGCCCTGCCCGATGGTAAAATAAAGCACATGCTTTAAAAGGACTTTAAGTGATCTTCAAAAAGTAACAACTAAATAGAACCTTAGAAAGGCGACCTAGGGTTTTCAACTAAAATGAAAGAAACATTTAGGGTTTTTCAAACATGATATTTAACGAGGGCTTTTGGACTTTAATGAAAATTTTGGCAAATGGACTTGGAATATTTTTTATGTAGCTAGTTATTTCAAATAAAATTCTTTTGGTGAATACCTCAAATTTAAAAAAGGATGAAACTTGTGTTTGGAAAATTTGAAGTGCCAACACAATGCTCAAACATGTTGGATGCTCCAACTGATTGCCCCAAAAACACTTAAGAGTTAGCCAAATTCTATCAACACGTTTTAGAATAATAGCCAATGAACAAGGCTACGAAAGTCTTCAGCTCTTTAGGCTCTACTAGACCTAAATGAATATATCACATACTATTCATAGATTTGAGACAACTAATAACAAATGTTCTCAATGGATTTTGACGATGATTTCACTTCAAGATTGGCTGCATCCTTGGTTGTTTATCATTGAACTATAATTGAGAATTAAAACTAATATAATCCTACACTAAACAACATGAAAGCAAACTTGATTTTGAGAATTGAGACCAAACTAAAATATAATATGCATAAGATTGACCAGTGCCAAAAAGAGGGCAACATAATTGCACAACAAACATTTTATGTTGCAACACTAAACATATTTTGAAAATAATTTAAATGTTATCATCTGATAATAACAAGCCCATTACAACATACCGGACAACCATTCTTAAGTTGCGCTTGAAAATATAACATTTCCATTACATTTATAAAAGCATTTACATCGCTCAGAGCAACAAATGTGCTTAAAAAATCTGACTGATTCATTACATCTCAGCCATGGAGATAGTCACTAGATAAATTTATTTATAATGTACAATTCAAAATATAGAAATGTTGCAAACTAATGGCTAATAGCTATATACTTAACACTAATTCAAAATACTTAACGGTGTATACAACACTTACGTCTGCCCAATAGAGATTCAGAAGATTGGAGCCTTGCACAGATGAGAAGAAGAAGAATAAATAGAAGGAGCTCTAAATTGAATCTCAATCTGGCACTTGGCCTTTTCTCCTTCAACTGATACAATTGATGTTCAATTGGAATCCAAATCTTCTTCTCATGTTTCTTCAAACTGAAAATATTTCTTCTTCCTTTGGTTTGCACTCTCTTTTTAGTTGCATTTCCTCTAATCTGACCATTTTCGTGAAAACAAAATTTCACTTTAGTGGAAAATAGAATTGCTGTATATTATGCTTAATTGATAAAATACTTTACTTAAATAATATTCATTTTACTGCAATTTGTTTTATTTGGCCCTTTACCATACAGATGAAAATAATTGTTTATTTTTTATTTTTTTATGTCACTTCTTTGCGTTCACGGGAACAATATTCTCATGACGAGTAAATATTAACATGCTGCAAGCTATTACTAAATTTCCTTTCATTCTGCTTGCAACTAATTTTGTCCTTTTCTCTCTTATGCCTTGGCCCTTTCCGTGTAAAATATTTTCATGATGAAAAATATTATTGAATAAAAGTACACTTTGTAACAACATTTCATTAGTTGCATCTCTTTATTACACTTAATAAAATAATTTCACCTTTGTGAAAAGCAATTAGTCTACTGCTACATCCTATTTTCACTTTACTAAAATGGTGACTTCTTAGTGCTCACGTGAAAGGATTCTCCCTGCAGCGAAAAGAATTCATTGTGCATTAAATTTTCATCATTTGAGTATCTTGCAACATTTATCCTTTGGCCTTTTAAGATCTTTGCATCTCAAGCCCAAAACCCGTTTTGCCTTCATGCAAAGAAAAAAATTCCACTTGATAAAACGTTGCGCATTGAAATAATTAATTTGCTCATTGTTAATTAAATCTCCACATGCCTTTCATCTGCATATTATTTGGAGTGATAATTCACTTGAAATAACCCTTTTAAGTGGAAACACTCTAGTGCATTTTCTCATTATTTTCATTGACAAAAATAATGAGCTCCAAATATGTTGTATGTCCGATGTACAGATAACTCTGCTAGCAATAGTACTAGTCTTTGTAAATATCCCTATTCTATTTTGCAGTTTTTTCACGTCTATGTCTTTTAAGCGCTTGCCATTTTCTGTAAAGATCTTATAGTTTTGCTCTCGTCCACATTTAGGGATGGAAGGTTTACACGGTGATCCTCCGTTAAGAGATAAACTCAGTCTCACACATGTTCAAAAATCAAGGAACTAAATTTAGATTATGCACCAACATTTATCCTTTTAGAAAGGTTCTAAGCCGCCTGATTTGGATGCGAAGGTTCTGCATGAATGCAAGTCATGAAATGGTTGAGATAAGGGACATTAGCGCGCACTGGCTTTGATCCCTTTAGACGAACATGGAGTCACTAGATTGCTATGTGAATCCTCTTCCTGCACATTATATGGACGCTGTCCGGGACAATGTTTGGCGCTAGTAATTGTCCTTACAGTGCCCAAGATGATGATCAGTTGGGAGGGAACACGCACAATCACTACCATCACGATTGTTGCCCTTTGGAAAAGTCATGGCGTTAGCATGCACATGGTAACATTTCAACCTGCAATTTCACTGCTGATGAAGTTCGGTCTCAGGAAAAAGATAATGCCGCTCCCTTCATACTGGTAGAGTCCACTCCAAAAAAGTGGTTTTCATTGCCATTTTTTGCAAAATTGATGGATTCTTCAAATCATCAACTTTGATCATTGTTTACAATACCTTCCTCGTTCCCATTGATGCCTACACATTGCCATTCTCAAAGACATTATCAAATCAAAACGAAGGTTACAGAATGCTGGTCTATTCCTTCATTGAGGTGGTTTTATAGCTTATCGTGCAAAAGCTTAGTCAAGTGGCCATGAAATCACGGTAAGAGAATTTCCCTAGATGAATAAAAGCTTGTAGCTGCACAGACCTTGCCGGATGAAGGAAAATACACAAATTTGCAGAGAAAACAGAGCCTGAACAAAGTAATGTTTGATAAAAATCAGAACCTCAAAATCTATTTATTTATTGAAAGAATGAAATACAATATATAGGTCACCGTATTCAAAACTTCCAATTAGGTGAAATGCAATTAGGAATTAAAGTAAGAGTATTTTGTAGTCAGAAACTGTGATCCACAAGTCACAGTTTAGAACTGAAGGTCAAAATGGTGATTGGAAAAATGACGCAGCAGAACTGAAGATGAGAATTGGTAGTTAGAATTAAACACTAGCACCCTCTTAATTCTAATTAAGGATAAAAGAAAAACCTAAAGACCTAAAGAAAGGAATGGGAAAAGAAGGAAAATCTAGTGGGAATAAAACCCCCTGAAAATTACACTAAATCTGCATGGTAGTTGCTATATTACAATATCTTTCACCCCAAGAAAGATGCACAAAAAGTGAAATGCAAGAGTTGATGTAGCCCTCTACAATGTGTAGGCAATGGTAGATGCTCAAAAGTGGATGTAGAAGGTGGTCCTTGATCTTCGAACAACATTCCTCCTCTTAGGAAGAAATAAAATCAAAGATGTATGAATGAAGTCTCCCCAATCCAACAAAGAATATGTAGGAAGAAAACTCCAAATGTATGATGTCTCTAAAACTTTCTCCATAGTTTCCGTGTTGATCCTCAAATTAGGCATTGCTGAATATGACAATCTAGAAGCTCTTAGAAACTGATGTAGGACACAATCAAAAGACTCATGTAACTCCTCAAAAGACAAATAGATCTCCTTCAAATGTCGTGCCAAGCTATCCACACTCATATCAATATGTGAGGAATGATAATGTAGAGAATGCGGAAGAAGATCAAAATGTTCCTTTACAACAATTAAAGAAGAGTCACCCTCATCAAAGAGAAGATGTATGCAATCAATAGTGTCATCTAGATCCAAAATGAGAGATTCTACAAACAAAAAAGAGACGTCTGATAGAAATCAAACCCACATGTTGATATTGTAATCACCTAAAATTGGTCTACTAGAACTTGAGCCCTCTTTTGATCAAATCTTCTCTTTGCTAAGCATCATTATGCAGAGTAACCTCAAAATCTTATATTAACCTTATATTAACCTTACATTAAGCTTATACTAAATAAAATAAGCTTATACTATATTAAGTTTATATTAACCTTACATTAAGCTTATATTAAGCTTATATTAACCTTAAATTAAATAAAAAAATCTTATATTAAGCCTATACTATGGTCTAATTTCTAGAGCTTGCATATTTATTTAATTGCTATAACCTTACTTTTAATATAAAGTTCCTACACTTTTGTTAAAAGAACACATTCACATGTGTGCACCTATTTAATCTTGATTAATTAGCAATTAAAAGGGATTTGTGCTCGCAAATGCTATTTTGTCTGATTCTACCTAACATTTCCCTTTTGCTCGTTAATCCTCACCACTCATTTCTACCTAACCTTGCATCTCCTTTTGCCTCTTCATCATAGCTACTCATTCTATTGCCTCTTAATCTCCACCCTTCGTTCTTGAGGCAATTCCTTTAAAATGAAACTTTTCCTTTGCTCAAGGGTCCCAATGCTTTTTGTCCTAATCCTCAATCTTGCATTTCTTGTTATCTTACAATCTTACATTCTAGCTTTCTTGCAATCTTGTCTTCTCCTTTCTTAGCTTAGCTTCATTTCTAGCTTAATCTTGCATTACTAATCTAGTTTCTTTCTTGCATTGTTCTTGCATCTCATTCTTAGATTACTAATTGCTTGCATTCTTGCAACTTAGCTTCATTCTTATATTTGAATTTTTCATTTTGGAGTAGTCAAGTCACTAATCCTTCATGCCAATTTGATGAGCATCATGAGAAGGATTAAACTCGCTTCAACTAGGAAGCTATGAGCCGCTTCTTGAGATATCATCTTTCATGGATTTCTCTCAAGAGTAATGGTTTATAAAAGTGTCACACTTTGATCACACATATTTGGTGCCCATCATGGGGTTGAGCATTCATTTTTAGCTCCATTTCATGTGCTTTCAGTTTCTTGATGTCGCAGGTTCGAATATTTTATTTTTGCAGGCTAAAATCTCGTACGACATTTCTTATAATATCAGGGCAATGCTTCATTATACTAATGTGCAAAATTCCATATCTATTATAGTATCATTCTTCCATACATAGAAGTGTCGCATGGCCTTACTAGGAAATGTCATACTGCCTTTATAAGGTATGTCACACTAGTCTGGAATGTGGCACGACTTCTGTAAGGTCTGTCGTATGATTTTTTGACAGACTGATTAACTGTTGCCCAAAATTTATCTTTGTCACAGTCTAAGTTTTGGCCGAGATTGCTTGATTTCTCTGGCATTTTTTGATTATCTGGTCTTCTAACAGTGGCTAATTAATGATCTTACAGGGTTATTGCTTCATTTTGCATGCTTTTTATGATCTAACTTATGGTTTTGTAGGGCTTGCCTATTGAAAGAGTTTAATATCTTCATGCCTACTAACGTTTTGTGATGTAGGATTCGCTTGTCAAAGACTCTATCTTAAAACTACTAATGCTTTGTCTTGTAGGTTGCCTTGGAGATACAAATAAACCATGTGTTTTCTTTCATTTGATTTCTAGGCACATAGCATAACTAGAAGGCTTATTGTTTTGTGGTTGGTTGAGTAGTAGGAGAGAATGCTCTTTTCCTCTTGGAAAATAAAAAATCTAGACCTACTTGGTTAGTCACTTGCAATTTGTCTTGGATAAATGAACACGTGCTTGATGTGTTTGGGAGAAACTATGAAGTAGGAGACTATGTTCTTTTCCCTATGGAAAAATAAAAAATCTAGACCTCCACTAGCTATCCATCTTTCCTTTCTTGCATTTACGTTTAGAGGGCCTTCCAAGAGAGCAATCTTTTGGGAAGGACCCAAGAGGGGAACAAGCAAAGCTAGCTACTCCACCCCACTATAATCAAAAGCTTCTTTCAATCCAAAGAGAGAAAAGACATGATTTCTTTCTTGTAGGGCTAAAGGTCTAAATTTTGCTTGCAGAACTACAAGGGGTGCCATGAACAAAGGCCCTTACTAAAAGCTTTAGGACTTAGAGGCTATCCTTTTTGGCCGTGTTGTTTCCTTTGTGCAAGGATTGATCCAAGTGGACTTAACTCGGATCACCCCAAGACACTCACCATATGTACTCCCTTGGATGCAAATACATGACAAAGCCAACATCACTTGTGTGAGGCAAAAGGGTACCAATTTGTGGGCAAAGGTTGCAACACTACTCGCTTGACCTTAGGTAGCTTGCTTGATGTACCTTCTTTTGCTAAGTGTTGGTGTAATTAAATATTCCTAATTACACTTTACTTAATCTTACTTAGGTTAATGCATTGCATAGTAGTTTGTGATTGAGACATCTAGGAGTGTGCACATTCATTAAGCACATGGTGTAGGAGGAATTCCACTTTTGGTGCTAGATCCACCTTTCGTGCTCTTATCACATTATCATCCTAATCTATTGCACATACTTTATTGCATAATAGAGGATGATCCACATTTGGTGGACATGTGATTACACCTAGCATAGGAGATAGCTTATCAGCTCCTTATCATTCTCTCTTATCTCCTTTCCTATATAAGGAGGCCTATTATGTAATCATTCATCAATCAATTCAAGGTGAATTCATTGGATCAATTCAATCCATCATTGCATTCATATTATCTCTCTTGTGCTTTTCTTCAACCTCTAGATCCTTGGTTCAATATTTGCTATTTGCAAATTCTTACACTAAGACTTGTGGAAACATTTGTTGAACATACACATGATACACTTGGTATATTTGACACCTTACTAAGACTTCACATATGATTGTATTCACAAGGTTACTTTGTCCCTTGTTGGATTGTCTTGAGACTATTGCTTGCTCACACTACATGTTTTCAAAACAAACCTTGTCTAGGAAATGCTTTTATCTTGTCACTCATTGAACTTGAACTCTTGGACTAAACTTAAACTTTGTCAAAATTGCTTCTCCATTGCCATCCTTAATTTATCTTATTATTTGGTACATTCCATCATGTTGGGAATTGTCCTTAGCCAGAAAAGATTACTTTGATCTCTTGACTACATACTTGGCTAGTAGAATGCTCACTTGTCCACCATCTCTTTGATCAACTCTATTGGATGCTCTATCCAATCTCTTGCTTGTTCACAAGTTTCGTACATATAAATCTCCCCACAGCTTGGGCACCTTGTGACAAGTTATCTTTTCTCTATCTCTCTTTACACTATTACACTTTGGACAAGTGAACATCTTTACTTACCTAGCTTGAACATCAAGCCATTATAAGACATCCTATTTGGATTTCAACAACTTTCTTTCATGCCAATCATAACTAGATCTCAAATCCGTGAGGGAAAACAACCCGAAGCTATCTTTGACAACTCAACTAAAGGAGGTCCAATACCTTGGGGTTTTAAACCCTTTGCTAACATTTCTAGTGAATCTACTCTATCCTCTCCTAAGTTGGCACATAGTGTTTCTTACACTCCAACCATGGACGAACGAAGAAAAAGGATTGGAGAAGTCCTAAAACAACTCGGTGATAAACACTTTGGACAAGAAGATCAAGAATGTCCTAACTCTAGACATGGTTCTCAACAAGGCTCTCAACACACTAGACATGGATTACATGGCTCACAAGGTGATGATTTAGATAACAAAATAACTGAGGAAGATATCTTATAGTTTCAACAAGATGAACGCTTGCAAAAACTCATGAAGTTGACTTTGAGTCAAAACAAAGACCAACAATTCTTGCACTTGGTCTCTCAAGGAGTTAAATTACCTCACAACTTTGACGTTGATAACCTAATAAAAAAGGAAGAACCATCTGAAATGGAAATCTTGAAAAAAAAGATGGAAGACATGATCAAACATATGCAATGCTTGGAAAAAGAGAAAGAATAATGTCCAAGCATGTCTTTCTCTCTTGAGGCTATATATTCATTCCCTTTTGACAAAGATCTACACATGCCACCTTTTCCTAGAAAGGTTAAGTTTCCTAAATATGAAAAATATGATGGTAGAAAAGATCCTCATGATCACATTAGGGAATTTTGCACAATTAGCATGAAGTTCTTGCATGAACCCTCTTATCTGATGATGCTCTTTCCTAGGAGTCTTAGTGGTCAAGCTATGGAGTGGTTCACCAACCTATGTCCCCCTCTTAAATCTTTTGACTAGCTAGTGCAACGGTTTATCCAACAATATTCCTACAATATCCAACATGCTATTACCATGCTTGATCTTTGCAATCTAAAACAACGTTAAGGTGAATCCTTTGTGGTCTTTCTTCAACGATGGTGGAAGCTATACTCGTGCTATCCTCGACAGATTCCTGGGACTGAAAAGATTGACATATTTATCAACTCTTTAGTTCCTAAAATAAATTATGCATTTCAGATGCAAACTCATGCTTCATTCGATAAACTGGTTGAAAAATCTATTCACATAGAGGATGTCCTTGTTCGAAAGGGCAACATCACTCTTCAATCTAAATCCTCTTCCAACAACCAGCCTAACAAAGACAAAAGAAAATTTTGGAACAAAACTAAGGATGTCGTCAATGATGGATTCGTGGCTTCAACTTCACAATCTACCACTACCAAAGAGCCAGTGTTCAATCTATCTACTGCTGTAAAGGCTAAACCCGATAAGCCTTGGGCTCCTAAGACTAAAACAAACTTCACTCCTCTTGGAGAATCACTTGAGAACACTTTGACAACTCTTCTCACTAACAAAATCATTACTTTTCCTGATAATTCGAGACCTTACGATCTTGAAATTAAGCCTAAATGGTGGAATGACAACCACTATTGTGATTATCATTGCAAAAAATGCCATAAAGCCAATGAGTGCATGAAACTCAAGAATCTTATTCGGGATCTAATTGACAATGAGACCATTGTGGTTGACTCCCCACAAAAATGATCATAAGGCTTTCAAGGAGCCTTTTCCTAAATTTGAAAAGGAAGAGTCTTCCAAGACAAAGGATAATAAAGTTGCCTACACTTATTCTAACAACGACAATGTGATCAACATGCTTGATCTTCTGATCATGCTAAAGGAAAAGCCAAAGTTGAATCACCCAACATGGCAACTAACTCTCAAGCTTCATCAGGAGAAGGATCATCTTCCTCCTCTTCTTCTAAGAAGATTTCAACTTAATCAGCCACACTATTGATTACAATTCAAATTTTGATGCTTGAGCTACTTGACACCTCTCCTGCTCACACAAAGATTCTTAATCAAGCCCTTCTTATGGAAAATGTTCCTAGGGATGTAGACGTTAACAAGTTCTAGTCCATGGCCAGACACCTCACTTCATCTCCTTCTCTCACTTTCTCAGAGAAAGATGAAACCTCCGTTGATCATCCTCACAATCAACCCCTTCACATTAAAGTCTCCATTCAACAATTTAGAGTCAAGCACGTTTTGATAGATGGAGGTGCGGGTCTAAACATCTGTACTTTTAAACTGGTCAAAGCTCTTGAGTTTTCTGAACATGCTATTGATCCTAGACAAAAAATAAAAATCAAAGCATACAACGAAGAGGAATACTCTTCTAAAGACATGGTAGTCTTACCAATAAAAGGTCTTGTTTAGAGGGATGTTATCTTCCAAGTCCTAGATATTGCTTTGGCTTACAACACACTCTTGGGTCTCCCTTGGATCCATGCTATGCAAGCAGCTCCTTCAACATACCATCACTGCATCAAATTTCCTCATGATGGAATCAAAATCACTATTCCTATAGACTCAACATGTACTCCTAATAGTCCTAAACAATCAAACTGTATGGTTCCCCACAACAAATAAGGATCACCACCTAAAACAAAATCCATATCAGATCATGGAAAAAGAATAATTGTTAGACCTTCTGACATGAGAACCTATTGGGTGGACTCTTTCCCAAAATCAAATGGAAAATCATCTCCGCCAACTTCAACGCCTATTATTCATAAGGGAAATTGGATGATCAAGGCTAAAATTCCCCTAGAAATGGAAAGAGATGAAAGTGCTACTCACTCTTCAAAAACAAAGAGTCTGAACTGAAAGATAAACATGCTAAAATCTCACCTTGAAAATATGGTATGGGATACCATCTTATGCAAAAGATGGGACATGATGGGAAAAGCTCCCTTGGAAAAGGGAAGGGTCTTCTTGAACCTATACATGTTGAATTCAGAGATCCTAAGGACAAAACTAGTTTTAGTTATCACAAACACAAGCTTAGCAAACCTAGCTGCAACACCAACACATATGAGGACTCAAATGGTGAGGATGAAACATAAATCTAACCTTTGACTTATGAAAGGGTCTTATACATTCAGATTTCTAATCCATATTATCAAGGAGAGCCTTATCTACCTACTCAGGTACATCAAGAACATGACCTTGGTCCTACAAAGGAAAATCTCATTCCAACTACTGAACAACCTACTAATACTGTTAAATGTACTACTGATCCTAATTGGGGGCAACTAGCCAATGTCTCCTACATCTTGGATATGCCTCAGGGTATGCCTATTCTGAACCACTCTGCTGCTCCTGCTATTGAACAAGCTCCTACCACTAAAAATGCTCCTATAAAAAATGACAATGATGAAGATAATTTACTTCCTACTATGTCTCTAATTGACTATATCAAATAGTATCGCAACAACAAGAAAAACTCAAATGAATAGGACTAGGATTCCTTATCAAATGCTACTACAAAAATTCCAATTGATGTTATACATAGATATGCTCCTACCAACTTTGAAAGAGGAGAGAGTTATAATTCTCAAGATCAAGAAGTTGATGATGATCCTTTCCACCCTTATGTGGAAGTCATTCCTATGGCCCCTAGGCCACCACAAAGCAACACTGCAATTGCTCTAGCAAATCATGGGTACATAAGACCCCATCCTATTACAACTTCGTGGAATATAGGAAGATCTAGAATTGAAATGGTTCCTATTCATGCACTCTTACCACTTGAAGAAGGACCTAGTCATCAAAATCGACCACCTCAATTAGAGTCACATAATACTCCCTTAAACTCATCTGACTCTTCTAGGACAACTCGCAATCGACAAAGTTCCATGGAAGATAACTTTGTTGATCTATTTGACTCATTCATGAAAGATGAGGATAATACTAGTATCTTTACACTTGAGCCCATTGACCCCTTATCTCCCTCCCCTCCTGAACTAAGTGGCTTACCCATTTCTCATCCACCCCTCCTTGTATACCAGTCATATCAGCCTCATTCATCCATAATTCTCGAGTCTCTTGGAAGTAACTTGTATCAACCCTGAAAAATAGAGGTGTTGGTCTCCCGCTATGTCTCCTGCATCCATCATCATTGCTCCAGGCACCCCTAGGGCCCCATCTTCCATTCCTCCCTCTATCACTGCTGCTGCAGCTGGTGCCCCAAGGGCTTCCTCTTCTGCTACCAATGCCTCTGCTCCAACCATCCCTCGGTTTGTGGCGGTGGTTGCTTTCACCCATGAGGTTGTGGCTCCTACAGTAGGGTCTGCTATGGTGGCCTTGGGGCGGGGTCCCATGGCTACAACCCTTATTCCATCTTCAGGGAAGACTACTGCTCACAATGCTTTCCCTATTTCCAAAAATATTATTGTGGAACTAGAGGAGGGGACAATATCTAAGATTGATGTTGCCGCCTCTATTTTTTCCTTGCATGGCCTGATCTACAGATTTAAGGGTCGCTGGGCTTTCTTGCTTGATTTTCATTCTTGGATTTCCAAGCATTGGGAGCCCCTTAACACTGGTATTGTTCACATTTTCCCTATGGCTAAGGGTTTTTTTGTTGCTAAATTTGAAAATGTTGTGGATAGAAAAATGATTATGTGTAAAAATTTCTTCAGCTGGGATGGCTAATTTTGATGTTGAAACCCTGGCATCTAGACTTCTCCCCATCTTTTGAATCCTTTGATAAGTTGCCCATCTAGGTTAGGCTGTCAAATCTCCCCCTCCCTCTTTGGGTTGATTCTCTTCTCGAAATTGTGGGGGATGCTCTTGGGGATTTTATTTTGGTGGATGAGAAATCACCTAACTTGCTTCACTCCACTTATACCCACATTTTGGTGGATCTGGATATCTCTAGTGGTTTGCCTGCAATGATCAAACTGTCTACCCATAATGGTAGAAGTTGGATTCAACATTTGGACTATGAAGGCCTCCCCTTCAGATGCAGAAGATGTTTCAAGACTGATCATGTTTTAGGTCTTTGTGATCTTCATAAATTTAATAGGTCTGCTTCGTGGTGGCAGGATGTCTCTTCTAAGGGTGTCTCTTCACAACACTATACAGTGGAGAAACTGTCCCCACCCCAAAGCTTTTTGCAAGTGGTGGGGTAGGTGTCTTTTCCTCCTCCCCCTCTTGGTTTCGTTCCTGCTGCTGGTGCAGCTATGGGTGATGTTGCTCCTCCTTCTTTGTTAGCTTGTGAGAAGATTCCTTCTTTTTCACCTATGAGCCCCCCCTTTTGCTGATGCCAGGTCTGCTCTTTCTGGTTCTTCTAGAGGGTTAGTTGTTGGGTCTTCTCCTGCCGGTTCTTTTGCTAGAGTTGTCCCTCTCTCTGGCTCTCGTTCTTAGACTGTTACCTTATTGCAGTGTGCTGCCCCCTTTGGGGGGTCTACTTCTATTGTTTTGGACTTGTTGGATTGGTAGAACGCAATTGCTATCATTGAAGAAGGTTGGTTCAAGGTTAAAAGTAAACATTCTAAGAGATCTTTTCTGTCTTTTGATAGGACCCTTTGGTGCCATCAAAAGGGTGCCAAAGGAAAATCCTAATTCTTGGGGCTTTCTTTTGGTTGGGTTTTCTTGGAGCTATGCTCAAGATTTTTTTATTCTGGGTTGTGGGAACCTGTTGTTAAAACCCTCATCTTGGTTTTTTCCCGTTCGATCTTGTGGGCTGTCATTGTCTATCCTTTGATTCTTCTTGTTAAGGTTTCGAGTCCCTTCAAAACATGTTTTCTATTATCAAAAACTTGGATGTGCAACACAAAAATCAAAATCCACTCATATCTAAAAATGACAATGTCCCATCTAATCGACATGTGATGCAAAGAAAAAAACAATATTCAAAAGACCACAAAGGTCCTCAAAGAGAAAAAAAAATAAAGGCAAAAATGGATCTCGAAATCCATCATGAAAGAATGATCAAAAGTGCTCCAAAACAAAGAAAATTTAAAAGCCATGTGGATTCCCAAGCAAAAAGACCTAGATATAAAAAGAAAATCAAAGTCGCCATTCAAGCTTCCAAATTCTTCTAACTCGCTCCATTGCACAATCATGGCCTCTCATACTTCACACTCTTCACTCCATTTTTCCTTTCCCAAAAGTGCATATCAATATCTCCCCATTGCTATTGACATGACTAAGTGAAATCTAGAATGTACTCTCCCTAAGCGTTTAGAATGTGGGAAATCTGACAAAGAGTCAAGACAAGTCCATGGGGATATTGGTGGATCTCACCTAAATGATCTTTCCTTGACTATGGGACTCTTGACAAGTGGATTCTATTGGTTGGATCCTCCTATCAATACTACATCATCTATTTTTGCTTCTGAAATTTCTCAGCTAGTCACTACTACACATGGCAGTGTTTTCAAAGAGTCTCTCAATGCTCTTCCTCTTCAGCGGCTCCGCAAGTAAGCACTTTGCTTCCTGTACAATAATTCATGGTCCTGAAAAAATTCTAAAAAGCATATAATGTCCTGAAAAATAAATACAAAAAAATTAAATATCCAAAAATCCAAAAAAATTAGAAAAAGAGAAAAATCTCCCAAGTGGTATCTTGCAATCAACACTCCATCTATCAACGCGTAGTTGAACTCTTGTCTCCTTTCATCCATCTCAATTTCCATTTTGTTGTGCCATCTTGGAGTGGGACTTGTCTCTGTCTTGTCCTTGGTTCTTATTTTCCGTCTAGGGGCAATCATATGCTTATATGAGTTGTTAGTGCTTTACCTCTTGGTTGACATCTTGCGCTTAACTTGAGTCAGTTTATCAGTCCTTCCTATTGGACACTTTCTCATTGACACTTCTTGGTGTTTCTCAACACCCCAATCCTTCAGTGTTTCTCACCACTACCAACCTGGGCTTCGCTGTGTTTCTTAACACATATTGGATCTTGCGCTATTCACTGTGCACTTGCACTTTGACACTAGCACAAAGGTGTTTTCTTAACACCCAACACCAACTTACATCCTAGAAAACTGAAAGGATTGAGCTATGCTGAACTATTTTCTTGTGTACTTTTTGTTATAATTGATTTTCACTTTCTATGTCTTCTAAGGTTACTCGACGATGTCTACTTGACTAGAGATTCACGATTGGGGGCATAACATCTTTTTCCTTTGATTTCTTCTAGTTGTGTGATTTCAATGATCTTATGCTATCTAATAAACTGGGTGTCTACGATAAGATCCTCCATCACGATTGGAACACCACACATACCTCAAACCTCTTTATTTGGACACTTAGGTGAGGTTGGAATTATCTCCTTATCTATTGCTTGTGCTACCTTACACCATTAACTTGGAAACCATGTTCAGGTCATCTCGATGCCTATATCTTGATGCTTACATGTGTTTCCTACATCTTATCTGATACAATCGTATTCATATTTTCATGGTTTCTCTCACACCGGTGAAGGTTGTACTGACCTTCGATGTCCCAAATGCTCAAATGGTGAAAACTAATGGTCTATAGGATTGGTGATGTGACTACTCGAAAAGTCTTAGGCTGCATTTCATTCTAGGGCTGCATTTAGCTTTGCATTTATGGTTCTCTTGAGCTATGCTTTCTTTTTCCTCTTCCTTTCTCTCTGCTAAGGTATTTGACTGCAAACCCTTATCTTTGATCCTATCTTCGGGATCAAAATCAAAATTTGAAAGATTCTAATGTAGTTGACTGCTGACGATATCAGTTCTCACTTGCTTCCTCTTTTCTTTCTGGACTTCTGAGGCTTATCTTTGCCCCTTGTCCTTCATTTCTATTTTGATCCTAAGGTGGCATTAACAATATAGAGAATCTTGTCATTGATGAAATCTCCTAATCTGCAAATCTAATAATCAAACCAAATCTTAAATCAATCAAGTCAATCAGGACAACACATCATCGCTCGGGGCATCTTAGCTTCATCACTTCATATCAAATTGGGATTCTCCACATCTCCTTTCTGAAAGAGTGTTCTCATCACTTCACATTAGTTCAATCGGACATACTTTCTTTTGATCTCTTGGGGCATATCAGGTTCATTAGGACCCATATCAATCTGGTACTATCTCTTAGATGATTAGCTATCTCAATATCTTTGGAAAAATATTCAGTCTCATCGCTTCATATCAGGATGGATACTCTTGTCTTTCTTATCGGTCTTTGTTCAATCATGTTTGAAGTTCGATCTCTATCAGCTATCCTTGAAATCATCATTCTTTGACTCAATGTGATCCCAGATCACTCACACATTAGTCAAAGAGGGGCAAATGTAATCACCTAAAATTGGTCTACTAGAACTTGAGCCCCCTTTTGATCAAATCTTCTCTTTGCTAAGCATCATTATGAAGAGTAACCTCAAAAATCCTCTTTGCATAATCAGATCAAAAATCTTATATCAAGCTTATACTATGGTCTAATTTCTAGAGCTTTCATATTTATTTAATTTCTATAACCTTACTTTTAATATAAAGCTCCTATAGTTTTATTAAAAGAACACATTCATATGTGTGCACCCACTTAATCTTGATTTATTAGAAATTAAAAGAGATTTGTGCTCTCAAATTCTATTTTGTCTTATTCTACCTAACATTTCCCTTTTGCCTCTTAATCCTCACCACTTATTTCTACCTAACCTCACATCTCCTTGCATCTCCTTTTGCTTCTTCATCATAGCCACTCATTCTATTGCCTCTTAATTTCCACCCTTCGTTCTTGAGGCAATTCATTCTTAGATTTGAATCTTCCATTTTGGAGTAGTCAAGTCACTAGTGCTTCATGCCAATTTGATGACCATCATGAGAAGGATTAAACTCGCTTCAACTAGGAAGCTATGAGCCGATTCTTGAGATATCCTCTTTCATGGATTTCACTCAAGAGTAATGGTTCATAGAAGTGTGTCACACTTTTGATCACATAGATGTATATAGCCACGATCATATAAATTCATAATACTGAAATATATAACAACAATCAGATTAAAGAAATATAAATGTATATATCAATATATATATGATAATTATTATTATCATCATATATATATATTAATATATATGATATTATTACTAAATTCTCTTTATGATCGAATTAAATTTGATAACTAATGAATCGGGTTCAACCCGATAACATTAGTATTGAAATATGTTTAATATTGGAATCGGTTTCAAACAGGTATCATTAGAAATGAATTGTAAGTGATAGTGGAATCGGTATTAAATTGATATTATTAAAAGGTGGACCATTTTGTATTAAACTTGATACCACTAACAATGAAATGGTTTGGTTTATATCGGTGTTGTATGTTATATTAAGGAGTGACGATTAGTCATGCCTATGATAGGCGTGACTCCTCAAGGAGTCACGTCTATCATAGGCATGACTTATGAATTGCATACAAATGAATATATATATATATATATATATATATATATATATATATATATATATATATATATATATATATATATATATATATATATATATATATATATATATATATATATTGATCAGTTTGTTCAATACCAACACCGAAATTGATAAGTGTGAAGTATATTGAACAACAATCAATACACATATTCCTCTCATTATAATTGGAATCATAGTTGAATTTACAAGTTCATTTCAAGCATATATTTTAGTTCCTCTTTTCTTGCAAATAACATTGATATTGTTAGAATATAGATTTATATATATATATATATATATATATATATATATATATATATATATATATATATATATATATATATATAATCAACACTGCACACACACACACACACACACACATAAGATTAAATTGAAATTTGAATAACCAGTTTGTTTTGATTTTACATGGTATCAAAGCACTGGTAAAGAAAGATCCAAGAAGCTCTCAAACTTGAGATATTCAATATAAATTATTATATATCACATTTCTATGGCAAGCACTATCAGATTCGGGGATAGACTTGAAGGAGGAAACAATTTCTCATCATGGAAATTCTGAATTAGAATGATTCTAAAAGAAAATAAAGTTGAGTCTTTCATAAAGGAAGAGAAAGAAGAGCTAGAGAATGATCTCAAAAAATCCATTTGGATTGATGGAAATAAAAAGGCTATGAAGATTATAGTTGATGGTGTTAGAGACCATATAGTGCCAATCTTGACAAAATATGAGACTGCTTACCATATGTTTACATCACTCGAAAGCACGTATGAAATAAACAATGCTAGCATAACTCTAGCCCTGAAAAGGGAAATTAACCATATAAGTATGAATAAAGGAGAATCCATTAATGTATATTTTATGAGAATATCCGCTCTCAAGGATGAATTGAAAACACTTGGATATGTAATTTGGAGAAAAGAATTGACTCTCATTACACTACATGGCCTACCAAACACTTGAGAAACTTTTGTTCAAGGCATTAGTGGAAGGTCTAAATATCCCAACTTCGATCGACTAAGGTTTAATTGTCTTCATGAAGAGTCAAGAAAAAACAAGAAAGGGATCAAACAAAAGAACATAGATGAGGGCCTATATGTTGTAAATGTAAACTCACACAAGAGAGGAAAGAAGAAACACTTTAAGAAGAGGAAGGACCATCATGAAAAGGGTTCATCTAAGAAAGATGTTTCTCACGTTCAATATTTCAAATGTGATCAATATGGGCATTATGTAGCTAGATGCCCAGATAGAATTAAACAACAAGCTACATTGGCCAAAGTGAACAGAAATAAAAGAGAGCATGATTAAGAGAAACATGCATTCTGCTCTGCCCTCTCCAATCAAGTATCCAACAAATCTAATACCTATATTATTGATAGTGGATCATCAAGACACATCACTAGATAAAGAGAACTATTAGACTCTATGATAGAAGAAATTGATGAAGAGGTAACTATTGTAGATGACTCTACACATCCAGTAAAAGGTGTCATGACTTGCACTATTATGTTAAAGTCAAGAATGTCTATCCAACTCACTGGAGTTCGCTTCATTCCAGGCATCAAGAGGAATCTAGTCTCCATATATGCATTTGAGGATAATGGGTATAAACTAACCTTTATGGATAACAAGGTGTTGGCATGGCCAAATAATTCTTCTATCAAGAAAGTTGTAACCCTAGGGAACATAAATGGATACTTGTATGAGGTATGTACTGAACCTAATCTTACCCTAATTCATGAAATTTTAGACTCTAATGAGATATGGCATATAAGATTAAGATATTTAAACTTTTGTGCCTTATCTTCCATGGAAAAATTAGTCACTACCTTACCTAAGTTAAAATAATATCATTCAAGTACATGTAAGGGATGTGCCCTAGGGAAAAATACTAAGGGTTATCTTCAAAGTAGTTTTAGTAAAATGAGTAATGTTTTAGAACTAGTTCATTCTAACCTATGTGGACCCATGTCTGTACCTTCAGTGGGAGGATTTATATATTATATAATATTTGTTGATGACTTCTCCAGAAAAAATTAGATCTACTTCCACGTATGTAAAGAATCAGAAGAGATCCTCAAGAGATTTAAGGAATTCAAATCCCTTTCTGAAAACTCCTCTGGAAAGAAATAAAAATCCTAATAAGTGATAATGGGAGAGAATATACCTATGACATTTTTAGAGAATTTTGCAAAGAAGCAGGGATTAAGAGGGAGCTCACTGTTCCTTACAATCCTCAACAAAATGGGGTTGCTGAAAGGAAAAATAGAACTATTGTAGAAGAAGCTAAAGCCATGCTCCTTGATCAAAATTTAGAAACCTATCTTTGGGTAGAAGCCTCCAACATCGATGTTACATACAAAATATATGTCCTCACTCTCATATTGAAGACAAAACTCCTAAAGAAGTTTTCACAGGTGTAAAATCAGCTATCACTCACTTAAAGATATTTGGATGCCCTATCTATTTTCATGTACCTAAAGAGAAAATAAAAAAAACTAGAACCGTCTAGAAGAAAATGAATCTTTGTTAGATATACTAAAACTTCTAAAGCCTATAGAGTATTTATACCTGGACATAAAAACATTTAACTCAGTAGATATGTAATAGTTGAGGAGGACTTAACTTTTAAAAGGGCTAGAAATTTCTGTGACTCTAAAAGTATCACTCCACCTTCAAACCTAGAAGAGGATCTTTCTCCTGAGTTTCAGAGGGAGTATCCCAAAGAGAATCAAGATGAAGTGCAAAAATTACCTCAAGATAATCATAAGAAAATACCACTTTGGGCCACCAAAACAATGGAATAATCAAAGAACTTTGTAGCTCCTTCAGGGACCTTTAGAGAAAGTAAAATACCCCAAATATTTTCCAGCTATGTGGCCTTAATGAATGATCTCTCCAAGTTTGAACCTTCCACTGCATCAGAAGCCCTCAAACACAAAGTATGGAAGGATGCCATGATAGAAGAATAGTAGTCCATCCTAAAAAAATTATGTTTGGGAATTTGTTTCAAGACCAAAGGAAAAGTCTATTGTTTCATCCAAGTGGCTATTCAAAATCAAGTATGTTGCCGATGGAAGTATAGAGAAACATAAAGCCAGATTTGTTGCTAGAGGTTTCTCACAAAAGGAAGGAATTGATTATGAGGAAAATTTTGCACCTGTTTCCAGATACACCTCAGTCAGAGCAGTTCTAGCCATTGCAATAACCAAAGGATGGAAAGTTCATCAGATGGATGTAAAGACTGCATTCCTAAATGGGAAAATAGAGGAAGAAGTCTACTTAGAAAAACTAGAAGGATTTGAGATTCACATTGCATAATCTGACATGTGTAGATTGAAGAAATCTCTTTATGGACTTAAAGAGGCTCTTAGGGCATGGCATGAGAGAATCGATAGCTATCTCATGGAATTGGGTTTTTCTAAGAATGATGCAGATCCAAATCTATACTTCAAACAAAGCAAAGGTGATATGTTAATATTAATCTTGTATATTGACGATATGTTAATTACAAGAGAAGATCACCTTATTGATCAATGTAAAAATGACCTTTCTAAAGAGTTTGAAATGAAGGATTTATTCCTTCTACATTACTTCCTTGGATTAGAAGTATGGCAGAACTTGAACAACATTGTGCTTAATCAAGGAACATACACCTTGGACATATTGAAGAGATTTGGTATGATGAATTGTAGACCCATGTCTTCTCCCATGGAAACAAACCTTCATAAACTAAAGGAGGCAACAACAAATTCTCCGTGTGCAGATCCTACCCTCTACAGGAAAATAGTTAGATCTTTGATGTACCTAGTTAATACTAGACCAGATATATGTTATGTAGTAAATGACTTAAGTCACTTTATGTGTGATCCTAAGGAAATTCATCTAATGGATATGAAGCATATTTTGAGATACCTCCAAGGTACCCTAAATTATGGACTCAAATATGAGAAAGATAACTTGAATCTACATGGATTCACTGATTCTGATTGGGTTGGAAGTGTAATTGATAGAAAAAAACACCTCAAGTTGCTGCTTCAGTTTGGGATCCACCATGATATCTTGGATGTGCAAGAAACAATCTTTAGTGGCTCAAAGTTCTACAAAGGCTGAATAAATTGTAGCCTCTATGGAAGAAAGACAAGCAATATGGCTCAGGAAACTTCTTGTGGGATTATTTGGTAAACCCATGATACCTACAGTCATCCATTGTGATAATCAGAGTTGCGTAAAGCTTTTTGTGAATCTAGTATTTCATGATAGATCCAAGAATATAGAGATTCCTTATCATTATGTGAGAGACATGGTGGATAGGAATGTGATTTAGTTGGAATATATCAGAACAGGAGATCAGACAACATATATTCTAACCAAGCCACTTTCTAGAGTGAAAGTTGAACACTTCAGGAAAGGTCTTGGTATGATTGAATTGTAATTTACATTATATATATCATATGTGTTGATATATGACTTTATGGGCCCTACCCCCTGCTTTCATCTCTAAAAGGTGATGATATTTTAGAAATGAACACTTGTATTCAAATATTATAAGATGACAATCTTGTAATATTGATATCATGTTGACTTGATATCATTCATGGATGTGCCATGATTTGTTATGGTAGATATTCTATGACGTAATGTCAATGCACATACCATAACTAGGATGTATAGGGAGAATGTGATATTCTCAAGCATATAATCCTTTAAGTATCATGAGTTATGTGATACTTATCATCACGTGTTATGTGATTCTTGTCTTCACAAGATATGTGAGACTTCTTATCATGAGTTATGTGATACTTATCATCACATGTTATGTGATGTTTGTCTTCACAAGATATGTGAGACTTCTTATCACAAGTTATGTGATACTTATCATCATGTGTTATGTGATGTTTGTCTTCACGAGATATGTGAGACTTCTTATCACGAGTTATGTGATACTTATCATCACGTGTTATGTGATGTTTGTCTTCACAAGATATGTGAGACTTATTTTCATGAGAAATGTGATATATATATATATATATATATATATATATATATATATATATATATATATATATATATATATATATATATATATATATATATATATATATATATATATATTGATGCACAAGAGGATGGGGAGAGGGGAAAAAGACACACCCTAACCAGATCCACCTTGGAGAACAACACACGGAAGAAATAAAACACCAACAGTGAGAGAGAGAATGCAGATACTTTGTTATATTATCTTCAAATTGGTTCATACATGCCGGGCTGTAAGGCCTTCCCAGTTTAGGATAGATATTAGAATCAAGTACATAAGTCCTCTAACATGCGAGGATCTGCCAATAAGCTCTAATTTTCTCTCTTCTATCCAGAACTGACTCCCTAAAATCTAACCAAACAACTATATTTATACAAGATGCTACCGAGCCAAGTCAGCCTTCAGATTCACAATCAATGGAAGGGATGACTAGATCTAGGTCCACACGCTTCTCAATGATGGATACCAACATTAAATCTGTGACCCAAATTAAATGCACAAGTCGGCCTCAAAAGAAATCCAAAATAAATAACTCGGTAAGCAAGGAAACTGAGTGCCAGACAAGCATCATTGAGTGCTAGGGAAATTCACCGAGCACCAAAGAGATAACTGACCAACACCGATGAACAAAGGAAATTGAGCAACACTGAACCAACTCAGTCAAAGAAGGAACCGAGCAACACAGACAAACTCAAATATGTTTTTGGTGACACAGGATTGCTAAGGACCTGAGATGCTCATGCATCAGACACCTGTAGTTATTTGAAATGATTCTTTGAATCATGAAGTAGGTATCATCTGAGCTGCATCCAACTTAGACTGTGAAATCCATGAACTATCTTCAATCGGTCTATTCTTCCACTTCACCAAATATTCCATATACTGTTTTCCTCTTATACTTCTGCCAATTCTTTTCTCCAAAATCTTTTCAAATTCATCATTTTGCTTCTTAGGATAATCCATCAGTATTGTCATGTCTTCATCAGGTTCATGAAACTCATAAACTCATACAAATCAATAATGTTGAATATAGGTGATATATCCATGTCATTGGGTAACTCAATCTCATATAAATTTCCACTGTCAAATTTTCTCAAAATCTTGCAAGGTCCAAACATCTTCATCTTCAGCTTCCCATATGTTCCAACAAGAAATTTGCCTCTCTTCAAATGAGCCATCACTTCATCACCAACATCAAAAGTCTTGTCTTCTTTATCTATCAGCTCTGTCTTTGTATTTTTTATTACTCTTTTCCAGCTTAAGCTTCACATCATCATGCAATGTCTTCATGTACTCAACAAATTTTACTCCTTCAACACTTCTCTTTCTTTCATCAGCAATGTCTCTCAAATCTTATGTACCTCTTGGTTGTATGCCATTTACAATCTCAAAAGGTGTTTTTCCAGTACTCCTATTCACTGAATTATTGTATGCAAATTCTGCTTGTGCCAACAATAAATCCTGATTACTCGGTGTGTCTCCAACTAAACATCTCAAAAGATTTCCCAAACTTCTATTCATAACTTCTATCTGTCCATCGGTTTGTGGGTGAAATGTAGAACTATATTTCAACTCAGTACAAAACTTTCTCCAAAGAGTCTTCCAAAAGTATCCAACAAATTTACTTTCTTGGTCAGAGATAATACTCCTTGGTAATCCATGCAATTTGACAATTTCCTTAAAGAAAAGATCTTCTATGTGTACTGCATCTAATGTCTTTGTACAAGGATAAAATGTGCCATTTTAGAAAATCTATCCACAACAAAAAATATAGAATCATTACCTCTTACTGTCTTCAGTAAGCCAAGAACAAAATCCATACTAATGTCAATCCAAGGTTTCTCAGGTACAACAATCGGTGTATACAATCCAGTATTCTGACTTACTCCTTTTGCAACTTGACAAACTCCACAACTTTTCACAAATTTTTGAACATCTTTATACAACTATGGCCAAAAGTATTTCTCCTTAATCAAATTCAATGTCTTATCAACACCAAAATGTCTAACCAAATGACTACTATGTTTCTCCTTTATCAAATTAGTTCTCATTGGTCCTCTCGGTATACACAACTGATTAAATTTAAACAACATACCTCCTTGCATAAAATATTCATCCCATTTAGTACTCGGTTGGTCTTGAATAGGGGCTTTGCATTTTCTCCATGGCTCAAAAAAATTAGGATCAAATTCATAAGAATCTCTCATGTCATCAAAGCCTAGAACTCCAATTTTAATCTCGGTCATCAAAGATCTTCTTCTACTCAATGCATCAACAACTCAGTTAGTGAATCCACTCTTATGCTTTATCACAAATGTATAACTCTGCAAATACTCAACCCATTTCATATGTCTCTGATTCAACTTATTCTGACTACCCAAATACTGTAAAGCCTTATGATCGATATACAACACAAATTCACTCGACATCAAATAATGTCTCCATTTCTTTAGTTCTTGAACAATAGCATAGAATTCTTGATCATACACAAAATATTTTATTTTTGCATCATTCAACTTTTTACTAAAGAAAGTAATAGGTTTACCTTCTTGACTCAACACAGCTCCAATTGCACTTGCACTTGCATCACATTCCACTTGAAATACCTTATTGAAATCAAGCAATGCCAAAATAGGCAATTCAACAACCTTCTACTTTAGGGTCTCAAAATTTTTATCAGCTCCATGTGTCCACTTGAATTCTCTTTTGTCTCCTCTCATAGTCTCAGTCATAGCATTACAAATTGAACTAAAATTCCCAATGAACTTTCAGTAAAAACTTGCCAAACCATGAAATGATCTTACCTCACTAGCATTCTCAGGTGTAGGCCAATTCAAAATAGCTTCAATCTTTTCAGAATCCATTTTCAAACCATCAGCTGAAATCAAAAATCCCAAATACACAATCTCCTCTTTCATGAATGAACACTTTTTCAGATTTATCAACAACTTTTCTTCTTTCAATCTCTACAAAACTTATCTAACATGCAACAAATGTTCTTCTCTATTCTTACTGATTATCAGAATATCATCAAGATATACAATCACAAACTTACCCAAGAATTTCTTCAAAACTTCATTCATCAACCTCATAAAAGTACTCGGTGCATTAGTTAAACCAAAAGGCATAACCAACCACTCGTACAAACCTTCATTTGTCTTGAAAGTAGTTTTCCATTCATTACCTTCTCTAATTCTAATATGATGATACCCACTTTTCAAATCAATTTTAGTAAAATACTTTGCTCTAGTCAAACTATCCATTATATCATCCATTCTCGGTATAGGTAACCTATATTTCACCGTTATCTTGTTGATTGCTTTGGAATCAATACACATTCTCCATTATCCATTATTCTTAGGTGCCAATACAATAGGTACTACACAAGGACTTATACTTTCTCTGATCAATCCTTTCTATAATAATTCTTGAATCTATCGGTTCAATTCCCGATTCTTGGTAGGTGTCAACCGATGAGGTGCCTTTTTTGATAAACTAGCTCCAGGGATAAGATCCATGCAATGATCAATGCTTCTCTTTTCTGGAAAACCATTAGGTACATTATCAGAAATAATTTCACTTTACTCGGTGAGTAACTTATCAATCTCCCCAGGGACATTATCCCCTGTTTTCTTACTTGGTTTGTTAGGGATCACAAAAAAACATACATCATTCTTCTTCAAATCCTTAACAAACTTCCTTCCTTCCATCAAGAAAACTTTCACAAATGTGCAAACATTACTAATAGGTTCTTCAATCAAGGGTAACAAGATCTGTCTTCTTCCATCAGCCCAAATAGTATATTTATGCAATCTCCCATCATATATAGCATGTCTATCATATTGCCAAGGTCTACCCAACAAAATATGACAATAATCCATAGGCATGATATCACATAACACCTTATCATAGTATTTTCCAATTTTCAAATTCACATAACATTGTTCACTTACCAAGAGTGTATGCTCATCTTTGATCCATGAAATCTGATAGGGCTTCGGATGTTCCAACCTTTCCAACTACAACTTTGTGACCATCTCCTCAGATGCCAGAGTCTATAAGCTACCATTGTCAATGTTTACCTTCCAAAATTTGTCAAAAACTCTACATCTGGTCTTGAAATTTTTTTTCCTTACCAGATCTTCCTTTTTACCTTCATTCCAAAGTGCTCTCCTTACCATCAAGATATTTTCCTTCTCAGGTTCATTCGGTGACTCTTCTTGCACCAAAGCATTTCTACTATTACCAGCCTTCTTACTTACATGTGTACACTCAAATGATCTATATCCTTCTTCTCCACAATTGTAACAAGTTCCTCGAAAACCACCTCTGTTACAACCACCTCAGTAGTTACTTCCTTTGCCTCTAGATGAACTTTCACCTTTCCACTTGGTCTTGCATTTATCTAGATTTGTTTTTTTAGGTTCAGATCTACTATTTTCACCATGAGATCTACCTCTTCCTCTAGGGAATCTATCACCTCTACCTCTTTGTCTTTGCTCATGTCTCTTATTCAATTTCTCCTTAGCTTTCAATGCAAATTGATAAGCCTCTTCAATGTTCTCCAGTTTGACCAAACTGATTTCTTCTTGGATGGAAAATCTCAGACCATTCTAGTATCTAGCAATTCTTTCCACATCATCTTCATCATGTCCAGATCTGATATCTAATCTATATAATTCCTTAGTATATTCCTTTACTGAGCTATCTTTCTGCCTTAAACTTTGCATTTTCTTAACTAGGTTAATCTGATAATCACAAGGTAAGAACTTTCCTTTCAATTTATTCACCATTTTACTCCATACCTTGATTTTGTCTTTGCCTTTCCTCTTTTTGTCCAGCTGCAGATGTTCCCACCACAAGGATGCATGACTTTTCAACTTTGTGCTTGCAATTTTCACCTTCTTTTCCTCAGGTATATTTTCATATTCAAAATACTTTTCCATCTCAGTGATCCAATCCACCAATTCATCAAAATCTAATTTTCCACCATACTCAGGAGGATTAAAGTGTGGTGTAGACTTCAGACTTGTGAAAGCCTTCAAGAATCTTTCTTCACCTTGATCCATCACAGGTGAAGGTTCTACATTAGCTTGTTCTACCTCAATTTCATCATCACTAACATCTTCAAGATGTCTTCCTCTTCTTTGGGTTGTTTCAACAACTTCCAATCTAGTAGCAAGTTGTCTCAACATGTCTGCCAATCTTGGATCCGCATCTCACCTCCCATGAACCATCTTGAAAACCCTTTGCAATTGCAGGTTAGATCGTAATCTACTACCCCACAACAATTCAACTAGGGATTCACAAGAGGGAATGTTCAAATCTAGATTCACAAACCTAGATCCAGATCTCACCTCACTCTGATACCACTTGACGCACATGAGGATGGGGAGAGGGGCCAAAGGCACACCCTAACCAGATCCACCTTGCAGAACAACACACCAAAGCAATAAAACACCAACAGTGAGAGAGAATGGAAATACTTTGTTATATTATCTTCAAATTGGTTCATACATGCCAGGCTGTAAGGCCTTCCCAGTTTAGGCCAGATATTACAATCAAGTACATAAGTCCTCCAACATGTGAGGATATTCCAACAAGCTCTAATTTTATCTCTTCTATATTCTATCTTCTATCCAGAACTGACTCCCTAAACTCTAACGAAACAACTATATTTATACAAGAGGCTACTGAGCCAAGTTGGCCTTCAGATCCACAATCAATAGAAGGGATGACCAAATCTAGGTCCACACACTTCCCAATGGTGAATACCAACATTAAATCTGTGACCCAAATTAAATGCACAAGTTGGCCTCAAAGAAATCCAAAACAAACAACTTGGTAAGGAAGGAAAATGAGTGCCAGACAAGCATCACCAAGCACCAGGTAAATTCACCAAGGACCAAAGAGATAACCGACCAACACCAGCGAACAAAAGAAATCGAGCAACACCAAACCGACTCAATCAAAGCAGGAATTGAGCAACACAGAAAAACTCAAATATGTTTTTGGTGACACAGGATTTCCAAGGACTCAAGATGCTCCTACATCATATATATATATATATATATATATATATATATATATATATATATATATATATATATATATATATATATATATATATATATATATATATATATATATATATATATGATGATAATTATTATCATCATCATATATATATATAAATATATATGATATTATTACTAAATTCTCTTTATGATCAAATTAAATATGATAACTAATGAATCGGGTTCAACCTGATAACATTGGTATTGAAATATGTTTAATATTGGAATCGGTTTCAAATCGATATCATTAGAAATGAATTGTAAGTGATAGTGGAATCAGTATTAAACTGATATTATTAAAAGGTGGATCAATTTGTATTAAACCCGTTACCACTAACATTGAAATGGTTTGGTTTGTATTAGTGTTGTATGTTATATTAAAGAGTGACGACTAGTCACGCCTATGATAGGCGTGAATACTAAAGGAGTCACATCTATCATAGATGCAACTTATCAATGCCATACAAATGAATATATATATTGATAGGTCTATTCAATACCAACACTGAAATTGATAAGTGTGAAGTATATTGTGTTGGTGCTCGAAAATGTTGACCATTTTGAGATCAACTAATAGGCACAATAGATGCCTTTGCAATTCTGGTTCGATCGAAGCAAGGCTGGTAGGCCTAAATTGAATACGTTGTTTGACTGTACACATGCATGCATAAACAACATAAATTCCTTCCAAAGGGGTTAATGATCCTTGGAGGAAAAAACAACCTAATATCCTAATTATAAAAAATGCTTCAAATCTAAACTAAGGCTAGAATGTAATGCCGAACCTAATTTAATGTTTGGTAAATAAGATAGTAGATTAGAAATGTACTTCATAGAAAGAAATAAATGACAAATTCAAATGAACGAATAGACTAGTGCCTGATACCCAAATGGGAATAGAGTCAGATACATTCAATATAGTGTATAATCGGAGACGGTTTTAAGATAACTCATTTTTGAAAAATGAGACAATCAACCTAAAAGATTCTATTTGAACCAAAATTTACAACAATTTATACAATAGGTCCTATGTAACTAAAGAGCCCAAAAGGAAATGATAACAGGTTCTTAGACCATGCTATCATTATTCAAATTATACATATTCATCATAAATAAATGCTTGAAATGGAAAAAATAGTAGGATACCCTGGCTAGAGAGTAATCCGAGAAACCAATTGAACATACAAACTATATTAACAGTAAGGTATGAAAACTTATCTAATATTCACACATACGATTTTTGGCATTAGTTTCCAATCCATGAGAGGTAGATTTTTGCCGTGATTCATTGTATCTTTTGTTTACAATTGATTGATTATAAATATGAATCCCAATAGTTTCCTGTGAAAGGACATGCCCTTTCACAAGACCTAATTATTCAAATACCCTAAAAACAAACCATAACAATGGTTGTTAAGACAAATATTTCCCGTACAAATTGATTTGGTGCTCTTTGGTGTTCCGTGCATAATAACATTGATATTCAATTACCTACACGAAAACACCAAAGATTAGATAATCAAGATAAAATTTATTATTTTTATACCATATAAAGGTTCTCACAAAACTATAATTATTTATTTATTAATTAAGAATTAATTAAAAATAATTTCATGCCAAATGTTAATACATGCATTTGATAAATAATGAGGAGAATAAAAATTCAACATTATGTTCTATGTCATTCTCATAAACTATAAAAAATATAAGGAATCACTTTAATTACTAAGTCATAAAATAACAAGAAAAATAAAAACATTTCGTTTAGAAATATTCTTTTACTCCAAAATAAAACATAATACATTTATTTAAGAATATAATTCATTTAATTAAAAAAATATATATTTAACCCTAAAGATCAATTCAATCCACTTAGGACTAACATATGAGGCTCATAAAACAATTACCCTAATGCTACAAAATATTTCTAGTAAAAGATAATATTACACCTATAAAAAATACATATAATTAGGGAGCCTAAAAAATCTAACTTTCTAAAAAGCAACTCTATACATATAAAAAGATTAACTAACTCATAAAAATATTAAGATAAAATTATTAACACCTTAAAATTAAAGTAAATGAGTAAGGAAAAGTTACTCTTAGGGAATTGCAACTAAAGCATAAATGGCAAACCCTAAAAAACATATACATTATACATCACTAAATTTTAATAAAAACCTTTTCACCTAATTTGGTAAAATATTAACGTTAAAAATACATTTGGTAAAAATGCCAAATTGCATTTAAGGATACAAAAAAGAAAAAGAATTAACATCAAAATATACAAAACCCTAAACAAATTAATAATCCTCAAATTTAACCTTTATTTCATCATATAGTTTTACTTTTAGGGTTTTGGGGGGTAAATAAAATTTTTAAAATAAAATAATCATTAGTGACTATAACACATGAAATTCCTATCTCATAAACAAAATTCATTTTAACATTTTACTTAAAAAGAGATAAGGTTTTCTTTAATTTATACATTTATTTATACAAACATTCTCAAGGAAAAATGTAGAGTAATTGGTAAGGGGGGTAAAGTCGGGTAGTTAGGTAGGAAAAGGAATGGGTCAAGAGGTCGAGTGTTCAACTCCCTTTCCCCATTCTTTTTCACAAAAATGGAAAAATACATAAATTCATAAAGAAATTCCTAATTTAATTTGAAAGTTAATTAGGGGAGAAATTACTCCCTCTGTAAGAGGTTGCACTTTATTTCTTACCTGCACATAAAACAAAGATAAATAAGTATGTTCTCCTAACCCTCTTGAAGAAAACAAATAGACTAACTGGTTAGGGGGTGGGAGGGTAGATAGGTAGGAAAAAGGTCAGCTTGAGAGGTCGAGTGTTCAACTCCCTCTCGCTGCCTTTTGTTCAACCTATTTTATTTTTTATTTTTAGAATTATTATCATCTAAAACAAATATGCATAAAATAAAGCAATTTACAACCTAATACATGATAATAAAAATAACAAATGCACACGCCTTTTATCCATTTTAATCTTTTATCAAAGGAAATATATAAAATATGAAAAATATATATTATACTTCCCCGACGTTCCGTTCCTTTAGGACCTAAAATTTTCATTGTCAACAGTGGCTCTTGTTGGGGATGTGCATTCATGCCTGGATGCAGCGAAATCGAAGTTATCTCTGGAGAAGCAGACCACAGTGAGAAAAGAAACATGATGCTTAAATGAAATAAAGACAGTAATATACAAGTTAGAGAATACTTCCTATTTTAAGAGAAAAAGGGCTTCAAATATTGACCGTGAGTAGGGAATTCTTGAATGACTTCATCAGTGTCCTGTAGATAATATAAATTCTCTCCTGCTTTTGAGAATACCATTTAAGGTCCCAATCATAATGCCTTGAACTTACCATGTTTTCCTTTGTCTTTGTCTTTTGCATTCCATTTCAATACCCAATCACCTTCTCTGAAAGGTCTATCTGATGCTCTCTAGTCATGCAGGGTCTTAATCTATCTTTGTTGATGAAGATTCCTTTATTGTGCGATTCTTCTCATCTCATCTAACTCTGATAATTGGCTCAATCGATCTTCCATAAAGTTTACATCCTCAAGCTCTTCTTCTTGAATGAATTTGTAAACTGGCATGAGATTATTCAATGACCTAACCTTGCTTGTTTCCCATAAACCAACTCATAAGGAGCAAAACCTGTCGATCTTTTCACTGTTACTCTGTCTTCCCATAAAGCTAGATTTAGCTTTGAGTCCCAATCCTTTTTATTGTTACTCAACATTCTTTTGGTAATCTTCAGTATATTCTTATTGCTTGATTTTGCTTGACCATTCCCTTGCGGATGATATGGAGATGAGTATGATAGGTTGATGCCATATTTTTCACAAAATTCTAAAAATTCCTTAGATCTGAAGTACATGCCATTGTCACAAATAATCTTATAAGGTACTCCAAATCTGGTAAGTATATTATCTGTCAAAAACTTGATGACCACCTTTCTTGTAGCCTGCCTTGTGGGTATAGCTTCAACCCACTTTGTAAAATAGTCTGTCGCAACCAATATCCATCTGTGACCTCCACTTGAAGCATCTACAATTTCCCCAATAAATTATATTCCCCACATTTTGAAAGGTTCCTTAGTCTGTAACAGAATAAGGGGTAAAGCACCATTGTATTTCAGTTTCCTAGAGAACTTCTGATAGGACTCACACTTTCTAACATAATCATAACAATCCTTGAAAACATGAGGCCAGTAATACCCAGCTTTCAATATCTTGTGAGATGTTGTCTTAGCTAAAAAATGACCACCTCATACCCCATCATGTAAATCTTTAATAACTGATTTGGCCTAATATGTGTCTAGACAAAATAAGAGGACACCATCATTATTTTTCCAATATAGGTCTCCTTGAATCAACACATATCTGGATGCTTGTAACCTTATAGTTCTTTTTTGATTATCATTTAGACCTTCTTGGCACTTCATATACTTTAAGAAGTATACTATGTCTGTGTACCATGGACAATGCTTGATACTCATCTCTGCCCTTTCTAAATCTACTTGGTTTACTTGTGCTGCATCCAAATTTGTTTCCACCATAAGCTTAGCCAATCCTTGTCCTTTGATTAACTTAGTGATCTGAATTTCAATGTCGAGCTCTTGAATCTGATTTATCCATTGACATCTTTTTCCTGTAACCAATGCATAGGCTTGTTTTTAATGTATGTCATAACTCAGCTCAGAACATTGTAGAGTTTTACTGAAGAATGCTATTGGTTGCTCATATCCTTCATCATTTTTCTGTAACAAGACTGCTGCTATGGTGTTGAAAGAAGCAAAGGAGAACAATTGAAATGGTTTTGAAAAATCAAGAAACTTCAAAACTGGCGCTTCCCTGATTGATTTCTTAATATTTGCAAATGCTTCTAAGGCTTCATCTATCCAATTTATAACTGCATCTTTCTTTAACATCTTTGCAATAGGTTTTATGATTTCTGAAAAATTTGGGACAAACTGTCTTACAAAGTTGATTTGGCCAAGGAAAGATTATATTCCCTTAATGTTTTTAGGGATCTGAACTTTATCAATTGCTTCAATTCTTTCTAGATCTATTATGACTCCTTCCTTGGAAACTATATGACTAAGGAGTTTACCCTCGGTAACCCCAAAATGACATTTCTTCAGGTTTAAGGATACTCCATATTCAAGGGCTCTTTTGAAAATCTTCTCTAAATGCTTGCAATGATCTTCTGCTTTCTTGGAATAAGCTGTGATGTCATCTTGATATATTACCATGATAATATCAATGAAATCCCCAAAAGCCACATCCATGGCCCTCTGAAAAGTATCTCCTGCATTCGTAAGTCCAAATGGCATTCTTGCATAAACATATGTACCCCATGGCATAGTGAATGCTATTTTGTATTGTTCTTCCTCTTTAACTTTAACCTGATTGTACCCAAAGAACCCATCCATCATGGACAATAATTCATTTCCTATAAATTTTTGTAATAATGCTTCCATGTTGGGTAATGCATAATTATCCTTTAACGAAGATATGCTTAGATTTCTGAAGTCCACACAAAGCCTAATATCTTCGTTCTTCTTCCTAACAGGTACCAAATTTGAAACCCAAGTAGAGTCTAATCAATTTTATGATACCAGTATCCCTCATCTTAATGACTTCCTCCTTCATCTTAGGAGCCAAAGCCAAATTGATCGGTCTTTGCCTTTGTCTAAAAGGCTTTGCATCAGGTCTTAAGGGTATTTCATGTTGGAACAAGTCCTCTCTATAAGCCTTAAAATCATCATAGGACCAAGCAAACACATGTCTATACTTTCTTAACAAACTAACAATATCAGATCTAATTTTAGGAGTTAACTTTTTACCAATGAAAATTTCTTTAGGAGTATGTTCATTTCCTAAGTTTATCTTTTTCACTTCCTCTATATTAGTATTTTCCATTTTAACCTTATTATTAGAATCTTTACTATCAGACATTTTTTCTAGTGCAAAAAGCCCCTTAGGAGTTTTATTAGTTTTAAGTTGAATTACATCTTTTCCAAATAAAGTATCTTGTTCATCTATTGCTTCAACATAAGCATTTAAATCAATGAGTTGATCTTCATACCTTTCCTCACACGCAAGGAACTTTATAATGTCTCTATCATTATAAAAGATTTACCAGTTATGAATGTTATCAGGTATTGATGGCCTTGGTTTGATCTCTACTTGTTCAATATCTTCACATGGAATATCATTATGCTTAACTGCTAGGTTAACCATGAAATCAGCAAGAATATTCTCAGATCTATCTATCCATGTTATTGAAAAAGCATCAAAAACTTCTATGAAATCCCACACTTCATTCTTGTACCTTTTAAGGGTATGATTCTTAGTAATAAACTTATCCCTAATCTGAGATACAATCAATTCAGAATCACCATAAACAGAAAGAATTTTGATACCATGCTTACCCACTATTTTTAGACCTAGTAGGAGCGCTTCGTATTCTGCAGTGTTGCTAGTACATTCAAATGCTAACAAAAAGGAATATTTAAAGATTTCCCATTTGGTGATATCAACACTACACTTGCTCCATTACCATTTTTACTACACGATTCATCAAAATTTTTTTTCCAAATGAGATCATTATTTTCCTTAGCACATATTTCAATAGGACTAGTATTTTCAATGAGATTTTTATGAATTCTTACCTGGAAATTATCCATGTCTGTGTGGCAGAAGTGTGTAACCTGGCTTGGATCAACATCTTCAATGATGTAAGTAGATCTTGGTTCTCTATCGATCCTTACAACCCTATCATTCACTGGGATAGAAGCATAAGATAGATCTAATTGAATATTTCCACCTACTAAATTAGACCACTGTCTAGATAATAACATTCCATAACTAGGTGGTACTTCTACAACAATAATGTCTATTTTATAAGATTTTTTAGGACACAAAGGGAACTTAAACTCAACATTTTTCATTATTCCAATAACTGGAACTGACCTATTGTCCATAGTATAACACTTTCCATAAGTAGTATCCACATTCATTCCTAATTATTTCATTACCCCATGAGGCATAATATTAACCGTTGCCCCAGAGTCTAACATACAAGTTTTAACCAATTTATTGTTTATCAATAAAGTTAGAAAGAAAGGATCTACTTTAGTAGCATCTTCATTAACAGAAGTTCCTAGGTAAATAACTAGTAATTCTTCATTATCTTTTTGTTCTTTTGCATCTTTTTTAACAACATCATTTATTAACTTGATCGTTTCATTCCTGCAGTCAGTTAATTTAACTATTTCCATTAGAGGGATAGAAAGTTTCACCTGAGATAATGCTTGAGACATAAATGAAG
Organism: Chamaecyparis obtusa; assembly: GCA_027943335.1. Classification (NCBI taxonomy): domain Eukaryota; kingdom Viridiplantae; phylum Streptophyta; class Pinopsida; order Cupressales; family Cupressaceae; genus Chamaecyparis; species Chamaecyparis obtusa. The sequence goes on along the minus strand of BSBK01000740.1, from coordinate 221,203 downwards.
TACAGTTTGAAATTTCCTTACCATTTCTCTATTTGTCCATGGGTTTGCTTATCTTTGATGTTTGATCAACTTGCCTTTTAGGGGCATCTGTCTTTGCCTTCTTTATCTTAGCATTCTTGTTTGAAATTTTGTACATCCCTGTTGCTTGTTCATTTCCCAAGTTCACATTCCTGTTCCTCAAGTGATAGTTGCTAAGCACTTGTTCCATCGCTGCTACAATGTAAGCCTCTCTTCCCTCTCTTGTTGTCCTCCTAAGAACCAGACTCTTATCATCATCTGAGAAGACTTGCTGCTCCTGTTGGTATCCCAACCTCTTGTAGCTTTCGTCTGGCATGTATTCCCCATCTGAATCATCACTATCTCCTGACCAAAAGGGTGTGGATGAAAGAGCGTTTATCACAGGCCTCTCTTCATATCCTTGGTTTTCTTCCTCTAGAATATTTTGTGCTATAAGGCATTGATCCTGAGGGTGAGGCATTTTACAAATTTCACACCACAACTCATCCCCTATGAAATGATTATTTTTCTTGAGAGGATCTGGAGTGTCTGTCTACTTTTTTAAAGGCTTTCCATCTTTCCATTTTGTATGATAAGGCATGTCCTGTAACCTGTACCTATCATTTCTGTTGAAATTTTTGTCTTGTCTTCCTACTTGAAAGTGACTTTTGTTTGGTTGCAAATTCTTCATCAAACTTGCTAATTCATCCATTTTATCATTTTCACTGTTCTTTTTCAGGACTACAGGATCGAATAGCTTAGGATCACTTCTTTTATCAATTCTTCTAGTAGCTATTCTATTGTTTTCAATATTCAATGCTATTTTGAAAGCCTGTGGTAAAGTTGTTGGGTTATGAGACCTTATCTCATAATTCATCTTGACATCAAAAGTTTTCAAATAAAAGGTAATTAGAAAAGGGTCAACAAGGCAGATATCTTTTGGAATCTTGTTCAACACCTTGTTAAATCTATTATTAAATTCCTTTACTATTTCATTCATATTTTTCCTCATAGTGGTTAATTCATGAGTTGCAAAGGATGGATCTCTATGATCCCAAAATTCTTCAATAAACTAATCAACAAAGCTTTGCCAACTGGTTATTGATCTGTCTGGCAAATTTTGATACCACTCATCTACACTATCCTTGAATGAAAGTACTAACATTTTCATACGTACATCCTCATAAGTAATGTCAAATTCATAAACAATGTTTTTGACATTAATAACATGTTGTTCTGCTATTTGGGATTCATCACCAGTAAACTTAGGAATAGTAGCCTTTAATTTGTTAGGTATTGGGTGAGGACATCACATTACATTTGAAAAATCCAATGGTTTATATCTCTCATTTACTTCCTGAAATATGGCATCAAATAAATTTCTATTATTGTTATTTTGAAAATATTGATCTTGGGGAATAGGGTTACCTCTCTGGTATTGATTTGCCAGATTACCATAATGGCCACCATGAGGCTGCTGAGCCACCTTCATTTGATTTGGCATCCCTCCTTTGTGCTGTCGATGTTGCTATTGTACAGGATTCCCAAATTGCTGATTTGTGCCCACACCATATGATTGTGCATAATTTTGGCCTCCACCTAGATAAATTTGACTGTGTGTATGCTGAGGTGCACTACTCAGATTACATCTATTTTCATGACATTGCTTCTCAACATGTTGGTACTGTGTACCTCCAAAATATTATGTATTCAGATAATGATATTCATTATCATTATTAATACCTGTTCTAATACAATCATGGATTTCACTCTGCATATGCATCCTATCATTAGGTTGCTCATGAAAATAACTATCATTTCTCTTATTTTGTGCATAATTTTCATAATGCTTGTCTGGGTAATCCATGTTGACATCTAAAAATTGTGCACCATTCTAGCTTTGTACACAGTTTCCTGGATGTGTATATTCTCTAGAATTTTGATCATGGTTATAATTGTCTTTATCTTTAATGTATTGACTATGTGCTTGCTTTTTCCCGGCATTAATATTTCCACTATATAAATAATTTCTTTGTTGTGGACAATCATCTTTATTTACTTTCCCAAAATTAACATGAATATTATTATCACCATAATCATTTTTACCGTATTCATTATTCTCAGTATGGTGATAATAATTACCTTGCTTATAATGTGACTCACCACCTTTTACTTCTTCTCCTTGCACAAATTTATGAATATTATGTGTCATTCCAATTTCAGAATTCATGTATGTGAAAATCTCCCCGGTCATGATCCATAACTTCCATATACTGGTTATACAAATGCTCACATTTATTTTTATATTGCTCATATTCTTTATTCTGTGTAGGTACATAATTACTTTTTGGCTGCGTAATATATTTCATATAAGGCATACCATGCTGCTGCTCACGTGTGCTCTCATATCAATTATTATATACTCCAAAACACACCTCGCCACCTTTGTTTTGCGCAAGCTGGGGGACTTCACTATGCTCACGTGGATCTCCAGGCTGCACACTATCTTGCGCAAGCTTTCCCTTTTGGCTAATATTACAATGTTCAGTATGAATGTTTTCTTTCAAATACTCCTTTCCCTACACAAGCCGATGACTATCATTTTGATGTTCACAAGAGTTTCCAGGCCGGTGCATTCGCTGATGATAATATACATTATCATTTTGATTTTGATTATAAATATCACCATTTTGGCAGATGTTTTGTTTATCTTGAGCATTGTCATTTTGATTTATATTAATACCACCTTCCTTTTGTGCAATTTTGGGATTATGCAACTGCTTATGACACATATTTTTTAAATTGTCTTCATGATACACATTACGTGTATTCAACAACCTATCAAATTTGCTATTAAATTTTTCATTGTGAATGTTTATATCATATAAACTGTTGGTTGGGGGGCGCGTACTAATAGCTTGCTACACATTAAAAGCTTCTTGCATCATATCCTCCTGACCTTGCACAAACTTACAAGGCTGCTCAACAAAGCTTTTCTCTTCTCCTCCCTACGCAAGTCTTGGTTTCTGCGGCTGCTGTATGTAACACCTTTGTAGATCATTGAATTTGGAACATTCACTTCTATCTCGCATGAACATATTATTGTTTAATTCACATTTATGTATACTACCAAAATAATTTTTACTCTTATCATCTGGCTGCTCACGTGGTTGCTGATTTGGATAACATGTATTATCATTTTGTTGTTTATCAAAACTATTATTGCATTTATATTCTCCTTGCGCAAACTGTCTGCAGGATAAATGCTCATGTGGTACACCATAACATTGTTGTTGATTGTAACTATGATCCAATATATTATATATTGGATGTACATTACCTTGATTTTGTGCAAGTTTAGATGTATATTCATGCAGGTCTTCACAACGGTGAGCTTCTTCTTTGCAACATCCATTATTTATCAGATATTGGTCCCTCACCAACTTCTGAATTCATGACCATTATTTGGATTCCCACGTAGATCTGCAATGTGCTGGTGATGAGCATCGTTAACATGATGATAACTCCCATAATGCCTATCTTTCTCTTGCGCATTCTTAGTGCATTTTGGCCATTCATGCAAGCTCCCATATTGTTGTTTTTGATTTTGACAATAAACACCATTTCTTTGCATTGTTTGGTTTTCACAATATATATTATCATTATTATTATACTGCTTACTTTGAACAATTTTACTTACATACTC